>CM077083.1:49238401-49838401 GCA_039513925.1 Platanthera zijinensis
AAAACATTCGTACAACTCACAAAAATATACTTATTTAGCTTTACCTTTATAAAATTCCTTAAATATTGAAAATAACTCCATAAATATCGGAAAATAAAATTAGAAAATACTACGGAAATAAAAATAAAAAAAAAATTATTTTGAATTAAATAATTCAAATACCTCATTTCTTTAACCTCTTTGCTCTCCAAAATAATCGTTTCGGATTTATTTTAAGCGAATTTTAATTAATTTCTTTAATTACTATTTGTTTATTAATTGTTGCTCGATTGATTTAGATTTCTGGGGTTAATATTTTAAAGAATTTTTTATGTCTTTTTCTTATCATAGGGAACTTGTTTTTCTCAATTCACTTCTGATTTTTTTTGAATAAAAGCACGCTTTTATGTTAAAAAATTGCATTTATGGATTTTATATTATTTCTACTTATTCTTTTAGAAACGTAGAAACGTTCAAATTAAAAAGTTTGCTCTCAAAATTTTATATTAAACTCTAGTT
Organism: Platanthera zijinensis; assembly: GCA_039513925.1. NCBI lineage: Eukaryota > Viridiplantae > Streptophyta > Magnoliopsida > Asparagales > Orchidaceae > Platanthera > Platanthera zijinensis. Next base: position 49,238,900 of record CM077083.1, read on the forward strand.
TTTTTTCATTCTTAAATCCACTTTTTTTCATTATTATATGATTTCCCGCTTTCACCTTTTAAAACTTCTTATGTCAATGGGGATAAGATTTCATCTCGTAAACATAGGCACCCAATAATTAAAAAGATTATATGTTACGGAGCAAGTGGATAAAATTCATTACTCTTACACATATACATTGGGTTAATTATTTTTATGAAGAAAGAAAGAAAAAAAATATATATTAGGAAAATAAGATTTCATTTTCCTAATAATCCAAAAAAATGGAGGTTCGAGAAAAAAATTTTCCTCGCCTTTAAATCCAAGCCTCTTCATAAACCGTCAAACCACTTATCCTATTTTCAATGATTCTAGAATTAATTTAAAACTTTTTGAGAGCATAATTTTTAAACGTAATTATTTCCTTAAAATTTCTTTTGAGCTAAAGTTATTTATATAACTCCAATCCATCTTTGTTAAATTAACAAAAATAATTTTCGCTTTCTATCTTTCTCGTTTAGAAGTTTTTTTTTGAAACGGTTCCTCTATTTATAACATTTTCATAATTTTGGATTTAATTCCAAAATCCCAAAAATTTATTTTGATCTTTCTTACAATTAATTTAAGCGGTAGTTAAATTTAGGATTCCTTTTAATTCCTTATAGGTTCATCTCCAACTTTTGCTCTGGAATAGCAAAAGCTTAAGTATGGGGGTATTTGAGGAGTTGTAAATATACCTATTTTTATGTATAATAATTTAGTCATTTTGTTTATTTTCTTTTGTTTTTAGTCAATTTCCTTCAATAAATTGTATATATTTTGCAAAATTTGATTCTAACTTAGTCTATTTTATTTTCCTGCAATTCTTCAGAAAACTGTAAAAAATTCATATGACATGCCCGTGTCACATGGGTCACCCCGGTGATAGGGCGTGTTAGTTTGATTTTTCTCTCAAATTAGAATTCTGCTGAAGAAACATGTTGCAATGCCTGTGACCACACCTGACATGCCCATGTCACTCCCTCGACGATCGTCGACCTCAAACCACTGCTCGATGTTCGGCCTTCACCAAACCGAGCATGACACGCCCGTGTCTGAGACTGACACTCCCGTGTCTCGATTTGGCACTCAATGCCTCCAGCAAGCAAAGTTCAAATTGACTTCCTCCAACATTTGTCCAGTCACCCCCCCCCCCCCGACACGCCCGTGACAAACTTGTCACGCCCGTGACTGCCATGTGTATATCCCCGAAGTCAGCTCTGCCGTCAAATCGTCGGATCAACTCATGCACAGTACTAACACGCCTCCTATCACGCCCGTGACTAGGGCGTGTTGCACCCTAAAAATTTGTGTATAAATAAATGCTTTCAGTAGGCTCTCCTGTCCACTTTTTGGTCAAAATTTCTTTGGGTAGGTGCTACCAAAATGGCTTCTCATGCAATATAAGGTAATTTTATTCCCCCCCCACTCTCTCTCTTAGTTTGTATTAGATTTCCTTCTTTAGCTATGTTGTAATCACTTATAATTTTATTAAAGTTTGTCATTTTTTCCTCTCTGCGTAGTATGCAAATCCATTTGAATGCGCCTACCAAAAGTAATTTTTCGTTACTTTTTTGTGCTTTTTATGTTTTCTTTTTAGTTTAATAACTTGTTTAGTTTAGGAATTTCTCCGCATTTCTAGCCGTTCCGATGTCCGTTTTATTTTCATGCTCCGTACTTGTTTAGGTTTAGCTTGTTTTCTTCTTCTTTCCCCAATTTTCAATCTTATAAGTTTTATAAAAAGAGTTTTTAAAAGTGTTATTTTCATTTTTTTTAACTTAGGATTTTTTTGAATGTAAAACTTTTTATCCTTTTTTAGTTTTATTTTCACTTTTTTGCTCTTTTATAAAAACCTAAGAATGAAAATATTATCATTTGAATTTTTCGCTCACTTTGCTTTTTCATTTAAATTTTCAAAACCTTTTACTCGTTTTATTTTTATTTTGTCTTTTTACGCATTTCTACCGCATTCTAGCGATAGAAATGTCATTGTTTTAATTTTTAGATAACTTAGTTTCTCTTATTTTTTACGTGTGCGTGAGTGTATGAGTTAGATTTTATAGCTTTCTTTCAATTTATGTAGAGTGTGTGCGTGTAGGCATTTATTTACGCCTTCTCGTTAAGAGTTAAATGGCACACTGTTTTTTTTTTCATTTTTCGCCTACTTGTTAAGAGTTAAATGGCGCATTGTTTTAATTTTTGTAGAGTGTTTGTGTGTGTTTTCATTTCCGTAGAGTGCGTGTGTGGGTGCATTTATTTCCTCCTACTCGTTTGAGTAGGGCTCGCTTTCATTTATTCCCGCCAACTCGTTTGAGCTGGGAATCGCAATTTACTGCTTTCTTTACTGCTTTCTTTACAGCTTTCATTTACTGCTTTCTTTTTCTGCCTTCATTTTTCGCTTTCTAGCTTAAGCCGTCCCCACTCCGATGAGTGGCTAACTGCTCTTATCCCTTAATATCAAAGAGCATTAGGACAGATAAAATAGCTTTAAATAATTAAAGGTCCTATTTTTCGCTTAATTAAAGTACTTAAGGTTCGCCCCGGGATAATGACGGTAGGACCACATAATCGATGTGTGGGGCTCTATTTCCATTGTCCATACGGTAGCTAGCTGAGAGGCCGTGCGTACGGACCGATCACCCTTAGGTTAAGGGGGTTCCACACATATCCTTGAGAGAGGAGGCGCGTAACTCTACCGGATTGGGTTCCCCACCCAATAGTGAGGTTCTTAGCGTAATGCGGGCATTAAGAGGAATCCTTCATCGGACTAAGGTTCGGTCGAATAGTCTTAGCGTTTAGGTGAGCGATAGTCCTAGAGCTAAGTGAGATCATTCTTATGGAACCTCCATGGCCAAGTCTCCGCCTTAATTAATTTGAAATTTAGAATCTCTTTTTATTAAATGTTTATTTTAGTTCGAATTCTTTTTAATATCGTCGTGCTAATTTATTCATCGACTTCATGCATTTTTTATGTTTTTCTTTTTACGCACTTTATATATTTATGCCATTTTCATTTAAACAAACAAATACAAATATTACCGGTAAAATAATAGCCCTTTTAGGGAAAGAGTAGAAATAGGTAAACCGACCCCGAGAACAATACGACCTCGATATTCCTCCCCAGGAATATCCTGTACTACACGTGATAGGTGCACTTGCCTCCCTTTCGTTAAAACTCGGTTTCAACCAATTTTATAGACAATAAATCTACGCGCCCCTCCTTTCAAAATAAATAAAACCACCGCTTCCTCTTTTTTAATAAAAATCACCCTGCTGGCGCCACGAGTTTTAACCATCAAGTTTTTGTTGCCGTTGCCGGGGAACTTTTCGATTTACTATTTTGAATTCCGGAAAACTATTAATTTTACCTTTTATTTCTATTTATATAAAAAAAATTGCCAATCAAAAAATTATATTTATTAATAATAATATCATTAATAATAATAATAACTATTTAAAATCTAAAAACCTTAAAAAACCAAAAAAGTAGAAAATCAAAAATAAAAAAATTTAAAAACCTAATAAAAAAAACTTTAAAACTTTAAAACTTTTAAAAAAAAAACTAAAAAACTACAAAATCTAAAAAATCAAATACTAAAAAACTTTAAAAACAAAAAAAAAACTTTTAAAACTAAAAAATTTTAAAAGAAAACTTAAAAATCTATCAAACAAAGGGATGAAAATTTTAAATTTTAAAAATTTAAAATTTTTATCTTTTTTATGCCTTTATCTTATTTTCATTTTATTTTCTTATTTTTTTTTCAAAAATCAAAACTAAAAACTAAAAACTTAACTTACAAATCTAAAAAAAATCATAAATTAAAAAACACTAAAAAACCAAAAAATTCTATATTTATTTTGTCTCTTCCGCGTGCTTCACTATTATGAGTGCTAGAGGAACGCTTATCTGTCACACTCATATAGCCAAGACGTTAGCTTATGAGTCACGCTCACTTGCCCCTATCACCCGCACACTTTTCGGCGAATTTATCTTTTTCATTTTTTCTGTTATATTTTTGCTATTTCTAACTTTTGTAGGTCTTAACTTAACGGGCCTCCCCGAACGCGTTCTCAGGGAAGCTTCTTTAACCCCTTTTTTTATTTTTGTAAATAACTGCTTAGAATTAATTTTGTCTCGCGTACTTAGTGCAACATTTGGGACAATGTTGGACTTAAGTATGAGGATGTTTTCTTGTTTTCTGCTACTTTATATCTGTACTGTTACAAAATCACCAAAATAAAAAAAATTTATATTCAAAACTTAATTTTTTTTTCATCATTCTAAAATACAAAAAATATATAAAATGCAAAAATAAAAAAAAAAAATTGAAGTTTCCTTTCTTTTGAAACTTCGTTTTTCTTTTGACTCAGACCGCGAGATCAGGCTCATCGAACCAACCACGAAACGAGTCTGCCTCGTGACAACCAAGTTTTTGTAAATATTTTGTGTAAATATTCTCGTCTCTTTCCCCTTCGCTTTCCTATCTTGTAAAAATTTTCTCTCTCTTCATGTAAATATTTTCATAAATCAAAAATTAAAAAAACAATAGTATAACTCACAAAAAAATTAAAAAATTAATAAAAAAATTTAATTAGCATAACCTTTAAAAAATTCCAAAAAAATGAAAATAACTCCAAAATATCAAAAAAATTAGAAAAACTCCAAAAAATAAATTTTTTTTTTTAATTAAATAATTTGAATACCTCATTTCTTAACCTCTTTGCTCTCCAAAATAATCGTTTCGAGTTTATTTATAAGCGAATTTTAATTAATTCTTTAATTACTATTCGTTTATTAATTATAGCTCGATATATTTAGATTTCTAGGGTTAAGATTTCAAAGAAATTTTTTATGTCTTTTTCTTATTATAGGGAACTTGTTTTTCTCATTTCACTTCTGATATTTTTTATGAATAAAAGCACGTTTTTATGTTAGAAAATAACATTTAAGGATTTTATATTATTTCTACTTATTCTTTTAGAAATGTAGGAATGTTCAAATTAAAAAGGTTGCTCTAAATTTTTTTTATTAAACTCTAGTTTTCTTTTAAAAATTAAACCATCCACTTTTTTTCATGCCTTAATTGGTATGATTTCTCTCTTTCACCTTTAAAAGATCTTATGTCAATGGGGATAAGATTTCGTCTCGTAAACATAGGAACCCAATAATTAAAAACATTATAAGTTACGGAGTAAGAGGATAAAATTCATTACTCATACACATATACATTGGGTTAATTATTTTTATGAAAAAAGAAAGAAAAAAAATTATATTAAGAAAATAAGATTTCATTTTCTTAATAATCGAAAAAAATGGAGGTTCGATAAATTTTTTTTCCTCCCCTCTAAATTCAAGCCTCTTCATAAACCGTCAAACCACCTATCCTATTTTCAATAATTCTAGAATTAATTTAAAACTTTTATAGAGCATAATTTTTAAACTGAATTAATTCGTTAAAATTTCTTTTGAGCTAATGTTTTTTATATAACTCCAATCCATCTTTGTTAAATTAACAAAAATAATTTTTGCTTTCTATATTTCTCGTTTAGAAGTTTTTTTTTCAAACGGTTCCTCTATTTATAACATTTTCATAATTTCGGATTTAATTCCAAAACCCTGAAAATTTATTTTGATCTTTCTTACAATTAATTTAAGCGGTTGTTAAATTTAGTATTCCTTTTAATTCCTTATAGGTTCATCTTCAACTTTTTCTCTGGAATAGCAAAAGCTTAAGTATGGGGGTATTTGATGAGTTGTAAATATACCTATTTTATGTATATCAATTAAGTCATTTTGTTTATTATCTTTTTTTATTCAATTTCATTTAATAAATTGTTCATATTTTGCAAAATTTTATTCTTACTTTAGTCTATTTTGTTTTCCTGCAATTCTTCAGAAAACAGTGAAAAATTCATATGACACACCCGTGTCACATGGGTCATGCCCGTGATAGGGCGTATTACTTTTATTTTTTGCTCAAATTAGAATTCTGCTGAAGAAACATGCTACCACGCCCGTGACCAAACCCGACACGCCCAAATCACTCCCTCGACGATCGTCGACCTCAAACCGCTGCTCGACGTTCGACCTTCATAAAACTGAGCATGACACGCTCGTGTCCGAGACCGACACGCCCGTGTCGATGTCGGCACTCAACGCCTCCAGCCAGCAAAGTTCAAATTGACTTCCTCCACCAGCTGTCCAGTCACGCCCCCCCTCCAACACGCCTGTGACAAACTTGTCACGCACGTGACTCCCATGTGTATATCCTCGAAGTCATCCCTGCCGTTAAATCGATGGATAAACTCATGCACAGTACTAACACGCCCCCTATCACGCCTGTGACTAGGGCATGTCGCACCCGAAAAAGTTGTCTATAAATAAAAGCTTTCAGTAAGCTCTCCTGTCCACATTTTGGTCCAAATTCCTTAGGGTAGGTGCTGCCCAAATGGCTTCTCATGCAATATAAGGGAATTTTATTCCGCCCCCACTCTCTCTCTTAGTTTGTATTAGATTTCCTGCTTTAACTTTGTTGTAATCACTTATCATTTTAATAAAGTTTGTCATTTTCTCCTCTCTGCGTAGTATGAAAAATCCATTTGAATGCGCCTACCCAAAGTATTTTTTCGTTACTTTTTTATGTTTTTTATGTTTTCTTTTTAGTTTAATAACTTGTTTAGTTTAGGAATTTCTCCCCATTTCTAGCCGTTACGCTGTCCGTTTTATTTTCATGCTCCGCACTTGTTTAGGTTTAGCTTGTTTTCTTCTTCTTTCCCTTGTTTTCAATCTTATAAGTTTTATAAAAACGGTTTTTAAAAGTGTTATTTTCATTTTCATTAACTTAGGATTTTTTTGAATGTAAAACTTTTTGTCCTTTTTCAGTTTTATTTTCACTTTTTTAGCTCTTTTATAAAAACCTAAGAATGAAAACGTTATCGTTTTAATTTTTTGCTCACTTTGTTTTTTCATTTTAATTTTCAAAACCTTTTACTCGTTTTATTTTTATTTTGTCTTTTTACACATTTCTACCGCATTCTAGCGGTAGAAATGTTGTTATTTTAATTTTTAGATAACTTAGTTTCTCTTATTTTTGTACGTGTGCGTGCGTGTATGAGTTACATTTTATAGCTTTCTTTCAATTTATGTAGAGTGCGTGCATGTGCGCATTTATTTCCGCCTACTCGTTAAGAGTTAAATGGCATACTGTTTTGTGTTTTCATTTTCCGCATACTAGTTAAGAGTTAAATGACGTATTGTTTTAATTTTTGTAGAGTGTTTGTGTGTGTTTACATTTGGTAGAGTGCGTGTGTGAGTGCATTTATTTCTTCCTACTCTTTTGAGTAGGGTTCGCTTTCAATTATTCTCGCCCACTCGTTTGAGTCGGGACTCGCAATTTACTGTTTTCTTTACAGCTTTCTTTACAGCTTTCATTTACTGCTTTCTTTTCCTGTCTTCATTTTTTCCTTTCTAGCTTAAGCCGTCCCCATTCCGATGTATGGCTAACCGCTCTTAGCCCTCAATATTGAAGTCCATTAAGACAGATAAAATAGCGTTAAATAATTAAAGGTCCTATTTTTCGCTTAATTAAAGTACGTAATATTTGCCCCTGGTTAACGACGCGTAGGACCACATAATCGATGTGTGGGGCTCTATTTCCATTGTCCATACGCTAGCTAGCCGATAGGCCGTGCGTATGGACCGATCATCCTTGGGTAAAGGGCGTTCCGCACATACCCTCGAGATAGGAGGCGCGTAACTCTACCGGATTGGGTTCCCCACCCAATAGCGAGGTTCTTAGCGTAATGCGGGCATTAAGAGGAATCCTTCATCGGACTAAGGTTCGGTCGAATAGTCTTAGCGTTCAGGTGATCGATAGTCCTAGAGATAAGTGAGATCATTCTTATGGAACCTCCACGGCCAAGTCTCCGCCTTAATAAATTTGAAATTTTGGATCTCTTTTTATTAAATGTTTATTTTAGTTCGAATTCTTTTTAATATCATCATGCTAATTTATTCATCGACTTCATGCATTTTTTATGTTTTTCTTTTTATGCACTTTATATATTTATGCCATTTTCATTTAAACAAACAAATATAAATATTATAGGTAAAATAATAGCCCTTTCAGGGAAAGAGTAGAAATAGGTAAACCGACCCGGAGAACTATACGACCTCAATATTCCTCCCCGGGAATATCCTGTACTATACGCGATAGGTGCACTTGCCTCCCTTTCGTTAAAACTTGGTTTCATCCAATTTTATAGACAATAAATCTATGTGGCCAGCCTTTCTAAATAAATAAAACCACCGCTTCCTCTTCTTTAATAAAAAACACCCTGTGGGCGCCGCGAGTTTTAACCATCAAGTTTTTGGCGCCGTTGTCGGGGAAATTTTCGATTTACTATTTTTAATTCCTGAAAACTATTAATTTTACCTTTTATTTCTATTTATATAAAAAAAATGGTCAATCAAAAAAATATATTTATGAATAATAATTTCATTAATAATAATAACTTTTTAAAATCTAAAAACCTTAAAAAAACCAAAAAAGTAGAAAATCAAAAATAAAAAAAAACTTAAAAACCTAATAAAAAAAACTTAAAAACTTTAGACCTTTAAAAATAAAAAAAACTAAAAAACATTAAAATCTAAAACATCAAATACTAAAAAACTTAAAAAAAAAACTTTAAAAACTAAAACATTTAAAAAAAACATAAAAATCTAAAAAAGAAAGATATTAAAATTTTTATGTTATTTTCATCAAAAATTTAAAATTCAACAGAAAATATATCTTTATATTATTTATGCCTTTATCTTATTTTCATTTTATTTTCTTATTTTTTATTTTCAAAAATCAAAACTAAAAACTAAAAATTTAACTTAAAAATATAAAAAAAATAAAAACTAAAAAACACTAAAAAACTAAAAAAAATCTATATTTATTTTGTCTCTTCGGCGCGCTTCAATATTGTGAGCGCTAGGGGAACACTTATCTGTCACACTCATATAGCCAAGATGTTTGCTTATGAGTCACGCTCACTTGCCCCTATCACCCGCACACTTTTCAGCGAATTTATGTTTTTCATCTTTTCTATTATATTTTTGTTATTTCTAACTTTTGCAGGTCTTAACTTAACGGGCCTCCCAAACGCATTTTCAGGGAAGCTTCTTTAACACCTTTTTTTTATTTTTACAAATAACTGCTTAGAATTAATTTTGTCCCTCGTACTTAGTACAACATTGGGGACAATGTTGGACTTAAGTATGAGGATGCTTTCCTATTTTCTGCTACGTTATATCTATACAGTTACAAAAACATAAAAATAAAAAAATGGAAATTCAAAAAAAAAATTCATCATTTTAAAATACAAAAATATATAAAACGCAAAAATAAAAAAAAAAATTTGAAGTTTCCTTTCTTTTGAAACTTCGTTTTTCTTTTAACTCGGTCCGCGAGATCAGGCTCATCAAACCAACCACGAAACGAGTCATCCTCACGACAACCAAGTTTTTGTAAATATTTTGTGTAAATATTCTCGTCTCTTTCCCCTTTGCTTTCCTATATTGTATAAATTTTCTCTCTCTTCTTGTAAAAAATTTCATAAATCAAAAATTCAAAAAAAATAATAGTATAACTCACAAAAAAATAAAAAAAAAAATAAATTTAAATTAATTAGCATAACCTTTAAAAAATTCCAAAAAAATAAAATAACCCCAAAATATCAATAAAATTATAAAAACTCCAAAAAAATAAAAAATTTTATTTTGAATTAAGTAATTCGAATACCTCATTTCTTAACCTCTTTGCTCTCCAAAATAATCATTTTGAGTTTATTTATAAGTGAATTTTAATTAATTCTTTATTTACTATTCGTTTATTAATTGTAGCTCGATAGATTTAGATTTTTGGGATTAAGATTTTAAAGAATTTTTTATGTCTTTTTCTTATTATAGGGAACTTGTTTTTCTCATTTCACATCTGATTTTTTTTTAATAAAAGCATATTTTTATGTTAGAAAATAACATTTATGGATTTTATATTATTTCTACTTATGCATTTAGAAATGTAGGAACGTTCAAATTAAAAAGGTTGCTGTCAATTTTTTTTATTAAACTCTAGTTTTCTTTTAGAAATTAATCCATCCACTTTTTTTTCATGCCTTAATTGGTATGATTTCCCGCTTTCACCTTTAAAAAATCTTATGTCAATGGGGATAAGATTTTGTCCCGTAAATATAGACACCCAATAATTAAAAAGATTGTATGTTACGGAGTAAGAGGATAAAATTCATTACTCCTACACATATACATTGGTTTAATTATTTTTATGAAGAAAGAAAGAAAAAAAATTTATATTAGGAAAATAAGATTTCATTTTCCTAATAATCCAAAAAAATGGAGGTTTGAGAAAAAAATTTTCCTCGCCTCTAAGTCCAAGCCTCTTCATAAACCGTCAAACCACTTATCCTATTTTCAATGATCCTAGAATTAATTTAAAACTTTTTGTGAGCATAATTTTTAAGCTGAATTATTTCCTTAAAATTTCTTTTGAGCTAAAGTTTTTTATATAACTCCAATCCATCTTTGTTAAACTAATAAAAATAATTTTTCGTTTTATATCTTTCTCATTTAGAAGTTTTTTTTATAAACAGTTCCTCGATTTATAACATTTTCATAATTTAGGATTTAATTCCGAAACCCCGAAAATTATTTTGATCTTTCTTAAAATTAATTTAAGCGGTTGTTAAATTTAGGATTATTTTTAATTCCTTATAGGTTCATCTCCAATTTTATCTTTGGAATAACAAAAGCTTAAGTATGAGGGTAATTGATGAGTTTTAAATATACCTATTTTTATATATATTAATTAAGTCATTTTGTTTATTTTCTTTGTTTTTAGTCAATTTCCTTCAATAAATTGTTCATATTTTGCAAAATTTGATTCTAACTTAGTCTATTTTGTTTTCATGCAATTCTTCAAAAGCCGTGAAAAATTAATATGACACGCCCGTGTCACATGGGTCACGTCCGTGACAGGGCGCGTTACTTTTATTTTTAGCTAAAATTAGAATTCTGCTGAAGAAACATGCTGCCACGCCCATGACCTAACCCGACACGCCCATATCACTCCCTCGACGATCGTGGACCTCAACATGCTGCTCGACGTTCAGCCTTCATCAAACTGAGCATGACACACCCGTGTATGGTACCGACACGCCCGTGTCGATGTCGGCACTCATTGCCTCCAGCCAGCAAAGTTCAAATTGACTTCCTCCACCAACTATCCAGTCACGCCCCCCCCCCCCCCCCGATACGCCTGTGACAAACTTGTTAGGGGCTTGACCGCTACGTGAACATCCCCAAAGTCAGCTCTGTCATCAAATCGCCGGATCAACTCATGCACAGTACTGACACGCCCCCTATCATGCCCATTACTAGGGCGTGTCGCACCCGAAAAATTTGTCTATAAATAAAAGCTTTCAGTAAGCTCTCCTGTCCACTTTTTGGTCCAAATTTCTTAGGGTAGGTGCTGCCCAAATCGCTTCTCATGCAATGAAAGAGAATTTTATTCCCCCCCACTCTCTCTTAGTTTATATTAGATTTCCTGCTTTAGCTTTGTTGTAATCACTTATCATTTTAATAAAGTTTGTCATTTTCTCCTCTCTACCTAGTATGAAAAATCCATTTGAATGCGCCTACCCAAAGTAATTTTTCGTTACTTTTTTGTGCTTTTTATGTTTTCTTTTTTGTTTAATAACTTGTTTAGTTTAGGAATTTCTCCGCATTTCTAACCGTTACGCTGTCCGTTTTATTTTCATGCTCCGCACTTGTTTAGGTTTAGCTTATTTTCTTCTTCTTTCCCTAGCTTTCATTCTTATAAGTTTTATAAAAAGAGTTTTTAAAAGTGTTATTTTCACTTTCTTTAACTTAGGATTTTTCGGAATGTAAAACTTTTTTCCCCTTTTAGTTTTATTTTATATATTTTAGCTCTTTTATAAAAACCTAAGAATGAAAACATTATCGTTTTAATTTTTCGCTCACTTTGCTTTTTCATTTTAAATTTCAAAACCTTTTACTCGTTTTATTTTTATTTTGTCTTTTTACGCATTTCTACCGCATTCTAGCGATAGAAATGTCATTGTTTTAATTTTTAGATAACTTAGTTTCTCTTATTTTTGTAGGTGTGCGTGCGTGTTTGAGTTAGATTTTATAACTTTCTTTCAAATTATGTAGAGTGTGTGCGTGTGCGCATTTTTTTACGCCGACTCATTAAGAGTTAAATGGCGCACTGTTTTGTGTTTTCATTTTCCGCCTACTCGTTAAGAGTTAAATGATGCATTGTTTTATCTTTTATAGAGGGTGTGTGTGTGTGTTTTCATATCCGTAGAGTGCTTGTGTGGGTGCATTTATTTCCTCCTACTTGTTTGAGTAGGGCTCGCTTTCTTTTATTCCCGCCCACTCGTTTGAGACGGGACTCGCAATTTACATCTTTCTTTATTGCTTTCTTTACAGCTTTCATTTACTGCTTTCATTTTCTTCCTTCATTTTCCGCTTTCTAGATTAAGCCGTCCCCATTCCGATGAGTGGCTAACCGCTCTTAGCCCTCAATATCGAAGAGTATTGGGACAGATAAATTCGCTTTAAATAATTATAGGTCCTATTTTTCGCTTAATTAAAGTACTTAAGGTTTGCCCTAGGTTAACGACACATAGGACCACATAATCGATGTGTGGGGCTCTATTTATGTTTTCCATACGCTAGCTAGCTGAGAGGCCGTGCGTACGGACTGATCACCCTTGGGTAAAGGGTGTTCCACACATACCCTCGAGAGAGGAGGCGCGTAACTCTACCAGATTAGGTTCCCAACACAATAACGGGGTTCTTAGCGTAATGCGGGCGTTAAGAGGAATCCTTCGTCGGACTAACGTTCGGTCGAATATTCTTAGTGTTTAGGTGAGCGATAGTCCTAGAGATAAGTGAGCTCATTCTTATGGATCCTCCACGACCAAGTCTCCACCTTAATTAATTTGAAATTTAGGATCTCTTTTTATTAAAAGTTTATTTTAGTTCGAATTCTTTTTAATATCGTCGTGCTAATTTATTCATCGGCTTCCTACATTTTTTATGATTTTCTTTTTATGCACTTTATATATTTATGCCATTTTCATTTAAACAAACAAATACAAATATTACCTATAAAATAATAGCCCTTTCATGGAAAGAGTAGAAATAGGTAAACCGACCTCGAGAATAATACGACCCCGATATTCCTCGCCGGGAATATCATGTACTACACGCGATAGATGCACTTGCCTCCCTTTCATTAAAACTCGATTTCAACCAATTTTATAGACAATAAATCTGCGCGCCCCGCCTTTCTCAATAAATAAAACCACTGCTTCCTCTTCTTTAATAAAATCACCCTGCGGGCGCCAGAAGTTTTAACCATTATGCACCAAGTGACGTGCCTACAACACCTCCTTCAGCAGAAACCATCAGATTGGTGGTTGAAGCAGTCTTTGCCATGATAAATGCCCAACAAGTGCAGCACGCACCACCTGCTAATGAGCAAGAACCAATTAAAGTGGCATAGCCGGGAGTGGTATAGCGTGGGGCAGTCGATCCGATAGCACCAAGGAGAGGCATGGAGAAACAGCTCAAGCATGTGATAAGCTTTAATCCTTCGGTGTTCGACGGGATGGGAATGCCAACTTAAGCTGAGGATTGGCTCTCTACGATGAAGAGGGTCATGACCTCCATAGAAAGTGAAGAGTGGTAGAAGACCATAATAGCGAACTTCCTATTGGCTGGTGAGGCAAGGATGTTGTGGGACGAGTTGGAGGTTCATCTCTTAGTGGGAAGGCAACTTGCCGAAGTACCGATGGAGGAATTCTCAAGGTTGTTCTTGGCCAGATACCTACCTTTTACCCAGAAGCTTGAGATGGAGAATAAGTACCTCGGTTTGACTCAAGGAGAGAGAAGCCTGGATGAGTATCTCCACGAATTTACTCGGTTTGGTCGTTATGCTGGTGCTTTATTTACTGAAGAGGAGCGGAATACCATCCGATTTTATGAGGGCCTACGGGGCGACCTACAACTACTCCTCACTGGGCCTAAGGCGCAGGGATTCCTAGCCTTGGTAAATGCAGCTCGGTCTTTGGAAAGGGTAGAGAAGAAAGTTCAAGAGAAGAAGGACTCAGGGGATAAGAGGTCAGAGTTCAAAGTGCCGAGTTCAAAATCGGGTTTCCGCAGATGGAACAAGAAGTAGAAAACTTCGAGTTCAGCCCCTTCGTCTGGTGCGACGAGGGAAAACTCAAGTCAAGTCCCAGGAGCGTGCTACAACTGTGGAAAGGTAGGGCATTTTGCACGTGAGTTTTGGAGCGGACGTGCAAAGTCCGAGAAGAGAAATAGAGCAACATTTGAAGAAAAAGGGAAGGTGGCGGAGTCAACCGCATCCCACCATGCTCCATCCCAGCCTAGAGTTTATAATCATGGCCTACAAGTGGCCATTAAGCAAGCTGACGTGGTGACAGGTATGAACTAAATTTTAACAGTTTAGTGTTTTTAGGTTGTTACCTTTTTGCATGTTAGCTTATGAATGTTGGTGCTAGGCTTTGTGTTAATGTTTGACTGTCCGGCGAGAGCCCTGTTTGATACGGGAGCTTCGCATTCCTTCTTGTTTGAAAGATTTGTATCATGCATCGTAATTCCTTCTTCGTTGGCAAAGGACAAGTTGGATGTGTTGTTGCCCAATGAATGCTCAATGCGTGCGGATAGAGTCTGTGTTGTAAAGATATGGATCGGGGATCATGAGTTCGTTTTGCAAGCATCGGTATTGCCGTTAATGGAGTTTGACATAATATTTGGTATGGACTGACTCTCGGAGAAGCGAGCATGCATTGATTGCAACCGAAAGGAGGTTAAGTTAGGACTGAATACTGATCAAGAGACTACGTTTGCGGCCATGAATGGGTCGAGCAAGATTTTGATGTCGTCTCTTCAGGTGATTAAGCCAGTTCGGTCTGGGGCAGAACTGTTTGTCGCATTAGTGCAGGCTTCAATGCCTAAATCTAGTCTTGACAGTATTGCAGTTATGTCGGAGTATCCTGATTTCTTCCCAGACGATCTCCCGGGAGCCCCTCCCCAGCGGGAGATTGATTTTACAATTGAGCTGTTGTCAGGTGCCAAACCGGTGTAACGCCCTCTATATCGAATAGCGCCTAAGGAGATGGCAGAGCTGAAGGTGCAACTACAAGAATTGTTAGAGCAAGGGTATGTGCATCCAAGTTTGTCGCCTTGGAGTGCACCGGTCATCTTTGTTAAGAAGAAAGATGGGAGCTTGCGACTCTGTATTCACTATCGGTAGTTCAACAAGCTTACGAAAAAGAATAAGTATCTGATCCCAAGGATTGATGATCTATTTGATCAGTTGGTTGGGTAAACATTATATTCAAAGCTAGATCTGAAATCCGGATACTACCAGCTAAGGATAAGGGAAAGTGACATCCAAAAGACAGCGTTCAACACGAGGTTTGGGCATTACGAGTTTACGGTCATGATGTTTGGGTTACCAATGCACCATCCATGTTTATGGATTTGATGAACATGACGTTCAGAGAGTACCTGGACCATTTCGTGATAGTATTTATCGACGACATCTTGGTGTACTTGAGGTGTGAGGATGATCACTACAAACATCTGAATATGGTATTGGAGAGGTTGAGGGAGAATCAGCTGTATTCTAAGTTCTCCAAATGTTAGTTCTGGTTATCCTCAATCACGTTCCTTGGTCATATTGTTAGTGGTGAAGTCATAATGGTGGATCCAGTAAAGATAGCGGCAATTCAGGAGTGTCCAGTGTTGACTACGATGGCGGAAGTCTGGAGCTTTCTAGGGCTTGTCGTCTACTATTAGCGCTTCATAGAGAACTTCTCGTGAATAGCGCTGCCACTCATGACACTGATAAGGAAAGATCAAAAGTTTGTGTGGATGTTGGAGTGCGCACAGACTTTCGAAGAATTGAAGAGGCGGTTGGTCACGGCTCCTATTTTGCGTTTGCCAAGTGGGTCTGAAGGGTTTGAAATTTATAGTGATGCTTCGGGCAATGGTTTGGGCTGTGTTTTGCTACAGCATGAGAGCGTGATAGCCTATGGATCATGACATTTGAAGGTTCATGAGAGAAATTATCCGGTCAATGACTTGGAGTTAGCTGCCGTGATATTTGCTCTAAAGCTGTGGAGGCACTATCTGTACGGTGTGAAGATCAATATCTACACTGATCATAAGAGCCTGAAGTATTTGCTAGATTAGAAGGTCCTGAACATGAGGCAGCGGAGGTGGATGGAGTTCCTGCAGGACTACACTTTCGAAATTCATTATGTGCCCGGGAAAGGAAATGCAGTGGCGGATGCGTTGAGTCGTAGGGCACCTGCGCAGGCTAACTGGTTGGCGGTGCATGATGAGAGTTTGGTCCATGATTTGGAGGCATTGTAGATCTCCTTCGTTGACAAGCAGGCTAGTGCCGAGGAAAAATTGTGTTGGACGGAGGTACAATATGACCTAGCTGATAGGATTCTGCGGGCTTTGGTTCAGGATAGCAGTATGAAGTAGATCTTGGATAAATCATTGGATGGGTAAAATTCCCAATTTTCAGTTGAAGATGGACTGTTAAGGAAGGATGGTCGCCTATGCATCCCTAGTGCGGATAATATTCGGGGGGATTTGATGTACGAGGCTCATCATACTTAGTACTCAATCCACCCGGGGAGCACAAAGATGTATAGGGACATGAAGAAGTTGTTTTGGTGGCCAGGGTTGAAGAAGGATGTAGCACTTTATGTGGCGAAGTTCCAAACTTGTGCCTTGGTTAAGGCGGAGTGCCAGAAGCCCGAAGGTTTCTTGAAGTCCTTGCCTATCCTGGAATGGAAGTTCGATGACATTTCCATGGATTTTGTGCATGGTTTTCCAAGGTCGCAGAAGGGAAATGAAGCCATCTGGGTGGTCATAGATAGATTGACAAAGGTGTCGCACTTCATCCCAAATAGGAAGGAAGATCTGGTGGAAAATTTAGCCAAGCTGTATGTGGATAATATTGTACGATTGCATGGTGTGCCACGCAGTATTATTAGTGACCGAGACGGACGCTTCATGTCAAATGACTGGAGGCTGGTGCATAAGTTGTTGGGAACTAAGCTGAGTTTCAGCACAGCCTTTCATACGTAGACGGATGGTCAGACTGAAAGGGTAAACAGGAAGATGGAGGAAATGCTTCGCTTGTGCATCTTGGATTTCGGAAAATAGTGGGAAGATCATCTTTACATGGTAGAGTTTGTATACAATAACAGTTTTCAAGCGAGTATTGGAATGGCGCCTTTCGAGGCCCTATATAGGAGAAGGTGTCACACGCTGTTGTCTTGGTTGGAGACAGGCAAGTCGAAGCTATACAAACATCAGGCAGTGGAAGACGTCACTTCAATGGTACGTACGATTCAGGAATGGTTAAAGATCGCTCAGGACAGACTGTCAAAAAACTATAATGCCAAGCATGGGAATATGGAGTTCAGTGTTGGCGAATGGGTGTATTTAAAAATCAAGCCATTCAAGGGTGTCTCGCGGATTCGATGCTTGAAGAAGCTGAGTCTGAGATACCTTGGACCGTTTGAGATCCTGGAGCGGGTTGGCGAAGTAGCGTATCGAATGAAGTTTTCGGTGGAATTGAGTGGGCTACACGATGTATTCAACATTTCGGTATTGTGGAAGGTGGTACAAGAGCCTTCTCAGGTTGTTGCGGTCGATCAAGTGCCGATTGATAATGGGTTGATGAACAAGGTCAAGCAAGTTCACATTGAAGACTTTGAAGTCAAACGGCTCTGCAACAAGGAAATTCGAATGGTTAAAGTTCGATGGGATAACTGCGGACATAAGGAGCTTTCTTCGGAGCGAGAGCAGACTATGTTTGAAGCGTACCCCGAATTATTCCACACAGGTAATATTTAAATTGTTTTGTGTACCTTTACATAATTTTGTGGATGAAATTCTTTTAGGGGGGAGATTTGTAACGAACCAAAACTTAAAAGTGAAACGGGCGGTGTTCGAACAAAGTTCGGGTCTTAGTTAGGTGAACACGGCCTATAACATGGGCGTGTCACATGGTCATGTCGTGCTCGGGTCTTCTAGTTGAGGCCGACGAGCATTGAGTGCTCGAACATGGCCTGGGACACGGGCGTGTCCCAGGGTGTGTCAGGCACACGGCATGTGACACGGGCGTGTCACATGGCCGTGTACTCCTCTTAAAGTTTTGTCCTGTGTCGACTTAGGACACGGCCTGGAGTATGAGCGTGAACTGTATGATATGGGCATGTTAGATTCGGCACGGGCGTGTGGCCACCCATATCCACTAAGGGCGAGGACGGTTGGCGTGGCTGTTATTCGTGACACGCCACTAGTCACGGGCTTGCCGATGACCCAACATGGGCGTGTCAGGTTGGGACACGGGCGTGTTCTAACCCGTGTGCTTTTTTGTACTCGACAAACTTGTCTGGATCGAGGCACACGGCCTAGGTCACGGCAGTGTGCAAAGCCGTGTTCGGCACAGGATTAAGAGATTTTAGGCAAATCTGAGCCGTTCATTTTCTTAAACAAGATCTGAAGGCCCAGATGAGTTCCTGCTTTCTTAAGTCTGGGAATAGAGGATTAATTCCTCATTTCCATTTAATTTTTCTCTTTCTAAGGAGTTAGAGAGAGGAGAGAGCTAGGAAGAGGGAAGGGGAGGAATCCGATCGCGGCAGAGCATCGGAGCACAAAATTGAGAACCGAGACCAGATCCATGGAGAGAATTCCCTTGCGAAGCTTTTCATCCAGCTAGTTCTTCATGGCGCCAAAGCAGACATCAAGGGTAATGATTCTCAACTTGAGCATGTGAAGCTCTTCTTCCTTTGCATAAAAAAACCCTCTCACGCGAGTGTCCGGTGAGTTTGTTGTGTTCTTTGGGGTAGATATGTAAAGTTCCACCTGTTTAGAGTCCAGAATCGTAGTACAGACATAGGCATTGTGTGTGAAGCCTACCCGGACGTGTTTGTCTTGATCTATGATGTTGCATTGCATGAGTAGCCGGAGAAGACTCTGTGCATTTGAATTTTTTTGGGTTTCTACACGGTAGATGTAACGCCCCCGATTTGTCTACGATTATTTAATTATCATTTGGCGTTACATCGACGCGTTTTCTTGGCTTGTGTCATCTATGGAGTGTTGTCTTTACTCCTTAGAACTGAGTGGCCTATTTTGTAGCCTATTGGCAAGATCTCCCTAGCAATTCGAGTCGTTTTGGGTGACCCGGTGTGGCCTCTCGGAGGATGCTTGTTCTTTTTCTTCGGGTGGGTATAACTCGAGTTCTGTTTGTCGAAAGTTGATTTCAACTTCGCCGTTGCGTTCATAGCATGGGTATTTAGCTACGGTGCGAGTTTCGTCGAATTCCGAGGTAGTTTGGTTTTCGCGTCGTTTTGGGTGTGCTAATAATAAAAGCAAATGTGTATTATTAAAGCTATTTAAATTATTTCTGCGGTCAAAAGCTTTGGAAATGAACCGGCAGCTTAGGAGGAAGTTAAGGCTGATTAGGCGTGATTAGATTTATTTAAAAGACTTAAGACAAATTAGCGGGCCCATTCTTCTTCTTCCCAAAAACTGATGCCTGCTCCTGTTTGCGGAAAATAGAGGAAAACCGTCGGACCTGCTACACCTTCGGATGCCGATTCCGGGAGCGTTGTGGACGAATTTCAATTTCGAAAGTGGATTTGGATTTCTCTCTCTTAGATCTATGTTTGAACGATAAGAGATTTGATTTTCGTGGAGTTTTTAGGGGATTTGGATTTTTTTGGTTTTTGCTCTTTCCGCCATTAAAGCTCGGGATGTGCTGGCTAGGTGTTACTGTTGCTGGTGCCGACAGAGAGGAAAGGCTCGAGTGAAGCTTCACTGAAAAACCTAGGCAAGTGGTTCTTGCACTTGTTGTTTTGATTTTTCACCTTTTAACTACCCGGTTAGCCCTAGGATAGAAGCGAAGTTTTTCTCTTTTTCTTTGCTAAAACTCTGTGCTTCAATTTCCCTTTATGAGCCCCCCTCCTTGTGCTATTTATGCTCAACCCGCTTGTTGTTCCCACCATTTAGACTCCAGATTTTTATTTCTGGTTTGGTGCTATTGCGGGTGGTGCCGAGAGAGAGAGAGGGAGATTTCTGTAGTAGTACTCTGGTTAGAACCAGTCTGGTAAGCCATCTCGGGTTTTGGCGTTAAGTGTGGTGCACACACTCAAAGCCAAAAGCCGCCCGGGTTTGCCGTTGAGTGTGGTGCACACACTCAAAGCCATAGTTTGGTTTGTTTTGTTTTGGCTAAGTACTAGGGCGTTGAGTGAGGTAAACTCACTCAACGCCGCAGCCCCTGCTAGCGGCTAAGTACTTTGGCGTTGAGTGAGTCGACCTCACTCAACGCCATTTCCATTTTGGCGTTGAAGGAGGTGAACTCACTCAACGCCGTGGCTTTTTGTGTGGCCAAGTACTTTGGCGTTGAGTGAGGTGGGCTCAGTCAACGCCGCAACATTTTTTGAGGCTAAGTACTTTGTCGTTTAATGAGTCAACCTCACTCAACGCCATTTCGGTTTTGGTGTTGAGTGAGGTGAACTCAATCAACGTCGTAGCTTTCTGTGCGGCCAAGTACTTTGGCGTTGAGTGAGGTGGGCTCACTCAATGTCGCAGCCTTTTCTGAGGCTAAGTACTTTGGCATTGAGTGAGTCGACCTCACTCAACGCTATTTCGGTTTTGGCGTTGAGTGAGGTGAACTCACCTAACTCTGTGGACCTGTTTGCGGCCAAGTCCTTTGGCGTTGAGTGAGTGAACCTCACTCAACGCCATTGTTGTTTTGGCATTGAGTGAGGTAGACTCACTCAACGCCACATCCCTTCTTTGCGGCCATGTCCTCTTGCATTGAGTGAGTCGACCTCACTCAACGCCATTGCTGTTTTTGCGTTGAGTGAGGTCAGCTCACTCAACGCCACAGCTTGCTTTGTTTGCGGCTAAGTGCCAGGGCGTTGAGTGAGTGAACCTCTCTCAATGCCATTGCTGTTTTGGCGTTGAGTGAGGTGGACTCACTCAACGCCGCTGTCTCTGTTTGTGGTTAAGTGCCAGGGCGTTGAGTGAGTGAACCTCACTCAACGCCATAGCTGTTTTGGCGTTGAGTGAGGTTAGCTCACTCAACACCAGAGTTTTCTTGCGGGAGGCGTTGATTGAGTGAACCTCACTCAACGCCATAGCTCTTTTTGCGTTGAGTGAGGTTAGCTCACTCAACGCCAGAACTGTTCTTGTGGAGGGCATTGAGTGAGTGAACTTCACTCAACGCCATAGTTGTTTCTGGCGCTGAGTGAGGCTAACTCACTCAACGTCAAGGTCTGGTTAGGCGTTGAGTGAGTGGTGCTCACTCAACGCCAGGCCGTGTTGAGTCATCTCAACGCTTTTCCCTTACCTTGATTTTTGTTCCCGAGTGAATTCCTTTATTTTGTAGATGTTCCTTGTCGGTTATGTTTTTCTTCCCAAAGGCCGAATTGTGGGTCGTGGTTAGTAGTGGTGGTTTGAAGCTCTTAATGGGGGCAGTGTTGTGTAATTTAGCCGTGGCCACCCTTTTCTTTTATCTTGCTCCAGGTACGGGCTTGGCAAGGGGGTGGGAGGTCCCTAGTGCTTTCATATGTAGACCCTTGAGCTTTGTTTGCTTGGAAATGGTGGATGGGGGACTGAGTTTGCCTCCAACCCGGATCTGCGTTGTTTATTTTGTTACTACCATCTCTCACATCTTAGGGTGTTAGACGTTTCTTCCTTGGTAGATTGCAGCATTTGGGCTCATGGTAGCCTTGTAGACTCTACAGCATTTGGGCAGAGTTTTTGTTGTGTCCTCGCACTTAGTGCACTTCCTTTTTGCCTTGCCCATGGCAGTTTTGACTGTTACAGCTTTGTTTTCCTCTTTTACTTGTCTTCTGATTGACACTTTCGAGCAGATTTTCCTGTTTTGCTTATTGAGGTATTCTTTCTTCTTTGAATGCCTCAGGTTCTGGATAGTGGCAGCTTTGACGGCTAGTTGTGTTGTACTGTTGTTGGTTGTCTCTGGTGCTATAGAGATCAGTTCCTTGGTTTTGCGAGGTAGTTTTGGTGTTATTTTTCATACAGACATACATACTTGCCAGTGGGTTCGTGTCAGTTTGTTGGCGCCCACTAGTAGTTTTACATTGATACTAGATATGTTATCTTTTTGCTGCTACCTTTTTTTTAGAGATTATCTACTTGCTCTGGGGATGATTTATGCTAGGTTGCTAGTTTCTTTTAAACATAAAAACACTATTATAAGTATATCTCATGATCATCATGTTTTATAAAACTCAAACACTATTTTTCAAACAACGTAAAAAGATCGTTTTCTTATATATAGTATAAATTAAATGTAGGGTCTTGCATAGTATAAGTTGTCCTCTAGGGGCACTTATGCACTCTTTTAGGATGTCTAACCTTAATAAAGTATTTTCCGCAGCATATAAGTATAACTTTTAAATTGTGGACTAGGTGATCCACCGAGCCGAGGGATACGGCCTTTAAAAATATAAACTATTTTCTAATCATATAACTTATGAATTTTCATAAAATATAGTTGATAGTGGTTTGCCTGAGCATCGGCAGTTATCCCCTGCTCGACGTGGCATCATGACGAGTGTTTTCTCCTACTCTGATAATTCGTTTTCCTCGGAGAAAATGCGGGTTGTGATAGTTGGTATCAGAGGGAGGTTGCTTGACAGACTAGTAAGGCAACCTTCCCTTTTGATTGCATTAGTAGTTCAGCATCATGTCATTCACACACCGATATGTCATGAACACGTCTTGGCAAAAGCACGAACACTACACTCATAGCATAACATTAAGTATACGGGGCATATTATGTAGTATGGGATGCATAATAGGTATTCGTATATGGATCCACCATAGGGGCAACATGTGAGGGTTATGTAGTATGGGATGCATAACCTCACCACATGGCTACGACTAGCTCGTTTTCTTTTTCATTGCATGAGGATGTTATGTAGTATGGGACGCATAACATTTTCATATGTAAGCCACTCATAACATGCATTAGGGCCTTTTAAGAATGCATAGCACAAACATGCATAGCATAACATTGCATAAGCACAACGTGCCAAGCTAAAGATTGGCAGGATGACATATGTACACACATAAGTTTTCGAGTCAAAAATAATATAAAGTCATGCATTCCCGATCTAGGCACAAGAGTTAGTATGGTGGTGGTTAACCATCCTAGGTTAAGGCATAACATCTTTTTTTGAAAAAAAAATAAACTCACAGAGCAAGTTTAGCAGCTTTAAGTTCATATTTATGTATGTATCTTCTGTACTTATAGATAGTTATAGCTGTTGTACTAGTATCTGACTAATGTTGCTATGATTTTAGGATGGCGAGATGCCCTTTGACTAGATCGACCCCCCTATCTAAGGGTGAGTCATCGGGAGCGCAGAATGATGCGGTGATCGAGAGCCTGCGTCAGAGTAGCATTTTCTTGAGCAGGCAGATGGTGGAGGTGCGAGCCCAGATCCAGTCTTTGGTGGCAGTTGTGGCAGGACAGACACAGGGAGTGCAAGGCCCTGCAGGGGGAATTGTTCTTCCTCCTCCTCCTGCACCCCTGAGACTTCTAGTGGTGGTGCCAGGGGAGATGGAATTCATCTCACAGTTTCAGAGACTTAGCCCTCCTACTTATTATGGGAAGGCAGATTTCATGGTCATAGACGATTGGCTGATCTCCATGGAGGAGATGGTCTCATATTCCGGTATTGTAGACTATCAGAGGGTAATGATAGCCGCCTATCAGCTTAAGGGTTTGGCTAAGAGTATGTGGCTTAGAGAAAAGGAGAGCTTGGTAGCTGGATGCTCTTGGGAAGTATTTAAGGAAATGCTGCTGAGGAAGTTCTTTCCCTCAGTCGAGCATGACCATCTTATGAACGACTTCCTCCACCTGAAGCAAAGGCAACTCACGGTCAGTGAGTATGAGATAGAGTTCAGCAAGTTGAGACGGTTTTCTCCTGGGTTGGTGAGTGTTGAGGTTGATCGAGTCAAGCGATTTCTTGGTGGCTTCTGGAGCGAGGTGCAGCAGTTGACCAATGCTTATAGATCAGAGACTTATGCGGGGGTAGTGGAGGCTGCTCTGAAGGTAGAGGCTATCGAGACCGCAAAGAGTAGAGGCCAGCAAATGAGGAAGGACAAGAGGAAGTCCATCGAGGAGAAGAAACCCCAAGTACCCTGTACTACTTTGGGAAAGAAGAGCAAGGTGGTGTGTAGCTTCTGTGGCCGGTCAGGCCACCCTGTTGAGAGGTGTTTCAAGAAGGCAATAGCTCATAAGAAGGAGCAGGTTCATGCTATTTAGGGTGCTCCTAGGAGGGATGTTTCCTGTTCTGTTTGCAAGCGACCCGTGCATGATGTTTCCCAGTGTTGGTCTAAGAATAAAGTCTGTTATCAGTGTGGGCAGAAGGGTCACATCAAGTCTAGGTGTCCTCAGGTCCAACCCTCTCTTCATGCAGTTCCACTTCAGGCACTACCTCTACCTCAGTGTGTAGACAAGGGAAAGGGAATGCTGAACGTGATCTCTTCCGAGGAGGCTCAAGCTTCGACTCAGGTCATCTCAGGTTAGTTGTTTTTTTTCTTGTCTAAAAGTTTCATTTTTGTTTTTACTAGAATGTTTGGAGTTTTTTTTTGGTAGTTCCTTAGTTGTATATACTCCTATAGTGAAATTTAAGGTGAAGAACTGCTGGGCGCGTGTTCTGTTTGACTCCGTCGCTACCCACTCATTTGTGGCTAGAGCCTTTGTGGAGCGACATCGGTTGACTCTAGATCGAGTTCGAGATACCTTCCGTATCAAGTTCCCCTCTGGTGAATCTGTGTTATCAGATTTGGGCATTCTAGGTTGCCCTATTTTGTTGGGAGACTTTCTTGCGAAGGCAGACTTGAAGATGATTGATCTGGAAAACTTCAATGTTAGTCTGGGCATGGACTGGCTGTCTAAGTATGATGCGGTTATTCAGTGCAAAGGGAAGCGCTTGGATTTCATCAAGGACAACGGTCAACCCAGAAGCGTGTATGCTGATCCGTGCCAGGATTCTCCTATAATCTCTGCGGTATGTGCTCAGAAGCTGTTTCAATCTGATTGTTTTGCTTGTTTAGTCTCGGTGGTTGGAACCGCTGTTAGCGTACCACGCTTGGAGGAGATTCCTGTTGTTCGTGATTTCGCTGATGTTTTTTTCCTGATGATCTTCCTGGTCTTCCTCCCGATCGAGATGTTGAGTTTGTGATTGATTTGGAACCGGGTACGCATCCTATTGCTAAGGCGCCGTACCGGATGGCCCCTCGTGAGTTAGAGGAGTTGCGAGTCAAGTTGGATGAGCTGTTGGCAAAAGAGTTTATCAGGCAGAGTTCGTCGCCTTGGGGTGCTCCTGTTCTATTTGTGAAGAATAAAGATGGGTCGATGCGACTTTGCATCGACTACAGGGAGTTGAACAAAGTCACTATTAAGAACAGGTACCCTCTACTGAGGATTGATGACTTATTTGATCAGTTGCGCGGTAGCATATTGTTCTCCAAGATCGATCTTCGTTCTAGCTATCATCAGCTAAGGATCCGTGAGGCAGATATACCACGGACTCCATTTAGATCGAGGCATGGACATTTTGAGATCTTGGTGATCTCGTTTGGTTTGACCAACGCACCATCAGCTTTCATGGATATGATGAACCGGGTGTTCAAGGATTTCCTAGACAAGTTCGTTGTGGTTTTCATCGATGACCTTCTGGTCTATTCCCGCAGCACTGAGGAGCTTGAGCAGCATCTGCGCTTGGTTCTAGCGGAGTTAAGGAATCACAAGTTATTCGCCAAGTTGAGTAAGTGCGAATTTTGGTTTCCTCAGGTCTCGTTTCTGGGACACGTGGTGAACAAGGATGGGATCTCGGTCGACCCAGAAAAGATCGCAGTAGTTATGGATTGGAGTAGGCCGGGCATGTCCAAGGAGATCAGAAACCTTCTTAGGGTTGGCCGGCTACTACAGGAGGTTCGTGGAGGGTTTCTATACCCTAGTTGAACCTTTGACTAGGTTGACTCAGAAGAACACGGCCTTTGTTTGGAGCGAGAAGTGCGAAGAAGCCTTCCTAGAGCTAAAGAACAGATTGTGCACTGCTCCCATTCTGAACCTACCTACTGAGGGTGTGGAGTATGATGTGTACGTGGATGCTTCACATGTTGGTCTGGTTTGCGTGTTGATGCAGGTTGGAAAAGTGATTGCGTATGGGTAAAGGCAATTAAAGACTCATGAGTGAAATTACCCTACGCATGACCTTGAGTTTGCAGTGGTGATTTATGCATTGAAGCTGTGGAGGCATCTACTTTTTGGGGTTCAGTGCAAGATCTTCACTGATCAAAAGAGCCTGAAGTATGTGTTCACGTAGAAGGAGTTGAATCTGCGCCAGCGTTGGTGGCTAGAGTATGTGGCCGATTATCATGTGGAGATCCAGTATCATCCAGGCAAGGCCAATGTGGTGGCCGATGCCCTGAGTCGGAAGACGGGGAAGATCTTTAACCTCTCCGCCGACCGTTTAGTGGAATGCTGTGACATGCAGAGTAGTTTGGCAGTGGCAGAGCCGGTTTGGATTTCTCTTACTAGATTGCACTAGAAGGATTATCCGGACCTGCTGCACTTATACTCCAGAACTTAGAGAGGGGAGTTGACGGATTTTTCTATCGATGATACGGGTACTTTGAAGTACCGCGGCAGATTTTGCATCCCCGCTGTTGGGGACATCAGGGGTATGATATGCAGAGAGGCTCATGGATCCAATGTTGCCTACCATCCAGGATCTACAAAGATGTATCATGATTTGAAGCAAATTGCCTGGTGGTATGGGATGACAAGTGATATAGCCCGATTTGTTGTTGAGTGCCACACTTGAAAGCGTGTAAAGGCCGATCACGGAAGGCCTGGTTGCAAGTTGACTCCACTAGAGATCCCGAAGTGGAAGTTGGAAAGCATTTCTATAGACTTCATCACGGTCTTACCGAAATCTCCAAGGGGATTTGATTCTGTTTGGTTATAGTGGATAGACTGACGAAGTGTGCTCACTTCGTGCCATATAAGATTGATTACCCGATGAAGAAGATAGCAGAGTTGTACTTGGATGAGGTCATCAGATTGCACGGTGTGCCTGTTAGCATCATTTCTGATCGAGACTCCCGGTTCACTTCTCGTTTTTGGCAGACAATGCAGGAGGGTTTGGGTACAGATCTGAAGATTTCTACTACTTACCACCCACAGACAAATGGGCAGACAAAGCGGGTGAACCAGATAGTTGAGGATATGATCAGATGCTACATTCTAGACCACGGTGGAGCGTTGGATGAGCGGTTGCGACTGAAGGAGTTTGCATACAACAACAATTTTCAAGAAAGTTTGCAAATGGCTCCGTTTGAAGCTTTGTATGGGAGGCGCTGCAGAACTCCCATGTTTTGGGCTAAGGCAGGTGAGAGACCCTTGTTGGGTCCGGATGCGCTCGAGGAGATGGAAGTCGCAGTGAAGCTTATTCGAGAAAAGCTTCGTGTGGCCTAGGAGAGATACGAGAAGAACGCCAATCGGAGTAGGTCTGACTTGGAGTTTTCTGTAGGGAACCTTGTGTTTCTAAAGATTTCCACAATGGTTTGTGTTAAGAGGTTCGGTTAGAACAGGAAATTGGACCCGAGGTATGTGGGCCCATTTGAGATTGTGGAGCGGATTGGCGTGTCAGCTTATAGGTTGGATTTGCTAGCAAACTTCACAGGTGTTCATAATGTATTTCATGTAAGCCAATCGCGGAGGTGTGTGCGCAGCAGTGGGCAAGTCTTGGATGTTGTGCCCTAGTTGGAGCCTAATCTCTCTTTTGTTGAAGTGTTGGTACGAATTTTTGATACTCAAGATCGGGTGCTGCGAAGGAAGTCCATCCCGATGGTCAAAGTTCTATGGAAGAATCAGGATTTGGAAAGCGCGACTTGGGAGTTAGAGTCGGCTATGAGGGAGGCTCACACTCAACTGTTCCCCTGATTAGATTGGTATGTTTCCTTCTTGTAATGTTTGGCTTGTTTCTTTTCCTTCTATAGTAGAAGTGTTGTGCGTAAAGTTTCAGGACAAAACTTTCTTTTAGGGGGAGTGACTGTAACTCCCCCAATTTTTCTGCGATTATTTAATTCTCGTTTGGCGTTACGTCGACGCGTTTTCTTGGGTTGTGTCATCTGTGGAGTGTGGTCTTAACTCTTTTGGAATGAGTGACCTATTTATAGCCTATTGGCAAGATCTCCCTAGCAAGCCGAGTCGTTTTGGGTGACCCGGTGTGGCCTCTCGGGGGATGCTTGTTCTTTTTCTTCGGGTGGGTATAACTCGAGTTCTGTTCGTCGAAAGTTAATATCGACTTCACCGTTGCATTCATAACATGGGTATTTAGCTACGGTGCGAGTTTCGTCGAATTTCGAGGTAGTTTGGATTTCGCGTCGTTTTGGGTGTGCTAATAATAAAAGCAAATGTTTATTATTAAAGCTATTTAAATGATTTCTGCGGTCAAAATCTTTGGAAATGAATCGGAGGCTTAGGAGGCGGTTAAGGCTGATTAGGCGTGATTAGATTTATTTAAAATCCTTAAGCCAAATTAGCGGGCCCATTCTTCTTCTTCCCGAAAACCGACACCTGCTCCTTGATGGTCGCGGAACAGAGACAGACTGTGGGTGGTTCGAAATGGTCAGATTCCGTGGGCTGGCTAGAAGATCGAGTTTTCTAACGAGAGTAGGAAAGTGCACCTATCGCAAGTAGTACTCGGTATTCGGGAAAATACCGAGGTCGTATTATTCTCGGGGACGCGTTGATTATATCTACTCTTCCAGAAACATTGTTATCTTACTATCAATAAGGTGGGATTTTTTAGTTTAATTAAAATGGAAAGAAAGAGAGCTGAATTTTGCTAAGTTAGTTCGATGACGGGTTAACGCTCGGCATCGAATCGGATTAAGACTAAAATAATTCTCAATAATTATTAAACTTTGTTTTTAAATTAATAAAAGGCACTTGGCCGTGGGGGTTCCAAAAATATGAGCGCACTTATCTCTAGGAATATTGCTCACCTAAACATTAAGACTATTCGACCGATCGTTAGACTGACGAAGGATTCCTCTTAATGCTCGCTTTACGCTAAGAACCCCGCTATTGGGTGGGGAACCCAATCCGGCAGAACTACGCTTCTCCTCTTTCGAGGGGGGTGTACGCAGTTCTCTTTACCCAAGGGGGATCGGTCCATACGTGCAACCTCTCGGCATCGCGTATGGATAACGGAAATATAGCCCACACATCGATTATGTGGTCCTATGCATCGTTAACCCGGGGCAAACCTTAAGTCCTTAAATTAAAATAAAAATAAAGTTTATTAATTATTTCAAATCATTTTATATATCCCAATGCTCTTCGATGCCGAAGGCTAAAAGAGATTAGCCACTCATCGGTATGGGGACGGCTTTATGGTTTTAGCGAAACGTGAGTTTGAAATTAAGCACTAAACAATTATAAGAGAAAACATAAAAAAACAGGACATTTAGATATATTGAAGGAAAGCTAATTGATGCAGGCACACACGCACACTTCAAAACCATAAAGAAAGTAAATAAAGCAAGCCCTACTCAAATGAGTAGGGGAAAATAAATGCAAGTACAAGTCCTACTCAAAACTGAGTAGGCGGTAAATTAAAGCAATGCGCCATTTAACTCTTAACGAGTAGGCGGAAATAAGTGCATAAATAAAAAGAAACTAAGTTACAAAAAATGAAAATTACAAGTCCCACTCAAATGAGTGGGCGGTAAATTAAAGCAGAGCGCCATTTAACTTTTAACGAGTAGGCGGAAATAAATGCTCACACGCACACACTCTACATAATTGAATAAAGCATTAAACAAAGCATTAAAAGTTATCCTCAAACACTCACACACACTTCATAATTAAAGAAAGCATAAAAGAAAGCATGAAAAGTTATTCTCTTACACTCACACACACATAAGAATAACATGAAAACAGAAGTCATCTAAAAATTAAAACTACAACTTTTCTACCCTTAGAACTTGCCAAAAACAAAT
Organism: Platanthera zijinensis; assembly: GCA_039513925.1. Classification (NCBI taxonomy): domain Eukaryota; kingdom Viridiplantae; phylum Streptophyta; class Magnoliopsida; order Asparagales; family Orchidaceae; genus Platanthera; species Platanthera zijinensis. The sequence continues at coordinate 49,269,129 of CM077083.1, forward strand.
AAAAAGATGAAATAAAAATTGTTTGAACACTTGGAATTGAAAACAAAGTTGAAATCAAAGTTGTTGAAAAATTAAAACGTTTACATTTTCATCCATAGGATTTCGTAGAAATGATTAAAAAGCAAAAAGGAAAATTAAAGGACCAAAACAGGCTTTACAATCCTAAAGCAAATCTAAGTAAAAAAATACAAAAACACCTTGAAACCACTTTTACAACTTCATAGGAATAAAAATATAACCCTTTAGAAAGTTTTCAATACAACTTTGATTCTTTAAAAAAAAAGACTTAAACTAAATTTTGCCATTATAACGGCTCGAATTTTTTGATAAAGGCCTAAAATAAAGCCTAACATTACAACATATTGCATGCAAAATTAAGACAAGTTATACTCATACACACACACACACACACTTTCTTAAAGAGGAAAAACAAAGATGAACTAAGGATAAAAAGGAGAAAGAGAGTGGGCCAACCAAATTTCATTTTCATTCCATGTAGAAAGAGAAAAAACAACATTTTATTTATGATAAAAAAGCTATTACAAACTATTACAAAGCAAAAGGAAAAGCTAAAACAAACATAAGAAGGAAGAGAGAGAAAGTCTCCTTACATGAAGATGAAAGTGCACCAAGGGCAGCCCACAAAAGACACTAAATTTGGCTCAAAAAGGTGAACCCTTGGGCATTACAGAAAACTCTTATTTATAAAAAAAATTTCGGGTTGGTCACGCCCGTGACTAGGGCGTGACAGGGGGGCGTGTCACTACTGTTCATGAGCTGATCGGGTGATTTGACTGGAAAGTTGACTTCGTCTGAAAACATGGCGGTCACGCCCTAGGTCACGGGCGTGACATATGTAAGTCACAGGCGTGTCGGGGAGGTCGATCTGGGCGTGGTTTGGCCGCAAAGTCGCGCGCATCACGTCGGGCCAGGTGGCTAAGTCATGCTCGTGTCACACTTTGACACGGGCGTGTCTGGGGGCGTGTCGAGCTCGGTTTGATGATCGCTGATCGTCGAGCTGGCAAACTGTGGTCGGTGATTGTCGAGGGCGTGACACGGGCGTGTCGGTCATGTGATACGGGCGTGTCAGTCAACTTTTTGGCTTTTTCTGGAATAAAAATAAAGCTAAGTTAGAAATAATATTTAAAAAAATAAGCAATTTATTGAATAAAACTAATAAAAAAGACAATAATAAACAAAATTGACTTAAATAAAATACGAAAATATAAGTATATTTACAACTCATCAAATACCCCCATACTTAAGCTTTTGCTATTCCAGAGAAAAAGTTTGAGGTGAACTTATAAGGAATAATAAAAAACCCTAAGTTCTGCTACCGCTAAATTAATTATAAGAGAGATCAAATAAAATATACGGGGTATAAGAGTTAAGTCCTAAAATCATTTAGATGATTTAAACAGGGCAAAGGTTTTGGCCAAAAGACTTCTTGATGTAATCAAATAGAAAGCAATAATTGTATTGGTTAGATTAACAGAAAATAGTTTGGAGTTATACGAACTTTAGCTTATAGGAGTGTTACCGGAAATAATGCAATTTACGAATTATGCTCTCAAAAGGATTTTTGAATTAATTCTAGAGTCATGAAATTGGCTAAGGGGGTTGATGTTGGTTTATGAAGGTGCTTGGATTTTGAGGCGAGGCTATTATTTTTTCGAACCTCCATTTTTTTGTTTAGATGTTAAAGGAAAACGAAATCTTATTTTCCTTAACATAAATTTTCTTCTTCTTCATAAATAAAAATAACCCAATGTATATGTGTTGGAGTAATGAATTTTATCCTCTTACTCCGTAACGTATAATCTTTCAATTTATTGGGTGCCTATGTTTACGGAATGAAATCTTATTCCCATTGACATAAGATCTTTTTCTTTTTGGGGAAATATTTTTATCATACCAAGTAGGTTATGATAGGTTAGGGGAGAAAAGAGAACTAGATTTTTAATTGAAAAATAATTGAGAGCAACCTTTATAAATTGTACGTTCCAATTTTTCAGAAAGCTGAAAGCAAGCATAATTGAATTCTATAGTCGTAATTTTCTAACATGGTACACATGCTCCTATCTATGAAAAATTTGAAGTAGTGCCTAAAGCGAGTCCCCTATTTTTAACAAAGTATAATAAATTCTTTAAAACTTAACCCCGGCTATTTAGATTTTTCAATCTATAATTAACAAACGAATAGTGAACAAAGAATTGATCAAATTCGCATATAAATAAACTCAAAACAAAAGTTTTGGATAGCAAGAAACTTAAGAATGATATATTTGATTTATTTGTTTTGCAACTTACATAATTTTTTGAATTTTTTTGAAGTTATGCTCTTTTTTTTGTATTTTTGTATTTATATCTTTAATATGTACATACTAAAGAGAAAGAAAAAAAATGTGAAAATAAATTTTTTTGGATTTTTAAGTTTTTCGAATACAAAATTTTTTTTTTGTATTTTTAAGTTTTGTGAACATTTTTTTTGTATTTTTAATAAAATTTTCATTCTATTTACAAAAATTTGGAAAAATAAGAAAAAATATTTACAAGGATGAGAGGGAAAAGGGGAGAGGGGAAAGAGAAAAAATATTTACAAAAAGTACTTATAAAAATTATTTACAAAAAATATTTACAAGAATATTTATAAAAATATATACTAGGTTGCCGCGAGATGACTCGTTATGTGGATGGCTCGATGAGCCGGATCTCGCGGACAAAGTTAAAAATAAGTCAAAGTTTCAAAAATGAAACTTCAAAATTTTTAATAAATTTTTTTTTTATTTTTGTGTTATATATATATATATTTTATATATTTTTTTTATTTTTGAAGTTTTGTTTTTAAAATTTTTTTTTTGTTTTGTTCTGTTTTGTTTTTGTAAGTGAAAAAGAAAGTACGAAAATACGAAAACACCCCCATACTTAGATCCAACATTATCCCCAATATTGTATGGTAAGCATGAGGAACAAGACATCAGGTATATGTACAAAAAAGGGAAAAAGAGGGGGGCAGAAAACGTCTCTGATCCGCGCTCGGGGAAGCCCATTAGAAACCCTGCATTTATTGGAAAAATAGAAAACATAATAAATAAAGACGTAAAAAAGATAGACGTGGGGTGCCTCCCAGGAGCGCTTTGTTTATAGTCGCATAGCTTGACTATAGTGGCGGGTTTATAAGTCGAGGAGGGATATGGTTTCGCTATACTCGATCACTGGGTCGCCCGCTTTGTAAGACTTTACCCGATGACCGTTTACTTTAAACGAGCATTTTTCCGGGTGGGAGACGAGTACGGTCCCATATGGAAAAACTTCTTCAACTAAGAAGGGACTGGACCAACGGGATTTGAGTTTGCCAGGAAAAAGTTTAAGACGAGAATTATAAAGAAGGACTAGATCGCCCGGAGAAAAAATTTTGGGGGTTTTTATTTTTCGATCGTGATAGAACTTAGAACGCTCCTTATAGAACTTATTGCTCTCGTAAGCGTTTGCACGCCATTCATCGAGCTCGTTTAGTTGCAGTTTTATATTCTGAGCGGCTAAGTTAGAGTCGAGGTTTAAGAGTTTTATTGCCCAAAGTGCATGGTGCTCCAGTTCTACGGGTAAATGGCACGCTTTGCCATAGACTAATCGAAACGGAGTACAACCGGTAGCAGTTTTGTACGCAGTACGATACGCCCATAACGCGTCATCAAGCTTAATGGACCAATCATTCCTATTAAGTGAAACAGTTTTTTCTAATATGTATTTTATCTCTCGATTTACTACCTCAATTTGGCCACTTGTTTGCGGGTGGTAGGGGGTGGCAAGCTTGTGCATGACTCCGTATTTAGCTAACGTCTTAACCATTAGAGCATTACAGAAATGCGTTCCCCTAACACTAACAATAGCGCGAGGCGTTCCGAAGTGAGAAAATAATTTTTTTAGAAATGTGACGACGACTCGTGCATCGTTGGTGGGGAGAGCTTGCGCTTCCGCCCACCGTGATACGTAGTCGACCGCCACTAAAATATATGAATTTTTATAAGAAGGAGGTAGGGGGCCAACAAAATCTATGCCCCATAAATCGAAAACTTCGCATTCTAAAAACATATTTTGGGGCATCTCGTCTCGACGTGAGATGTTACCCGACCGCTGACAGCTATCGCATGCGCGCACAAAATTGTGCGCGTATTTGAAGAGAGTGGGCAAAAAGTAGCCCGCCTCTAGCGCCTTCCTAGCGGTCCGGTTGGCTTGATAGTGACCCCTGGCTGGATCCTCGTGGCAGTGCCTCAATATTTGTGTGCACTCCACTCCCGCAACGCATCTTCGAATCGCTTGGTCCGCGCAGATACGGAAAAGAAATGGGTCATCCCAAAAGAAAATTTTCAAGTCAGAAAAGAATTTCTTCTTTTGATGACTTGAAAAATCTTTTGGAAGTACCCGCGCGACTAAGTAGTTAGCAAAATCTGCGAACCAAGGAGAAGATGATGAAGACGAACGAATGGAGAGAAGACGTTCCTCGGGGAATCTGTCATTTATGTCAGATTCGACGAGCGCTTCCGCACCCAGATTTTCTAAACGGGAGAGGTGGTCTGCCGCTAGATTCTCCGCGCCCTTCTTATCCCGGATCTCCAAGTCAAATTCTTGAAGGAGGAGAATCCATCGAAGAAGGAGGGGCTTCGCGTCGGTTTTGGCTAGTAAATACTTAAGGGCGGAGTGATCGGTGAAAACGATAACTTTAGATAGCGTTAGGTTCGAGCGAAACTTATCGAAAGCGAAAACGACGGCTAAGAGTTCCTTTTCCGTCGTCGTATAATTCACTTGTGCGGAAGTGAGCGTCTTACTAGCGTAATAAATAGGATGAAAATGTTTTTCTACGCGTTGGCCAAGAACCGCCTAAGGCAATATCACTCGCGTCGCACATGATTTCGAACGGAAGGGACCAATTAGGGGCCACTAGAATTGGAGAATTGATAAGTTTTTGTTTTATAAAATTGAAAGCAGACTCGCAATCGCTACTAAAGACAAAAGGTGATTCCTTTTAGAGGTGAGTAAGCGGCTTTGTTATTTTTGAAAAATCTTGAATGAAGCGCCTGTAAAAGCCCGCATGGCCTAAGAAACTCCTAATGGATTTTATGTTTGTCGGCTGAGGAAGCTTTTCTATGATTTCTACTTTAGCCTTATCGACCTCTATCCCCTTAATCAAAATCTTATGGCCGAGGACCAAACCTCCTCGAACCATAAAGTTACACTTTTCCCAATTTAAAATAAGATTTGTGTCCTCGCATCGCTGGAGGACACGATCGAGATTACGAAGACAATCCGGGAAGGAGCATCCGAATACAGAAAAGTAATCCATAAATACTTCCATAATATCTTCTACTAGCTCGCCAAAGATTGCTAGCATACATCTTTGGAATGTAGCTGGCGCATTGCAGAGGCCAAATGACATTCTTCGATAGGCGAAGGTGCCAAACGGGCTAGTAAAAGTCATTTTCTCTTGGTCTTCGGGGGAAATGGGGAGTTGGAAAAACCCCGATAAACCGTCGAGAAAACAATAAAATGGATGACCGGAAAGACGCTCGAGAATCTGGTCAAGGAACGGTAATGGGAAATGGTCCTTGCGGGTGGCATCATTACGTTTACGATAATCGATGCACACACGCCAACCCGTAACAGTACGAGTTGGGACGAGCTCGTTGTGATCATTCGCCACTACGGTTAGACCGCCCTTCTTGGGCACGATATGAATGGGACTAACCCACGCACTATCAGAAATGGGATAAATAATCCCTGCATCTAATAATTTAATTATCTTAGTTTTCACGACATCTTTCAAGTTTGTGTTTAGACGTCGCTGCGGCTGAATGGTTTTGCGGCAATTATCATTTAAGAAAATTTTGTGAGTGCAGAAAGAAGGGTTAATCCCCTTTAGGTCAAAAATTTGCCACGCAATTGTGTGGCGATGTTTAAGCAAAACCTCCAATAAATTGGAGGACTCCGAATCGCTTAAATACGAAGAAATGATTACCAGGAGTGTATCATTTTTCCCCAAAAAGGCGTATTTGAGAGATTCGAGTAATGGTTTCAGTTCTACGGTGGGCGGTTCTTCTAGTGAGGTTTTATATCTAATGTCTTTTGAACCAATTGGTTCAAAAGGCATATCCGTAGACGCGTCCTCATCGCAATAAAAATTTTCGAGCAAAAAAATATTTTCGTTTAAAAACTCGGACTCGAAAACCGGAAAAGAACAATCTCCATAAAAAGAATCTAAAGAGTAGCAGAAATCATCGCTCGGCGACGAGTCTTCCATTGAGGAGTTAATAGAAAAAGTAACTTGGTCGTCTCCTACCCGAAGGAGAAGCTGACCATTACTTACATCGATTAACGCACGTGAGGTCGCGAGGAAAGGGCGACCAAGTATTGGTACGTTGGCGTCTTCCTCGATGTCCAAGATGACGAAGTCCACCGGGAAGGTGAACTTGTCTACTCGGACAAGGACATCCTCAACAACCCCGATGGGGAACCTAACCGAGCGATCCTCTAGTTGGATGCGCATATTGGTAGGAGCAGGAGTACCCAAACCTAATCGCAGGAAGAGCGAGAACGTCATCAAATTAATGCTCGCGCCTAAGTCTACTAAGGCATATTTTACTAATACATCGCCAAAAAGGCACGGGATGGAAATTCGTCCCGGGTCGTTTTGTTTTGATGGAAATTTACTAGTAAGATCCGCCGAGCAGACAGCGTTGAGAGATATATGCGAAATATCCTCGAGTTTGCGTTTATTAGAAAGTAGTTCTTTTAAAAATTTCGCATATTTAGGCATTTGCGAGATAGCCTCGCAAAAAGGAACATTAATATGAATTTGTTTAAGTAATAAAATAATTTTTTCATATTGCGCGTTTACTCGCTCGTTATCTAACTTTTGCGGGTAGGGCAACGCCTTGTTTAAAATAGTTTTGTCGTTAAAAATCGGTATAGGTTGCGTAATCGAAGAAGTGGGAAGAGGGGTCGGAGGTGAAATATGTACCTGAGGATCGATCCGTTTTGGATCGACCACCTCCTTACCGCTACGGAGGGTTATAGCGTTGGCAGATTCCCTTGGATTGGGCTCCGTGTTCCCTGGCAGTGCCCCCAGAGCGAGTTCCGACATAAGTCGCGCCAGCTGTCCAACCTGGATTTCTAAATTTTTTAGCGATCCGGTGATGTTCCGGATATTGGACTCGTTGGACGCGACATAACGATTAAAATTTTTCTCCACCGGGGATGGCTTCATAAGAGGGGGAGGAGGAAACGTTGGCGCAAAGGGAGGGGGAGGGGGGCGCTGCGCGTTGTTCGGGTTGCTCCAGGAGAAATTCGGGTGGTTCCTCCAACCCGGATTATAGTGGCTACTATAAGGGTTATTTTGAAAGGAGGGATGCACCGGATTTCCCATGTAGTCCCCGAACTCGTCGAATACGCAGACATTAGAGGGGGGAAGAAAACAAGGCGGAGTGGAGGAGGCAACAGACATCTCCGCCACCTGCTTAGTTAGCCTTTCGACTTGAAGGGCTAAATGAGCAGTGGCATCCACTTCATAAAGCCCCGCCTGCTTATGGCGCGCCCGCGGGACATTCCATTGATAGGCATTCATAGCCATCTCTTCGAAAAGGGCCTGGGCGGCCTCGGGGGTCTTATTATTCAGAGTGCCCCCGGCAGCCGCGTAAATCATTTGACGCGTCTGACTGTTCAGTCCATTATAAAATATTTGTACCTGCAACCACGTTGGCAGCGCGTGGTGCGGGCACTTGCGGAGAAATTCCTTAAAACGCTCCCAAGTCTCATAAAGAGACTCGGAGTCGATTTGCGTAAAAGAGGAAATGTCTGCCCGCAATCTTGCAGTTTTTTGCGGGCGGAAAATATTTAGTAAGGAATTTTTCTGCCAACTCCGACCAGGTCGTGATGGATCCCCGCGGGAGGGAGACCAGCCAATCCTTGGCTTTGGACTTAAGGGAGCAGGGAAAAAGGCGCAAACGAATGGCGTCATCAGTGACGCCATTAATATTAAAAGTATCGTAAATTTCCAAAAAATTTGACAAGTGATTATTCGGGTCCGCATCTGGCTGTCCGTCGAACTGCACGGCATTTTGGATCATTTGTATAACACTTGACTTAATTTCAAAATTATTGTTCGCCACAGCAGGCCGAACAATACTCGACCCTGTATCATCCAAGTTGGGTCGAGTGTAGTAAGACATCGTACGCTCGGCCGCTTGGGCATTATTTGGGTCTGCCATAGAAGAGAAAGAGGGTTCTCCGGTGGATTCTGCGGGGTCTAAAAAGGGAATTCGACAGAGAGATCGGATACGCGCAAGAGAGCGGTCGATCTCGGGGTCGAATTCAAGATTTTAAGAACTCGAAGGTTGTCCATGAGTCATACACCCTTAAAAAAAATGAAAGTGGGAAGGATTTTTTGTATAAAATTTTTTATTTGAAAATAAAGTAAAATTAATAGAGTCCCGGATTCAATATAACAATCGTGCTCCCCGGCAACGGTGCCAAAAACTTGATGGTTGCGGAACAGAGACCGACTGTAGGTGGTTCGAAATGGTCAGATTCCGCGTGCCGGCTAGAAGATCGAGTTTTCTAACGAGAGGAGGCAAGTGCACCTATCGCAAGTAGTACTCGGTATTCGGGAAAATACCGAGGTCGTATTATTCTCGGGGATGCGTTGATTATATCTACTATTCCAGGAACACTGTTATCTTACTATTAATAAGGTGAGATTTTTTAGTTTAATTAAAACGGAAAGAAAGAGAGCTGAATTTTGCTAAGTTAGTTCTATGACGGGTTAACGCTCGGCATCGAATCGGATTAAGACTAAAATAATTCTCAACAATTATTAAACTTTGTTTTTAAATTAATAAAAGGCACTTGGCCGTGGGGGTTCCAAAAATATGAGCGCACTTATCTCTTGGAATATTGCTCACCTAAACATTAAGACTATTCGACCGATCGTTAGACCGACGACGGATTCCTCTTAATGCCCGCTTTACGCTAAGAACCCCGCTATTGGGTGGGGACCCAATCCGGCAGAACTATGCTTCTCCACTTTCGAGGGGGCGTACACAGTTCTCTTTACCCAAGGGGGATCGGTCCATACGTGCAGCCTCTCGGCGTCGCGTATGGATAACGGAAATAGAGCCCACACATCGATTATGTGGTCCTATTCGTCGTTAACCCGGGGCAAACCTTAAGTCCTTAAATTAAAATTAAAATAAAGTTTTTTAATTATTTCAAATCATTTTATATGTCCCAATGCTCTTCGATGCCGAAGACTAAAAGAGATTAGCCACTCATCGGTATGGGGACAGCTTTATGGTTTTAGCGAAACATGAGTTTGAAATTAAGCACTAAACAATTATAAGAGAAAACATAAAAAACAGGACATTTAGATATATTGAAGGAAAGCTAATTGATGCAGGCACTCACGCACACTTCAAAACCATAAAGAAAGTAAATAAAGTAAGCCCTACTCGAATGAGTAGGGGGAAATAAATGCAAGTACAAGTCCTACTCAAAACTGAGTAGGCGGTAAATTAAAGCAATGCGCCATTTAACTCTTAACGAGTAGGCGGAAATAAGTGCATAAATAAAAAGAAACTAAGTTACAAAAAATGAAAATTACAAGTCCCACTCAAATGAGTGGGCGGTAAATTAAAGCAGAGCGCCGTTTAACTCTTAACGAGTAGGCGGAAATAAATGCTCACACGCACACACTCTACATAATTGAATAAAGCATTAAACAAAGCATTAAAAGTTATCCTCAAACACTCACACACACTTCATAATTGAAGAAAGCATAAAAGAAAGCAAGAAAAGTTATTCTCTTACACTCACACGCACATAAGAATAACATGAAAACAAAAGTTATCTAAAAATTAAAACTACAACTTTTCTACCCTTAGAACTTGCCAAAAACAAATAAAAAGTTGAAATAAAAATTGTTTGAACACTTGGAATTGAAAACAAAGTTGAAATCAAAGTTATTGAAAAATTAATATATTTACATTTTCATTCATAGGATTTCGTAGAAATGATTAAAAAGCGAAAAGGAAAATTAAAGGACCAAAACAGGTTTTACAATCCTAAAGCAAATCTAAGTAAAAAAAAACAAAAACACCTTGAAACCACTTTTACAACTTCATAGGAATGAAAATATAACCCTTTAGAAAGTTTTCAATACAACTTTGATTCTTTAAAAAAAAGACTTAAACTAAATTTTGCCATTATAACGGCTCGAATTTTTTGATAAAGGCCTAAAATAAAGCCTAACATTACAACATATTGCATGAAAAATTAAGACAAGTTATACTCATACACACACACACACACTTTCTTAAAGAGGAAAAACAAAGATGAACTAAGGATAAAAAGCAGAAAGAGAATGGGCCAACCAAATTTCATTTTCATTCCATGTAGAAAGAGAAAAAACAACATTTTATTTATGATAAAAAAGCTATTACAAACTATTACAAAGCAAAAGGAAAAGCTAAAACAAACATAAGAAGGAAGAGAGAGAAAGTCTCCTTACATGAAGATGAAAGTGCACCAAGGGAAGCCCACAAAAGACACTAAATTTGGCTCAAAAAGGTGAACCCTTGGGCATTACAGAAAACTCTTATTTATAGGAAAAATTTCGGGTTGGTCACGCCCGTGACTAGGGCGTGATAGGGGGGCGTGTCACTATTGTTCATGAGCTGATCGAGTGATTTGACTGGAAAGTTGACTTCGGCTGAAAACGTGGCGGTCACGCCCTAGGTCACGGGCGTGACATATATAAGTCACGGGCGTGTCAGGGAGGTCGATCTGGGCGCAGTCCGGCCGCAAAGTCGCACGCGTCTCGTCGGGCCAGGTGGCTAAGTCACGCCCGTGTCACACTTTGACACGGGCGTGTATGGGGGCGTGTTGAGCTCGGTTTGATGATCGCCAATCGTTGAGCTGACAAACTGTGGTCGGTGATCGTCGTGGGCGTAACACGGGCGTGTCGGTCATGTAACACGGGCGTGTCAGTTAACTTTTTTGCTTTTTCTGGAATTTTTCTCGAATTTTTCTTGAATAAAAATAAAGCTAAGTTAGAAATAATATTTACAAAAATAAGCAATTTATTGAATAAAACTAATAAAAAAGACAAGAATAAACAAAATTAACTTAAATAAAATACGAAAATATAAGTATATTTACAACTCATCACTCCTGTTCACGTAAAACAGAGGAAAACCGTCGTACCTGCTACCCCTTAGGACAGCGATTCCGGGAGTGTTTATGGACGGATTTTTATTTCGAGAGCGGATTTGGATTGCTCTCACTTAGATCTATGTTTCTACAATAAGAGATTTGATTTTCGTGGATTTTTTAGGGGATTTTGATTTTTTTGGTTTTTGCTCTTTCCGCCATTAAAGCTCAGGATGTGCTGGCTAGGTGTTGCTGCTGCTGGTGCCGAGGAAGAGGAAAGGCTCGAGTGAAGCTTCGCTGAAAAACCGAGGCAAGTGGTTCTTGCACTTGCTGTTTTGATTTTTCCCCTTTTAACTACCCGGTTAGCCCTAGGATAATATAAGCCATGTTTTTCTCTTTTGCTTTTCTAAAACTCTATGCTTCCGTTTCCCTTTATGAGCCCCCTCCTTGTGGTGTTTGTGTTCTATCCGCTGGTTGTTCCCACCATTTAGACTCAAGATTTTTATATCTAGTTTTGTGCTATTGCGGGTGGAGACGAGAGAGAGAGGGATATTTTTTATGGTAGTACTCTGGTTAGAACCAGTCTGGTAATCCATCTCGGGTTTTGGCGTTTAGTGTGGTGCACACACTCATAGCCAAAAGCCGCCCGGGTTTGGCATTGAGTGTTGTGCACACACTCAAAGCCATAGTTTGGTCTGTTTTGTTTTGGCTAAGTACTAGGGCATTGAGTGAGGTGGACTAACTCTATGCCGCAGCCCCTGCTTGCGGCTAAGTACTTTGGCATTGAGTGAGTCGACCTCACTCAACGCCATTTCCGTTTTAGCATTGAGTGAGGTGAACTCACTCAACGCCGCGGATTTCTATGTGTCCAAGTACTTTGGCGTTGAGTGAGGTGGGCTCACTCAACGCCGCAGCCTTTTTTGAGGCTATGTACTTTGGCATTGAGTGAGTCGACCTCACTCAACGCCATTTCGGTTTTGGCATTGAGTGAGGTGAACTCAATCAATACCATAGCTTTCTGTGCAGCCAAGTACTTTGGCATTGAGTGAGGTGGGCTCACTCAACGCCGCAGCCTTTTCTGAGGCTAAGTACTTTGGCATTGAGAGATTCAACCTCACTCAACGCCATTTCGGTTTTGGCGTTGAGTGAGGTGAACTCACTCAATGCCATAGACCTATTTGCGGGCAATTCCTTTGGCGTTGAGTGAGTGAACCTCACTCAATGCGTTTTCTATTTTGGCGTTGAGTTAGGTAGACTCACTCAACGCCACAGCCCTTCTTTGCGGCCATGTCCTCTGGCGTTGAGTGAGTCGACCTCACTCAACGCCATTGCTATTTTGGCATTGAGTGAGGTGAGCTCACTCAACGCCGCAGCTTGCTTTGTTTGTGTCTAAGTGTCAGGGCATTGAGTGAGTGAACCTCACTCAACGCCATTGCTGTTTTGGCGTTGAGTGAGGTGGACTCACTCAACGCCGCTGTCTCTGTTTGCGGTTAAGTTCCAGGGCGTTGAGTGAGTGAACCTCACTCAACGCCATAGCTATTTTGGCGTTGAGTGAGGTTAGCTCACTCAACGCCAGAGTTTTCTTGCGGGAGGCGTTGTGTTAGTGAACCTCACTCAATGGCATAGCTGTTTTGGCGTTGAGTGAGGTTAGCTCACTCAACGCCAGAACTGTTCTTATGAAGGGCGTTGATTGAGTGAACCTCACTCAATGCCATGGTTATTTTTGTTGCTGAGTAAGGCTAACTCACTCAATGCCAAGGTCTGGTTAGGCGTTGAGTGAGCGGGGCTCACTCAATGCCAGGCCGTGTTGAGTCATCTCAACGCTTTTCCCTTACCTTGATTTTCGTTCCCAAGTGAATTCCTTGATTTTTTTGATGTTCCTTGTCGTCTATGTTTTCTTTCCCAAAGGCCGAATCGTGGGTCGTGGTTAGTAGTGGTGGTTTGAATCTCTTAATGGGGGCGGTGTTGTGTATTTTTGTCGTGGCCACCTTTTTCTTTTATCTTGCTCCAGGTACGGGCTGGGCAAGGGGGTGGGAGGTCCCTAGTGCTTTCACATCTTGACCCTTGAGCTTTGTTTGCTTGGAAATGGTAGATAGGGGACTGAGTTTGCCTCCAACCCAGATCCGCGTTGTTTATTTTGCTACTACCATCTCTCACAGCTTAGGGTGTTAGACGTTTCTTACTTGGTAGATTGCAGCGTTTGGGCTCATGGTAGCCTTGTAGACTCTGCAGCATTTGGGCAGAGTTACTGTTGTGTCCTCACACTTAGTGCACTTCCTTTTTGCCTTGCCCGTGGCAGTTGTGACTGTTACAGCTTTGTTTTCCTCTTTTACTTGTCTTCTGATTGTCACTTTCGAGCAGTTTTTCCTGTTTTGCTTACTAAGGTATTCTTTCTTCTTTGAATGCCTCGGGTTCTAGATAGTGTCCACTCTGACGGCTAGTTGTGCTGTGCTGTTCTGGTGGTCTTTGGTGCTATAGAGATCAGTTCCTTATTTTTGTGAGGTAGTTTTGGTGTTGTTTTTCTTACAGACATACATACTTTCCAGTGGGTTCGTGTCAGTTCGTTGGCGCCCACTGGTAGTTTTACCTTGATACTAGATATGTAATCTTTTTGTTGCTACCTTTTTTTGGAGATTGTCTACTTGCTTTGGGGATGATTTATGCTAGGTTGCTAGTTACTTTTAAACCTAAAAACACTATTATAAGTATATCTCATGATCAACATGTTTTATAAAACTCAAACACTATTTTTCAAACAACGTAAAAAGATCGTTTTCTTATATATAGTATAACTTAAATGCAGGGTCTTGCATAGTATAAGTTGTCCTCTAGGGGCACTTATGCACTCTTTTAGGATGTCTAACCTGAATAAAATATTTTCCGCAGCGTATAAGTATAACTTTTAAATTGTGGACTAGGTGATACACCGAGCCGAGGGATACGGTCTTTAAAAATATAACTGATTTTCTAATCATATAACTTATGAATTTTCATAAAGTATAGTTGATAGTGGTTTGCCTGAGCTTCGGAGGTTATCCCCTGCTCGACATGACATCATGACGCCTGTTTTCTCCTACTCAGATAATTCGTTTTCCTCAGAGAAAATGCGGGTTGTGACAGTAGATTCCAGCAGGGATCCTTGGGGATTAACTCCAAGGCGCACCTAAAAAACTGGGCGGAAACATAATTCTGGAAACCTTGCGGTCGGGGAGCCAGCCTTGAACATAACTGGGTTATGTGTTGTTTGGGAATGAATTAGAATCCGGGTGAAGCTTGGCCCGCGCGTACGTATTAAAGTGACTAGGCGAAGTGAGCAATGGGTGGGTGGACATGGACTTGGGCTTTGCGGTTCGGTGCTAGAGGCCCTAAAGTGGAACTGGCCGTTGGCATAGTCGGGAGTCTTGGACTACAGTCAAAAAGACTCAGAAATGCTCACAATGTTTGCCGTCCCGAGGATGGTGGTGAAGCCACAGAAATGAATGGATTCACCGAGAATGTCCCCTGAGTGAACGGGTTGTTTGGCCAAGCGAGCCTACTCCTATGGCGAATTATACTTATGCACTTAAGTGTTTAGCAGGGCTAATGAAATGCAGGGAAGGAGCACCGCCGTCCCGAGTAAGGGGCGGGGTCGTTATTATTTGGTCAGCCTTAGCTGACCATTGCTTTGTTTGCAACCGTGCGTGGAATGTTGCTTGCAGGTGCTGCGGATGCAAGCGCCAAATAGCGGGCTGAACCCCAAGTTGCTAAGCTGGCCCTCGAAGGCCAAAGCGAACTGTTGTTTTACTTCTGTCATGTGTGGCCGGCCTGTGAGCCTATGTATGTAAAACATTATGTTATCAAGTGAACATTTGTAAGGCCATTAGGCCAAATACTCTTTTTTGTAATTGTTGTATTTCATTCATGTGGTGTATAGTGGACATTCATGCCGTTGTTGTGCAAGTTTTGGGTTCTCTTAAACTATTTAAACATTTCTGCTAGAATGCTCTGTGTTATGGCAAGTTTTCTTATGTAACCCTTCCGACTGTCCGTGGTGTACAACCCCATATTCGCTGGGAGGGACCCAGAGGCTTCAGTGGTCAGGATTGGGCTAGTCTCAGGCTAGCCTCGGGTTAACCCTAAGGCATACTTGTGGAGTTCTCGTCCTGTAGGAGCTCCCGCCAAGGGCAGGGAAAAAATGGAGAGGCCAAGGCAGATAGTCGAGCTCTCGGCAGGAGAGATCGTCGACAGACCAAGGCAGATAGTCGAGCTCTCGGCAGGAGAGATCGTCGACCGACCAAGGCAGATAGTCGAGCTCTCGGCAGGAGAGATCGTCGACCGACCAAGGCAGATAGTCGACCTCTCGGCAGGAGAGATCGTCGACCGACCGAAGCAGATGGCTCGACCACGGAAGCTTCCGCCTTAGGCAAAGCTCCCGCTCAGGGCAGGCGAGAAGGCCCTAAGTAAGCCTTCAGTTGCGATAGTTTCAAGACCGTGAAGGGCGCGAACCTCCCTGGCAAGGGGTCTCGCCAAGGTTGGCCCAGTTGGGGGTCCAGCGAGAGCCTTCACGGCCAGGGTTCTCGCCAAGTGGGCCCACGTGGTAGGGCCCGGCGCTCGTAAAGTGGATTATTTTTATTATTATTCACAGACAAAATTACCTTGGTACCCCTGGGATGACAGCGGGATTTGGCTATTGACAGACCCCTCAGGGGTATTTCAGAACTTTCAGGTCAAAGGAAGACTATAAAAAGACCTATAGGGGTTCTTTGGAAAGCAAGCTTTCATTATTCCTCCAACTCTAGTGCTTTCTGAAGAGCTCCTAGCCCAGCAATTGGCTTTGGAGGGGAAGCTCTCAGAGATCTTTCGGGTGTGAGGTGGGACCTTCCAGCTGAGGCTTTGGGTCAGTCTTTTGACCTTAGCAGCCAGTCAAGGGTCGAGATAAGAGAGAAGTAGGCGTCGGCTGCACTTTGGTTTGTGAACATTCGTTGGGGTCAATTTTGGCTTCAACAGTTCTGGTGCGGTGAGCGTGGAAGCAGTCGGTGTAAGAAAATCTCGAGTTAAGTCCCATGGCAGGAGGCGAAGGTGAAGGATTAGGCGCAGGAGGATCCCCCACCCGGGTAGACGATGCGACGAAGAAGATGTTTGAGGACTTCAGGCGAGAAGTCATGCAGACGATCAGCTTGGCCTTCTCGGCAAGGAATGAGTGGGAGACGCCGCAGGTTCCGGTGGAGGTGGTTCCGCTGTTAGGCGAGAACGCTCCAGGGCAGCGCCCCGGGAAGGAGGTCCCGGTGGAGGCAGGCGAGAGGGATATGGCCGCGCGGGAACTCTTCCCAGGCCAGCGTCCCGGGAAGGAGGTTCCGGTGGACCTGGGTGAGAGGGAGGCGACAGTGCGGGAGCTTTTCCCCGGGAACGGTCTCGCGGATCGGTCCAGTCAGCCGAGGTCGCGGGACATACCTTCTCGCCAGGCAGGGGGCGAGACCCCCTTTAGTGAGCTCATTGTCTCGGCTCCAGTGCCGGAGGGGTTCCGGGAGCCGGACATGACCTACTACACCGGGAAGGACGACCCGGTTCAGCACGTGCAATGGTTCGAGGACGTGGTGTCCATCAGGCAAATGTCGGATGCCTTCAAGTGTAGGCTTTTTGCCATCACTCTGAAAGAGAAGGACAGGGACTGGTTCCACCAGTTGCCGGCAAGTTCCATCTACAGCTTTGAGGATCTGCGCAGGGGTTTTCTGTTGAGGTTCTCAACTTCGAAGAAAAGGAAGAAGGAGGCTGAGTGCCTATTCGCAGTAAGACAAAAGCCGGAGGAGACGCTGGGTCACTATGTGGACCGTTTCCAAGAGGAGGTTCTCTTGGTCCAGGAGGTCCCAGGGTATGCGCTGATGCTTGCCTTCACCCTAGGGCTGAGACCAGGGTTTTTCAGCATGGAGTTGAAGAGGGTGCCCCCTCTCTCTTTTGAGGAGCTCATGGAGAGGGCGGCGAAGGAGATAGACTTTGAGAGGGCAAACCCTGCGTTTGCAAGGAAGCTGGCCAGGTTGGCCGAGGATGATGTGAAGGAGCCGGTAGTAGGAAGGTAGAGAGAGCAGAGGGAGCAGAGGGAGCCGAGGGAAGATAGGAGAAGAGAAGAGCCCCGACGGCAGGGACAGCAGCATGGGGGGGCCAGGGAGCCGAACAACCGACTGGGTTGGAGGCCTCAGGAGGGTCGCCCCCAGGGCCAAGGAGGACTTCAGGGAAGAGATAACTTCCGGGAGCAAAGAAGGCTGGAGCAGGGAGGATGGCGACAAGGACCAAGGGGTCATTTCCCACCACCGCAGGAGGCCATGGAGGTGGGAAGAGGAAGAGGACGAAGAATTCGGGGAGCCGGAAGAAGGGGAGGAGGAGAAGGAAGAGGGGGCAGGGTGGCGTTGCCCTATTGTGACTTCCATCAGGAGGAAGGTCACGCAACGGCCACCTGCCCAGAGTTTCTGGAGATAAGAGGGGCCAGAGGGGCCGGAAGGCAAGATCCGCCTGTAAGGATCGTTGAAGTGCAGCGAGAAGAGGCTGAGGACAGGTGTGAAGACAGGGTTAACGTGGGGACCCGAGGAGGGATCGGAGTGATCCATGGGGGAGTGGGGATCGAGGCAACCCGCAAGGGGAGCCTTCAAACCATGTTCCGCCGAGGGGTCGCCTCAACCTCCCTGGCTCCCCCCCACCCAAAGGAGAAGATCACCTTCTCATCCGCGGATATGCCAGACTACGAGGATCCGTTCTGCGACGCGCTTGTGATCCAGACAGCGGTAGAAAACTACACCGTCTCCCGGATACTGGTGGATAACGGGAGCTCGGTGAACGTGATCTTCAAAAAGGCCTTCGACGAGATGAGGGTGGAAGGAAAAAGGGTCCTGGCTTCTGATGGACCGCTCTTTGGTTTCTCCGGAGAAAGGAAAGAAGTGGAAGGGGAGTGGGCCTGCATGTGAGGCTTGGGGGCGTCTCACGGAACTGTCGGTTCGTGATCGTAGACGACCCGAGTAGTTACAATGCCATCTTTGGACGTCCCCTCATCAGCGCCTTTCGCTGCGTACCCTCCTCATACCACCAATGCCTCAAGTTAAACAATGGAGGGGTGCAGGTTAGGATCAGGGGGGGGTCCGAAGATGGCAAGGCAGTGCTATGTGACGGCGGTTAACACCGTGTCGTGGATGGCGGAGGCAGAGGAGTTGGAGAAGGAGATGGCTGAGCAGGAAGGAGTTGAGGAAGGGGAGATAAGCCTGGGAGAGGCGATGGAGGTTGTTGAGGAGATGGCGGAAGTGGAGGAGATTGGCCTAGAAGAGACGAGAGGAGTGACGGATGAAGAAGAGCAGGGGCAGGGGGATAGCCCGGAGGAGGCGATGGAAGTTGATGAGGTTGGGGGAGAGGAGCTCGAGTTTGAGCAGGAAGAGGCAAGGGCAAATTGGGGGCGATCGGGGCTGGAGCCGGCCGAAGAAGTGGTGGAGATGGAGGTACTTACAAGAGCGGGGGAGGTGCAAAGGGTTCGAATCAGCGGAGGCTTGAGCCTCGAGGATCAGGAGCGGATGCGAGCCTGCATCCAAAGCATCATCGACATCTTCGCTTGGAGCGCGGCAGACATGCCGGGCATCGACGCGGACGTGGCTTGTCATCGCTTGAACCTGGATCCCAGAGCCCGCCCCATACGCCAAAAGATGAGGGTCATCGCCACCAAGCTAGAAGCCCCCATCCGAGAGGAGGTCAAAAAGCTCCTAGACGCGGGCTTCATCTCAGAGATCCAGTATCCAGGCTGGATCTCCAACGTGGTAATGGTAAAGAAGGGAGGAGGAAAATGGCGCATGTGTATTGATTTTTCTTTATTAAATAAATTATGTCCCAAGGATTGCTACCCCTTGCCTCGAATCGACGCGCTGGTTGACTCAGCCGTCGGTTTTTCTCTTATGAGTTTTTTAGATGCATTTTCAGGTTACCATCAGATCCGGATGCACCCTCCTGATGTCAAGGATGTTTCCTTCATCACGAGAGAGGGATGCTTCAGCTATAAGATGATGCCCTTTGGGTTGAGGAACGCAGGGGCAACATACCAACGCATGATGGATCGAATCTTTCGAGATCATAGGGGAAGGAACCTGGAGGTCTATGTGGATGACCTCATGGTCAAGAGCAAGTGTGTTGATTCCCACTTGCGGGACTTGGAGGAAACGTTTGCCACCCTGCGAAGGTTCAAGATGAGGTTGAACCCCTTGAAGTGTGTCTTCGGGGCTAGTCGCGGGAAATTCCTTGGACACCTCTTGACTCCCGCGGGGGTAGAACCTAACCCCGATAAGGTTAAGGCTATACTAGACCTGGGATCACCTCGCAATGCCAAAGAGGTCCAGCGCTTAACCGGGAAGTTGGCCGGGCTAAGCAGGTTCCTCTCTCGGTCAGGGGATAGGTGTTCCTCTTTCATTAAAGTACTTCGTGGCAACCAAGTATTCGAATGGACGGCCGAATGTGAAGAGGCTTTTCAGGGGCTGAAGAGGCAACTCTCCCAAGCTCCGTTACTTCAAAGCCCGAAGGAGTGGGAGGACCTAGCCTTGTATCTCGGAGTGGGGGTAGAGGCAGTGAGCTCCGTCTTGGTTAGGGAGGAAGGGAAGAAACAGTTACCCGTCTATTATGTAAGCCAAATCTTAAAAAAAGCGGAGCTCCGATACCCTATTCTAGAGAAGCTAGCATACGCCTTGGTCGTCTCGGCTAGGAAGCTCCGCCCTTACTTTCAGGCGCACTCGATTAGGGTGGTAACCGATCATCCTCTTCGCAAGGTCTTCGAGGGGGTGGAACATTCAGGAAGGTTGGCAAAGTGGTCCATCGAGCTAAGCGAGTTTGACATTTCATTTGTTCCAAGGCTCTCCATCAAAGCCCAAGCCGTGGCGGACTTTTTGGCAGATTATGTCACCGAGGACGAGGCAGAAGAGCCGAGGCCGTCGGAGGCATGGAAGATGATGGTCGATGGGGCCTCAGGAGGGCACTCCCTGGGAGGAGGTGTGGTGCTGTTAAGTCCCCAAGGGGTTACCATAGAGCAAGCAGTGGCCTTCCACTTCCCTGTAACCAATAATCAGGCGGAGTACGAAGCCGTGATAGCCAGTCTCTGACTGGCAAAGGAGTTGGAAATTCAGGATGTGGACGCCTTCACAGACTCAATGGTGGTGGCATCGCAGATCCGAGGGGAGTTCGAGGCCCGGGAGCCTACCCTCGCGAGATATCTATCAAAGGTAAGAACTATCATTGGAGGTTTCCGTTCTTTTTCTATTCAACATGTTCCCAGGGAGGAAAGCATGGCAGCTGACCGATTAGCAAAGTTCGGGCCTCGGGGTGGAGGTACCCTAACCGAACTATTTCGGCCAGCCATTGAAGAGGGGGAGTTGATGGAGGTATGTCGGCGGTCCTCATGGATAGATCCGTTGGTGACCTTCTTGACCACAGGGGAGCTGTCGGAGGAAGTCAAGAATGCAAAAAGCTTCAGGCACAAGGCGGCTCACTATCTGATGCTGGATGGGAGCTTACATCGGAAGATGTTGTCAGGGCTCCTCGCGAGATGTGTAGCCGAGGAGGAAGTCTCTAAGATTCTGGAAGAGGTGCATTCTGGAGAGTGCGGCAGTCACTCAGGTGGAAGGACATTGGAGGCAAGGGTGATAAGGCAAGGATATTTTTGGCAGACCTTGAGGAAGGATGCAGCTGAGTTTGCAAAGAGATGTCTGAAGTGTCAGGTACATGCTCCCCTCCAGCTCTTGCCCGCCCAAAGGCTTCGAAGTATCACGGCGCCATGGCCTTTCGCCATTTGGGGAATGGTCCTAGTTGGGCCTTTTCCTCCAGCTAGCGGGCAGAGGAGATTCCTCCTAGTTCTGATCGACTACTTCTCAAAGTGGCTGGAGATCAAAGCTCTAGCCAAGGTTACTTCCCAGGTCATCAGGAACTTCATTTGGGGGGAAATCATTTGCAGGCACGGGCTACCCCAAGCGATAGTGACAGACAACGGTCCTCAGTTTGCCAGCGAAGAATTCATCAGCTTCTGCACCCAATTGGGGATTGACCTCAGGTTTGCCTATGTTCATCATCCTCGAAGCAATGGCTAGGTGGAAGCGGCGAACAAGATCATTGTCAACTTGCTCAAAAAGAAGGTGGAGAACCTGAAGGGTAACTGGGTGGAACAGCTCCCTTCCGTCCTGTGGGCCTTGCGAACAACCCCAAACACGGCCACAGGGGAGACCCCCTTCAAGCTCTCTCATGGGTGTGAAGCTGTCCTCCCGGTGGAGTTTGAGGTTCGGTCTCCACGGGTCGCGGCTGCAGGAGAAGGAGGTGAAGCTTGGAGGCTAGAAAACGGAGAAGGGTTGCGCCTCTCGTTGGACATGGTGGAAGAGCTAAGGGATGTTGCTGCTGTCAGACAAGAAGAAATAAAGCGGCGAATGGCCAGGTATTTCGATAAGCACATCAGGGTCAAGCAATTCGCCGAAGGGGACCTCGTACTGAAAAAGGTCAACGCGGCAGGAAGGTCGGCCCCTGTTGGCAAGCTCAACCCCAGCTAGGAAGGGCCTTACATAATAGAGAAGGCTCTGGGTAATGGAGGTTACTACCTCCAGGATGTGGAGGGAAGTACCTTAAGTCAAACTTGGAGCGGTGATGATCTAAAGCGCTTCTACTCGTGAAGGGAAAGAAGGATTGTAACGTTGAAAATAACTATTGCCATTTTAATAAGTTCTTTTCAAAATATTGATTCTCTAAGCAAGCAATCGCGATACCTTTTGTCTTAACCGGCTATGTCTTCTCATCTTCATGATAGAATAGGTCCGGTTGACGTTATCTTCATCAACACCCCGAGCTCGGCTCGGCCCCAGGTAGACCCGCTGCGCAGGCTCTCATCTAGCTGGCAGGTCCGAAGGCTCGCCTGTGGGGGAGAGGTTTGGTTATCTTCGTCAACACCCCGAGCTCGGCTCGGCCCCAGGTAGACCCGCTGCACAGGCTCTCATCTAGCTGGCAGGTCCGAAGGCTCGCCTGTGGGGGAGAGGTTTGGTTATCTTCATCAGCACCCCGAGCTCGGCTCAGCCCCAGGTAGACCCGCTGCGCAGGCTCTCATCTAGCTGGCAGGTCCGAAGGCTCGCCTGTGGGGGAGAGGTTTGGTTATCTTCATCAGCACCCCGAGCTCGGCTCGGCCCCAGGTAGACCCGCTGCGCAGGCTCTCATCTAGCTGG
The DNA here is from genome assembly GCA_039513925.1 of Platanthera zijinensis. Classification (NCBI taxonomy): domain Eukaryota; kingdom Viridiplantae; phylum Streptophyta; class Magnoliopsida; order Asparagales; family Orchidaceae; genus Platanthera; species Platanthera zijinensis. The sequence continues at coordinate 49,291,514 of CM077083.1, forward strand.
CAAGTCCGAAGGCTCGCCTGTGGGGGAGAGGTTTGATCAGCTTCATCGACACCCCGAGCTCGGCTCGGCCCCAAGTAGACCCGCTGCGCAGGCTCCCATCAAGCTGGCAGGTCCGAAGGCTCGCCTGTGGGGGAAAGGTTGGCTCTTGCGATACTTTGTTCTTAGCCACTTCATCGACACCCCGAGCTCGGCTCGGCCCCAGGTAGACCCGCTGCGCAGGCTCCCATCAAGCTGGCAGTTCCGAAGGCTCGCCTGTGGGGGAAAGGTTGGCTCTTGCGATACTTTGTTCTTAGCCACTTCATTGACACCCCGAGCTCGGCTCGGCCCCAGGTAGACCCGCTGCGCAGGCTCTCATCTAGCTGGCAGGTCCGAAGGCTCGCCTGTGGGTGAGAGGTTTGGTTATCTTCGTCAACACCCCGAGCTCGGCTCGTCCCCAAGTAGACCCGCTGCGCAGGCTCCCATCAAGTTGGCAGGTCCGAAGGCTCGCCTGTGGGGGAAAGGTTGGCTCTTGTGATACTTTGTTCTTAGCCACTTCATCGACACCCCGAGCTCGGCTCGGCCCCAGGTAGACCCGCTGCGCAGGCTCCCATCAAGCTGGCAGGTCCGAAGGCTCGCTTGTGGGGGAAAGGTTGGCTCTTGCGATACTTTGTTCTTAGCCACTTCATCGACACCCCGAGCTCGGCTCGACCCCAGGTAGACCCGCTGCGCAGTCTCCCATCAAGCTGGCAGGTCCGAAGGCTTGCCTGTGGGGTAAAGGTTGGCTCTTGCGATACTTTGTTCTTAGCCACTTCATCGACACCCCGAGCTCGGCTCGGCCCCAGGTAGACCCGCTGCGCAGGATCCCATCAAGCTGGCAGGTCCGAATGCTCGCCTGTGGGGGAAAGGTTGGCTCTTGCGATACTTTGTTCTTAGCCACTTCATCGACACCCCGAGCTCGGCTCGGCCCCAGGTAGACCCGCTGTGCAGGCTCTCATCTAGCTGGCAGGTCCGAAGGCTCGCCTGTGGGGGAGAGGTTTGGTTATCTTCGTCAACACCCCGAGCTCGGCTCGGCCCCAGGTAGACCCACTGCGCAGGCCCTCATCTAGCTGGCAGGTCCGAAGGCTCGCCTGTGTGGGAGAGGTTTGGTTATCTTCATCAACACCCCGAGCTCGGCTCGGCCCCAGGTAGACCCGCTGCGCAGGCTCTGATCTAGCTGGCAGGTCCGAAGGCTCGCCTGTGGGGGAGAGGTTTGATCAGCTTCATCGACACCCCGAGCTCGGCTCGGCCCCAGGTAGACCCGCTGCGCAGGCTCCCATCAAGCTGGCAGGTCCGAAGGCTCGCCTATGGGGGAAAGGTTGGCTCTTGCGATACCTTGTTCTTAGCCACTTCATCGACACCCCGAGCTCGGCTCGGCCCCAGGTAGACCCGCTGCGCAGGCTCCCATCAAGCTGGCAGGTCCGAAGGCTCGCCTGTGGGGGAAAGGTTGGCTCTTCCGATACTTTGTTCTTAGCCACTTCTACGTTACAATGAGCTCGGCCCGGACCCCGGTAAACCCGCTGCGCAGGCTCCCATATAGCTGGCAGGTCCGACGGTTCACCGGCGGGGTAGGGGTTTAGTTAGTTGGAAGATGTGGATGGGGTCCTGGCCTGGACCGGAGGCAAGGCCCTAAGGGTCCCAGCTAGTAAGGATCTCGGCTCAGAGGTCTCGGCCAATAAAGGTCTCGGCTAAAGGGGGTTCTCGCGGAAGAAGGCTCCCGGCGGACCTGTACAGGACGACTCAATCGATAACGCAGGGTTCCCGCCTAATTGATCTCTAAGGAGGGTCACCCAAAAGAGACTAAGGGACTCGGCAGAAGCTCGCGCGGGATCGATTCGGCAGAATAATATACTTTCAAGCACACATTGACAATGAGAAATGAAACATTACTTTACATAAATTAATTACAGAAGTGAGGAGCTTCTCGCTCATTACAAAAGGGTATTCAAAATAAAACGAATTTCAAGGAGACGCGTTGTAGTTCCCGCTGGTGCTCTGGCTCGAATCCTCGTCAGAGCTCGCCTCAGATGTCTCGCCAGCAGCGGTGGAAGACTTCGGGATGTCTGAGGGAGGCGAGTCAGGTGCGCCTGGAGGTTTTGGAACTGGATCGTAGAGCCAGGGGAGGAGTTTGCGAGCGTCGAGATTTGCGCCGTCTTCCCGAAGCAATTGGACGTCTCGCAGCGTCTCGAGCGTTAGCTTGACGGTTGCCTGAGCGTTGGCTTGCAGCAACTTGTCAACATCGTACTCCGAGAGGTAGCGACTCCTCAGTCTCGCGTCTAGCTCCGGGGGCGGGACCTTCGTCGCCTCAGCGCGAAGCTGTTCCCTCAGGAGGACGTTCTCGCAGCGCACGCTGGCCAACTCCGCGCGTAGCCCCCTGACTTGGGCAGAGTCCTGTGGAAAAGAAACAATTTAGAAACATTGCGCAGCCGTGACTTCGAGAAGCAAGAGCAAGGGTTTGGGAAGGTCTCGCTTACCTCGGCTGCGGGGCGCAGAGACAGCGCCAGTTGCGCGTCCGCCAGCTCCTGCTAAGCTCTCGCGAGCTCTTCCCCCACGGTGCGCGCTCTGACCACCGCCTCTTCCCTCGCCTTGTACATATCCGCAAAATTCTTGTCTATGTTGATGCTCCGGCGAGCGCACATATACGCGAGCTCGAACCCGCGTAACAGGGGCCCGGATGGAGTCGAAGGCCAGGAGCCGGGTAGACATCTGGTCGAACACGCTGGCATCCTCCCGGCTGTAGAGGCCATAGCCAAGCGAGAAGGCCTCGCCGGTGACCTCATCTTGCTCCGCCCAGCTGGGAAGGAGCGTTGAAACCTAGATCTTGTTGGAGTCGGGGTCCCATTGGAGCAGAGACTTCCCCTCTGCGTCGGCGTACTTCACGCCGAGACCGAAATTTCTATGCCCTTTCGGCACCTCCAGGGGCGAAGTTCGAGCAGAGGTCTCGGCAGCAACCACTTCTCCCCCAGCCTCGCTTGTGGCCGGTGGGTTCACGGCGGAAGCCCCGGCGCGGCTCTCGGTAGCGGCATCCATCTCACTGGCCCTCTGAAGGATCGCTTCGAAGGACCTGCCTTCGGGAGGAGGTTGGACGGGCGAGACCGCCAACGATTTCCCCTTCTCGGCAGCGGAAGGCTTGGGTCTTTTCAACGTTCGGAGGGGAGGAATGGTGACCTTCCGCTTCTTGGCCATTGGTGGCAAAGGAGGGGGTTGATCTTTTCGGCAGGCGCTAGCGCTAGCCTCCACGAGTGCGAGAGAGCCTCTCGCGGCCAGACCCTCGGCACCCTGGGTTTGAGCGAAGGGTTGGCGCAGGGAGACCTCTCGTTCTCCTGCAAAGTTGAAATACGTTAGCGCAAGAAGATCCTGACGAGAAATCAAATTCAAGGCGAGACCGTACCTTCGCCCGGGAGGACGGATGGAAGGGAGTCGACGTCTCGCCGGAGGTAGAGAACGTCGAACTCCTTGGTTCCAAAGAATTCTAGGATTGCGCTCTCGCGCGATCCTAGGGTGGGAGGTTTGTAGGCGGCGTTCTCGTATTGTACAGGCTGAAGCGGGACGCTGCCGAAGTCTCCGCTGACATAGACGAACTTCTCGCCCCAGTGATGGTGCTTGTTGGCGAGACTGGTGGTCTTGAGCAGCTGCCCGGAGAAGAAGACCACCCCTCCCTTGGCGCGGAAGTTGAACAGCTTCCGGAAGATTGGTAAGCTGAACTCGATCCTCTCGGATCGCATGTAGCATATGAATGCTATAAGGATCGCGACCGAGTTCGGGTTCAATTGGGCGGGAACCACCCCATAGTAGCGGAGAGCAAGCCGAACCTCCGGCCAAAGGGGAAGGCGGAAGCCCACCTCGAAATGCTCGAGGGGAATGGCGAGCTCTCCCGCCCCCGGAGTATTCACCTTATCGTGATTACCCGGGTTCCGCGCCGAGAAGCCAGCGGGAACGTAGAGGCTGACGATCAGGTTATATTTGTCTAAGGTGAGCGTGCAGGAAGGGAAGAGGTGTTTTCGGAAAGCTTCCGCGCAGTGGGCGCGACCCTCGTTCTCGCCAGGCATAGTGGGTTTGTGAGTAAAAGCGAGAGCTGAAGAGGGGTGGAGGCGGAAGCAAGAATGCGAAAGCAAGGACAGAGAGTTAGTGTTCCGGATCGAAGAAGTAAATGCGGTTGGTGGACTCCTCTATTTATAGGGAATCGGGATCGTCATGGCTCTATTCGATGGAGAGAGAAAATGACGGCGGAGTACAGCTGTCATGATCTGGTCTAACGACGCCTCGATTTTCCCCCCTCGGGATGACAGCGGCCAACGGTCGTCCCTGGTTTTTGGCGCAATCATTCAGTCACAGCGCAAGCGTCCTAGCTCCTAATTGGCGCAAGCATTGTAATTCGAGCACACTCCTAAAATCGCAGCACAATGAAAAAGACAGTGGTAACAACGAGGTTCTCGCTAGCTAAAGCTGGATAAATTTAATTGGCAATAATGTTTATTACAGAGATACATTGAGATTCAAAGAGGGAAGGCTAATAGGGCTTCTAGCTCCATCGTCCTCGTTCTCGCCGCCTAGTTCTTGGGGGCGCCAACGGGTTGAAGTAAGACGATAGGGTGGTACACCCAAGGTTGATCCGCCTGGCGTGATCCCGGATCTGCGAGATGCACCTCCTTGGCGAAGACTCGGCAGAAGGCCCTCCCGGGCAATCAGTCTCGCCCAAGAAGAAATCCTGCTCCAGAGCCTCCAGCCTTTGCTCCACGGATTCGCGGAATGCTTTCGCCGCGGCAGTATGGGCACGGTCTCGCCGGATAAGCTTGGCCAAAATGACCGAGATCTTCCTCCTTCTCCCCTTCGCGCTCCCAGCGCTGTTCAAGGTTTCTTCTATCTCGCCAGACGAAGGGAGAGGGGACACTTCATCTTCTTCTTCCGCTTCTTCTTCTTCCTCTTCTTCTCCTTCCTCGTTGACTCCCGACCGCAAACCAGGATCACCTGCGAAAGAAACGTGCGAGAATTTTGGTTAAAGCATGGCGATCAGCGGTTTTAAAAGGTCTCGCATACCTGCGGTTGGGCGAGAACCGTCAAGCGACGTTGGACGAGAAGGCCCGGCCCCTCCGTTGGTTCAGTAGAGGAGGTGGAGAGGCTTGCCCAGCCCCAGGCGAAATGGCTTGCGCACGATAATCCCGGCCTGGCCAGAAGCATGAGGGGAGTTGTCTTCTCTCAAGGGACGATCAACATCCTTGAGAGTAGCGGAAGGTTCAGAAGCCGCCCCTCCCGCCTGCAGGATAGGATTGGCCACCGCAGGAGGCACTTCAACGGTTCTCGCTTCATCTTCCCGGGTGATTAGACCCGGGTCGGCGGGAGTTGGCACTGCGAGAAGACAATTCAGAAAAGAAAGGGTCGGGTTGAAATATTGACAAGGGAAAATGTACCTATCGTTCCGGTCTCGGCTGGAGGAATCCTCTCCGAGACCCGCACTTGATCCTCAGGAGGATGAGCTGGCATGTTCGGGGAAATCGGCGGAATCCCGGCGCCGTCATTTGGAGCGAGGTCCTGCGAAAGATCGCTTTAACCGTTGGTCCCATGGCGCATTCGACTTGGTAGGTATGGTCAAAAGGCATACCTTTCGCGGGGAAGGATCCCTCACAGAATTCAGAGTGGGAGGGGGAGGATCCCTGTTCTCACGAGAGAGGTCCCGCCGGACCACCTTCGCTCTTTTCCTTTCCTTCTTCTTCGGCTCGGAAGGCCCAGCGGTTGAAGCTTTTCTTGCCAACCAAGGAGCCACCGCTGCACAGTTAGCCAGGGCCCGCGCATGGGCAGCGGCTAACCGGTCTTGAAGGGCTTGCGGGAGTGGTTTGGCAGCACGCTCGGGAGGCATGGTAAGCTCGCGCGAAAAACCCTGAGGCGAGAGCTCAGTTGTAAAACAGTATTTCAAGGGCGAGGCATATGGTCGCCTATCGGTGCATATTTATAGCCGCAGTAGGACCCACCAAAAGATTCCCCTGGTTAGCTGGCACATGTCCAGCGAATATTTTGGGGGTTGGACTTGTCTTGTCGAGCGCAGGGCTAGCTTGAAAAGAGCGGGGATTGTGTACAACCCCATATTCGCTGGGAGGGACCCAGAGGCTTCAGTGGTCAGGATTGGGCTAGTCTCAGGCTAGCCTCGGGTTAACCCTAAGGCATACTTGTGGAATTCTCGTCCTGTAGGAGCTCCCGCCAAGGGCAGGGAAAAAATGGAGAGGCCAAGGCAGATAGTCGAGCTCTCGGAAGGAGAGATCGTCGACCGACCAAGGAAGATAGTCGAGCTCTCGGCAGGAGAGATCGTCGACCGACCAAGGCAGATAGTCGAGCTCTCGGCAGGAGAGATCGTCGACCGACCAAGGCAGATAGTCGAGCTCTCGGCAGGAGAGATCGTCGACCAACCGAAGCAGATGGCTCGACCACGGAAGCTTCCGCCTTAGGGAAAGCTCCCGCCCAGGGCAGGCGAGAAGGCCCTAAGTAAGCCTTCAGTCGCGATAGTTTCAAGACCGTGAAGGGCGCGAACCTCCCTGGCAAGGTGTCTCGCCAAGGTTGGCCCAGTTGGGGGTCCAGCGAGAGCCTTCACGGCCAGGGTTCTCGCCAAGTGGGCCCACGTGGTAGGGCCCGGCGCTCGTAAAGGGGATTATTTTTATTATTATTCACAGACAAAATTACCTTGGTACCCCTGGGATGACAGCGGGATTGGGCTATTGACAGACCCCTCAGGGGTATTTCAGAACTTTCAGGTCAAAGGAAGACTATAAAAAGACCTATAGGGGTTCTTTGGAAAGCAAGCTTTCATTATTCCTCCAACTCTAGTGCTTTCTGAAGAGCTCCTAGCCCAGCAATTGGCTTTGGAGGGAAAGCTCTCAGAGATCTTCCGGGTGTGAGGTGGGACATCCCAGCTGAGGCTTTGGGTCAGTCTTTTGACCTTAGCAGCCAGTCAAGGGTCGAGATAAGAGAGAAGTAGGCGTCGGCTGCACTTTGGTTTGTGAACATTCGTTGGGGTCAATTTTAGCTTCAACACGTGGTATATGGTGTCGGGTTCCAGCTGGACCTTCGATTATATGTCATACGACGGATGGGGGTGTTACATGCCGCACTGAAATGACATGTTTATAAGAGACTCGATATGGAGCCCTTGCGTGCTGTTGAGCATGGGTTGTGAAATAAAGTAAGGGACTCACTATAGAGCCCTTTATGTGAAAAGCATGCGGTGTGAGTTGACATAAAGTGTCATAATCTTTGGCAAAGGATAGTGTGGCAGGTCTACGGGCTCGCCAGTCATCACACCGACGGGAGCTGATGGATAGACTTGCACGGTTAGGCCTTAGTCCTCGATGTTTATTTCCAGAGGCACCCTCTGTGCTAGTGGATGGTTGGCCTTGGTCCTTTGGTGATATGTTCATAGAGGCACCTTCCATGCCATAATTATAACACCTCTAGCCATCAAGAAGAATATAATAGAGGGTCCGGCCGGGGCCCCACACCATATTCCACAAACAGGCGGAGACGCTACGAAATAATATCAAAACCAATGCATCCTAACACAGAGCATTCTAGCGGAAGCTTCACGGTTGAAAAACTTGAACTCAAGCAAAACAAGAACTGTCCACTAAAACATAGAAATGTATACAACCAAAGTATCTGGCCTTAAGGACTTAAAAATTTCACTTAACAAGGTGTGGTTTACAGACATCAGCACGCAGGTCGGCCACACATGAACAAGAAGAAACTAAACAAAGCCTTCGAGGGCAGCAACGCAACTTGGGCTTCATCCCGCTAAGTCCCGCTCGGACTAGCACCTCCAGCACCTACAAGAACCAATCCACCAAGTAGTGGCAAACAGGGCAACGGTCAGCATTCAGCTGACCAATTATTACGACCCTGCCCCTGGCACGGGGCAGCGGAATTCCATCCATGTATTGCATTTTCCAATATGATATATATATAGTAAACCACGCAAGACGTGCACGACCGCACAGTCAATACATATCACAAACGTCGGGACGACGACCCGACGCTCCGTGCACTCAGGGCACATTCGGTTGTTCCAGAAACACTGGATCCCACCAATTAGCATTCTAGTCTTGATCGGAACGCAAGCCGTCGACACTCGCTATGTGATCCTTACAAGGCCTTAAGAACCCAAGGTTTGATAACCATAACGCGGGTACAGAACTGCCTATCCCGTTGCTCACATCGTCAGACTCAAGACTGGACTGACGCGGGTACAACTTCACCTTGCCCGTCCACCACAAGAGTTGAACCAACTCGCACAATTTCCTGGACTTCCTCTAGTACTTCCTGTTGCACCAAGCAATAGGTATGCACCACAGATGTCACACAAACAATCAAATTCTCGGAGATTCCTCCGAATGCAAACAAGCATCACCAATCCAGACCAACACGTCCAGATGGGCTTCACACAGCATGCCTAGATTCGTACTCCAATTCCGGATTCTAACAAGGGGGACTTCACATATCTACCCCAAGGGACACCACAACCCACCGCACACTCGCGGGGACGGGGTTTCCCTATGCAAATGCAGGAAAGTAAAACTTCACATGTCCAAGACGGAAATCGTTACCCTTGGAATTCGCCTCGGAGCCATGGAGAGAATTGAGACGGATGAAAGCCTTCGTAGCAGCCTTTCCTTCGTAAATCCGAACTCGGATCGCGAATTGGACCACCGCAGCACCACCGGCGGCCGGATTCCTCTTCTTCCTTACTTTGCTCTCCCCTCTCACTTAACTTTAGAAAGAGAAAGATGAAACTCAAATGAGCTTTCTCCTCTTCAATCCTGGCCTTATCAACCCAGGGAAGAGCCCAGACAATTGGATCTTGGTCAAAGAAAATGAACGGCTCTGATCAGCCCTGAATTTGATTTCCTGGGCCGAACACGGGTTGTGACATGCCCGTGTCACAGGCCGTGTTCCTGAAGCGGTGCACAACCAACTGAAAATAAACCAGAACACGGGCATTGACACGCCCGTGTCAAGCCTGACATGCCCGTGTCACACAGTACACGGCCGTGTCCCTGGCCGTGTCACCCCTATAACACGATCTCAAAAATTACCCAAGCAGGACATGGCTAAGGAACATGCTCGTGTCCCTAGCCGTGTGCCAAACACGCCACTATAACACGCCCGTGTCACAGGCCGTGTTTTACACTCGACAATAAGGGCTCGAGTACCGTCGAGACGAGGGACACGCCCTGGGACACGCCTGTTTCCCAGACCGTGTACACCTGACACGCCCTGAGACACGCCCGTGTCTCAGGCCGTGTAAGCCAACCTGAATCCCACTTTGGCTTTTTGAGATTTCTGGGGTGTTACAATCCTGCCCTCCTTAATAAAATTTCCTTCCAAAATTTGAAGACAGCAGGGAGATAACAACATAACGCAATCAGAGATATATATGTTTCTATCACATATACAAACGAGCGAACAGGTTACGAAAATAACTCGGGAAACTCGGCTCGCATGGTCTTCTCCTGCTCCCATGTTAGCTCTTCTCGGCCACAATTGTCCCACCGGACTTTGACCATCCCGATCATTTTGTTCCGCAACTGATTCTCGGCTCGATCCTCAATCCGAATGGGCCTCACCTTTGTCGTTAGCCCATACTCAACCGGCACCCGATCATTCTCAATCACTTGAGCTGGATCCTTGACTGCTTTTCGTAGTACTGAGATGTGGAACACATCATACAGTCCACCCAATTTCGACGAAAGAGCTAGTCAATAGGCAGCTTCCCCAACTCGCTCCACCACTTCAAACGGACCAAGGTATCGCGGACTTAGCTTTTTCAACCGCCGAATCCGAGATATGCCTTTGAAGGGTTTAATCTTTAAATAGACCCAGTCACCCACCGTGAACTCCACGTTCCGGTGCTTAGCATTGTAATACTTGGCTTGCCGATCCAGGGCTATTATTAGTCTCTCTCGAATAGAGCGTATTGTTGAGTTAGCATTCTCGACTGCCTTTTGTCCCAAAAGTTTGGATTCGCCAGTTTCTGCCCAAGCTAACGGTGTACGTCACTTGCGACCATACAGAGCTTCAAACGGTGTCATATCGATACTCGCTTGGTAGCTATTATTATAGGTAAATTCCACCATAACAAGGTGATCTTCCCATTTCTTACCGAAGTCCAAGGCGCACATACGGAGCATATCCTCCATTGTTTTGTTGCTTCGTTCAGTTTGGCCATCTGTTTGCGGATGAAAGGCCGTACTAAATGCTAACTTCGTGCCCAACAGTGTATGAATTAGCCTCCAATCCTTTGAAGTAAATCGCCTGTCACGATCCCTAACGATGCTTCGGGGAATACCGTGCAATCGAACAATCTGCTCCATATAGAGCTTTGCCAACATTTCCACTGAATCGTCCCGCTTGTTTTATAGGAAGTGAGCCACCTTTGATAACCGGTCTACAATCACCCAGATTGAGTCATTCCCATGTTGAGATCTTGGCAATCTGTGCACGAAATCCATAGAAATATCCTCAAACTTCCACTGCGGAACTGGCAATGATTTCAGGAAACCACTAGGCCGTTGACACTCTGCCTTTACCAAAGCACAAGTACGACACTTAGCCACATACTCGGCTATGTCCTTCTGTAAACCGGGCCACCATAACAATTTCTTCATGTCCTTGTATATTTTTGTGCTCCCACGGTGAATTGAGTACTTTGTAAAGTGTGCTTCAAATAACAATTCTTCTCGCAATTCTCCCGCACAAGGGACGCACAATCAGCCATCCTTCCGTAATAACCCGTCATCCCAGGAGAATTGGTCACCAGACCCTTCCTTGGCATAGCGTTGGAGACTTTCATCAAGCTCCGTTGACCGCCGAACCATGTCCGCAAGGCTATATTGAACTTTTATCCAGTTCAAGCATGCATCGGCCGAAGAATCCCTCTCAACACAAGATATCTCCAACACTTCCAGCTCCTGGATTAGACGCTCATCATGTATCCGTAACCAACTTGCCCGCACCGGAGTCCGATGACTCAAGGCATCAGCGACCACATTTCCCTTTCCGGGAACATAGTGAATGTCGAAGGTATAATCCCTTAGGAATTCCATCCACCTCCTTTGTCGCATATTCAAATCCTTTTGATCGAGCAGATACTTTAGGCTTTTATGATCTGTATAAATATCTACCTTCACGCCAAAAAGATAGTGCCGCCACAACTTTAGCGAAAAGATCACCGCCGCTAACTCCAAGTCGTGGACGGGGTAATTACGCTCATGCACCTTTAATTGACGTGAGCTAAAAGCGATCACCTTGCCAAACTGCAGGAGAACACAGCCTAAGCCACTTCCTGACGCATCGCTGTAAATCTCAAAACTGTCTATACCACAAGGCGACGTCAAAATAGGCGTCGTGGTAAAATGACCTTTTAACTCCTCAAAAGCTCGCACGCACTCTGACATCCAAACGAACTTCTGACCTTTTCTCGTCAACGTAGTCAAAGGAAAAGCAATCCGGGAGAAGTTCTCCACAAATAGTCTATAGTAGACTGTCAGTCCAAGAAAACTCCTGACTTCGGCCACCGAAGACATCACTGGACATCACGAATGACACTTATCTTTGCCGGATCCACCGCTATGCCCTCTCCACTTACCACATGGCCCAGAAAAGCCACCGACGAGAGCCAGAACTCACACTTAGAGAACTTGGCATACAGCTTATTTTTCCGCAAGGTATGCAATACCAACCGCAAATGGTTTGCATGATCTTCCTCCGACTGAGAGTACACGAGTATATCATCAATGAAAACAATCACAAACAGATCCAAGTATTCGCGGAACGTTCGATGCATGAGATCCATGAATACTGAAGGCGCATTACATAAGCCGAACGACTTCACTGTGAACTCATAATGACCGTAGCGTGTGCCAAACGATGTCTTGGGAATGTCACCTTCCCTAATCCGAAATTTGTAATACCCGAATTTCAAATCCAGCTTGAAATAGACGGTTGAGCCCGCTAGCTGATCGAACAAGTCATCGATCCGAGAAATCAGATACTTGTTTTTCTCCGTCAGCATATTCAGTTTGCGATAATCAATACATAGCCGCAAACTACCGTCTTTTTTTTCACAAAAAGAACAGGCGCACTCCAAGGTGACATACTTGGGCTTATGTATCCCTGCTCCAATAGTTCTTGCAATTGAACTTTTAGTTGGGCCATCTCTTTTGGCGCTACCCGATACGGCGAACGGGCCACAGGTTTCGCACCCGGCACCAGCTCGATAGCGAAGTCGATTTCCCTTTGGGTAGGTAACCCCGGAAGGTCCTTTTGAAACGCATCAGCATACTCCGACACAATCGACACTTCACTCACACTTGCCTTCGGCGCCACCTCCTTTATGAGTGTGAAGAACAACTCCGCACCCTTTCGAACTGCCTTAACGACTTGGAGAGCAGATAACAACATCCCACTCATCCCTTGTATACCAATGAACTTGGTCTCTTGTTCGGTATTCTGCCCGAGTGTGACCTCTTTTGAAGTGCAATCTATACAGGTACGCTGCTATAACAGCAAGTCCATACCAAAGATTATATCAAATTTCTTGATCGACAATACTAATGTTTCCACCTTGAACTCCCGACTCCCTATCTTGACCTCAAGACCGCAAGATTTATCCGCGCACATCAAACATCCGTTAGGTAACAACACCTTTACACTATCTGTCGTGGTCCGGATAGGTACCCCGATACGAAATACGAACTCTTCAGACAGAAACGAATGTGAAGCACCTGTGTAAAACAGTGCTCGTGCCGGATACCCTCGTATAAGGACAAACCCTAAAACATCACAATCAAAACAAGCACAACACACAGTATAAAATAACATTACAAACTGCGCGCACCTGTGAAGACATCCGCCTGCTTAAGTGCCTCCTGTTGTCCAAGGTTGAAGACCCTGGGCTGCGTGTGCGAGGCAGAAGACTCCACCACAGTCTTCCCTTTCTCTGCATAAGACGCTCCCGTCTTCTTTTCACCCTTTGGAGGACCAACTCGACAATCACGTGTGAAGTGTCCTAACTTCCCGCATGTAAAATAAGAACGAGATCCATACCTAGATGTCTCTATCACAGTCACAGAAGGAGCTTGTCTAGTAGACTTGGACTTCTTTCCCCATCTCTTACGGTACCCAAACTTCTCCGGACGCGGCGGCTTGAACTCTGGCTTTGCCACAGCCAAGGTCCCTTTTGCCTGCCCTCTTTTTATGTTCGTCTCCAAAGACCGAGCCGTACAGACTAAGGCTTGAAATCCCTGACTCACAGAACTTGAGAGCAAATACCACAGCTCATCTCGCAGTCCCGCATAAAACCTACTAGTCTTACGCTCTTCTTCGGAGAAGATTGTACCCACATATCTTCCCAAACGTGTGAACTCATGTAGGTAATCATCCACACTACGATCTCCTTGAGTTAACCGTTGAAATTCCATTTCCATCGATATCCTTTGCTGCATTGGTAGATGTTGTGCCAAGAACAACCGAGAAAATTTGTCCATCGAGACTTCTGCAAGTTGTCTACCGGCCAAGTGATGCAGTTCAATCTCATCCAACCATAAACGAGCCTCTCCTTCCAGTAGGAAAGTGGCCAACATAACCTTCTTTCCCTCCTAAACCTTGATCGCTCTGATGATCCTCTTGATCCTTGAAAGCCAATCCTCTGCTTGGGTCGGTGACCCTACCCCAGTAAATTGTGGAGGATTGAAGCTCAAGAATTGCTTCAATTGTTGATCTGCTGTCCGCAGATCAACTACAGCTTCTACAGGTTCTTACCGTACCCCAGCATGTGTTGGCACCACTGCAGGACGTGCCTGCCAAGCCTGCTGAGCATTCATCATAGTAAGTACCATTTTCATGATGAAACGTACCGTTTCAGCGGATGGAGGAGGTGTGGGCACCTCATCTAGACGCAGCTTGGGCTTCAACCCGCTAAGACCCGCTTGGACCAGCACCTCCAGCACCTACAAGAACCAATCCACCAAGAGGTTGCAAACAGGGCAACAGTTTGCATTCAGCTGACCAATTATAACGACCCTGCCCCTGGCACGGGGCAGCGGAATTCCATCCCTGCATTGCATTTTCCAATATGATATATATAGCAAACCACGCAAGACGTGCACGACCGCACAGTCAATACATATCACAAACGTCGGCACGACGGCCCGACGCTCCGTGTACTCAGGGCACATTCGGGTGTACCGGAAACACCGGATCCCACCAATGAGCATTATAGTCTTGATCGGCACGCAAGACGTCGACTCTCGCTATGTGATCCTAACAGGGCCTTAAGCACCCAAGGTTAGACAACCATAACGCGGGTACAGATCCGCCTATCCCGTTGCTAACATCGTCAGACTCAAGACTGGACTGACGCGGGTACAGCTTCACCTTGCCCGTCCACCACAAGAGTTGAACCCAACTCGCACAATTTCCTGGACTTCATCCAGTAGTTTCTGTTGCACCAAGCAACAGGTATGCACCAAAGATTGCACACAAACAATCAAATACTCAGAGATTCCTCTGAATGCAAACAAGCATCACCAATCCAGACCAACACGTCCAGATGGGCTTCACACAGCATGCCTAGATCCGTACTCCAATTCTGGATTCTAACAAGGGGGACTTCACATATCTACCCCAAGGGACACCACAACCCACCGCACACTCGCGGGGACGGGTTTTCCCTATGCAAATGCAAGAAAGTAGGACTTCGCATGTCCAAGACGGAAATCATTACCCTTGGAATTCGCCTCGGAGCCATGGAGAGATTTGAGATGGATGAAAGCCTTCGTAGCAGCCTTGCCTTCGTAAATCCGAACTCGGCTCGTGATTTGGACCACCGCAGTACCACCGGCGGCCGGATTCCTCGTCTTCTTCCTTGCTTTGCTCTCCCCTCTCTCTTAACTTTAGAAAGAGAAAGATGAACCTCAAATGAGCTTTCTCCTTTTAAATCCAAGCCTTAACAACCCAGGGAAGAACGCAGAGCATTGGATCTTGGTCAAAGAAAATGAATGGCTCTGATCAGCCTTGAATTTGATTTCCTGGGCCGAACACGGGTTGTGACACGCCCGTGTCACAGGCCGTGTTCCTAAAGCGGTGCACAACCGACTTAAAATAAACCAGAACACGGGCATTGACACGCCCGTGTCAAGCCTGAAATGCCCGTGTCGCACAGTACACGGCCGTGTCCCCGGCCGTGTCACCCCTGTAACACGATCTCCAAAATTACCCGAGCAGGACATAGCTAAGACACACGCCCGTGTCCCTAGCCGTGTGCCAGACACGCCCTTATGACACGCCCGTGTCACAGGCCGTGTTCCACACTCGACGATCAGGGCTCGAGTACCGTCGAGACTAGGGACACGCCCTGGGACACGCCCGTGTCCCAGGCCGTGTACACCCTACACGCCCTGAGACACAACCAACCTGAATCCATCTTTGGCTTTTTGAGATTTCTGGGGTGTTACAATGATGATATGCCAGTTTGGGCTGTGTTCTTAGTGAACATCTACCTAAGACCCCTTTGAGCCATAGTACGCATGTAAGCTCAGCTATGGTGTTGTTAGTGTTGAGGCGTACGTAGGCCTTGGCCAGGTAGTGTGGATGCCCGCCTAGTAGTAGAGAGGCCCGCTCTACTATCACCGTCTGGCCACGACGGATGACGCCTGAGAGGTTAGCTACCTGCTCGAAAAGGGGAACTATAAGTGTGTGTCGACATAGCAGTTACATGTGCATGATTATGAGTGAGTCATTGCATTGCATTCATATTGTTACATATATTACATACACAAGATCCTCATCGTATAAGTTTGTATGGGAACTTATATACGTTGAGTTACTTTACTGTTGAGCCGATCCTTAACTTATATTTAGTATGGGCATTCATATAAGTTAAGTTACTTACTGACATAGATTTATACTCATATACTGATGTTTATGGTATAACTTCTAAAGTAGATTGAAATACATAATTGTTGTAGTTCCTTGATATACAATATTGTTGATTAATCCTTTACCACCAGTTTGTACTACTATTTTTATATAAATTGTACCCTTGTTCCTTTCTCCGCCCTGTGCCGAGGAGTCGCCACGGGAGCGGATGTGATAGACACTTAGTCTTTATGACTAACGGTTGCTACACCTTTCTTTTTAAGAGAAAACCCTAGAGACAGAGCAGCAGCAGGTTATGCATGAGGGCATCTTGGACAGGACGATAGGGCCTGATGTCATGGTACCGATGTTGCCATCGGTGACTGATGTTAGTTTTGAGAGACTGATGATGTAGCCCCTTTGAACAAAGTTTTTTATATACTCGGATATTTTTAGGAGCCTTTGTGTAGATTCCTGCGTTTTTTGGACTTTTTACTTAATATGGATCATGACTTCTGTGTTTATTCTTTTATTGATGGGTTTGCAGTATGATATTTGATACTAGCCTATAGAATAGGCGTCTTTTGAAATAGGTTAGCCGGCGTGCTGACCCTACCGTAAGACGGTTGTTCTGTTCATAAGACTCCCCTCGGCTGTGTCTTGTGTTCTTGGAGGGGGGATTACAGTTAGGACATGTGTAGATACCAATAATAATAAGTACCTTACGAAAGGGAGCTTTGGGCTTAACCCCATCGTAGTTCCTAGTTCCCTCAAGAACCATTCACAGGGAATGCCCTGGGTAGTCCAAGGTAAACCCTAAACTTTAATATTAAACTACTTTTCACGATATAACTCTAATAATCCACCTACACTTACCCCCGAGGTTACGGGAGGCTTGTTTGGTTAAGTCTTACGAGCGGTAGGCTCAGAGGTGGTAAGTATGGACTTGTTAGTCCGGGGAGCCAGTGACTCGGAAGGTTGTTGTGACCGACGGATTAGTCTGGGGAGCCAATCGCTCAGAGATTCCTATTTATCATAATTGCTTGTGCATAAAGGTGGTAGATCATCGGTATTAGACGGTCGTTTGCACCGGCGTCAATACGTTGACTCGGGAAGTGTGTTTCTCACATAGCCAAGGAAAATACTGATGGAATTGCCAGCAGAGTACGAAGGGGCTCTGCGGTTGTGTTCTTTGCGTTGGGGCGTACGAAGGTCTAGGTTAGGTGGTGCGAATACTGGCCTAGTGGTGGCGTGGCCCAACCCATCGCCTCCATTTGCCAATATAGAACGTACATGAGAGTTTAGCTAACTCCAAATGGGGGAACTAAAGGTCTGTGCGTATAGAGTCAGCTATGTTTTGCACTTGTATGAACATAGCAAACAAGCATAACATAGCATATCATGTCATCATTTTATTTAAACCCATACCCCTATCGTATAAATTGGTATGAGACTTTTTATAAGATAGGCCTTGCAAAACGGCCCCTTAACTTATGAGTTTGTATGGGCATTCTTATAAGTTAAGGTTACTTATTATTTAGCTTACGTTACTGTTGGGTATTGTATCCACAATGTACTTGATTTGAAGAAGCCCCTGTACAAGCTAAGGTAAATAGACTATGTATTTGATGAATTTCTTCTAGTTGTGCTTGCAGTTATTCCATGCTAAGTACACACCAATGTCAGGGTGCAGTGGGTCAATATACACGGGTCTGTGCAACGTAATCCCTCATTGAGCAGATCAGTGTGTTGGCCTACATGTACTCTCTCTATTGGGGTGTACTTAATTTCAAGTACAGGGCTATGATAAAGTAAGAGCAGACAAGGAGCAAGGATGGGCCAAAGACCATCTCACGGGTAGAAAGATGAGAATCGTCTAAGTGTAAATCGTCGAGAATCACTAAGTGATTCTCACCGATTCGTCGAGAATCACCAGTGATTCTCGACGAGTCGTCGAGAATCATTAGTTGATTCTTGCTGGGTTGGGCCGGCTGTCTCGACGCAGTCAGAAAAATCATCTAAGGCAGAATCGTCGAGAATCATCAAGTGATTCTCGCCGATTCGTCGAGAATGACTTTGCATTCTCGACGAGTCGGCGAGAGTCCTAGGTGATTCCCACCGATTCTCCCCGGCCTCTGTAACCTGTGCTGCCAGAATTCTCTAAGTAGAATTCGGCGAGAATCGTAAGTGATTCTCGCCGATTCGTCGAGAATCACCCACGATTCTCGCCGAATTTGACTTAGGTATTTTTCCGACTCTGCCTGAACCGGTCCACTACATCTGCGGGATTTTGAACCGGACTTCGGTCTTACTGATGGTGGGGCCCACAACGGTCATCTCTTGACCTAGTGTATAAATACTCTGGTATTTGTGTACAGTAACACATACAGACGAGATACGAAACAAAGCGGCCGACAAAACCCTAATCTCGCGAACTTGCTCCGCCTCCGTCGCCGCAGCCGATCACCGAAGCCGATCTCGATCTTCTCCAGATCCTCGGTGATAGAAGCCTAGTCCTGCACAGCGTCTCACGTGTCTATCCAGAGATCTTTTATCTCTTGATTTGAGATAGGGAAATCTTTCCCCGTCCAAATTGATCGAGACGATCGATCCTCGTGTGACCATTGGTAGACCTTGCCGACTTCGCTAAGAAGATTGGATCTCCAGTTCTTTGCTGCTATTTTCAGTTGCCGCCGCCAACACCGAGTGCCTCGCCGCCGCTCGTCGCCGCCGCCGGTCTCGGGGAGATTCTCTCAAAGTGAGATCTAGGGTTGTGGACTCTTCGTTGACCTCAAGAACACGTCATCGAACGAAGAGGGACACCTTAGTCTCCATACGTTGTTTGTATTTCTTACAAGCTATTTTTAATTCATTGTAAAGGACCGATTGGTCTTCAGTTGTAGGGTTGGGTGCAACCCGTGTTGTGGGAGTGTTGACTCCTACGTGTGGAAGGGTTCCTTCCGGTAATGCAAGGATTGGATTTCAATCCTGTTGGTGAAGTGACCGAGTCGTCCCTGGTTGGGAGATAGGTCGAAGGGGGAAAGTGGACGTACCCAAATCGGGGAACCACTATAAATTGCTTGTGTACTTTTTGTGCTGTGTTGTTTTGTTTTCTTGTGCAGGTAAAACCTTAATTCCGCAAATACGCTGCAAAGACACCTATCCCCCACCATAGGTGTAAGTAGTTGACACTAGGTGGACTTACAAGTGGTATCAGATGGAGGTTGCTCATCAAAAAGGTTCACACCTTGAGTAAAATCCTGCCATCAGTGTCAAGAAGAAGACCGATATCTTCCATGGACGGACTCAAGCATTCCGGCAAAATCCCAGTATGCACAAGAGCTTTCTAATTGTCCTAATGGAGGGCACAGATGAAGTGAGGGACGATTGGAGATCCCTCCTCAATCAGAAATATGAGGCCTTCCGGCAAGGGCCAAAGGAGGAGATCGGAGTCACCTTCAAAAACTTCCTCAAGATCGTCAATGCACTCAAAGGATATGGAAGGGTGTTCACTGACGGTGAACTCAATGATAAGTTCCTTAGGTCCCTCACTAAGGAATGGGACACAAAGATCTGCGCCATCCGCGAGTTTGGCAGACTTGCGGAAACTGATCCACAGATTCTGTTCGGGAAGCTCATGTCCTATGAGCTTCAGTTGAACACAAGGAAGGCTGAAGAGGAAGCAGAGAAAGCCGCGGCCAAGGAAAAGACGGTGGCCCTGAAAGCCATCCAATCCAGAAAGGGCAAGGGTGCCGCCTCTTCCCGTGCATGGAAGAGGAATGAAGAGGAAGACTCTGAGCCAAGCTCCTCCGACTCAGAGTTATCAGAGGAAGATTTATCCCTTATCACACGGGAATTCAAGAAGTTCCTCAAGCTGAGGAATCAGAGAAAGAGAAACGGCTCCTCCTCAAGGGATCAGAAGAAGAACTATTCCTCTGACAGGTATGTTTCCAAACCGAACAAACACCGCTCTTCTGACATTATATGCTTTGGTTGCAACAAGCCAGGACACGTCGTGGCCGACTACCATCAAGGCAAGAGGGAAAAGGGAAAGGGAGAGGAGCACAGGTCCTCAAAAGACAAGAAGAAGGAGAGGAGTTACATCGCAAAGAAGCCAAAGACGCTGAGTGAATCTGACACGTCAGACACCAGCGATGATGAGGAAGCCTACTTTGGGCTAATGGGTCGCTCTGACTCAGAAGGAGAATGCCCCCCATTTATTGGGAAGGTAAAAGCTCACACCCCTCTCTCCGACTCTGACTCTGATCCTGAGTCTCAGGATGATGACCCTGAGGATAGCCCTTCTGCCCTTGAAGCTGAGCTCCTCGAGAAGTATGAGCTTCTGCTCAATACATTCCTGAAATGTCGAAAGAAACTGAAGGCTGAGAAAAAGGAAGTTAAATTTCTTAAAGGTGAGAGTGTATCCCCGAGGGAAGAGATCACCAGTTTGATCTCCCTCCGACAGGAGCACTTGGACCTGACCTCAAAGCATTCAGAATCTCTTAAGCTCCTTGATCTTAAATAGGAGGAAGTCGACAAGTTGGAAGAACTACTTGAGGCAGAAAGGAAGATCGTCAAGAGCTTCTCTATGCCAAAAACTGTTCTTCCATTAGTTGATACCTTCTCTGCTCAAGCCAAAGGAGCTTGCTTGGGGCATGTAGGGGTATCTAGCTCCTCATCCAGGAGAAACAGGAACAGGAGGAAGAATAAGGCTGCCAAGAAAGCCTCTGCTGATGAGAAAGGAAAGGCCCCACTCAGCCCTGTTGAGTTCAGAAAGCCTAGCTTTCCCTGTAACCAACATGACTTTGACTCAACATATGGGCATCACTTCATGCCCTCGGTTGCAAAGCCGAAGAGCCGATATGATGGGTGGACCTTCCCCCGTAACTTCAGTGAGAGTGTCTTCAAGGCACCTTATGAGGAAATCCCCTTGGGAAATTATGGTCAATTCTCTAGCGGCCATAATAGGAAGCAGGCACCTAAGGACAAGTCTGTTACACTGAAAAGCCAAGAGGTGAGGAAGTCATGCGACTGTGGTCATCATGTTGCCTCCACCTCCAGGTCTTCGGCCCAGCTGAACCTCACGTTTCAAGGGTAAAGAAGGCGCCCAAGAGGAAGTATAACAGGTTTGACTGCTGGTGCTGTGGCAAAATTGGTCACTTTGCCGTGGATTGTTGGTTTAATCCAAGGTATAACGAGACTCCTTATGTTAGCAATGCGAGGCCGACCACTCGTAGAGTTAACCAATCGAGGGGGAGTATGCTAACAAGGAATCTAGGACCCAAGTTCGATTGGGTTCCTAAGGCAAATTAATTCTGTTTTGCAGGGATGTCCAAAGGCCAACAAAACTCCTATTTGGTATTTGGACAGTGGATGCTCCCGTCATATGACCAGGACAAGAAGCCTGCTGAGGGAGTACTCTCCAGTCGAGGATGGACCCAAAGTCATATTTGGGGGATCTGATCGGGGAGTCACCAGAGGTTACGGTACGATTTCCAACGGCATACTCTCTATCACTAACGTAGCTTATGTTGAAGGGTTAAATCATAACCTGATCAGCCTAAGCCAGTTATGTGATAAAGGGTATGACATTAAGTTCTGCAAGGATAAATGCCTGATAATATTATGTGACTCTTCGGAGACCGTATTAACAGGCATTAGGAGCAGAAATATTTTCTGTTTAGATTTTCTTAGTTTAGATTCTTCTACCCCAGTATGCCTCGTTGCTAAAGGCAGTGCATCTCTTTGTGAACCATGGCACAAGAGATTGACACACATTAATTACAAAACAATTAATATGTTGTTTTCCAAAGACATAGTAAGGGATGCTCCCATTATTAAGTGCATCAAAGATAGTCCATGTCCTGCATGTCAGATGGGCAAGCAGACTCGGGCTACCTTTAAGGGCATCCCAGACAAAGATTCCTCCAGATGTCTATATCTTCTGCACATGGACCTGTTTGGTCCAATGCAAGTTCATAGCTTAGGAGGGAAGTCGTATACGCTAGTGATTGTAGATGATCACTCTCGGTTTACGTGGGTGTTCTTTTTAAAATGCAAGTCTGATACATTTGACATCTTCACCAGTTTTGTCAAGCAGATACAGAACGAACTTAACTGCTCAGTGGTCAAAATCAGAAGTGACAACGGAACAGAGTTTGAGTCTGGGGCTATGACAGAGTTCTGTGAAGAGCTTGGTATCTTTCATGAGTTCTCCTCCCCTCGCACTCCTCAACAGAATGGAGTGGCGGAGCGGAGGAATAGAACACTCATTGAAGCGTGCACGATAATGTTGAATGACGCTTCTCTCCCAGAATACTTCTGGGCCGAGGCTGTCAATACGGTCTGTCATGTACAAAACCGGGCGTTGATTAACAAGATCCATCGTAAGACTCCTTATGAGCTACTGAAAGGCAAGAAACTAACCATGTCCTATCTGAGGATTTTTGGCTGCATGTGTTATGTACTGAATAATGGGAAGTACCCGCGTACTAAGTTTGGTGAAAAATGCTTCGAAGGCATATTCATGGGCTATAGTAGCCACAGTCGGGCTTATAGAGTTTTCAATAAGAAAACCCTAGTGGTAGAGGAATCAATAAATGTTGTATTTGATGAAGGAAGCTTGCTTAATTGCAAGACTTCTAGTTGCCTTCCTGAAGCTGCAGGTGCCAGACTCGAAAAGCTACAACTGGATGATCCCGAGAAAGATGCAACTCCAAAGTATGTCAAGGTCTCCATATCAACGCCGATCGGAGAAGTTGAAGATCAAAATGAGACAAATCCTTTAGAAGAAGGAGATGCCCAAGAAATATTCGAAGCTCCTGATGCAAGACTTCTAGAGCTCAGACACGTGAGGGATCATCCTAGACATCAAATCATTGGGGATCCCCTAGACGGTGTCAGAAATCGCCGAGGTACTCTTAAGGAGATTTTGCATCTTAGCTTTCTGTCGCAGGTGGAGCCAAAGATGTTCGACGAAGTGAACAAAGACGCGTCGTGGATTTTGGCCATGCAAGAGGAGCTGCATCAATTCGAAAGATGCAAAGTCTGGACGCTGGTTCCCAGACCGAAGACGCAAAATGTGATTGGCACCAAGTGGATCTTCAGAAACAAGTTGGATGAACATGGAGTCATCATCAAGAACAAAGCCAGACTGGTGGCTCAAGGATACAGACAGCAGGAGGGGATTGACTTTGACCAGACGTTTGCACCAGTTGCACGGCTCGAGGCAATCCGGCTATTCCTAGCCTATGCCTCTCACAAAGGATTCACAGTCTATCAGATGGACGTGAAATCGGCTTTCTTGAATGGAGATTTGAAAGAGAAAGTATACGTTGCTTAACCTCCAGGTTTTGTTAATCCAACTTATCCTAATCATGTATATTTTCTTAATAAAGCGCTATATGGCCTAAAACAAGCTCCTCGAGCTTGGTATGTGACATTGTCTAGTTTTCTTCTTGAGAACAAGTTCTCTAGAGGAAAAATAGATAAGACATTGTTTCTCAGGGAAGTCAAAGGCAAGATTTTGCTTGTGCAAATCTATGTTGATGACATTATATTCGGCTCAACGGACAACAATCTTTCCAAAAAGTTTTCCAAACTTATGCAAGGAAAGTTTGAAATGAGCAGTATGGGAGAGCTGAAGTATTTCTTGGGACTTCAAGTGAAACAGTTTGAGGAAGGAATCTTCATTTCTCAGACGAAGTTCACAAATGAACTCCTCAAGAAATTCGGAATGGAGAATGCAACCTCTATGAGGACTCCAATGGGATCCACCATGTCTCTGGATAAGGATGAGAAAGGGAAACCATTTGATGAAACCAAATACAGAAGCATCATTGGATCTCTGCTCTATCTTACTGCAAGTAGACCAGATATCATGTTCTCCACATGTGTTTGTGCCAGATATCAGGTGAACACTAAGGAATCTCATTATGTCGCTGCAAAGCGAATTCTCAGATACCTTAAAGGTACCCCTAATCTTGGCTTATGGTACCCGAGAAGCAATGATGTCGAGCTAATAGGGTTTTCAGATGCTGATTTTGCAGGAAGTAGGGATGACAGGAAAAGCACCTCCGGGACGTGTCAATTCCTCGGAAGAAGGCTTATTTCATGGAACAGCAAGAAGCAGAATTGTGTCGCAACCTCCACTGCAGAGTCTGAGTACATCTCGACTGGGAGCTGTTGCGCACAACTCCTATGGATAAGAAACCAGTTAGCCGACTATGACCTCCAGTTCAAGGAAGTACCGATGTACTGCGACTCCTCCAGTGCAATTGCTATTGCCAATAATCCGATATCGCACAGTAGAACAAAGCATATTGAAGTGCGTTACCATTTCATTCGGGAGCACGTGGAGAACAAGGACATCTCTCTCTGTTATGTTCCCACTGACAAGCAGATTGCAGACATTTTCACAAAGCCCCTTGACGAGGCCAAGTTCAGTATGTTCAAAACTGAATTGGGGATGCTAAACTACGAAGAATGAAGACTACAGGAGCTCAAGGCTCATGCATCTAGGGGGAGCCTCTACTAGAAATTTGGTGAAAGCAAAGGTACAAGAACTGAGGGGGAGCATGGTGTCACATGCTTCAGTTCCCGATTTGCAAAAGCCGAAAAGGGGGAGATTACCCTCTCGGCTAAGGCTAAGGTGGCTCCAAGTTTGCTCTCAAGAAATTGTTAATGAATATCTAATTGTGGGTCAATAAACACGGGTCAATATACACGGGTCGGCTAAGGCTAAGGTGGCTCCAAGTTTGCTCTCAAGAAATTGGTAATGAATATCTAATTGGTAATGAATATCTCTCTCAACTCAATTTTAAGTTTATGATTTTCATTTCTATATGCTCTATTCACCTTAGCTTGTAGGGTTTAGGCTTCTTCAAATAGGGTGAGATTGTTGGGTATTGTATCCACAATGTACCTGATTTGAAGAAGCCCCTGTACAAGCTAAGGTAAATAGACAATGTATTTGATGAATTTCTTCTAGTTGTGCTTGCAGTTATTCCATGCTAAGTACACACCAATGTCAGGGTGCAGTGGGTCAATATACACGGTTCTGTGCAACGTAATCCCTCGTTGAGCAGATCAGTGTGTTGGCCTACGTGTACTCTCTCTATTGGGGTGTACTTAATTTCAAGTACAGGGCTATGATAAAGCAAGAGCAGACAAGGAGCAAGGATGGGCCAAAGACCATCTCACGGGTTGAAAGACGAGAATCGTCTAAGTGTAAATCGTCGAGAATCACTAAGTGATTCTCACCGATTCGTCGAGAATCACCAGTGATTCTCGACGAGTCGTCGAGAATCATTAGTTGATTCTTTCCGGGTTGGGCCGGCTGTCTCGACGCAGTCAGAAAAATCATCTAAGGCAGAATCGTCGAGAATCACCAAGTGATTCTCGCCGATTCGTCGAGAATGACTTTGCATTCTCGACGAGTCGGCGAGAGTCCAAGGTGATTCCCACCGATTCTCCCCGGCCTCTGTAACCTGTGCTGCCAGAATTCTCTAAGTAGAATTCGGCGAGAATCATAAGTGATTCTCGCCGATTCGTCGAGAATCACCCACGATTCTCGCCGAATTTGACTTAGGTATTTTTCTGACTCTGCCTGGACCGGTCCACGACATCTGCGGGATTTTGAACCGGACTTCGGTCTTACTGATGGTGGGGCCCACAACGGTCATCTCTTGACCTAGTGTATAAATACTCTGGTATTTGTGTACAGTAACACATACAGACGAGATACGAAACAAAGCGGCCGACAAAACCCTAATCTCGTGAACTTGCTCCGCCTCCGTCGCCGCAGCCAATCACCGAAGCCGATCTCGATCTCCTCCAGATCCTCGGTGATAGAAGCCTAGTCCTGCACTGCGTCTCACGTGTCTATCCAGAGATCTTTTGTCTCTTGATTTGAGATAGGGAAATCTTTCCCTGTCCGAATCGATTGAGACGATCGATCCTTGTGTGACTGTTGGTAGACCTTGCCGACTTCACTAAGAAGATTGGATCTCCAGTGCTTTGCTGCTGTTTTCAGTTGCCGCCGCCAACACCGAGTGCCTCGCCGCCGCTCGCCGCCGCCGCCGGTCTCGGGGAGATTCTCTCCAAGTGAGATCTAGGGTTGTGGACTCTTCGTTGACCTCAAGAACACGTCGTCGAACGAAGAGGGACACCTTAGTCTCCATACGTTGTTTGTATTTCTTACAAGCTATTTTTAATTCATTGTAAAGGACCGATTGGTCTTCAATTGTAGGGTTGGGTGCAACCCGTGTTGTGGGAGTGTTGACTCCTACGTGTGGAGGGGTTCCTTCCGGTAGTGCAAGGATTGGATTTCAATCCTGTTGGTGAAGTGACCGAGTCGTCCCTGGTTGGGAGATAGGTCAAAGGGGGAAAGTGGACGTACCCAAATCGGGGAACCACTATAAATTGCTTGTGTACTTTTTGTGCTGTGTTGTTTTGTTTTCTTGTGCAGGTAAAACCTTAATTCCGCAAATACGCTGCAAAGACACATATCCCCCCCCCATAGGTGTAAGTAGTTGACACTAGGTGGACTTACAGTTACTTTATTTGTGGTAAAAGATTGTCGTAGTTCTTTACCTGTACTTTTATTACTAATAGTGTAGCATGTGCTTACTGCTCTGTACTTTACCTTGTTTACCTTACTGTTTCAATGTTATAGTTCCTTAGTACATACTCCTGCTAGGGTAGTTGTCACCTGCTCTTGTTCATTCTCCACCTTAAATATCTTTTCTTTCCTCCTCCCCGTAGGTGAACCACATCCTAGTGGTAGGTGCCTAGGAGTCGCGGGGGTGAGGTGAGGATGATAGTGGCATAGTCTTTCACTAACGCTTGGTGGACCACATAATTTTATGAGTTTGAGAAGATGCACCAGTCACAGGAGGAGGGCAGGACTTGAGGAGCAGTTGCTGCACACTACCACTACTACTCGGCGATGGACTGAGGATAGTATCTTATTGCTTCTGCTTAGATGTTGTGAGTTGGAAGAGAGAGATTATTTGTATTAGACATGTACTGAGTGTAAGCCCTTTTTTCCACTCTCTTTTATACTTGTACACATTGTGGAATATTGTTATTTATATACATATTTATAGTGAGCTGTGATATGTAGACTTGTATTACTAACTTACTTCTATTTGGATGGCCTACTGTAAGGTGATTGTTTTAGACGGTAGGATCAGCTTCGTGCAGTGTTGTCTAACATGGTAGTTGGAGTCACCGTAAGGCGACGTTTCTGGGCGTAAGACACAGTGGTGAAGGAAAAAAAGTGGTCTTAAAAACTTTTATTAGAGGAGACCACGATCTTAAAGAATTAAGTCCACAACACTGGGTCACCCCACGCGAGAATTAGTTTGGGGACAAACTAAGCAGCAGAAGCTGTGGTGTGCCCATATGTAAAGATCACAATATATAGTCCTTAAATCAATGAGTTAGGTCAACCCAACTACGAAACATTACTTATCAAGACGATTCTTAGCGTATCCTAGTCAAAATTGACACTATATATAAATTCAGTTAAGGTACGAGGATACTCGAAGCGGCTAGAGGAATATTCTAACGCGAGAGTAGCAACTTGAGTCTTAAAATCTGATGTCCCTACTATACTTATCATGTGATACTATCACCTATTAGCCAAACTGATGGGACCACCTTAAGGAGAATTGATGCATACAATCTAGTAACAGAATAGTAGGGGACTCATAGACTTAACCCTCATACTAATGACACGATTAGGTTTAGATAACCATCATGCCAAATATAAAGGGTCGGATAAGAATTCAAGTTTAGAAGAGACCCATTTGGGACTGGATAACATGTTGACCCTGAGAGGATTCTCGTAAATGGTAACCTTCAGATCCTAAAGTCTAGAGTATATTAATAAGCCTGAGGATGATACCCCAAGTATAAGGTTGCATTCCCTAATGATTGTGTGCATAGCTAGCCCGAATATAACATAGTGATATCGAAGATACTTAGCCTGAACTTGATCGTACACAATCATTAGGGCAAAAAAATTAATGGGTATTAGTGATAATCTCCAAATTTTCACGAGTACACCCTCTTAAATTTTGAGGATGATTGGGCATAAGGGGGGGGGGGGTGAATAGAGTATTTGACATTATTAACTTGTTTTTATAGCAGATTAAAGTATGGTGATATATATATATATATAAGTATAAACAGAAAATATCATAGCACACAAGCAAAGAAATAAACAAACACAGAAGACATAAGGATTATAGTGGTTCCCCAATAAACTTGAGTACATCCACTCTTCTACCACCCTTGTAGGAATCCACTATAGGTTTTTGATCAGGTGCCCTGCCACCACAAGACCTATTTTCTATGGGAGACCTCGCAACCCTTTGAGCTTTTGATCAGGTGGCCAAAAACCAAACTAAGACTTTTGATTAGGAGACTTAAAAACCAACAGTATAACTTTTGAAGGGAGTTTAGAAAACCCTGTACACAGTTGGATGAAATAAACAAAAATTTGAAGAAGTTCTTCTCTATCAATAATCTGAGAGAAGACTACTGTATCTGATGAAGCAGTAAGCTCCCCCAAATATGAATAGAGTTGATGATCAGGTGAGGGAGTCCTTGTCTCTTCAGGGTGTAGGCGTTCTTTTGAAAACTACTCCTTCTAGTAGATGTATCTGAGAGATTGTGAAGATGATCTCAGAATGAAGATTTTTTGCTGGAAGAAAACTGAGGTAGAAAGTCTGAATGACAGTTTGTTGTTTGGTAAGTCTGTAACTGTCTCAGTGTATAACTCTATAACCATGAGATAGAAAAACTTTTGAGAATATAAAGAATGCTGATCAGATTTCAAATATTTTAAATCATTAATTCTTATTCAGCTGGAGCATTCCTTGGGAAAGGAAACTGCTCTTGGGAATTAATTAGCAATAAATTCGGTGATAATATTCATATTTAATGCTGCCTCTAAATGATTATATTCATTAGAATATATTGCATTAAATTTCAGGGTCAAAACTGCCTGAAATTAATCCCATTAGAATATTTTGCCTTCAGAATGATTAGCATGAAATTAAATATGAAAATTATTCCGCTTCTGCCAATAAAATTGCCTAAGATAACTGTAGAGAAATAATCAAACTCAGCAAATAAATCATCGACTTGAGCCTGGAATTCGTCGAGCTGATTCTTCATATTCGTCGACCTAAGCTCCAAGTTTGTCGAGCTGAGCTATGCTATCGTCGAGCTGAGATTACAGAGCTGAGGACAGATTTCATCGACCGGAGCTCAGCTTTAGTCCAGCTCAACTCAGAGTTGGAACTCTGAGTTTGTCGAGCTGAGCTTGACTTTCGTCGAGCTGTGTTCAACTTTCGTCAAAATGAATTCTTGAACTTTGAAATCTTCTAAGGCAAAACCCTGAAAACTCCTATGGACCTAGACTATACATGTTAGTTCAGTTTACGCATCCTAATTGTGATCCTAGCCCAAATTAAACCTGGGGTTCCAATAGTATTTCCCCGAAATAAAGAAAGACATCTTGGATTCTGTGATGCATGGTGAGGTTTATCAACTAGAGAAGGTCAAGTTCCCGAGACGATCGTGTCGGATCAGGATGGATGGTTATGTCCAAGGAAAGAATATAAATCAAGGCTTATCTGGGCTCTCGGTCAACATTCAACACAGCTATCGGAAAGGCAGATGAAGCGTTCTACCCTGACCCTGAAGGATATTTTACGATTATGCATACTTGACTACGGAGAGCCATAAGAGAGATTGTTGCTGCTGATCGAGCTCTCTTATTATAACAGTCACTAGTCCAGCATAAGCATGGACCTTATGTGTCATTATACGGACGGAGGTGTAGGACTCTACTATCTTAGATCTAGGATGAGGATCCAAAGGAACTCGACTTTGAATTTGTACAGAACATAGATACCCAGTTGTGATTGATTCAATATTGGATGCTAGAGTCCTAAAGAAGAACAACTAAGTATTACGATGCGCGGCATTGTAGCGTAGAGTTCCAGGTTGGAGACTGGGGGTTCCTAAAAATACGTCTGATGCATAGAGTCTCGCGGGTATGCTGGCAAAAGAAGATCAGCCTGAGATGTATGGTGCCCTACATGATCTCTAGTAGATCGGCCCATTGGCTTACTAATTGAAGCTGCCACCAGAGTTAGCAGGTTTGCACGATATCTTGCACGTCTCCTCTCTTAGGAAGGATATACTATAGCCGGAGCAGCATGTTCCTACTATAGATGGCCTAGCAGCTTCCGATCGATCAGTCCGCTTGGAGCAGGTCAGGATATATGATACGATAGTTCGAGTCCTGCAGCATGAGAAGGTTCTGGTGTCCAAGATCATGTGGGCAAATCATGGATATGACGAAATTATATTTTTTTAATTGGATTTGTAACATACCTCATGCAACTAGACCCCTAATATGGTTTTGTCATGAGTAGGTCATGAAAAAACCCTAGCAAGCTCAAAAAGACCATGTGAACTTAAGCATGAAGGTAAAGATCACCATAGTCTACAAATAACACATTCTAATTACCTAACCTAAGGTTTGACTTTAAGGCCTGACCTTGACTCTATGACCCCACCATAACATCCCTAACCCATTAGGGGGTCCCTTGGAGCACCTAGGGCCCATTGGGGTCAACTAAAGAGGGCAAGTTGACAAAAGTCAATCTAAACCCTAAAATGGTCAAGTTACCCAAATAAGGGTCAAGTGACCACCAAGGTGTCAAACCAACCCTACCCAAGTCTCCCTATACCATAGGCGAGGCCAATGGGTCACTAAATACCCATTGGGGTCAACTCAAAAGGTCAAATTGACCAAAGTAAACTCAACCCTTAAAACGGTCAAACTAACTCAAGTTGACCTAACCTAGCCCAATCCACTTGATCTAAGCCTAATTGGAGTGGCCACTAGCTTTAGGAGGTTGAAAATTACCTAAAATGCCATCTAAATTCTTGAAATGGTGACTATGAGAGAAAAAACTCAAGTTCCCCTTTAATAGAGGAGAGAGAAAGAGGGTCATTCATGGCTTGGAAGGCCAAGGGCGTCCTATCTTCAATCTCAATGGCTCCATTGATTTCCCCCATTAGTTCGGAGAAGATCAAGGGGTTTTCCTGGCCAATCAGTGGTTGTGTACACTAAACCACCACCATGGCTGAAACCTCTCCCCCATGGCCATTAATTGCCATTTAAACTTAGACCCCTCATCTCCCCAATCTGATTCTTTTAAAAGCTTCCCCAGACTCAGGGAAGTTGTTTCCACCATCCCCTTGAAGGAGCTAAGCCCTCTAGTAGTGTGGTTGCAGAGCACCAAGCACCTCCACCACCATTATTGGCGACACGGCGATCGGAAAGGCTTCAGCCTCACCAGAAGGTCCACATCTCCTCCTCTCCCCTTGTGCTAGTATCCTAGATCAAATAGGAGAGAAATCGGGCTCAATTGAGATCGATCCAGTGAGGAGATTTGAAGAAATTCCATGGAAGTTTGAAGTTGCGGGTTTACTTGAAATAGCACCTCCAGCGGCCGTGCCTCTGCCCAGTGATAGCAACCACCTCAACAGAGGTGGTGGTGGCGATGCCCAGCCATGGAGGTGGCTAGGTGGCCAAGAAATGGTCATGGAAGTAGCTCCAAGCAAGAGGAATCGTGTAACACCCCAAAAATCTCAAAAGCAAATATTGGGATTCAGGTTGGCTGACACGGCCTGAGATACGGGCGTGTCTCAGGGCGTGTCAGGTGTACAAGGCCTGAGACACGGGCGTGTCCCAGGGCGTGCCCCTATTCTCGACGAGTACTCGAGAACTGATCGTCGAGTCTGGAACACGGCCTGTGACACGGGCATGTCACAGGGGCGTTTTTGGCACACGGCTAGGGACACGGGCATGTGCCTTAGCCGTGTCCTACTCGGGTGATTTTGGAGATCGTGTTACAGGGGTAAAACGGCAAGATTCACGGCCGTGTACTTGGTGACACGAGTGTGTCAGGTTCGACACAGGCGTGTCGATATCCGTGTTCTAGTTTATTTTTAGTCGGGTGTACACCGCTTCAGGAACACGTCCTGTGACACGGGCGTGTCACAACCCGTGTTCGGCCAAGGAAAATCAATTTCAGGGCTAATCTGAGCCTTCTATTTCCTTCAACCAAGATCCAATGTCCTAGGCTATTCCCTGGGTTTATAAGGCCAGGATTTGATGATGAGATAGCTTATTTTGAGTTTTGCCATTCTCTTTCTAAAGCTAAGAGAGAGAGGAGAGAAAGGCAAGGAAGAAGAAGGGGAATCCGGCTGCCGGTGGTGCTACTGTGGTCCAAATCGCAAGCCGAGTTCGGATTTGCGAAGGCAAGGCTGCTGCGAAGGCTTTCATCCGTCTATATTCTCTCTATGGCTCCGAGACGAATTCCAAGGGTAACGATTTCCTTCTTGGACATGTGAAGTCCTACTTTCCTGCATTTGCATAGGGAAAACCCTTCCCCGCGAGTATGTGGTGAGTTGCGGTATCCCTTGGGGTAGATATGTGAAGTCCCCCTTGTTAGAGTCCGGAATCAGAGTACGGATCTAGGCATGCTGTGTGAAGCCCATCTGGACATGCTGGTCTGGATTGGTGATGCTTGTTTACACATCGGAGAAGACTCCGTGATTATTGCTTGTATGCATGAAATCCGTGGTGGATACCTGTGGTTTAGTACCGCAAGAAGTACTTGTGGAAGTCTAGGAAATGGTGAGAGTTGGGTTAAACTCTTGTGGTCATGAGTGCCATGTGGCATGAAGTTGAGCCGTTAGGCTGCAACTGGGGGAATGCCTTGGTGGCGGACGGGTAAGGTAAAGTTGTACCCGCGTCAGTCAGGTCTTGAGTCTGACGATTTTGAGCAACGGGCAAGGTGGATCTATACCCACGTTATGGTTGTCTAACCTTGGGTTCTTAAGGCCCTGTTAGGATCACATAGCGAGAGTCGACGGCTTGCGTGCCGATCAGACTAGAAATGCTCAATTTGGACCATCATGTCTGGGACCTCTGAACGGTAGTGGGATCCGGCGTTTCCGGTACACTCGAATGTGCCCTGAGTGCACGGAGCGTCGGGCTATCGTGCTGGTGTTTGTGATACGTATTGACGGTGCGGTCGTGCAAGTCTTGCGTGATTTGCTATACATACTGTTGGAAAAATGCTATGCAGGGATGGAATTTCGCTGCCCCATGCCAGGGTCAGGGTCGTTATAATTGGTCAGCTGAATGCTTATCGTTGCCCTGTTGCCACCGCTTGGTGGATTGGTTCTTGCAGGCGTAGGAGGTTTTGGTCCGAGCGGGACTTAGCGGGCTGAAGCCCAACCTGCGTTGTCGCCCTCGAAGGCGTTATTTTATTTCTTTTTGTTCATTTGTGGCCGGCCTGCGTGCCGATGTCTGTAAACCACACCTTTGTTAAGAGAAATTTATAAGGCCTTAAGGCCAAATACTTGGGTTGTATACATTCCTATGTTATTAGTGGGCAGTTCTTGTTTTTCTTGAGTTCAAGGATTCAACTGTGAAGCTTTTGCTAGAATGCTCTGTGTTAGGATTCGTTGGGTTGTATGATATTATTTCGTAGCGTCTCCGCCTTTTTGTGGAATACGGTGTGGGGCCCCGGCCGGACCCTCTATTATATTCTTCTTGACGGGTAGAGGCGTTATAATTTGGTATCAGCTTATTGGTCGATCTCTTCTGAATTCGTGGACGAATTCTTTTGAGGGGTGGCGAGCACGTATCAGTGCTGTCGTTATAACACTTAACTTGAACTCAAGAATGTCCACTTAGGAATGCAAATACACTTGTTTGTTGAACCTGTGTATTCTTTTTGTTTGTTTGCCATTTTACTTGGTCTCTAAATTGTGTGTTTTACACATATAGGTGACTAGAAATGTTGCGGGTCAATCCGAACCTCAACATTCTGTAGAAAGTGCGGCTCCAGCTGTGGTGCCCACACCTCCTCCATCCGCTGAAACGGTACGTTTCATCACGGAAACGGTACTTGCTGTGATGAATGCTCAGTAGGCTGGGCAGGCACGTCCTGTAGTGGTGCCAATGCATGTTGGGGTACGGCAAGAACCGGTAGAACCTGTAGTTGATCCGCGGGCAGCAGATCAACAATTGAAGCAATTTATGAGCTTCAATCCTCCACAATTTACTGGGGCTGGTTCACCGGCCCAAGCAGAGGATTGGCTTGCAAGGATCAAGACGATCATTAGAGCTATCAAGGTTGAGGAGGGACAAAAGGTTATGTTGGCCACTTTCCTACTTGAAGGAGAGGCTCGATTATGGTGGGATGAGATTGAACTGCATCACTTGGCCGGCAGGCAATTAGCAGAGGTCTCGATGGACGAATTTTCTCGGTTGTTCTTGGCACAACATCTACCAATGCAGCAAAGGATATCGATGGAAATGGAATTTCAACGGTTAACCCAAGGATATCGTAGTGTGGATGAGTACCTGCATGAATTCACACGTTTGGGAAGATATGCGGGTACAATCTTCGCCGAAGAAGAGCGTAAGACTAGTAGGTTTTATGCGGGACTACGAGATGAGCTGCGGGATTTGGTAATAAGTTCTGTGAGTCAGGGATTTTAAGCCTTAGTCTGTATGGCTCGGTCTTTGGAGACGAACATGAGAATGGGGCAAGCAAAGGGGACCTTGGCTGTGACAAAGCCAGAGTTCAAGCCGCCGTGTCCGGAGAAGTTTGGGTACCGTAAGAGATGGGGAAAGAAGTCCAAGTCTACTGAACAAGCTCCTTCTGCGACTGTGACAGAGACACCTAGGTATGGATCTCGTGCTTGTTTTACATGCGGGAAGTTGGGACACTTCGCACGTGATTGCCGAGTTGGTCCTCCAAAGGGTGACAAGAAGACGGGAGCGTCTTATGCAGAGAAAGGGAAGACTGTGGTGGAGTCTTCTACCTCGCACGCGCAGCCTAGGGTCTTCAACCTTGGACCCTAGGAGGCCATTAAGCAGGATGATGTCGTCACATGTGTGCTTGTTTAATTGTGATGTTATAGGGTTTGTCCTTATACGAGAGTATCCGGCATGAGCATTGTTTGACACAGGTGCTTCCCATTCGTTTTTGTCTGAAGATTTTGTCTTTTGTATCAGGGTACCTATCCGGACCACGACAGACAGTGTAAGGGTGTTGTTACCTAACGGATGTTTGATGTGCGTGGATAAATCTTACGGTCTTCAGGTCAAGATAGGGAGTCGGGAGTTCAAGGTGGAAACATTAGTATTGCCGATCAAGGAATTTGATATAATCTTCGGTATGGACTGGCTTTTAGAGTAGCGTGCCTGTGTAGATTGCACTTCAAAAGAGGTCACACTCGGGCAGAATACCGAACAAGAGACCAAGTTCATTGGTATACAAGGGATGAGTGGAATGTTGTTATCTGCTCTCCAAGTCATTAAGCCAGTTCGGAAGGGTGCAGAGTTATTCTTCACACTCGTAGAGGCGGTGGCGCTAGAGGCCAGTGTAAGTGAAGTGTCGATTGTGTCGGAGTATGCTGATGTGTTTCAAAAGGACCTTCCGGGGTTACCTCCCCAAAGGGAAATCAACTTTGCTATCGAGCTGGTGCCAGGTGCGAAACCTGTGGCCCATTCACCGTATCGGGTAGCGCCAAAAGAGATGGCCGAACTGAAAGTTCAGTTGCAAGAGCTATTGGAGCAGGGATACATACGCCCAAGTATGTCACCTTGGAGCACGCCATTTATTTTTGTGAAAAAGAAAGACGGTAGTTTGCGGCTATTTATTGATTATCGCGAACTGAATAAGCTGACGGAGAAAAACAAGTATCTGATTCCACGGATCGATGACTTGTTCGATCAGCTAGCGGGCTCAACCGTCTATTCCTAGTTGGATTTGAAATCCGAGTATTACCAATTGTGGATTAGGGAAAGTGACATTCCCAAGACATCGTTTGGCTCACGCTACGGTCATTTTGAGTTCACAGTGATGTCGTTTGGCTTATGTAATGTGCCTTCAGTATTCATGGATCTCATGCATCGAACGTTCCGCGAATACTTGGATCTATTTGTGATCTTGTTCGTTGATGATATCCTCATGTACTCACAGTCGAAGGAAGATCATGTAAACCATTTGCGTTTGGTATTGCATACCTTGCGGAGGAATAAGCTGTATGCCAAGTTCTCTAAGTGTGAGTTCTGGCTCTCGTCGGTGGCTTTTCTGGGCCATGTGGTAAGTAGAGAGGGCATAGCGGTGGATCCGGCAAAGTTAAGTGTCATTCGTGATTGGCCAGTGATGTCTTCGGTGGCCGAAGTCAGGAGTTTTCTTGGACTGGCAGGGAAATATAGACGATTTGTGGAGAACTTCTCCCGGATTGCTTTGCCTTTGACTACGTTGATGAGAAATGATCAGAAGTTCGTTTCGACGCCGGAGTGCGTGCGAGCTTTTGATGAGCTAAAGAGTCGTTTGACCTCGGTGCCTGTTTTGACGTCGCCATGTGGTACAGAAAGTTTTTAGATATACAGCGATGCTTCAGGAAGCAGCTTAGGTTGCGTTCTCCTGCAATTTGGCAAGGTGATCACTTATGGCTCACGTCAATTGAAAGTCCATGAACGTAATTACCCCTTCCACGACTTGGATTTGGCGGCGGTGATATTTTCGCTAAAGTTGCGGCGGCACTATCTTTATGGCATGAAGGTAGATATTTATACAGATCATAAAAGCCTAAAGTATCTGCTCGATCAAAAGGATTTGAATATGCGACATCGGAGGTGGATGGAATTCCTAGGGGATTGTACCTTCGACATACACTATGTCCCCGGAAAGGGAAATGTGGTCGCTGATACCTTGAGTCGTCGGACTCCGGTGCGGGCAAGTTGGTTACGGATACATGATGAGCGTCTAATCCAAGTGTTTGAAGCATTGGAGATATCTTGTGTTGAGAGGGATTCTTCGGCCGATGAATGCTTGAACTGGATGGAGATTCAGTATGACCTTGCGGATAGGGTTCGTCGGGCAACGGAGTTGGATGAAAGTCTCCAGCGCTATGCAAAGGAAGGGTCTAGTGACCAATTCTCCTAGGATGACGGTTTATTATGGAAGGATGGCCGATTGTACGTCCCTTGTGCGGGTAAATTGCGAGAAGAATTGTTATACGAAGCGCACTTTACAAAGTACTCAATTCACCCTGGGAGCACAAAAATGTACAAGGACATGAATAAATTGTTCTAGTGACCCGGTTTAAAGATGGACATAGCCGAGTATGTGGCTAAGTGTCGTACTTGTGCTTTGGTAAAGTCAGAATGTCAACAGTGGAGCGGTTTCCTGAAATCATTGTCAGTTCCACAGTGGAAGTTTGAGGATATTTCTATGGATTTCGTGCACGGATTGCCGAGATCTCAACGCGGGAATGACTCAATCTGGGTGATTGTAGACCGGTTGACAAAGGTGGCTAATTTTCTACCGAACAAGCCGGACGATTCTGTGGAAATGTTGGCAAAGCTCTATATGGAGCAGATTTTTCGATTGCACGGTGTTCACCGGAGCATCGTAAGTGAACAAGATGGGCAATTTACTTCGAAATATTGGAGGCTAATCCATCAACTTTTTGGCACGAAGTCAGCATTCAGTACGACCTTTCATCCTCAAACGGAAGGCCAAACAGAACAAACCAATAGGGTGATGGAGGATATGCTCCGTATGTGAGCCCTGGACTTTGGTAAGAAATGGGAAGATCATTTTGTTATGGTGGAGTTTGCCTATAATAATAGCTAACAAGCGAGTATTGGTATGGCACCGTTTGAGGCTTTGTATGGTCGTAAGTGCCGTACACCGCTAGCTTGGGCAGAAACTGGCGAGTCCAAACTTTTGGGACAAAAGGAAGTCGAGGATGCTAACTCAACAATATGCTCTATTCGAGAGACGATACTAATAGCCCAGGATCGGCAAGCCAAGTATTACAATGCTAAGCACCAGAATGTGGAGTTCGCGGTGGGAGACTGGGTCTATTTGAAGATTAAACCCTTCAAAGGCGTATCTCGGATTCTGCGGTTGAAAAAGCTAAGTCCGCGATACATTGGTCCGTTTGAAGTGGTAGAGCGAGTTGGAGTAGCTGTCTATCGACTAGCTCTTTCATTGGAATTGGGTGGACTGCATGATGTGTTCCATATCAGTACTACGAAAAGCAGTCAAAGACCCAGCTCAATTGATTGAGAATGATCGGGTGCCGGTTGAGTATGGGCTAATGACAAAGGTGAGGCCCATTCGGATCGAGGATCGAGCCGAGAAACAGTTGAGGAACAAAATGATCGGGATGGTCAAAGTCCGGTGGGACAATTATGGCCGAGAAGAGCTAACATGGGAGCGAGAGCAGACCATGCGAGCCGAGTTTCCCGAGTTATTTTTGTAACTTATTGGCTTGTTTGTCTATGTGATAGAAACATATATTTTGTATTATCCTATATTGTGTTATGTTTTTATCTCCCTACTACATCAATATTTCGGGACGAAATTTTTTTAAGGAGGGGAGGATTATAACACCCTAGAAATCTCAAAAGCCAATATTGGGATTCAGGTTGGCTGACATGGCCTGAGACACGGGCATGTCTCAGGGCGTGTCAGGTGTACACGGCCTGGGACACGGGCGTGTCCCAGGGCATTCCCCTATTCTCGACGAGTACTCAAGAACTTATCGTCGAGTGTGGAACATGGCCTGTGGCACGGGCGTGTCACAGGGGCGTGTTTGGCACACGGCTAGGGAAACGGGCGTGTGCCTTAGCCGTGTCCTGCTCAGGGTATTTTGGAGATCGTGTTATTGGGGTAACATGGCCAGATACATGGCCGTGTACTTAGTGACACGGGCGTGTCAGGTTCGACACGAGCGTGTCGATACCCGTGTTCTGGTTTATTTTCAATCGGTTGTACACTGCTTCAGGAACATGGCCTGTGACACGGGCGTGTCACAACCCGTGTTCGGCCCAGGAAAATCAATTTCAGGGCTAATCTGAGCCTTCCATTTCCTTTGACCAAGATCCAATGGCCTAGGCTATTCCCTGGGTTGATAAGGCCTGGATTTGATGATGAGATAGCTTATTTTGAGTTTGCCATTCTCTTTCTAAAGCTAAGAGAGAGAGGAGAGCAAGGCAAGGAAGAAGAAGGGGAATCCGGCTGCAGGTGGTTCTACGGTGGTCCAAATCGCGAGCCGAGTTCGGATTTACGAAGGCAAGGCTACTGCGAAGGCTTTCATCCATCTCAATTCTCTCCATGGCTCCGAGGCGAATTCCAAGGGTAACGATTTCCTTCTTGGACATGTGAAGTCCTACCTTTCTTCATTTGCATAGGGAAAACCCTTCCCCGCGAGTGTGCGGTGAGTTGCGGTGTCCCTTGGGGTAGATATGTGAAGTCCCCCTTGTTAGAGTCTGGAATCGGAGTACGGATCTAGGCATGCTGTGTGAAGCCCATCTGGACATGTTGATCTGGATTGGTGATGCTTGTTTGCACATCGGAGAAGACTCTGTGATTATTGCTTGTATACATGAAATCCGTGGTGGATACCTGCGGTTTAGTACCGCAGGAAGTACTGGAGGAAGTCTAGGAAATGGTGAGAGTTGGGTTCAACTCTTGTGGCTGTGAGTGCCATGTGGTATGAAGTTGAGCTGTTAGGCTGCAACTAGAGGAATGCCTTGGTGGCGGACGGGCAAGGTGAAGCTGTACCCGTGTCAGTCCAGTCTTGAGTCTGATGATTTTGAGCAACGGGCAAGGTGGATCTGTACCCTCGTTATTGTTGTCTAACCTTGGGTGCTTAAGGCCCTGTTCGGATCACATAGCGAGAGTCAACGGCTTGTGTGCCGATCAGACTAGAAATGCTCAATTTGGACCGTCATGTCTGGGACCTCTGAACGGTAGTGGGATCCGGTGTTTCTGGTACACTCGAATGTGCCCTGAGTGCACGGAGCGTCGGGTCGTCGTTTGTGATATGTATTGACGGTGCGGTCGTGCACGTCTTGTGTGATTTGCTATACATATTGTTGGAAAAATGTTATGCAGGGATGGAATTCTGCTGCCTCATGCCCTGTTGCCACCACTTGGTGGATTTGTTCTTGCAGGTGCAAGAGGTGCTGGTCCGAGCGGGACTTAGCGGGCGGAATCCCAAGCTGCGTTGCTGCCCTCGAAGGCTTTTTTTTGTTTCTTTTTGTTCATGTGTGGCCGGACTGCGTGCCGATGTCTGTAAACCACACCTTTGTTAAGAGAAATTTGTAAGGCCTGAAGGTCAAATACTTGGGTTGTATACATTCCTATGGTGTTAGTGGACAGTTCTTGTCTTGCTTGAGTTCAAGGATTCAACCGTGAAGCTTTTACTAGAATGCTCTGTGTTAGGATTTGTTGGGTTGTATAATATTATTTCGTAGCGTCTCCGCCTGTTTGTGGAATATGGTGTGGGGCCCCGGCCGGACCATCTATTATATTCTTTTTAACGGGTAGAGGTGTTACAAATCGTGACCGTCGGCTAGAGGGAGAAGACGGAAAGATTCTGTTTGTTTGACTTTAAGATCTGTGCTGAATCAGATTTTATAGTATAGATTAAATAGTATCTTTTTATAGATTCTGTCACATTTTATATAGTATTTGGTTTTAAATATTATAAATACATAGGATCCTCTACAGTAAAAGTGGCCAACATGAAAGTTATATCCCTTGAGGTCTACTTTATTTTAAAATTGAATTCCATCCATTTGGGTGAGTTGTCTAACCACAATAATAAAATGGTGCAGTCTATACCTAGGGTTAATCATGGACATAATTGAGTGCCCCACTAAACCAGTCAGGCAAATTATTTGAAGTTTTGACCATAGGATAATTATACAAACCAACTCACCATAGGAAGATTGGAATTTTTGGAGAATATTTTTCTGTAGTTTTGTACAAATTTAATAAATAATGTATGATTTAATTTTAGGGTCTATGGACCTCAAAACATGACAATATTTTTGTGGTTGACCATTAGGGTCATGAAATGACCTTGGTATTAATCTCAGCCCATTTGGGGTTGGTTTGACTAGGTAATCGTGTGACCAAAGTTTTATCTCACAAGGGAAAATTAGAACAAAAGTGCACTTGAAAAATTGAGTGATCAATCCTCATCCAAAGTTAGTGAAACTTTGGTCGCTGACTATTGACAAATAAAACACCCCCACAAGAGATTTTTGGAGGTTTGGGGTTGAGATGCTCTAAAAGCCTAGTGTGAACTCTTGGGTCAGACATTGAGCCTATTGATGGACATTAGACCATATGTCCTTGGAATGTTTTGAAAATTGGTAGATGAGTTCATAGGGTGGAAATAAGTCCTAGAAAATATTATTAGAATTTTTAGGAGCATTTAACCCCTCTGAAATAATTAGGGACCAATTAGGGCACTTCTACATATAATATTATTGCATGATTATATGATCTTGGATGTTCATGAAACTTAGGCAGTGATCTTATATAGTTGTTATTATTCTCTGGAAATTGTTATAGGAATTTTGGATTAAAATTTATAGTACTTTATTCACAAACCCTATATTTGCCTTGATCATAAGATAATTATTTAAGAGTTAATTAACCACTGAAAAATTATGAAACTTGATTTGAAGACATTTTAATTCTTCATTATACTCTGTGATATTTTATAAAATTATTGGAATACTTTGCAAATAGGATGCTTCACAAGGTGCTTAAAGT
This sequence comes from Platanthera zijinensis, assembly GCA_039513925.1. NCBI lineage: Eukaryota > Viridiplantae > Streptophyta > Magnoliopsida > Asparagales > Orchidaceae > Platanthera > Platanthera zijinensis. The sequence goes on from CM077083.1 coordinate 49,333,135, forward strand.
TGAATATTATTAAATGTGTTTATGCACGGAAACGGACACAACCAGCTAACGGCCCGAACACAGGGGAAAAGAAGGGGAAAGAAGAGACTACAAGCAGTTATCTACTAGCAGATCAGAGAAAGAAAACAGAGCCGTGAGCCACGATAACACCATACATCGCCCGTCGCGGCCTAAATGCCTCTCTTGTGAGGGGCTTTCCTTTGATTACAAATTGTTGATTACAAGTAGAGGAAGAGAGCTAAAAGAAGAGTAAGCTAGAGAACGCAAAGCCTAGGATTCGAGTCCGCAACTTTTAACAAGTAGGCTCCTGGGCTCGAGTCAGCGTGGTTTGGGTGCACAGCTTCCCCTTATTTATAGGTTTGGGGGCCTGCCGAAACGGCCAGTGCTAAAATAAACGGCCGCCCGGTGTACAGGAGAACCGGGCAGCTGTGACGGGAATGAAAAAAGAAAAGACAAGCTAGTCTTCGCAAGAGGGCGGACTGGGCTCGCGAGCTGGAGCTTCGGTCTAGCTTTATGGCGCGAACCTGGCTGAAGGGCTGCGACCTGTATGGGCGGGCGCTTGAGTCCGCCTGAAGAGAGTTGGCGGACGATCTGGGAAGTTGATCTCTTGATGCTGGATGATCTGGGAAGACTGGAGGATCGAGTCCGCCGTTGGAGGAGCTCTGGATCTGCATGTTCTTGACGACCTGAGTGGACTAGAGAATCGAGTCCGCTAATAGAGGAGGAAGATCTGTCTTGTTGAACACATTGCGAATTCTGGGGTTAACATAATCCCCGCACATTTTTAAAGTTTCAGAAAACTTCGAAACATTTTCCTTAACTACCGAGTAAGGAACACTTATTAATGTTGTTAGTGCTATAAATATCGCTGGAAACTCTGTATTTGCAAAAAACTATTTGTGCCACGGGTCGATTTTCACCACTTGCGGTCTATGCTTTATTGTACGGGATGGCAAGGCTTGGATAATTCTTCAGCAATCTTTCTTCAAGGACAGTAAAGCCCAATCCGCATACGAAGGCTAAGAAGGTTGTACATAGAGGCGGAACGCCTATCCTCCATATAGGGGAAACTTCATAGAGTGGATAAGAGAAGACTAACTCAGTTCGCAATTCCAAAGAGTCTTAACGTGAAAAGTACGCAGATGTCTCTGCTTCTCAAAACGTTCCATCAAAAAGCATGCACAAAATATCAAATCCACCCGTGATTTCTGACTAGGACCCAACGAACTCATCGTGTATGGAGGTACATCCTTCTTTATCGGGAATACTTATGCTGAGGATAGACTTGGACAAAAAAGTCTCGTCACTGGAGGATCGACAGTCGAACGATGATCTTCAATTGGAGATGCGGCCAGCTGAAGAGCAAGCTACGAAACAACTGCATTCTCAGGCTCTGGTCATCATTGACCCGGAAGCAGCACGCGAAAGTTTGCCGGACTCAAAGCAGGTCACCGCAGAATTGGAAAAAAAGTACCTTAGAAGAAGAAGAGGAAGAGAGACAAGTCCACTATCACGGAGCGGGTTTTAAAAAAACTACCGGTTGGAAAGGAGAAGATTTTCTCTGTGTGGACTGGTGTTGTAAGCTTGTAATACAGGCCGCGATAAAAAGAGGTTCAAGATGCCAACTTCGTCACCCCAGATGCTCCGATCCCGGGAAGCGATTCCATGTAGACGGACAATTTGTCCACTACTGAAATACTCAACACCATCGATAATGAGCAGCTCGCTGACATGATTCAATCTTTGCTGGAGGCGTTGCTGCCTAAAGTTGTGATATTGGGAGTGAAAACTGTTGATCCCTTCTCTGCGTCTGCGGCTGAAGGAAAAGAAAAGACAGCGGTGAAAGAGCAGATCGCCATCATGAAGGCTAAGGTCGAGGCGGTCTCAGAGAAGCTCGTTGTGGACAAGCGAGCTGAGGATTTACGGTTTGCCACCAATATAATGCGGTTAGGTAAATTACCACCGGCGCCTAAGAATTTCCAGCATCAGTTGATTTAGAAGTCGCCACACCGGAAGTCGAGGCCAATAAAGATAATCACCGAAATAGATGACATAGTTGTTTCAAGTAGAATGGTGGCTAAGACGAGAGCTAGAGTTCATCAAGAATGGAAGAAACGTCGAATTACTTTTGACCCGGAATATTTTAGACGGCCTGCCTTTGATAGTCGCCTCATTGCTGCAATGATTGCAAAAAGTTTGACTTTACTCTTTACCTATTGAGTCCGCTGCGACTTGGGTTTAAATATTAACTTAGGCTTTCTTTGTTGCAGGATGTAAGTCGCCACCCAGCTCTGTTGAAGCTGGCGAAATTGTGTTGTATCCTGAAGTAAATGCTCAGGGTAGTCTGGCGCGATCTTTCTTGATGAGTTCACACAAGGCGAGCAGTCCAACCTGGATAATTTGATACTGTTAGAAAGGAAGAAGTATGAAGAAAAACTTAAAGATGTTCAAGCAGAGTTGAAAAGGCAGGTAGAGTGGTAAAAGGCTCTGGAGGACCAGGTCGCCAGCATCTCAACGGCGCTTGAGAAGTGCGAGAAGGAGAAGTAGCGGGTGAGGATGACCCCCACTATAGAGTAAGATACTTGGCTTTAGTGCCGGAAGGTAAATATAAGCAAGGTGCCGAAGTTGTCGTGGAGAGGCTGGAACTGCCAGATCAGCTCACTTCAGCAAAGGCTCCAGCTCCAGCGGCAGGTGGGCAGCCCTCGGAGGATGAGGTGTAGGGCCGACAACCGAGCCTGTGGTTCTTCTTAGCTGAATAGACCGGGAGGCCGTGCACATGCACAACACCTTCAACTCAATGCACCATCTCATCTACCAACTATACGGAGAAGTGATGCAGGGAAGTGACCTGGCCGCACATCTTGGCAGGGATCGGAAGGAGCGACCCGCGCGACCTTACAGTAGAGGCTGCTAAGTAGGCTTGTAGATGCGAACAATTTGATTTGATTTGATGTATAATTGGTACGCTTTGAACCTTGCTTGCTTCTTTGTCGAACTGTGATGTGAAATTTGTTAGATCTATATAATATAGTTCTATTATTTGAACAATGTTGCGATCTGCGTGATGTGAATCTTCTAGCAGGTTGATGTTAAATGCGAGCTATGCGAACAAACTATGTGTTCGCATATTTTGATTTTCAAATTTCTCTGAAATTATTTAGGAACACTGAAGATAAAGAGAGCTAGGAGGAGTGACATTACGTCCGCGATCCTTGATTAAAAGTAGCAGGGTCTGCGCGGACTGAGCCAACAAGCTTTGTAGACTGGATGAAAAGATGTCAGACCAGATTTCTATAAATAGGGCTCATGTCTTCCTTCTTTGTAGGAAATGCGATCAAAGCAGAAGTCCTTTCGGTCTCGGAAAATGGTGTCCGCTCGAACTGATGCTGCGATACCCTTTCATTCCGCCGACCATAAGAAATGCAAGCTGACTGAAGCCAATCTTGAGGCTTTTATTTAGATGAATATGGCAGACTCGCCAGTTCTTGTCCGTCTTCCTGAAGACCAATAAAGGATCAACTTCTACACTGTAACTCATATTGCAGTGCCGATTGATCCTTTCGGCTGCGGATTCAAGTTTCCTATCGTGTGGTAGATCGCCAAGACATTTGAACACTACGGCATGGTTTCGGGGCAGCTCGCGCCGAATAGCTTAGCCTACATTTTCAGCTACATCTCTTACCTGCGATCTGAAAAGATTGATTTTTCTTAGAATATTTTTAGGAAAAAAATTTCAGTCCGCTCGATAACACCATCTAGAGGCCACCCTTACAAGGGTGTGGTATATTTCTACTGCCGAGGAATGAAGGTTACTGGTTTACCGAATAAGATCCATAATTCGATCTCTAGATACCTGATCTTCGAAGGCAACTTAGGGTTCACGCAAACTCATCCACAGTAGCGTGCGGACTCTGTATGCAAGAGCGTGAAGCTTGACACGATGGAGACCGCCATTGTTGAGTTCTTGGCGGGAGCAAGACTTGACATCGAGTACTACATCCCGCTCCTGCCCAGACTGGACACCGTAGCTCGCCAAGAATGTAAGTTCTACTACCTGTCTTTGTATCCGCCATGACCTGCAATTGATTCCCCTTTCCTTTTATTGCAGCGACCGTGGTGGTTCTAGCAAATCTGCCTTAAACACCAGGAGGCCTGACTCATACACAAGGGGAAAGGAAAAAAGAGATAGAAAGGAAAAGAAAAGAGCATGGAGATCTCGCCGCGGACTACTCTTCCTCTTAAATTTTTGATATGCCTGGCTTTGGAAAAAGCCAGAAGGATCTGAGGGGAAACCCGTTGATCCACTGGCACAACAAGAACAAACATGTCCGCCTTTCTACCTCTCTTCCATAGTGGATGAGTCTGCGGATATCTCGTCACGCCCTTGTGGCGATCTATGCGCTCTATGGGAAGTACAACTTGCACGACCTGAAGTGTGTCCCGCCTGCCAATCTCCCTCTAATTGTTGCCCAAGCCAACGCGAGTAGCGTCGTTACGAGCCACTTCATGGGCTATTTCACGTGCGACTTGCTGAATGTGAATGAGCAAATTCAGTAAGAGAATAAGTTGCTGATGGAAAGAAACAAGCGGTAAGGAAAGAGGATCAATCTCCACAAAGAAAACGAAGCAGTAAGTTTTTGTATTCGCATCGATCTCCATTTCTTGTCCGCGGTGAACATACTCATTTTGCTTTTCTTCACACCGCGTATGATATCGCAAACCAAAGCTTCCAAGACGCGATGTTTCCCCATGTGAAGGAGAGTGTCGAGCTCGCTATTGAGCGATTCATTGAAGGCTGCTTGGCCAAGGATGGGGTCGAGACGGTCCCTTTTATGTGGCTCTTCCCCGAGCTAGAAGAGCATGTCTTAGAGATGGAGCGATCTGTAAATGGAAAGGTAGTAGCTGAAGATTAAATAGAAGAGAGTGAAGAGGGCCTAGCCAAAAATTAGTTTGTTGAGGATGCTCGTTCAAGACAGCAGAGGGAGAACCAATCTGAGGAGTCCGATTCTTCATCAAGATCTGATGAAGGTAGTCCGCAGAGCGAGTCCGCGGATACCGAGAGTTCGTATGGCTGCGGCTACGAATTAGGAGGGTACTCTCTAGAGGTCAACGTTGGTGAATCTTCAAGCCCTAATTCTACTGCAGAGAAGAAGCGGAAGATGTTGACAGAATAAAATGATGTATTTTTGCTTTAATTTTTTGTAAAGGGGGAGGACTCGATCAGAGGTTGCCAATTATGAAATAGATGTAAATTTTTGACTTCAACGAATACAAAGGATATTTAACTCGCATCTTGTTCCATTTTTATTTTGCTAATTTCTTATTTTCTTCAATGCCTTATTAAGACTTGTTGTCTTCAATATAAATGATCAATAATAGACACTATAGTTTAGTTAAAACAATTTCGTGCCACGTACACTTTAGGACGTATGCTTAGAGATAAGTATAGCTTGAAGATAACCAAGATCGACCATAATCCAGGCCGCGACTCTTGACTTACAGTTTGCCAAGTTCATATAACAGTAGGAATGATTTAGCTGTTGTTTGCCATAATTTCTTGAACATGATAAGAATGCAATTTTATATCTTGCCAAAAAGACATGGGAGGTTGGCGGACTCTATCGGATATACAAAATATGGTCCGCAAATTCATTAACCAACATTTCGATAATAAATTTTCCGAGCTAAGAAAGATAAATGATTGACATTGTGAACTGAGAGAGATTTATAAATAAACTCCACGAGCTGAGAAAGATTGGTTACAGACTTAAGTGACCAAGCATGTAGGTGCGAGCTAAGCCCATCACTTTCCTTGCGGGGTCACAAAAACTATCGACCACATCACCCAAGTAACTTGGCGTCCTGAAATATCAAGCTCTGCGGACTATGGCGACAACCAGAATTGAGTCCGACTGAATAGAAATGATCTATAGATTAGGTGACCAAGCTGACAGGTGCGCATGATGCCCAATGCTTTCCTCGCAAGGTCATAGGAGTTGTAAGATCAACCTAGAATTAGCGGGCTGAGCAGACTAAAAAGATGCATTCTATGCCTTGCCTGAATTTTTCTTGCGAGATGAGAATGAGTTGCAGACTTAGGTGACCAAGCGGGCAGGTGCGCATAAAGCCCATTGCTTTCCTCACAGAGTCACAAAAGCTGTACACTCAATCTTCACCCAAAAGAGAGGAGAAAGGTTTACTACCCTCTTGCCTGGAGTACAGCTCAAGTTGATCTTTCGGGCAGGTACATATAACATTTCTTTCCTCTATGATCAATGCAGTTGTGGGTCTCTTGCAGGCTTTGTTTGAGGGTTCTAATGAGTATTCGAGGGTCACAAGCTAGGATGATCTGTGGGCAGGTGCATATAGCATTGATTTCCTCACGTGATCATCAAAGTTGTCACGATATTCCATACAAGGCAAGGTAGAGCTAGTACCAACCCCGTCCCTCCAAAATGCTGAGGTGAGGTTAGATACCAGCCGGGATCTAAATTTCAATAGCCCACTGTGCTAGAATCTGCAAGCTCCCACTATACGGTGCAAAATCTCCTTGCAATACGTGCTTATTGTTGTGTTATGCTAATAACAACGATTTAAGGGGGGGTCCAAGCTGATCTCGTTGATGTCTCCAGGAGTCACTTATCCTTGCTTTTGAATTGTTTAGGAGACGAAAAACACTCAAAAAAGTGCCAGTAAGGAGCCTTTGATTAATAATAATCTTTGAAAAATTACAAAGGAATAATAAGAGAGGAGTTTGTTCAAGAATAGAACCGTTTTAGATCATCCCCACTCCATGTATGTGGTACATCAATTCCTTCGTAAGTTTGCAGGCGGTAAGCCCCGTTCTTCAGCACTTCTTTGATGATGAATGGACATCCCAATTAAGATTTAACTTCCCTACTGAGCCAGTGTCAAAGGCATATTAAGATATATTTGTGTAATTAAACAATCAAAGAAATACATGAAATCGATTAAACGACTCAGAATGTCCGAACTGATCGGGTGTCAAAATAACTCGAAAGTATAAAAACAATCCATGAAATCGATTCGACACAACCATCCGGACGCATCCGTGGACTCGGGTCAAATTAGTAGCGGATCATCGCAATCTCCATCAAAAACACACTTCTGAGCTCCTTGTGAGTTGCTGGCAATTTTTTTGCATGGCATATAATTATGAATATTATGACATGCATGAATCATCAAGCTGTATCATACCTCTTTGCTATTAACAAAAACTAAAGTGAATATTCATATGCCATAACAAGTAAAAACAAGCATCCCTTATACCTAATAAGGCCTTACAGGCAAATCAGTGTCAAATACTGAATGGAATACATGGTTAAAACTTGTAAGAGTACAAATAAATTTGATGAAAGCTAACCTTAACCATATCGGACATCCTTTGACCTGCTGTGTTTATAATTTCTCTCTCAGCTTATGAGATCACTGTCAGAATTTGTTGATATTGTCCTAGGCCTTTCCATTTCACGCTGTAAAATATATTTCTATAATAGAAACATATGTTATCAATAGATTTTGTGAAGGTTTCAAATATATTTTTACTTACATATGCTGCTTTTGCTTGCTCACTGACAAAAGAAAAGTTCTCAATGGGGCTTTGATTAACCTGTATATCAATAAAATATTTGAGAATATGTCGTAGTAATCAAAAACTCACATGTAGTCATTGCATTAACATTTCCCTCAGTCTTGAATGGTAGGATTTGGAACCCGGCGTATGAGTAAATGGCATGTGTGATCTATTAACAACATTTGTCTTGGACCTTTTCTGCTAGTAAACAAAAGTATTAAATGGTAGTCATTGAATATATGATTAATAACATATGTATTAAACAGAATTTACTTAAGTAGTCATATTCACTTAACAGTCTCACTCTCGAAGAGATCACAAAACTAACACCAATTCTTAATTGAGATCCACTCAAATGGGCTACTAGCTCTTGGATTCTTTCTTGCGACAATATAACCTTTATACATTACAGATAATCTTCCTCTCCATTATTTGTAGCTACGTTGAAACATCTCCTCCAAGAACTCTTACACACTTTTATCTAATTCCCAATTCTTTATCTCAAACCATTGCTATAAAAGAATAAAATATTTGGTTATCCCAAACAAATTCACATATATGGTATATAAATATTTACTTACACATAATCCAACATATAAAGTAAGTTTTAGCTCTTCCCCCAGTTCACTCCATGGGGTCAGAAAATCCAAACCCGCACTGTGTCTTATAATAACACATACACCATTTTCAAGGTGCTTTGCAAAGCGACGCAGCTTCTTAAAACCTTCAGGGAACTCAATCTCAAGTAGTTTCTTATCCTAATAAAATAAATAAAAGTCTGTAAACTTATAGTAAGTGTATGTAAGTTTTAATATACCTTTATAAAGCATACATTTTCTAGTATTGCTTTCTCAATCGACCTTTCAGTGGTCACCTCACGACTTCTTGCTATAGAGGAGCTTCCCACTGCATAATTAAAAACCCTTAATAAAATTATGATTCAAGTAAATGATACAAATTTGTGAAATAAAATAAGGTATACTTACTAGTATTATCAGAACCCTGTATTGGACTTTCATCATTTCCTTCATTAATGGTGGTATCATCATCAAGAGCTTGTGATCTACTTTGTGATTGTTGTATATTAGGTGAAGGTGTATTTGGTGTAGGTGATAGTTCAACAACCTCAACATTTTATGGTTTTTCATTAATAAATAGTTGTTTGCTGCTCCTTGTCGTAGGGTGCCGTAGAATAACAATTTTTGGAGGCATATTACTGCAAAGTAAATATTATGCAAATGTTAAACATCACATTAAACTATTAAGAGAAATCATAAAAAAAGAAGAATTGTATTATTGTTTCATACTAATGAATAAGAAAAAACTTAACGTACCATTTGCATTAGCTTTCTATGTTATCACCACTGTAATCACAATATTACAGTAGTGTTTCATCATCCTATTTTATTGACTCATCTCCGTCAACAATATTATGAAGTTCTTCATCTTCGTGGATTCTATTTAGAACTTTTATATTTATAATATCAGGTTCTATATCATCTCTTCCTAGGAATTGAAAGTTCTGATCTTCGGTAGCATATATTAATTCAGTTTCTTAGGAATCATATTATTTAAATATGTTATCATTTATCTCCTCCACTTCTAGGTCAGCGTGTTCCTCTATGCCCCAAAGGTGTCTATTACTTACAAGTTGTGCAATTTTCCAAGGATCTCCGAGTTTTGTGTCATTGACATAGAACTCCTGTTGCACTTGGATTGGAAGAACGAATGGATCATCCTCATACCAATGAGAAGTTATGTAGATTCTCAAAAAATAATTATCTTTATGAATTGTCTTTTTCCCACTAGTTTCAAACCACTAACACCAAAATAATACTCCTTTATACACATGAAGATAGGTCAATTCAACGGCCCTACTTAATACTCCATAAAACTCTACCAAGGTATTTTGATGTTCCCCCTCAATAAGTAAACCACTATTTTGTGTAGTTCGGCGATCATCTCGATCTTGTATATGAAATCGTACTTCATGAACAATACAACCAGATTAGAATTTTGTTTAGTATGATTATGAACCATTTGCCAATGCCCATAATTCTTCGGAGACTTCGCTAGAGTTTGTGTGATGCACTCTATTTTTCAATACAAAATACAATATGAAGTTAATTCGATAGGTGATATTATAAATAATTGTCCTCAAGGGTATCTTCGTATTTGGAGCTTACATGAGCTTGAAACTAATAATGAAACTGCTCTTAATGAGTTTTGTTAATGTTTCTTTTATTTTCCCTTTTAAGCTCCTCCATGTTCTTACTATTAAAAATAAAAAAAAGTACATTAAAATAAGTTACAAAGTAAGGAATTTGAGCTCTTTCATCTATCGAACCTTTGAAAATCATATACTTTGCTACAATTGTTTAAAATGAATTTATGAGCTGCATCTAGATCCTTTTTACAAAGTGCTTTGCAATGGCGAAGAAGTGCGAAGGGTCTCACTTTTGATGCAAAAACAGACAATTCACACTCTTGTTTATGCTCCACTGAATCTTCATTTCTTTTTTCTTTATTGAACCTTGTTTCTATTTAATTTAGGTACATTGACACAAATGACACAGACTCTTTTATAATATATCCTTTCGCTATAGAACCCTATGGATGAGCTTTATTATGTATGTATCCTTTAAGAGTTTTAAGAAACCTAAGGGGAGAACTCAATGATAATAACAACAAAATTGTTCATTTATGCTATGTAAGATAATAAAGTATAAATACATAAAAAAACAAGTACCTTTCAATCGGGTACATCCAACGTTAGTGAACTGGGCCAACAATCTTTGCTTCTTTTGGAAGGTGAATAGCCAAGTTAATCATTACATAAAAATATGCTGGAGGGAATATTCTCTCCAATTTGTAAAAAATAATTGGGATATTACTCTCCAACTTCTCAATATGCTCTACCTTTTTTGTCTTTGAGAATAAAATTTTAAAAAAATCTCCTAGCTCATATAGTGCCTTAACGACATCTGGGCGTAGAAACCCATGAATGCTAATAGGAATTAACCGTTGTAGAAGAAAATGGCAATCATGATATTTAAGTACAAAAAACTTCCCATTCTTTACGGATCTTGAAATATTTGACGCATAGCCATCCAGAAACTTAACAGTTTTTTAAAAAATTGCAAAACCTTTTTTTCTCATCGAAAGATAGATTGTAACATGCTTGAGGTTATATTATAGTGCCTCCATTTCTAATCAAGTTTAACTCCTTCCTAATGTTAAGGTCTCGCAAATCTTCTCGCACTTTTTCCGTATCTTTGTTTTTTCCATCAATGTTCATCAATGTGCCCAACACACTATCACAAATATTTTTTCCAACATGCATTACATCAACGTTGTGTCGTATCAAAAGCTTATGCCTTTAAGGTAGTTCAAAAAAGGTGGTTCTCTTTACCTAATTGCCTTCTTCACTATTGCGCTTCCTCTTTCGCTTGCTATGGTGTTTTCCAAATTTATCAAAGGGATGTTTGAGTTTGGTTAAATCTGAAAGCAATTGTGCGCCACCCCACTCCCTGCGTTTAGAACGTGTTTCCGACTTTCCATTGAACAATTTACTCCTTCGAAAAGGGTGATCTTTATGTAGATAATGATGATGTCCCATGTAGCATATCTTACTTCGAATTCTTTTAGAATCAATATCATATAAATAAGTTGGGCATGCCCCATAACCCTTTGTAGTCCACCCAAATAAATTACTAGGAGCTGGAAAATCATTAATTGTCTACATAAGTTTAGCATGCATTTTAAGAGTCTCGTTGGTGTATGTGTCATAAGTCTCAACGCCAATCCATAATTCTTTTTATTCTTTTATCAATATTTTAAGATATCAATATCTTTTCCAGGTGCACGTGGGCTAGGAATTAATAATGACATCATAAGAATCTCATCTTTCATACCTTTGATAACAACATATTATATGGAATTAGCACAACTGGCCACAAACTATAAGAAGTACTCATATTTCCAAATGGATTGAACCCATCAATAGCCAATCCAAAGCTAACATTACGTGGAACTGCGGCAAAACTGGGATAGTGTGCATCAAAACTCTTCCATGCCTGTGAATCTACCATATAACTCAGAGTACCTTCTATCTCTATATACTTCTAAGTACGACAACACATTTAAGCTGCTGTTTTAGTAAACATATAAAGTATTTGTAGCCTTGGTGTTAAGGTGAAATGCCACAAAACCTTTTAAGTAATTAATTTTCCTTTTCCTTCGTTATTTTTCCATGTGGTTCTTCACATACAGGACACACATCTTTCTTCTCATTCTCTTTCCAAAATCATGCACAATCATGTATACATTCGTCTATCTTCTTATAGCCCAAACCAAAACCAGAAAGTAGTTTCAAGGCCTAATAAATAGATTTTGGAATAAGATTACATTCTGACATCATGTCCTTTAGAAATTCAAGAAGCATGTTAACTGACTTATCTAACATCTTGTTCATTACTTTGATATGCAGTTGTTTAACAATGAATGCTAACAAAGAGTACTTTCTGCAACTTGGGTATAGTTCATGTCTGGCATTACATAATAGACTTAAAAAAGTTCCAGTACTGAAAGACCTGATTTCAAGAGCCTAAACACCTAGAGTGGGGGTGAATGGGTTTTAAACTTTTTATACAATTTTTATAGGCAAATAGCTATATTAAATTCTGCACAGATAATTCAAAACACAGACCACAATTCATAGAACAACATACACCAGATTTATAGTGGTTCCCCAAGGTATGGGTACATCCACTTTCCCCCTTCTCCTATCAAGTAGATAACTGGATTCAGCCTAACTTCCTTCCTCTAGCTCGGATCTATAGATCTTACAACTCAGAACCTGAATGGTTCCTACAGCTCAGACTTAACCAAGTCCTACCTAAGATTCTGCCCAAGAATCCTACCTCAAGCCTCAGCCCTACCTCAACCTTAATAATTTCAGGCTTACAACTCAGTTCTAATAACAGATCCTACAGGAAATTGAATGATATAAAGATACAGAAATTCACCAGCTAGATTTCTCTATTAGTGTAGCCTTCTTGCTCAATTCTTGAATGAACTCACCATTCTTATCCAACCTGACTTAGCTTTTCAAAGCTTTTTGATAGAACAAAATAATGTGGATCTTCACTTGATGTATAAGATGATCTTCAGTCAGCTTCTTCCTTAAATTCAGAATGAATTCTGAATCTTTCTTGCAGACAGCTCTGGATCTGTCTTTGTAAGGGTTGTCCCTGTTCTTGTTGAAGAATACTCTAGTGTTGTTATTCTTCTTCTTCTATTCTATTCATTATTCACTTTGTTGTCACAGATCTGACTTTTATATAGAGTTTCCCAATTGTTACTGGCTGATGCAGTTTTTAACAACCTTCTGAAGTTCTGACAGAGGTGTAAGACCGGTTGGTTATGATAGCTATCGAGTCATATGTCAAGTCACTTTATTCGTCAAAGACTTTCCAACTCAGCACATTTCACTCTACAAACTGCTTCACATGTGTCGACACATATAGGCTAAGTGTCGACCCAAGTCTTCATGATGTCGACACAACATTCAATGTGTCGACTCAATCAATCTTATGCTACTCGACACTTCTTTTGTTATATGTGTCGACATAAGTCCAGTGTGTCGACACAAATCTTCATGTTCTCGACATGACTGCTGTAGATAGATGGCGTTGATTGTGTGTAGACAGCGTTAAGTGTGTCTAGATGGCATTTAGTGTGTGTGTCGACACACTTCGTGTGTGTCGACACAATTGCTTATGATCTCGACACAGCACTTTGAGATTTGATGTGTAAGCACATGTCCAGTGTGTCGACCCAACTGCTTCCAGTGTCGACATAGATCCTTTGTGTCGACACAGCTCCTATATTTGGTGTCGACACAAATTCTGCCTCAGGTGTCGACATAATTCTGGGTGTCGACACAGCTGCTTCTTTAGGTGTCGACTCAGTTTGAGTGTCGACACAACTTCTTCATAAGAGTCGACTTAGCTTGGGTGTCGACACAACTTCTTCATAAGTGTCGACTTAGCTTGGGTGTCGACACAACTTCTTTATAAGTGTCGACTTAGCTTGGGTGTTGACACAACTTCTTCACAAGTGATGACACTTGTACTTAGAAAATTTTCTTCAAATTCTTGAACCTGCACAATGTAACTCAAATATCTATCAAATACAAATTGATGAATATCATTGACTAAGATGAGGCTTCTCCAAAACTGGTATATATTTTTCAATGTACCCAACAATCTCCCCCTATTTGGAGAAGTCATAATCCAAAGTCAAAGATATAGATCTCTTATAATAAAATATAATAGAAATAGATGTACATCAATTTTACTGTAGGTTAACATATAATCATTGTAAATAACAAGAATTAATACTAAAACTGAATTCATTTAATTCAGAAAAAAGATATGTTTATAAGATTTTCTTTTAGAACGGAAAAAACAAAATATTACATTGTTCTTTTACATAAGCCTAGCTATCCTATTACTGACTAGGCTCCTTAATGACAATGCCCTTTCCAGACTTCATCTTAGCTTACAAAGGAGGTTCATTATCATCAGCAGGCTTCTTTCCTTTCAGAGCTTTTTTCTTCATGTTCTTCATACTTTATTCTCTGCCTTTCAAAATAGTGAAATGGCTTTGGGAAGTACTTGTTTGGCTCCTGAGCATTAGCAAGTAGCATCCCAGCCTTAGCCCTTCTTCTGTGTTGAAGAATGGCTTCCTGCCCATCCTGTATAACATCCCATTTCCGGCTAGACCCCTAGGAGTCGGTTGGTTGTGGTAGAACCCTGGGGAGCCCAGAAATCGAAATAAAGCGACCAAGAATTCGGGTCACGGAATGGTCACGCCCGTGACCGACCCGTCACGCCCGTGACCTGGGGGCGTGACTCCTTCGACGATCGTCGATTTCACTTAGACGATCGTCGGGCGCAGAATTTGCCTCATGGCCTGTCATGCCCGTGACCCGCAATGTCACGCCCGTGACATAGGGCGTGACCACCTTCGACGATCGTCGATTTCAGTTCGACGGTCGTCGGCTAGGAATTGGCCACACGGGCATGTCACGCCCGTGACCCACAATGACACGCCCGTGACATAGGGCATGACCACGTTTGACGATCGTCGATTTCAGTTCGACGGTCGTCGACCCAGAATCAGTCACCAGACATGTCACGCCCGTGACCCTCAATGTCACGCCCGTGACCATCAATGTCATGCCCGTGACATAGGGCGTGACCATGCTTGACGATCGTCAATCCCAATTCGATGATCGTCGACCCAGAATTTGGCCACACGGGTCAGTCACGCCCGTGACCCGGGTGTCACGCCCGTGACCACCCTTCGACGATCGTCGATCTCAGTTCGACGATCGTCGAACCCAGAATTGGCTAACCGGGCCTGTCACGCCCGTGACCTATATGTCACACCCGTGACCAAGGCCGAAACGACAGATAGACTGGAAATTTCCGTAACCGATGCCATAATTTTTATAACGGTCCAGGCCCGCCAACCCACGGGACCCAGCTGGCACCGCCGGCCCACCAGTAGTCCAGACCCGGGCCCACTACTGGCAGTAAGCCTATCACATTCAAGCCTACAGGCCAATGCACCCCAACTCCTCTCCATCCAGGCGGGTTGTTGGTGGCCGTAGCCCCCCTTAGATGAGTCAAACTCGATAGTCAAGCCCGCACTACGGGGACTTCCCAGGAGGTCACCCATCCCAGTACTACTCCAGCCCGAGCACGCTTAACTATGGAGTTCTTTCAGCTCAATTGGTGATGAGAGTTGAAAGAACTCCATAGTTAAGCGTGCTCGGGCTGGAGTAGTACTGGGATGGGTGACCTCCTGGGAAGTCCCCGTAGTGCGGGCTTGACTATCGAGTTTGACTCATCTAAGGGGGGCTATGGCCACCAACAACCCGCCTGGATGGAGAGGGGTTGGGGTGCATTGGCCTGCAGGCTTGAATGTGATAGGCTTACTGCCAGTAGTGGGCCCGGGTCTGGACTACTGGTGGGCCGGCGGTGCCAGTTGGGTCCCGCGGGTTGGCGGGCCTGGACCGTTATAAAAAGTGCACTTTTTATTGTAACGACCCTAGCCGATCCAACGTGGCAGTGCCACGGCTCCGCTCTAGGCGTCGCTACCGGGCTGCAGCCCAAGCACCCCAACCCATCTCCCTCCACAAGCGGGTTATTGGTGGCCACAGCCTCCCTTTGATGAGCGAACTCGACAGTTAAGTTGGGTCGTACGGGGACTTCCCAGGAGGTCACCCATCCCAGTACTACTCTCGCCCAAGCACGCTTAACTATGGAGTTCTTTCAACCTTCATCACCAATTGAGCTCACCAAAAACCCGCCTGTGGAGGGAGAGGGGTTGGGGTGCTTGGGCTGCAGCCCGGTAGCGACGCCTAGAGCGGAGCCGTGGCACTGCCACATTGGATCGGCTAGGGTCGTTACAATAAAAAGTGCACTTTTTATAACGGTCCAGGCCCGCCAACCCACGGGACCCAGCTGGCACCGCCGGCCCACCAGTAGTCCAGACCCGGGCCCACTACTGGCAGTAAGCCTATCACATTCAAGCCTGCAGGCCAATGCACCCCAACCCCTCTCCATCCAGGCGGGTTGTTGGTGGCCGTAGCCCCCCTTAGATGAGTCAAACTCGATAGTCAAGCCCGCACTATGGGGACTTCCCAGGAGGTCACCCATCCCAGTACTACTCCAGCCCGAGCACGCTTAACTATGGAGTTCTTTCAACTCTCATCACCAATTGAGCTGGCTCAATTGGTGATGAGAGTTGAAAGAACTCCATAGTTAAGCGTGCTCGGGCTGGAGTAGTACTGGGATGGGTGACCTCCTGGGAAGTCCCCGTAGTGCGGGCTTGACTATCGAGTTTGACTCATCTAAGGGGGGCTACAGCCACCAACAACCCGCCTGGATGAAGAGGGGTTGGGGTGCATTGGCCTGCAGGCTTGAATGTGATAGGCTTACTGCCAGTAGTGGGCCTGGGTCTGGACTACTGGTGGGCCGGCGGTGCCAGCTGGATCCCGCGGGTTGGCGGGCCTGGACCGTTATATCCTGATACTAATTCCATTCCTGTTCTGAATACCATTTACCTCTATCATAGGTTTTAACCTTCACATCTTTCCAAGCAGTCAGTATAATGTTTCTGGAAGTAGGACTCCATTGCTCAAAGTCTAGCTTCAACCCAGCCTGTTCTCTAAACCTCTTTTTGGATAGCTAAGCTTCCTTCTGAGCTTCTATGGCAGCTTTTGACATTTCTACTTTCTCCAGAATAACATTGTGTGCCTCTAGTGGAGGACTATACATTTTTTAAACTTCCTCTTGAATCATTTCAAAATTAGCTGGGGGGGTCAATCACCTGAGCAACTTCAGGCCTATCTCCTTCAGTATGAGCAAGTTGTATTCCAGACTTAGCTATATTGTCATCATCACATAGGGAAGGATATCCAAGAGTTGCTCTAACGCTATTTGATATCCATTTACCATGATCAGAGAAGGCTTTGACTACTACTCTCTCCCCCTTTATGACTTCTCTATCAATATGATCCCTTAGATAATCTTTTTGAAATTTGATTTGATTAATAACATAGTCAGTTCCTTCTTTATAATAATCTCTTAAATTTGTCAAGATATCAGACATATTCTTCTGTGAGGCTTGAAATGTGGCATGAACAGCAGGTATATATTCCTTGATCTGCTTTGAGACTTCAGCTTTGACAGCAGTTATTAGAGCATAACCATGCTTTACTGCAATATCTTCCACTTATACTTTCAGATCCTGCTGTTGTTTGGCCAGGAATACCACAGCATTACCTCCATTATGGAAGTAACTTGTCATTTCCTTTTTTTTTGATTA
Organism: Platanthera zijinensis; assembly: GCA_039513925.1. Classification (NCBI taxonomy): domain Eukaryota; kingdom Viridiplantae; phylum Streptophyta; class Magnoliopsida; order Asparagales; family Orchidaceae; genus Platanthera; species Platanthera zijinensis. The sequence goes on from CM077083.1 coordinate 49,350,632, forward strand.
ACTTCAAATCTTATAGACTTGATATCCTGGGCCAATTGGAATTGCAACTCCTTGTGAGTTACATCCATAAATATCTCCAGAGATTGTCTTTGCTCATCCAACTTAATTTGCATTTTGACCAGTAGAGAACTAAAGTCCAAGCCTTGAGTATGTGGTGTCGTGCCTGTTTTCAAGGCCTTTTTGTAGCCAGAACTCTTTTTCTTTAAGGCAACTATTTTTCTTTTCTTAGCCATTAAGGCTTCTTCATCATCAGAAGTTTCAGATGTACTTTGTATCTCAACTGTGTCCTTATCAGTTAGGGCATGCTGATACAGCTCCCCCTCAGTCCTTGGTAAATCTTTTTATTTGATTTGTTCCTCCCCCCTGTCCTTGGCAAATCTTTTTCCTGCTAGGATTGCTCCCCCTAAGTTCTTGCATCAGATAAATCAGAAAAGAGCTCATCCATAGTGAACTCTTGCTGCACCTGTATAGGAGGAACAAGATTATCTTTTAAAATAAAAGTTTCTCACAGAACATTGTTAAGTAGAATACCACTAGTTACCACCAAATTGTTGAGGAGATACTTACTGGCTCATCTTAAGATTCTGTCTCAACATTTTCTTGTGCTGCATTATTGATTTCAGATACTATGTTCATGACAGTATCTGCAACAAATTCACTCTCATGGGCAGCTTCATCCAAGCCTCACCCTTGGGCAGGCAGCTCAGTTTGAAGATTAATTTCTCCCCCTAGTGTGGAGCCTATCGGTTGTTCTTGGGGCTCACTGCCCACCACTTGATCTTGGGCTTCTTTAGGTTGTTTCATCTATGCTGAAAACTACTTCCTCATAGGAATCACTAGAGGATTCTGCTTGTTGAACAACTTTCTTCTGCTTTTTATCTTTCTTAGTTTGTTTTTGAGGAGTAGTGACTTCTTTGGTCAGAACCCTATCCCACCTTGACAGAATCATCACATCCATTCTCCTCATGTGATTTATTTTGGATCCAGCCACTTGTTTTAATACATCTGGTATTACTGAAGATAAACATAAACTTAGGATTCTTCCCAGGTTTGGTTTCTTCACTCCTTCTTGGATTTTATCAAACATTATTGCTGCCCAGTCAGTTTTCACTTTGAATATGATCCGTGTCATCAAATTTAACATGTGGACTGAAATTCGATCATGTCCACCAGTCTTACATAGTATTACCTTCCCAACTATTTCTGACAAGAACTTCCCTTAGGAATTCATCCCTTTCCGAGTTATTTATGATATAACCCTGATATTAGGGCTCAGCCCGCACAAACTTAATACTCCTGTAGTCAGGGATGGAGTTATTTCATCTGTATCCTTAATCAAAGGAAGCTGAAGTGATTTCTTAATTGTCTTCAGTGTAATTTTTATTTGGGAATCCTGGAATGTTGTTTTGATCTTCTTCACATCTGTATCCATGCTTGCTGTTGAATAGAATTCCAAAATTTCCTTCCTCCAAATCTTGGTTGGTTCAGAGACCAAGTACTCCAAACCATTCTCAGAAATTAGGGCAATTACACCCTGAATTTCTTCTGAAGCTGTCGTGAACCCTTCATGAACCAAGCTCATATCCTTTATTGACAATTTCTTCTTGATGACGAGCCATCGACGAGAGAGATGAGAGAGAAAAGAAGAGAAGGTCTTTGTTGACAGAACGTGTAGAGCCAAGAATTCTGAAAGTGTAGTCGACATGTTTTTGGCTTCACCTATTTATAGTATTAGTGTCAAGGGCAGGTCAAACGATGGGCCTTAGTCGACAAATCAGCATACATGTCGTCAGAAATGACCTAAGTCTCGACAATACTTAGTTTAAGTTGACACGACTATGTGTCGACATACTAATGTCTGAGTCGACAATACTTATATTAAGTTGAGACAATTATGTGTCGACATACTTGTGCTAGTGTCGACACACTTGTGTAAGTGTCGACACACTTGTGTCTGTGTCGACAAAGGCCATTTAAGTCTCGACATAATTTGTGTCGACATAAGTTCTTCTGTCGACACAGATACTATTTTTGTGTCGACACATCCTTTTTCTGTGTCGACACAACATACTGAGTATATCGACACAACTTGCTTGTATCGACACAAACTTTGTACTTAGACAAATTTCTAGAGAAATTTGGTTCTTATATATGCTACTTAAGGAAGCTTGTGCTAACCTATTCTAGGTTCAACATACCTAATTCAATTTAATTGATTTTAGTTTCATCCGGAGGTTTTGTAAAAATATCAAATATTTGATTATCTATTCTCACAAACTCTAGGCTAATATTTTCCTTCTCTACATGTTGTCTGATTAAATGAAACTTAATTTCTATATATGCTTGGTCCTACTGTGTGATACAGGATTCTTAGAAATAGAAATAGCACTAGTATAATCACAAAACAGTGGAATTCTACTTTCTTGGATGTCATAGTCTTTAAGTTGATGTTTTATCCACATCAATTGTGCACAGCAGCTACCTGCAGCTATATATTTTTATACAGCTGTTGATATAGCTACACGGGTTTGCTTATTACTGCTCCATGACACCAGCCTCCCACCAAGGAATTGACATGTTCCTGTAGTACTCTTCCTGTCTTCTTTGCATCCAGCAAAGTCTGCATCTGAGAAACCAGTTAGAATGAAATCTCTATTCTTAGGGTACCAAAGGCTTAGATTAGGTGTGACCTTAAGATATCTCAATATTCTCTTAACTGCAGTATAATGAGATTCCTTTGGGCAAGCTTGGTACCTAGCACAGACACATATTGAATACATGATGTCAGGTCTACTAGCAGTCAAGTAAAGTAGGGAGCCAATTATCCCTATATACACAGACTCATCAATTGGTTTTCCTGCCTCATCTTTTTCTATAGGCATACTTGTTCCAATTGGAGTTTTCATGGTAGAAGCTTAGTCTATATCATACTTCTTAATCAACTCCTTGGTGAACTTAGACTGAGATATGGATAAACCACTATTAGTATGTCTAACCTTAAGTCCCAAGAAGAACTTTAGCTCACTTATACTGCTCATCTCAAACTTCCCTTGCATGAGTTTGGCAAACTTTCTACAAAGGTTGTTTTCAGTAGAACCAAAGATAATATCATCCACATATATCCGGACAAGTATTATCTTGCCTTTAGATTCCCTATAGAATAGAGTTTTGTCTATTTTTCCTCTAGAGAATTTATTCTCATTAAGTAAAGCAGATAAGGTCTCATACCAAGCTCTGGGAGCTTGTTTCAAACCATATTGAGCTTTCCTAAGCCTAAATACATAATCAGGAATGTGAGAATCTACAAAACAAGGGGGTTGTTCAACATAGACTTCCTCTTTTAGATCCCCATTCAGAAATGCTGATTTCACATCCATCTGGTATACCTTGAACCCTTTATAGGCAGCATTGGCTAAAACTATCCTTATAGCCTCAAGCCTTGCCACTGGAGCAAAGGTTTGATCAAAGTCAATACCTTCCTCTTGCTTGTAGCCTTTAGCTACTAGTCTGGCCTTGTTCTTAACTATGGTTCCATTCTCATCAAGCTTGTTCCTGTAGATCCACTGAGTTCCTATTATGTTGTGATCCTTAGGTTTAGGCACCAGTTCCCAGACTTTACATCTTCTGAACTGACTGAGCTCTTCTTGCATAACATCAATCCAGTTGGAGTCCTGAATTGCTTCTTCAATCTTCATGGGTTTTATTTGAGACAGGAAGCTAGAACATAGAACTGTGTTCATGCCCTTGCTCCTAGTTAGAACCCCTTTGTCACAACCCGCATTTTCTCGGAAGTAAAGAATTATAAGAGTATGAGAAAACACGCGTCATGATGCCACGTCAAGAAGGGGATAACTGCTGACGCTCAGTAGAAACCACCTACTGTACTTTAAGAAAGAAATTCATGATTTTAATGATTAAAAAATCAGTTATACTTAGAGGCCGTATCCCTCGGCTCGGTGGATCACCTAGTCCACGGTTAAAAACAATACTTAAGCGTTGCGGAAAAATACTTTATTCAGGTTTGACATCCTAAGAAGTGCATAAGAGCCCTAAGAAGACCACTTATGCTATGCAAGACTACATTTAATTTATATTATATATATAGGAAAACGATCTTTATACGCTGCTTGGAAAATAGTGATTTACTTTTATAAATCATGCTGATCATGTAATATATTTACAATATTAGTTGGAGTTTCAAAATAACTAGCAACCGAGCATAAATCCTCCCCAGAGTAAGTAGACTATCTCCAGAAAACGGTAGCAGCAAAAGTAATATATCTAGTACAAAGGTAAAAACTACCAGTGGGCACCAACAACCTGACACGAACCCACTGACAAATATGTATGTTTGTAAGAAAAGTACAGAAAAACTACCTCACTAACAAGCACCAGAACCACCAGCAACACTACCGCAACCTAGCCAGCAAACTTGTTACTGCTCATAACCTGAGGCATTAAAAAGAAGAAAGAATACCTCAGCAAGCAAAACAAGAAAGAACTACATGAAAGTGTCAACCAGGGGGGGGTAAGTGAAAGAGGAAAACACACCGCAGTAAAAGTCACAACTGCCACAAGGCAAGACAACAAGGAATGCACTACATGCGAGGAAACAGCATCAACCCTGCACAGAAACTACATCCTGCAGGGTCTACTAGGCTTCCAAGAGCCCAAAATGCTGCAATCTACCAAGGAAGAAACACCTAACACCCTAAGCTGTGGGAGATGGTAGTAGCAAAAACAAATAACATGGATCCGGGTTCGAGGCAAACTCAGTCCCCCAACCTCCATTTCCAAGCCAACAAGCTCAAGGGTTTATATATGAAAGCACAAGGGACCTTCCACCCCCTTGCCCAGCCCGTGCCTGGAGCAAGATAGAAGAATAAGGGTGGCATTGGCTAAATTACACAACACCTCCCCCATGAAGAGCTTCAAACCACCACTACTAACCACAAACCACGATTCCGCCTTCAGGAAAGAAAAACATTGCCGACAAAGAAACTACAAATATAAACAAGGAATTCACTCGGGAACGAAAATCGAGGTAAGGGAAACAGTGTTGAAATCACTCAACACGGCTTGTCGTTGAGTGGGACCCACTCAACACCTAACCAGACCTTGGCGTTGAGTGAGTTAGCCTCACTCAGCGCCAGAACAGCCACGGCATTGAGTGAGAATCACTCCCTCAACGCCTTCAGCAAAAGAGGCAGTGGCGTTGAGTGAGCTAACCTCACTCAATGCCAAAACATCTATGGCGTTGAGTGAGGTCCACTCCTTCAACGCCTTTAGTAAAACAACAAAACCCAACAGTGGCGTTGAGTGAGTCAACCTCCCTCATTGCCAGAACAACTTTGGCGTTGAGTGAGGCCAACTCACTCTACGCCAAAGTTCATTCCCGCAGGACAACCCTAAACAATCGCCAACAAGAGGAGGTCGGCGGGAATGCCGACTGATTCTCGCCGAATCGGCGGGAATGCAGGATGATTCTCGGCGAATCGGCGAGAATCCAGGATGATTCTCGCCGATCGGCGGGAATCCAGAATGATTCTCTCCGAATCGGCGGGAATCAAGGATGATTCTCACCGATCGGTGGGAATCACTAACGTTACACGTCTAAATCGGCGGGAATCACTTGGTGATTCCCGTCGATTTTGACTTAGACAAAAAATCTCACTCAATCACCCCACCACTCAGCCGCAAAGAACAAACCAAACTATGGCTTTGAGTGTGTCCACCACACTCAACGCCAAGTCCGGGCGGCTTTTGGCTTTGAGTGTGTGCACTACACTCAACACCAAAACCCGAGAGTCTACCAAGACTGGTTCTAACCAGAGCCCTATCACAACAAACTTCCTAACTCTCTCTTTCGGCTCCACCCGCCAAAGCACCCAACTAGAACTACAAATCTGGAGTCTAAATAATGAACACAACTAGCAGGTTGAGCAAACAGCACAAGGAGGGGGATCATAGGAGAATCTAAGCCCTAAATTTAGCAAGATAAAGGAGAACATGCTTGGTTTCTACCCTAAGGCTTACCGGGAAATATTTCAGAATTCAAAAGAACAACAATGGCAAGGGCAAGAATACCACTTGCCTCGATTTCCGGCGAAGCTTGGTTAGCTTTCCCTCCTATTCGTTCTGCACTAGAAGGAGCAGCACCTAACAAGCAAACCCGCACTTTAATGGCGGAAAACCGCAAGAAACCGAAAATCCAAGTCTGCTAAAACTCCACGAAAAACAAACCTCTTACCGTCGAAATGTAGAACTGAGCGAGAGCAAGACAACACCGCTTTCAGAATCGAAATCCGTCCACGAACACTCCCGGAATCACTGTCCGAAAGCTAGGGCTAACCGTCGTTCCACCTCTGTTTTCCGCGAACAGGAGCAGACGGTTTTCTGTCTTGGGAAGAAGGAGGAGAGTGGCTCGCCAACTTCTAATTAAGGCTTTAAATAAGTCTTAACACGCCTAATCAGCCTAATCGCTGCCTAAAAAAATGCAGATTCACTCAGCTAAAATCATATTTCTAATTTGATTTTACTAATAGCACACCCAAAACGACGCGAAAACCGAACTACCTCGGAATTCGACGAAATTCACACCGTAGCTTAATAACCACGCTACGAACACAACGGCGAAGTCAAAATAAACTTTCGATGAACAGACTTCGAGTTATACCCACCTAAAGCCAAAACACAAGCATCCCCAAAGAGGCCACACCGGGTCACCCAAAACGACTCGGCTTGCTAGGGAGACCTTTCCCATAGGTTACAAAATAGGCCACTCGGTTCTAAGGAGCTAAACCACACTCCACAAATGGAACGAGCCACGAAATCGCGTCACCGTTATGCCAAACGAGAATAAAATAGTCGCAGAAAAAATCGGGGGCGTTACAGTCCCTCCCCCTTAAAGGAAGTTTCATCCCGAAACTTTACGCACGACACTTCTACTATAGAAGGAAAGTAATAATCCAAACATTTCAAGAAGAAAAAAAACAAACCAAACTAATCAAGGAAACAGTTGAGGGTGAGCCTCCCTCATAGCGGACTCTAACTCCCAAGTCGCGCTTTTTAAACGCTAATTCTTCCATAGAACTTTCACCATCGGAATGGACTTCTTTCGTAACACCCATTTTTGAGTATCCAAAATACAAACAGGTACTTCAACAAGAGAGAGTTTGGGCTCCAACTGTGGCACAACGTCCAAAACTTGCCCACTGCTGCGCACAAACTTCCGCAATTGACTAACATGGAAAACATTATGAACACCTGGGAAGTTTGCTGGCAAATCCAACCTGTAAGCTGACACGCCAATCCGCTCCAAAATCTTAAACGGGCCAACATACCTCGGGTCCAATTTCCGATTCTTACAAAATCTCTTTGCACCCACCATCAGGGAAACCTTAAGAAATACAAGGTCCCCTACAGAAAACTCCAAGGCAAACCTACGCCGATTGGCGTTCTTCTCGTACCTCTCTTGAGCTTTACGAAGCTTCTCTCGAACAAGCTTCACTGCGAATTCCATTTCCTCGAGCGCATCAGGACCCAACAAAGGCCTCTCACCAGCCTCAACCCAAAACAATGGAGTTCTGCAGCGCCTCCCATACAAGGCTTCAAACGGAGCCATCTGCAAGCTCTCCTGATAACTATTGTTGTATGCAAATTCCATAAGTCGCAGCCGCTCATCCCACACTCCACCGTGGTATAAAATGTAGCATCGGATCATATCCTCAACTATCTGGTTCACCCGCTCCGTCTGCCCATTGTTCTGTGGGTGGTAAGCAGTTGAATACCTCAGATCGGTACCCAAACCCTCATGCAGACTCTGCCAAAAGCGAGAAGTAAATCGTGAATCTCGATCTGAAATGATGCTAACCGGCACACCGTACAGTCGAATGACTTCATTCAAGTACAACTCCGCTATCTTCTTCATCGGGTAATCAATCTTATATGGCACGAAGTGAGCACACTTCGTCAGTCTATCCACTATGACCAAAACAGAATCAAACCCCCTTGGGGATTTCGGTAAGCCCGTGATGAAATCCATAGATATACTTTCCCAATTCTAAGTCGGGATCTCTAACGAAGTTAACTTGCCACCAGGCCTTCCATGATCGGCCTTCACACGCTTGCAAGTGTGGCACTCCGCAACAAATCGGGCTATATCGCCTTTCATGCCATACCACCAGGCAATTTGCTTTAGGTCATGATACATCTCTATAGATCCTGGATGGTAGGCAATGCTGGATCCATGAGCCTCTCTGCAAACCATACCCCTAATGTCCCCAACCGCGGGGATGCAAAATCTGCCGCGGTACTTCAAAGTTCCCGCATCATCGATGGAATAATCCGGCAACTCTCCTCTCTCAGTCCTGGAGAATAAGTGTAGAAGATCCAAGTCGTCCTTCTGGTGCAGTCTGGTCAAAGAAATCCAAGACGACTCTCCCACTGACAAACTTATCTACAAGCCACAGCATCCCACTGATATATCTATAAGGAGGAACTCCTCCACTAAACGATCAGCGGTGAGATTAAAGATCTTTCTCGTCTTACGGCTCAGGGCGTCGGCCACCACATTGCCCTTGCCTTGATGATACTGGATCTCTACGTGATAATCGACCACATACTATAGCCACCGACGCTGGCGCAGAATTTACTCCTTCTGCGTGAACACGTACTTCAGGCTCTTATGGTCGGTGAAGATCTTGCACTGAGCCCCATAAAGTAGGTGTCTCCACAGCTTCAACGCATAAATAACCGCTGCGAACTCGAGGTCATGCGTAGGATAATTCTTCTCATGAGTCTTCAGTTGCCTTGACCCATAGGCAATCACCTTACTAACCTTCATTAATACGAACCCCAGACCTACATGCGAAGCATCCACGCATACATCATAATCCACACCCTCAGTAGGCAGGGTCAGAACGGGAGCAGTGAACAATCTCCTTTTTAACTCCAGGAAGGCTTCTTCGCACTTCTCGCTCCAAACAAAAGCCACGTTCTTCTGAGTCAGCTTGGTCAAAGGTTCAGCTCGGGTAGAGAAACCCACCACGAACATCCTGTAGTAGCCGGACAACCCTAGAAAGCTCCTGATCTCCTTAGGCGTGTCCGTCCTACTCCAATCTATCACTACTGCGATATTTTCTGGGTCGACCGAGATCCCATCCTTATTCACCACGTGGCCCAAAAACGAGACCTGAGGCAACCAAAATTCGCACTTGCTCAACTTGGCGAATAACTTGTGGTTCCTGAACTCCGATAGAACCAAGCGCAGATGCTGCTTATGCTCCTCAGCGCTATGAGAATAAACCAACACGTCATCGATGAAGAACACCACGAACTTATCAAGGAAATCCTTGAACACCCGATTCATCATATCAATGAACGCTGATGGTGCGTTGGTCAATCCAAACGACATCACTAAGAACTCAAAATGTCCTTGCCATGATCTAAACGCAGTCCGTGGAATATCTGCCTCACGGATCCTAAGCTGATGATAGCCTGAATGAAGATCAATCTTAGAGAAGACCGTGCTACCGCGCAATTGGTCAAATAAGTCATCGATCCACGGCAGAGGGTACCTGTTCTTAATTGTGACTTTGTTCAGCTCCCTATAGTCGATACAAAGCCGCATTGACCCATCTTTTTTCTTCACAAATAGAACATGAGCACCCCAAGGCGACGAACTCTGCCTGATAAACCCTTTCGGCAACAACTCATCTAACTGGACTCGCAACTCCTCTAGCTCTCGAGGGGCCATCCGGTACAGCGCCTTAGAAATAGGACGGGTAGCCGGCTCCAAATCGATCACAAACTCAACATCCCGCTCGGGAGGAAGAACAGGAAGGTCATCAGGAAAAACATCGGCGAAATCACGAACAGCTGAAATCTCCACTAAGCGCAGTACACAAACAGCGGTCCCAACCACCGAGACCAGACAAGCAAAACAATCCGAAAGAAAAAGCTTCTGAGCACATACCGCAGAGATGATAGGAGAATCCTAGCTCAGATCTGCATACACGGTTCCGGGCTGACCGTCGTCCCTGATGAAGTCCAAGCGCTTCCCTTTGCACTGAATGATTGCATCATACCTAGACAGCCAGTCCATCCCAAAATAACATCGAAGTCCTCCAGATCAATCATCTTCAGGTCTACCTTCGCAAGGAAGTCCCCCAACAAAACAGGGCAATCTAACATGCCCAAATCTGACAACACAGATTCACCACAGGGGAACTTGACACGAAAGGTATCCCGAACTCGATCTAAAGTCAACCGATGTCGGTCTACAAAGGCTCTAGCCACGAACGAGTGGGTAGCGTCGGAGTCAAACAGAACACGCTCCCAGCGGTTCTTCACCTTAAACTTCCCTATAAGAACATATATAACTAAGGAACTACCACAACAATACTACAAACATTCTAGCAAGACAAAAACAAACATTCAGGCTGGAAAGACAACTAACCTGAGATGACCTGAGTCGAAGCTTGAGCCTCCTCGGAAGAGATCACGTTCAGCTTTCCCTTTTCTTTGTCCACACGCTAACGTGGAGGTGATGCCTGCAGAGGAACTGCAGGAAGAGCAGGCTGGACCTGAGGACACCTACACTTGATGTGTCCCTTCTGCCCACACTAAAAAAAGACCTTATCCATGACCAGTACTAGGCGGCATCATGCCCGGGTCCCTTGCAAACGGAATAAGAGACATCTCTCCTAGGAGCACCCTGAATCGCATGATCCTGCTTCTTCCTCTGAGCTGCTGCCCACTTGAAACATCTCTCGACAGGGTGGCCTTACAGGCCACAGAAACTGCATACCACTTTGCTCTTCTTTCCCGGAGCTGCATCAGGTACCTGGGGTTTCTTTTCCTCAACAGACTTCCTCTTGTCCTTCCTCATTTGATGGCCTCTGGTCTTCGCGGTCTCAATAGCCTCCACCTTGAGAGCAGCCTCCACTACTCTTGCATAAGTATCTAACCCATAAGCACTGGTCAGCTGTTGTACCTCGCTCATCAAACCACTGAGAAATCGTTTAACTCGATCAGCCTCAATGCTGACCAATCCAGGAGCAAAACGGCTCAACTTGCTAAACTCTATCTCATACTCACCCACCATGAGTTGCCTTTGCTTCAGATGGAGGAAGTCGTTCATGAGGCGGTCATGCTCGACCGAGAGTAAGAACTTCCTCAACAACATCTCCTTGAACACCTCCCAAGAGCCTCCAGCTACCAAGCTCTCCTTTTCTCTCAGCCACCAATTATTAGCCAAACCTTTAAGCTGATAGGAGGCTAACATCACCATCTGATCATCTGCAATCCCTGAGTATGAGAACATCACCTCCATGGAGATCAGCCAGTCGTCTATCACCATGAAATCTGCCTTCCTGTCGTAAGTGGGATGGCTCATCCTCTGAAACTGCGAGATGAAGGCCATCTCTGCTGGCACCACCACATGAGGTCTTAAGGGTGCAGGAGGGGGAGGAACAACAATCCCCACTACAGGGCCTTGCACTCCCTGAGTCTGCCCTGCCACAACTGCAACCAAAGACAGGATCTGGGCTCGTACCTGCACTAACTGCCTGCTCAAGAAATCGCTACATTGCCGCAAGCTTTCGATCACATCATCATTCTGCGCTCCCGATGACTCACCCTCAGACAGGGGAGTCGATCTAGTCGAAGGATGTCTCGCCATCCTAAAGCCATAGCAACACTAGTTAGATCCTAGTACAACGGCTAGACCCAACTACAAGTACAGACAATACATATATAGATATAAACTTAAAGTTGCTAAACTTGCTCTGGGAGTTTCTCTTTTTACAAAAAATTGATGTTATGTCCTAACCTAGGATGGTTAACCCCCACCATACTAATTCTTGTTCCTAGGTCGGGAATGCATGACTTTATATTATTTTTTACTCGAAAACATTTGTGTGTACATATGTCATCCAGCTAGTCTTTAGCTTGGCACGTTGTGCTTATGCAATGTTATGATATGCATGTTTGTGCTATGCATTCTAAAAAGGCCCTAATGCATGTTATGAGTGGCGTACGCATGAAAATGTTATGCATCCCATACTACATAACATTCGCATGCAACAAAAGAAAAACGTGCTAGTCGCAGCCATGTAGTGAGGTTATGCATCCCATATTACATAACCCTCACATGTTGCCCCTATGGTGGATCCATATACGAACACATATTATGCATCCCATACTACATAATATGCCCCGTATACTTTATGTTATGCTATGAGTGTAGTGTTCGTGCTTTTGCCAAGACGTGCTGGTGATATATCGGTGTGTGAATGACATGATGCTAAACTACTAATGCAATCAAAAGGGAAGGTTGTCCGACTAACTTGTCAGGCAACCTCACTCTGATACCAACTGTCACAACCCGCATTTTCTCCAAATTAAAGAATTATCAGAGTATGAGAAAACACGCGTCATGATGCCACATCAAGTAGGGGATAACTGCTGACGCTCAGGCAAAACCACCTACTAAACTTAAAGAAAGAAATTCATGATTTTAATGATTAGAAAATCAGTTATACTTAGAGACCGTATCCCTCGGCTCGGTGGATCACCTAGTCCACGGTTAAAAACTATACTTAAGCGCTGTGGAAAAATACTTTATTCAGGTTTGACATCCTAAGAAGTGCATAAGAGCCCTAAGAGGACCACTTATGCTATTCAAGACTCTACATTTAATTTATATTATATATATAGGAAAATGATCTTTATACGCTGTTTGAAAAATAGTGATTTACTTTTATAAATCATGCTGATCATGTAATATATTTACAATATTAGTTGTAGTTTCAAAATAACTAGCAACCTTGCAAAAATCCTCCCCAGAGCAAGTAGACTATCTCAAGAAAACGGTAGCAGCAAAAGTAATATATCTAGTACAAAGGTAAAAACTACCAGTGTGCACCAACAACCTTACACGAACCCACTGGCAAATATGTATGTCTGTAAAAAAAGTACATAAAAACTACCTCACTAACAAGCAACAGAACCTCCAAGGTCAAAGAGACCACCAGCAACACCACTGCAACCTAGCCACCAAACTAGCTACTGCTCAGAACCTGAGGCATTCAAAAGAAGAAAGAATACCTCAGCAAGCAAAACAAGAAAGAACTGCATGAAAGTGTCAACCAGGGGGGGTAAGTGAAAGAGGAAAACACACCGCAGTAAAAGTCACAACTTCCCCAAGGAAAGACAACAAGGAATGCACTACTTACGAGGAAACAGCATCAACCCTGCCCAGAAACTACATCCTGCAGGGTCTACTAGGCTTCCAAGAGCCCAAAATACTGCAATCTACCAAGGAAGAAACACCTAACACCCTAAGCTGTGGGAGATTGTAGTAGCAAAAACAAATAACATGGATCTGGGTTGGAGGCAAACTCAGTCCCCCAACCTCCATTTCACAAGCTCAAGGGTCTACATGTGAAAGCACAAGGGACCTTCCACCCCCTTGCCCAGCCTGTGCCTAGAGCAAGATAGAAGAATAAGGGTGGCCTTGGCTTAATTAAACAACACCTCCCCCATGAAGAGCTTCAAACCACCACTACTAACCACGACCAATGATTCGACCTTTAGGAAAGAAAAACATGGCCGACAAAGAAACTACAAATATAAATAAGGAATTCACTCGGGAACAAAAATTGAGGTAAGGGAAACAGTGTTGAAATCACTCAACACAGCTTGGCATTGAGTGGGACCCACTCAAAGCCTAACCAGACCTTGGCATTGAGTGAGTTAGCATCACTCAGCGCCAGAAGAGCCATGGCGTTGAGTGAGAATCACTCCCTCAACGCCTTCAGCAAAAGAGGCAGTGGCGTTGAGTGAGCTAACCTCACTCAACGCCAAAACAGCTATGGCATTGAGTGAGGTCCACTCCCTCAACACCTTTAGAAAAACCACAAAACCCAACAGTGGCGTTGAGTGAGTCCACCTCCCTCAACCCCAGAACAGCTTTGGTGTTGAGTGAGGTCAACTCACTCTACGCCAAAGTTCATTCCCGCAGGACAACCGTAAACCATCGCCAACAAGAGGAGGTCGGCGAGAATGCCGACTGATTCTCCCCGAATCGACGGGAATGCAGGATTATTCTCGCCGAATCGGCGCGATTCTAGGATGATTCTCGCCGATCGGCGGGAATCAAGGATGATTCATGCAGATCGGTGGGAATCACTGATGTTACACGTCGAAATTGGCGGGAATCACTTGGTGATTCCCGTCGATTTTGACTTTGACGAAAATTCTCACTCAATCACCCCACCACTCAGCCGCAAAGAACAAACCAAACTATGGCTTTGAGTGTGTCCACCACACTCAATGCCAAGTCCGGGCGTCTTTTGGCTTTGAGTGTGTGCAGCACACTCAACACCAAAACCCGAGAGTCTACCAAGACTGGTTCTAACCAGATCCCTACCAAAACAAACTTCCTCACTCTCTCTCTCTATGCTCCACTCGCCAAAGAACCCAACTAGAACTACAAATCTGGAGTCTAAATAATGAACACAACAAGCAAGTTGAGACAACAGCACAAGGAGGGGGCTCATAGGAGAATCTAAGCCCTAAATTTAGCAAGATAAAGGAGAACATGCTTGGTTTCTACCCTAAGGCTAACCGGGAAATATTCAAGAATTCAAAAGAACAACAATGGCAAGGGAAAGAATACAACTTGACTCGTTTTTCGGCGAAGCTTGGTCGGCTTTCCCTCCTCTTCGTTCTGCACTAGAAGGAGCAGCACCTAACAAGCAAACCCGCACTTTAATGGCGAAAAACCACAAGAAACCGAAAATCCATGTCTCCTAAAACTCCACGAAAAACAAACCTCTTACCGTAGAAATGTAGAACTGAGCGAGAGCAAGACAACACCGCTTTCGGAATCGAAATCCGTCCACGAACACTCCCGAAAACACCATCTGAAAGCTAGGGCTAACCGCCGTTCCACCTTTGTTTTCCGCGAACAGGAGCAGACGGTTTTCTGCTTGGGAAGAAGGAGAGTGGCCCGCCAACTTCTAATTAAGGCTTTAAATAAGTCATAACACGCCGAATCAGCCTAACCGCTGCCCAAAAAAATGCCGATTCACTCAGCTAAAATCAAATTTCTAATTTGATTTTACTAATAGCACACCCAAAACGACGCGAAAATCGAACTACCTCGGAATTCGACGAAATTCGCACCGTAGCTAAATAACCATGCTACGAACACAACGGCGAAGTTGAAATTAACTTTTGATGAACAGAACTCGAGTTATACCCACCTAAAGCCAAAACACAAGCATCCCCCAAAAGTCCACCCCAGGTTGCCCAAAACGACTCAGCTTGCTAGGGAGACCTTGCCCATATGCTACAAAATAGGCCACTCAGTTCTAAGGATCTAAACCACACTCTACAAATCGAACGAGCCACAAAATCGCGTCACTGTAATGCCAAACTAGAATAAAATAGTCGCAGAAAAAATCGGGGGCGTTACACCCTTGACTTGCATCACCAATGATTTGGTGAGCTGGATGATCCTTAAGATGTCTTCTAGCTGGAAGAAATCTGTCAGCATCATAGATTTCTTCAGTTTTCTCAACTTGATGCCTCAAATTGTCTTCTTCATCAAGTGGGACATGTTCTCCCCCTGGATAGCTGGCATCTTTTTCTTCATCCAGCCTGGCAGGAACTTCTTCATTGATGGTCAACTTGTCCAGCCTGTCTATTAGCCCTGTAGGACTAACTGAAGGGCTAGATAATTCATTGTTAATCAATCTAGACTCATCAAAAACAACATGGACTGGCTCTTCTACAACTTGAGTAGTCAAGTTGTAGACCCTGTAAGTCCTACTATTACTGCTATACCAAACAAATATACCTTTAGGGATTTGGTAGCAAACTTTGTTTGGTAGTGTTTACCATTAACTAGGACATAACACTTGCTACCAAAGATTCTGAAATAAGAAATGTTTGGTTTTCTGTCCTTCAAAATATGATAGGGAGTCAACTTAAGTTTCTTATTTATGGATGCTCTATTGAGAACATTACAAGCAGTGTTTACTGCCTCAGCCAAAAAATATTTAGGGAGAGTAGTATCACTGAGTAGAGTTCTACCAACCTCAATGAGAGTTCTATTCTTTCTATTAGAAATTCCATTTTGTTGAGGTGTTCTAAGGGAGGAGAACTCCTGATGTATCCCAAGTTCTTCACAGAATTTTGTCATACATTCAGACAGAAATTCAGTTCCATGGTCACTTCTGATTTTGACCACTTAATTGTTGAATTCATTCTGAACTTGTCTAACAAAAGTCTGGAAAATACTAGGGGTTTCAGATTTCAGCCTCAAGAAGAACACCCAAGTGTATCTAGAATAGTCATCCATAACAAATAGTGTATATACTTTCCTAACAATACTGTGAACTAGCATAGGACCAAACAAATCCATATGCAAGAGATATAGACATCTCAATGATTCTTTGATATATAGTGTAGGAAAAGATAACTTGGTCTGTTTGCCCTTTTGGCAAACTGAGCACACTCCCTCTTTAATATACTTGACCTGAGGACCATTCCTCACCAGACCCATGCTAAACAACAATCCTATGGACTTATAGTTCAGATGAGCTAGCCTTTTGTGCCATTTGACACATAGTGAAGCTTTCTTATCTGCAACTAGGCAGATCGGTGAGTTGTTCAACTCACTATTTAGGTTAAGACAATAAACATTTCCTTTCCTAGTGCTAGTCAAAATGATCTCTTGATCACTTGACCTCTTAATATGGCACTCCCCTTTGTGAAAGGAGATGTCATAACCTAAATCACTAAGCTGACGTATGCTAATAAGGTTATGTTTCAGACCCTTCACATAAGCCACTTTAGTGATAGTAATTGAGTCACACGAAATGTTACCAAATCCTTTGATAACTTCTTTTTCTGATCCACTAAAGATGACTTTGGGACCATTCTCTATGGGTACATAGTCCCTCAACATTCTTCTTATTCCAGTCATTTGTCTAGAACATCCACTATCCAAGTACATATAGGGGTATGGTCACTTGGATTCACCTGCATCAAATAAAGAATCACTTACCCTTAGAACCCAATTTGCTATTGGGTCCTAGGTCCTGGTTAGTTTGTAAACCTGCAGCTATTCTAATAGGAAAAATACTCTTGATTTTAATACTTGTGTTAAATAAGCAATCCATGGCAAAGTGGCCCACCTTGCCACAACACCAACACTCAAATCTATTATACCTTCTCTTAGGTATAGACTTTGCTACTTTGTTGTCAGCAAACTTGTTAAGTGGTGGGGCTGGAGAAGCAAACTTCATGAATTTCCCTTGAACATGATTGACATGCCTATAAAGTGTCGTATTGGCATTTGCACCTTTGCCCATGAGATTTCCATACTCATAGTGACCATGAGTAGTGTCATGATCATATCTATTTGTAGGATTCATCACCTTCCTAAAGAAGATATGGTGTTTTGCAGCTAGAGGTTGATCTGGGGCCTTACCTTTTCTATGTGAATTGGTGGCCCTAGTTCTTCCCTTAGAATAAAGACTAGTCTTCCCTTTTTGTGAAATGAAATTATCTATTAAGGGTAAGATAGATTTTGGCTTGGAGAATTTAGCCACAAGTTCTCTTTCTTGCTGAAGTTTTGTCTACAGTTTCTTGATATGATTATCCTTGAAAGAGATTGTGCCCATCAGAATAACAGTAATATTTTTCAGTTTGGCAACCTCATTCAATTTTAGATCCAACAGCTTTGCTGAATCTGCTACATCCAGCTTAAGAGACTCAATCTCCTTGGACTGCTCTTTGACAAGAAACTTGCTCTTCTTCAGAGCATGCAACAACCCACCATACTTATTAATGAGTTGATGAACATCCCCCTCAGAATCAGAACCATCCCCTTCTCTTGACGTTGATGCTACTAATTCTGATCCAGTAAAATAATTAGAATCTAAGGGAGAAATGTATACCTTACTAGGACCAGCCTGATCCAGGCATTGATCATTTTCTGATAGGGCCATCAGCCCTCTACAGCAATGTTCTTCCACTCCATTTATGGAGTCCAGCATTTGTAGGAATTCTAACTCCTTAGAATCCTCTTCAGTTGAGAATAGCCCAACATATGCTTCAGCATCTTCTTCTTCTCCTGATTCAGATTATGAAGAATCTATCTGGCTCTTCTGCTTCTGGGCAACAAGGGATTTTTCCTTCTTGCCTTTTACTTGCTATTTCTTCTTGTCTTTTGACTCCTTCCTTTTATCTGGACAGTTAGCTATTACATGTCCTTGCCAGTTGCAACAATATCACATAATCTTAGAATTAGATTGTTTACTTGATTTAGAAGCATACCTTTTGTAACGCCCCTGGTTTTTCCGATACCCTTAGAAGCGTTACCTTAGCACGTGTTTGGCGTATGCCGTTGTTAGAGCATGATTTGGCTCTTTGAGTTCTCTGTAGGGTTGTATCTTAGCCTATTGGCGAGATTTCCTAACAGGCCGGGTCTGTTTTGGTGAATCGGCAGAGCCGCTTGTGTTTTGGCTTTGGTAGGTGTTTTCTTGAGTTTGGCTCATCGGATTGGGATTTCGACCTCGCCGTCGCGTTCGTTGCATTGGTTTTTGGCTACGGCGCGAGTTTCCCGCGTTTCCGAGTTCGTTTGTGTTGGGCGTGGTATTAAGATTGTGTGTTACTATATATATTAATATTATATAATATATTATGTAGTAATTAGGGTATAAATAGGGTAGATAGGGTTTGGGCCGGTTCACATCCTCTTCTTCTTCCCCGAACCCGACGGCAGCTTCGTTTCCGCGACATTTGGGAAGCGGCGGACTCGGCGAGGCCTTCGGCGGGCTGTGTGCGGAGCAGGAGGGCTCGTTTCCCCCATCCGAGCGGATTTTCGGGCCGCTCCCGGCGAGAGCTTCTTGGTAGAGGTAAGCTTTGTCCGTTTCCTTGACTTTTGAAGGTTAGGGTTAGGGGTTTTGGCTTGATTTCGTCCCCAAAAGTTTCAGGAATCGTTGCTCGGCGCTCCTTGTGGCCGGATCTGGAAGCGGCCGGGACGGGCGGCGTCTTCTCCGTGGGTTTTGAGGCAAGTGGATCTTCTTCCCTTGCTTGCTCCGGTTCTTCCCTTTACCGCTGTTTTCTCTCCTTTATTTTGAGTAGGTTTACGCTATAGGGCGAATATGCGTTCTTCCCCGCACTACGAGACGAATCCGTCGAGTATTCTCGTTACCCGTGGTTTGGCTGTCCTAGAATGCTAAGTAAAAGTCGGCGAGAATGACCAGGTAGATTCGGTGAGTTTCACAAGGCAGAGTCGGCGAGTATCGGGTTGGAGTCGTCGAGAATCACTAGACACTCGTCGAAGTAGGAATCGTCGAGAATCACCAGTTGAGACGTTAGCGCCAAGTTGAAATCGGCGAGAATGACAAAGTATAGTCGTCGAGCGCTAAGTTAAATTCGGCGAGAATCGTCTTGCCAAATCGTCGAGAATCCCAGGCAAAATCATCGAGTATCGCGGAGATACTCGACGACTCCCTTCGGCTTCGTCGACAATTCTCGACGAATCCGTCGAGTATCAATGGTGATACTCGACGAATTCCGAAGGAATTGTCCGCCGTTCCTTGTTTTCGCTGAGTGAGGTCCTTGGGGGCCTGTTTTGGGTTGTTGACCCCAATCCTTTGGAAATTATGACCAGGAAACGTTGATAGAAGTCAATGTGGATGGAACTGTCAGTTTGTATCGCTTGTTAGCATGCGGTGATACCGAGGTCTTGGTGAGGTGTTCTGTGGGTGTTGGTTTCCGTGGCAGGTCTTGTAGATTCCGGCTACACCACTGGAGCGCCATGGGTCCTCCATGGGTAGCTAGTGGGCCGGGCGATGCTGTGCCACTTAGCTTGCCAGGTCGTTACAAGCAAATAAAATGCCTTTGAATTAAGGGTCACCCACTCCTCCGAGACAAGGATCACTAAGTGTTAATGATTTTTCCTACGCTGATCCTTGGGGCTATTACTTCTATCCTTGTTGATGGATGTTGACTGGTTAGCCATTTCTTGCTTTGCTTCAGCAGGTTGAGCCGAAGCGGGTTGTTTCCTTATGGCACTTGGTGCATTTTTATCTTCAGCTTTTGTTGATACTTTGTTTGCTATAATCTCATTCATTTACTGACTTGTTGCAGAGTTTGATAGCTTGCTCGCTGAGGGGTTGTTCCTCCCTGTTTGTAGATCTTTTATTTAATTTGGAGCTTTTATCTCTTGTTTCCACTTGCATTGTTTTATCTTGTGCTGAGGTATTCTGTCTTTGAATGCCTCAGGTCCTGGTTGCGGCCGTTTGAGCAGCTAGTTTGGAGCTGCGTTTCGGTCGACCGTTTTGCAGGAGTGATCCTCTCACTTTAGGTGAGATTGTAGTTGCTTGTTGACTCTGACTTTTGTGTACACTGAGGGGTTTGTGTCAGTTTGTTGGCGCCCTTCGATGGTTGTTTTTCTCAGTCTACTGTATACTCTTCTATGTTGTTTGGTTACCCTATTGGGAGCGGTTACTTGTCTCTTGGGAATGTTTTATGCTAGGATGCATGTTAGTTATTTTAAGTATTAAAGCTTGCTAATAGCATGTCATACACCTCATGTATTCAAACTTAAAAGAAGTACTTTACAACTAGCGTAAAAATGTATTTCCTTACTTATACTAAATCTAGAGTCTTGCATACCATGGGGTGTCCTTCGTGGACGCTTGCACTCATGTAGAATATTTAAATAATTAAATCAAGGTACTTCCGCAGCGTAAATTATGTTTCCTTTTAGTGGGCTAGTGAACCACTGAGCCGAGGGATACGGCCTATATATATATAAGCAGTTTTTCAATCATTAAACTTATGAATATTTTTATAGTAATAGTTTCCGTTGCCTGAGCGTCGGCAGTTATCCCCTGCTTGACGTGGCATCACGACGCGTGTTTTTCTCATACTCTGATACTTGCTCTGCCGGAGAAAATGTGGGTTGTGACACCTGTCCTCCTTGGGAGTCTTCTTTTTCTTATAGTACTCATCCTTGGAAAAGGATGTAGAAGGTCTGGTTCTCCACTTCTTCTTCTTCATGAATCTTTGGAATTGCCTTGTGAAGGCTACAAAATCCTCATCAGAGATGTGGCTGTCTGATGAGTTGTTGCTAGGAATACCTTCTTCTGCCTCAACACTTTTTCTGGGAGGAAAAGGAGATTTTCTCATGCCCTTTCTTGTGCCTTCAGCCTTGAAGGCAACTGACTTTTCCTTGTGTTCAGATCTGATACTCTTCTCTTCCTCTTTCCTAATTGTAAGCTTCCTTTCTATATGAAAGCAGCTTTCCAAATAGTGTGGGAGGAGGTGTATCTGCCAGCCTTGCTACCTCACTGATGACACAAATCTTGGTGTCCCAATCCTTTTTCAGAGATCTCAAAAACTTGTAATTCAGTTCATAAGTGCTGAAGAATCTTACATAAGTCATCAGCTCATTTACAATCCTGAAGAATTTCTTGTAGCATTCAGTTATGCTGTCATTCTTAGCTTGTTTAAAGCTCTCATACTCCTGATTCAGCATTGACTTCCTGTCCTCTCTGACTTCTTTTGTGACCTCCATGTAGACAATAACGGTGTCCATTTCCTTGAAGGTTTTACAGTGTACTAGATTTTGAAAGGTGGCATCATCTATGGCACTTACAATGATATTTTGTGCCCTTTTGTCTAGAGTTGCCAGGATGATTTCATCCTTTGTCATCTCAGAATAACTGTTAGGAGTTTTAACATTTGCATCAAGGACTGATACCTTAATTTGAATGAAGGTGCCTTCCTGTACTGTGATATAGATTCTTCGATCAGATGCTTCCATAAACAACCTGACCCTTTTCTTCTATATGCCAAAGGATTCTTTCCTGCAGATTGGTAGTTTCATAGATCAAAACTCCTTTTGATTTTCATTTGAACCCATACTTTATAATTGTTATTTGCCTTGGAGATTCACTCAAACTATTAGGTCAATCTTTCAGTAACCTCCCTCTGATACCACTTGAAATACCTGATTTCAAGACCCTAAACACCTAGAGGGGGGGAGGTGAATAGGTTCTAAACTTTTTATACAATTTTTATACGAAAACAGCTATATTAAATTATGCACACATAATTCAAAACACAGATCACAATTCACAGCAAAACATACACCAGATTTATGGTGGTTCCCCAAGGTATGGGTACATCAACTTTCCCCCTTCGCCTGTCCAGTAGATAACTAGATTCAGCCTAACTTCCTTACTCTGCCTCAGATCCGCAGATCTTATAACTAATAACCTGAATGGTTCCTACAGCTCATACTTAACCAAGTCCTACCTCAGATTCTTCCCATGAATCCTACCTCAGGCCTCAGCCCTACCTCATCCTTTATAATTTCAGGCTTACAACTCAGATCTAACAACAGATCATACATGATATTGAATCATATAAAGATATAGAAAATTCACTAGCTAGATTTCTCTATTTGTGTAGCCTTCTTGATCAGTTCTTGAATGAACTGACCCTTCTGATCCAACCTGACTTAGCTTTTCAAAGCTTCTTGATAGAACAAGATAAGGTGGATCTTCACTTGATGTAGAAGATGATCTTCAGTCAGCTTCTTCCATAAATTCAGAATGAATTCTGAATCTTTCTTGTAGACAACTCTGGATCTGTCTTCGTAAGGGTTGCCCCTGTTCTTGTTGAAGAATACTCTAGTGTTGTTATTCTTCTTCTTCTGTTCTGTTCATTATTGACTTTGTTTTTACAGATCTGACTTTTATATAGAGTTTCCCAATTGTTACCGGCTGATCCGGTTTGTAACAAGCTTCTGACAGTTATGACAGAGTTGTCAGACTGGTTGGTTATGACAGTTGTCGAGTCATAAGTCAAGTCACTTGTTTCGTCAAAGACTATCCAAATCAACACATTTCACTCTGCAAACTGCTTCACATGTATCGACACATATAGGCTAAGTATCGACACAAGTCTTCATGATGTCGACACAGCATTAAATGTGTCGACACAGTCAATCTTCTGCTACTCGACACTTCTTCTATTGTATGTGTCGACACAAGTCCAGTGTGTCGACACAAGTCTTCATGTTCTCGACATGACTACTGCAGACAGATGGCGTTGAGTATGTGTCGATAGTGTTGATTGTGTCTAGATTGCATTGAGTGTGTGTCGACACAATTCTTGTGTGTCTACACAATTGCTTCTGATCTCGACATAGTACTTTGAGAGTCAATGTGTCGACACAAGTCCAGTGTCGACATAGCTCCTTGGTGTCGACACAGCTCCTGTATTAGGTGTCGACACAAATTCTGCCTCAGGTGTCGACACAATTCTGAGTGTCGACACAGCTGCTTCTTTAGTTGTCGACTCAGTTTGAGTGTCAACACAACTTATTAATAAGTGTCGACTTAGCTTGGGTGTCGACACAACTTCTTCATATGTGTCGACTTAGCTTGGGTGTCGACACAACTTCTTCATAAGTGTCATCTTAGCTTGGGTATCGACACAACTTCTTCACAAGTGATAACACTTGTACTTAGAAAATTTTCTTCAAATTTTTGAACCTGCACAATGTAACTCAAATACCTATCAAATACAAATTGATGCATATCATTGACTAAGATGAGACTTCTCAAAATCTGGTACATATTTTTCAATGTACCCAACAAGTACTATCTTCGTTAGAATGTTCAGAAAGTTCTGCATCTCTAATCTTATGTATGAAATCAACTAAATCATCGATGGATTCAATATCATCAGAACGATGCGAAGAAACTAACCTTGCCCTAAATTGGGAAAAATGTCATTTTATGGTGAGGGAAGGGTTAGTTTTGGGTCATAAAATTTCTGCTAAAGGTATTGAGGTAGACGTTGCCAAGATAGAAGTTATTGAGAAGTTGTCGCCGCCTACTAACATAAAAGCTATAAGAAGTTTCCTAGGCCACGCTGGTTTTTATCGTCGTTTTATAAAGGACTTCTCCAAAATCACTAAGCCCCTCACCCATCTCTTAGAAAAAGACGCTCCATTCATTTTTGATGACTCTTATATTTCTGTCTTTGAATCAATTAAAGAAAAGTTAATTAACGCACTGATTATGATAGCTCCGGTGTGGGACCTTCCTTTCGAGATTATGTGCGATGCGAGTAGTTTTGCGGTGGGAGCCGTATTAGATCAACGCATATCTAAAAACTTCCACCCCATCTATTACGCTAGTAAAACCCTCACATCTGCACAAGAAAATTACACCACAACTGAGAAGGAGCTCTTAGCTGTAGTATTCGCCTTTGATAAATTCCGCCCTTACATTACACTTTCAAAAATCATTGTTTTTACGGACCACTCGGCCCTCAAGTACCTTCTTGCCAAAACGGATGCCAAGCCTCGCTTGATTCGCTGGGTCTTACTCCTCCATGGGTTTGACTTGGAGATCCGTGATAAGCAAGGAGCCGAGAACTTGGCCGCCGACCATTTATCCAGATTAGAAAACCCCTTTATAGAAAAATTAAACGAAAAATCTTTTAATGACTATTTTCTTGATGAGAAGCTGCTTTTAGTTAATACATCTACTTCTCCTTGGTTCGCGCACATCGCCAACTATCTAGTGGCCCGGGAGCTCCCAAAAGAGTTCTCCTCTCAGCAAAAGAAGAAATTCTTTTCTGAGCTGAAGAACTAATTTTGGGAAGACCCGCATCTTTTCAAAATTTGTGCGGATCAAGTGATAAGGAGATGTGTTTCTTTTGATGAAGGAATTGATATTCTAAAACATTTGCATGAAGGTCCGACAGGTGGGCACTATCAAGCTGCTCGCACAGCTCACAAGGTTCTTTGCGCGGGTTTTTACTGGCCTAGCATGTTTAAAGACGCGCAAGCCTTTGTGAGCAGGTGTGATAGTTACCAACGGTCGGGCAACATTTCTAATAAAAATGAAATGCCGCAAAATTATTTCTTAGAGTGCGAAATTTTCGACCTCTGGGGAATTGATTTTGTTGGCCCCCTTCCTTCTAGCTTCGGAAACAAATATATTTTAGTTGTTGTTGATTATGTTTCACGATGGGCTGAGGCCCAAGCTCTTCCTATGAACGACTCCCGAGTTGTAGTCACGTTTTTTAAAAAATTATTTTCTAGATTCGGTACGCCTCGCGCAATCGTTAGCGATAGGGGTTCCCATTTCTGTAACGCGCAATTTTCAAAAATCCTTACAAAATACGGCGTTACGCATAAGCTTTCCACTGCCTACAACCCCCAAACTAACGGACAAGTCGAAGTAGTTAATAGAGAAATAAAAAGAATATTAGAAAAGACTGTTTCAACTTCTAGAAAAGACTGGTCAGCCAAACTTGACGATGCTCTATGGGCCTACCGAACAGCGTACAAAATCGCCCTTGGATGTACGCCGTATCGGCTGGTCTATGGAAAATCGTGCCATCTACCCGTCGAGTTAGAGCACCGCGCCTTTTGGGCCATAAAATTTTTAAACTTCGATCCCCACTCAGTCGGTGACCTTCGAAAATTTCAACTAAATGAACTCAATGAGTGGCGCTCTTATGCTTATGAAAATAATAAACTTTAAAAAGAGCAGACGAAGCATTTACACGATAAACACTTAAGGCACCCTAAAAACTTTATGCCAGGCGACCAAGTCCTTTTATATAATTCTCGTTTACGTTTATTTCCGGCCAAATTAAAATCTCGCTGGTCTGGCCCGTTTTCTGTTTTAGAAGTATTTCCTTATGGAACTGTTTTAATTTCTCACCCTGATAAGGGTAATTTCAAAGTGAATGATCAGCGTCTTAAACAGTATTTCTCTGGTGATGATGATGTCAGTCAAAACATTATTAAGTTTCTGCTTCACGAACTTTAATCCTGAACTTTTAATTTTTTGCTAAAAACAATTTTATTTTTGGACAAGAATATTTTTGGACAATATTATTTTTTTGATGCGTCGAGCTCAACGACGCTTTAACCAAAGGGCGCTCTTGGGAGGCAACCCAAGTTATCTTTTTCTGTTTTCTTTATTTTATAATTTTTGCCTCGGACGGCTTCGACAAGCTGAAGCTTCTGCGATCGCCTGCTCCAATATTGCTGAATCCATCACGAAGTCCAAAGAAGACATTCAAAGGAGCGGTATCACTCAGCTTTCGCAGCAAATAAATCCGGGGAAGTACTTGTCTGTTGGAACACCCTATTACTAATTTGGGCAAGGATCACTATGTTTATCTTAGGAAATCAGGTTGACCTAGTTGTATAGTGTAAAGGTCAACATTAGAATGAGTCCAGGGCTTAGAACTTAGGTTTGAAGCTGCCCCCAAGGACCATTCAAGCTCAGGATTTCAAGCTAAGTAAAGAGATAAAAATAGTCGAACGACGGTCGACTATCGTCGAGCTCAGGTCGACGATCGTCGAGCTTAGGTCGACTAATTATGTCCTCAGCCTTCTGCTTGTTGCTGGCTTCGGTCGACTATCGTCGAGCTTCAGTCCGACGATCGTCGAGCTTTGGTCGACGATCTCTGGCTGTGCTTGGGTCGACTATTTCTGGGAAAGTTTAGGTCGACGATCTCTGTTTGCTTCAGGTCGACGATCTCTGTTTGCTTCAGGTCGACGATCTCTGTTTGCTTCAGGTCGACGTTTTCTGTTGAAGTCTAGGTCGACGATCTCTGTCTTAATCAGATCGACTATTTCTGCCAGACCAAGAATTTAGATAGTCGATCTCAGATCGAAGTTTTCTGTCTACTGCTTATCTTCAATATCTCTGAGCTCAGGTCGACGATCTTCGAGCTCAGATCGACGTTTTCTGTCAGAATGATCTATTCCTTCTCTGAGCTCTGGTCGACGATCGTGGAGCTCAGATCGACATTTATTTTGAGAGATCGACGTTCTTAAGGATTCAAATGCTGCCGGTCTTTGGAATGTTTTCTCAGCATTTAATTTCAAGAAGATTTGCCAGCCGTTTTCATTTATTCTGGAATAAGTTTCAAGGAATTATTCAGGAATGTTTCATTGGACTTTCCTCTAGAAGACAAATCCTTTATGGAAGGCATTTAATGTCTGATAACGGCTATCTTAGAAGAATTATATTCAGAGAATAAGATCGTCTTCTCAACTACTACTCTCCAAGAGAATTAATCCAGAGTCAATAAACGATAGAATCAAGAGACACACACTGTTACAGAAGAACAAGAAGAATTAAGCTGTGAAAGATAACCATCCTCTTGCTTACAGAAAAGTGATCAAAGCCTCATCTCAAAGAACTCCAGACACCTCATCTTTCAGCCTCTTTGCTGAAACAATTCTTTGCTGGAGATCTAAAGATCAGAAGACCTCTCACCCTAGAGCAAAGCTTCCATTCCTGATTCATTCAACATCTCAGGGGGAGCCTTGACAACAAAAGATCCACTAGTCTTCTCTCATTTGATTTGAGAACAGAGAAGACAACCTCACCTCTTTACCTTTTTCTTTTTCCTGCTGTAAAGGGTTCTTGAACTCCCTTCAAAAGTTCTGTCTGGTTCTGAGAGCCTTGTCAAAACTCAGTGGTGGCAAGACACTTTATCAAAAAATCCAGTTTTTGTTTTTGAGCACCTTACCAAAAGCTCATTGGTGTCAGGACACCTGATCAACTCATCCTGAGTGGATTCCTACCAAGGGTGGTAGAAGAGTGGATGTACCCAGGTTTTTGGGGTACCACTATATTTCCTTGTGTCTTCTGGTTTGTTTGTGTGATTTGTCTGCTGTGTGCTGTGCTTTTTACTTCTTGGTTTTTAACTTCTTACTAGCACTCTACACTATATCATAAATTGAATTTTATATGTGCTATTATTTCAACTGTGAAAATTTATTTTAAAATAATCTATTCACCCCCCCCCCCTCTAGAGTTGAGATAGATCTTACCCTCACTTTCAATTGGTATCAGAGGCAGGTTGGTTGCTCATACAG
Source organism: Platanthera zijinensis (assembly GCA_039513925.1). Taxonomy (NCBI): domain Eukaryota; kingdom Viridiplantae; phylum Streptophyta; class Magnoliopsida; order Asparagales; family Orchidaceae; genus Platanthera; species Platanthera zijinensis. The sequence continues at coordinate 49,378,593 of CM077083.1, forward strand.
GCTAATACCTGAACCAAAAGATCCTTGATAAGATCAATCTCTTAAGAGGATTATTTTCTATACATCTACCTATTGATTTAAAGACATGGCACAGAATAAAGATTATGCAAGCACCAGACCACCAGTGTGCAACCTTTCCAAGTTTGCACTCTGGAAGGCAAGGATTAGATTATACATGAATTCTATTGATGAAGATATTTACAATTCTGTCTTGACAGTTTGTCCAAGTCCACCAGCAAGCTCAAGCACAAATGCTGTTCCACCCCCTTCAGGAACAGATGTAGACATAAAGAAATGGAAAACTGCAGATGCAAAGGCCATGAACATCTTAGCTCAGACAATGTCTGATGAGATATTTCAGAAAGTAGCTGACTGCAACTCAGCCAAAGGAATTTGGGACAAGCTCTCTGAAATTGTCTCAGGGTCTGCTGATGAAAGGAAAGATAGAAGATCTCATCTGATAAGCCAATATGAGAACTTCAAAAAGGGAGAAGCTGAATCAGTGGCTGACATATACAATAGACTAAGTCTAATTGTCAATGAGTTAAAAACCCTGGACAAAGAAATCTCACTGACTGAGCTGAATGACAAAATCCTGATGTGCTTCTCCAGCACTTGGGATTCAAGAATCTGGCCAATCAAAGATGCCAGAAGTCTAAATGAGATTACCACTGAAGCTCTCCTAGGCAAGCTCAAATCCTATGAGCTGCTCATTAAAAATAGAGAAGAAGAACTAAAGGCTACTTCTCCAGCCACAAGGAAAGAAAAGACCATAGCCTTCAAAGCTACAGAAGAGGAGCCTGAAGATAAAGCTACAGGAAATGATGAGCTCATAAGTCTACTGGCCAAAAGATTCTACAAGATGGCCAGAAAAGACTTCAGAAAGAGACCATACAAGGGTCATGATAAACCAAGGTATGATAAATCAAATAACAATAAAGAAATTATATGCTTTGGTTGCAGGAAACCAGGCCACATTGTGCCTGACTGTCCAGAAAACAAGAATAAGGACAAGAAGGAAAGAAGAGAAAGAAGAAAAGAAAAGGATTACAAGAAGAACAGCTCAGACAAAGCCTCCTCCAGCAAGAATAAACACAAACATACAAGGAAGGGCTTTGTTGCTGAGACATGGAGTGAGACTGAAGAGGAATCTGAAGCCTCATCCAGTTCCAGTGATGATGAGGATGATGTAGATGAAAAAGAATTTTGCATGATGGCTATCAATGCCTCACAGCAAAACTCTGATGAAGAATCAGAATCAGATTCAAAAACTCAACCAGATGAAGATCAGGTAATCAACTCTTTTGATTTTAATTCTGAGGACTTCAAAAATGAATTTAAGATACTGTGCCTAGATTTATTAAGATCTGAGAAGGAGATAATCTCTCTCAGGAATCAATTATCTGAGCATAGTGTCCTAAACTCAAAGAACCTCAAACTCTCTGAGGAGTTAGAATGCTGTAGGGAGGAGATAGCTTCACTGAAAAGTGAACTATCAAAGGCCAAAAACTTTGAAGAATCCCTAAATGGGAGAAGTATCAGACTGATGGACATCACAAGCACAGTGAACTCCAGATTTAATAGCACACTGGGCTTGGGTGCCTCATCCAGCCAACCTATAATATTATCAACTCCAATCAAATTTGTCTCTGACAAAGGAAAGGGAGTAATAGAGGTAGCTAAGAAGAATGCAGATATGTCAGAGAAAGATTCAGTTCAACAGATGGCGTCGAGCAGAGCTCGACGATCGTCGAACAGAGCTCGATGATCTAACCACAGATCGTCGACCTCAGCTCGACGATATCCAAACTCTGAACTTCAGTATAATCGATCTTCGAACAGAGATCGACAATCTGACCCAAGATCGTCGACCTCAGTTCGACGATCGTCGAACAGAAATCAGGACTGTGAACATTCCTTCAATGGCACATCTGGATTCAACCCTAGAAGTCCCACATCCCAAGGCTTTAATCCATATACTGAATGGATAGTACCTCCTAGGAGATACCATCCTAAAGGTTATAAGGATCAACCTGGGATGTCTTTTATTTCAGAATTCAAGGGATATCAACCTAGGCCCAAGGTTAACTGGGTCAAAAACAAATAAGCTGTTTTTGTGCAGGTGAAGACCAATCCAGCATCAAACCATCAATGGTATCTGGATAGTGGGTGCTCAAAGCACGTGACAGGGGACAAGGACAACTTCACTTCCTTCAAAGCCAAGCTTGGACCCAAAGTAATTTTTGGAGACTCAAGCTTTGGAACTACAAAAGGATATGGTTCAGTCCAAATTGGCCCAGTCACTTTCAAGAAGGTGGCATATGTTGAAGGACTCAAGCACAACTTGATAAGTATCAGTCAATTGTGTGATGAAGGATATCAAGTGACATTCAACAAAGCCATATGCAAGGTCAAGTCAGAGGACAACACAACTGTGTTGACAGGTAACAGAAGAGGTAACAATTACTTAGTGAATTTTCATTCACCTGTAGTAGATATTTGCCTGTTCAACTCCATTTCAAAATCTAATACTTTATGGCATAAGAGACTAGGGCATATTAACCTTAGAACCATTGCTAGGCTATCCAAAGACAACCTTGTTAGAGGACTACCTTCGGGTCCCTACAAGAAGGAAGGACTTTGCAAGGCTTGTCAATTAGGCAAGCAAACTAAAAGTAGTTTTAAATCAATTAATAAGAGTGATTCACCTAGGATCTTGTACCTGTTGCACATGGATCTTTTTGGACCCATATCTGTACAAAGCCTAGGAGGGAAATCCTATACTTTAGTGGTTGTAGATGACTTCTCAAGATTCACTTGGGTATTCTTTCTGAGGAAGAAGTCTGATAACTTCAAGTATTTGACAGATTTTCTCAAATGCATTCAGATTGAGTTCAACACTCACATTGCCCTGATCAGAAGTGATCATGGGACAGAGTTTGATTCTCTTCTCATGCAAGAGTTCTGTCAAAGTGAAGGGATCAGGCACACTTTCTCAGCTCCTAGAACTCCTCAACAAAATGGCGTAGCTGAAAGGAAAAATAGAACACTCATTGAATCTGCAACTATATTATTGGCAGATGCTCACCTACCTCTATCCTTTTGGGCTGAGGCAGTGAACACCTCCAACTATGTGTTGAACAGAAGCCTGATACACAAACTGAAGGGCAAGACTCCCTATGAATTGCTCAAAGGGAAGAAACCTAAAATAGGCTATTTTAAAGTTTTTGGTTGCACTTGTTTTATTCATAATAATGACAAGAAATATCTAGCAAAATTCCAAGCTAAAGCTGATGAAGGAGTGTTTCTGGGATACTCCATGATCAGCAAGGCCTATAGGGTTTATAATAAATCTTCCTGTAAAATTGAAGAATCTGTTCATATTATTTTTGATGAAGCTAACATGTCTTTCAAGGAGAAGAATGCTTCTACCATAGAACCTTTACAGGTACATTCTCTAGCTGAAGACTTGAACAAATTGCAAGTTGCTGAAAAGAATGAGAGCAACGATGATGAAGAAGAACTTCAACATCTGGGAGAAAATCACATTGAAGAGCCAGTTGTTGTTCCACAAGAGGAAACAACAACACAGGTTGGTGAACAATCAACACCCCCTGTTGATTTAGTAACAACAAGAGATCATCCAATCACCCAAGTAATTGGAGACATCTCAGCTGGTGTGCAAACTAGAAATCAGGTCAACCAGAACCTGATGCACACTTGCTTCCTCTCTCAAATTGAGCCTCAATCCATTTAAGATGCAGAGAAAGATCCACACTAGATCATTGCAATGCAAGAGGAGTTGCATCAATTTGAAAGGAACAAGGTTTGGGAACTAGTGCCTAAGCCAAAAGATCATCCCATTGTTGGAACAAAGTGGGTATTCAGGAACAAGCTGGATGATCAAGGAGTTATAGTCAGAAACAAGGCAAGGCTAGTTGCTCAAGGGTACTCTCAACAAGAAGGAATAGACTATGATCAGACCTTTGCACCAGTTGCAAGGTTAGAAGCCATCAGAATATTCCTAGCCAATGCTGCTCACAAAGGTTTCAAAGTGTACCAAATGGATGTAAAGAGTGCATTTCTCAATGGGGACATCAAAGAGGAAGTCTATGTTAGACAACCTCCAGGTTTTATCTCTCTAACTCACCCTGATTATGTTTACAAATTGCATAAAGCATTATATGGTCTCAAGCAAGCTCCTAGAGCATGGTATGAGACCCTAGCATGCTTTCTTCTGGAAAATGATTTTGTTAGGGGGAGAGTAGACCAAACTCTTTTTATTAGAACCCATAAGTCCCATACCCTACTAGTGCAAATTTATGTAGATGACGTTATATTTGGTTCTACTGATTCAAACTTGTGCAAAAAGTTTCCCAAGCTTATGCATTCTAAATTTAAAATGAGTAGCATGGGTGAGCTGTCCTTTTTCTTAGGACTGCAAGTCAAGCAACATGCTGAAGGCATATTTATTTCTCAAACCAAGTATGCAAAAGAATTGGTTAAGAAATTTGGTATGTCTTATGCATCATGTATGAAAACACCCATGCCCTCAAATGCTGTAATAGATGCTGATGAACATGGGTAACCTGTTGATCAGACAACATATAGAGCAATAATTGGCTCTTTACTGTACCTTACAGCTAGTAGGCCTGATATAATGTTTGCTACATGTATTTGTGCTAGATTCCAAGTTAGCCCTAGAGAGTCACACTTAATCTTAGTTAAGAGGATTCTTAGGTATGTTAAAAGTTGTCCAAATCTAGGTCTCTGGTATCCAAAAGATTCAGCATTTGATTTAACTGGATTTTCAGGTTCTGATTATGCTGGATGCAGAATAGACAGGAAAAGCACCAGTGGAACTTGTCAGTTCCTTGGTGATAGACTTGTCTCTTGGTTTTGTAAGAAACAAACATCTGTGTCAACTTCAACTGCTGAAGCTGAGTATATGGCTGCAGGCAGTTGTTGCTCACAAATATTGTGGATACAAAATCAGCTTCTAGACTATGGTTACAACTTAGAGAAGTCAAAAATTTTTTGTGATAATACTAGTGCTATCTCTATAGCACAAAATCCAGTCCTCCATAGTAGGACAAAACACATAGAAATTAGGCATCACTTTCTGAGAGATAATGTAGAGAAAAATAAAATTGAAATTCAATATATCCCAACTGATTTGCAAAGGGGAGATATTTTCACCAAGCCTTTGGATGAAAAGAAACACAGCTTCTTCCTAAATCAGTTAGGCATGTTAGATGGAGGAAGCCTAAACTAAAGTACAAGTTTTTGAAAAGCTAAAGTAGACCAAGACTAGGTTAAAAATCAATTCTTTTTGTGTCTATAGAACAAGTTTTGTCTCTGAACTGCGCTCGACGTTTTCCAAGAAATCGTCGAACGAAGATCGACGATTTTCCAAAAATCGTCGACCAAAGATCGACGTTCCCGAAGTCGTCGATCTGAGTTCAGAGTCTTCGCTAGATCTAGGCTTTTTCTCTTTCTGTTCAGAGGCCGTCGAGCGGAGCTCGACGCTTATCAACATCGTCGAACGGAGATCGACGATATTGACGTCTCTTCAGATTCCTTCTGCAGCCCAAATCGTCGAGCTGATTTCAACGCTTCTTCGAACTGAGCCCCACGATTTTCCTTTTTCGCGTCGAACCCTAATATAAAATCATTTTTTAGCCTCCGCTCGTCGTTTACGCCTTCATACTCTCTGCAAATTCTTTTTCCCTCCAAACCTTCTACACTTGGTCGCGTTTGTTCAATCTTTGCAGGTACAGATGGCTTCAACTGTTGCCGCCCTTTCGAAGATGAAATTTGACACCGGATTTGATATCGATATAAGCTCATTTGATGGAAGCGATCAGCGCTTCAAAGATATTCTCAATCTGTTCAGAGATCAACAACTGTTGGAAATAATGACTTGCAGAATGAAGATCGCTTTAGATGAAATAAAAGAATGGTGCTATTCAGCGACAGATGAGAATGAGAATTCTGTCGTCGGCCTCATAAAAGGGACCCAGGTACAACTGTCACCGACTCTCTTAACTGAAGTGTTTCATCTCAGTTCTGGAGAAGATTCCATCGAGTTATCTGAAGAAGAATATGATTCCATGCTTGATCGAATGGGTCACAATGCTGTGAATCCTAATAAACTGTTGAAGAAGAATCTGTCATTGGAATTTCAGTTTTTGGCTGATGTAGTTGGGAAAGTGCTGCTGGCCAAGCACTCTGCCCATGATACAATTTCAAGATATCAGTTTTGTCTGATGGGAGCTCTGCTGGATAAGAAACATCTGAACTGGGGATCAATTTTCTTCAATCTGATTAAGAAAAAGCTGAATAAGACTGCTGTCAGCTTTGGGAGAATCCTAGGGGTCTATCTGCATTTCAGATGCCCTGAGTTGCTAACCTCTTCTGGGATGTTCATTAATGCATCCAAGAGGCTCTCATGTGCCCTTTTTGGCAAATGGGACAGGCAGATCATCAATCCCTCCAGAGCTGCTGCATCGACTACTGCTTCAGGCACAAGGATTGTCTTAGTCACTCCACCTCTGGTCTCTGCACCAGCAGAAGGGTTGTCTGCTTCTCCTCCTCTTTCAGCTGTCTCTACCCCAGCCATTTCATCCTCACCTCCAATCTCTACCATAGCCATATCTTCCCCAATTACCATTTCTTCACCAGTTTCATCCCCTCCAGCATCTACCTCTGAGGTATTCCTTCCTCTCTTCTCTTACCCATCCTTTACCACTCCATCATATTCTCTTTTAGATGAATCCTTTATGGATGATTCTCATCCTTCCTCTCCTCCTGAGCCTCCCTCTACCTCCTCATTCCAACAAATGATGGAAGACATTTTCTCTCAACCTATCTTCACTCCTTCTCTTACCCCTTCTATCTCCACCTCACCTCACTCTATCTCCTCCTTTCCTATATCAGAACCATCCAATCCCTCACCTCCTATCTCCTCTCTCCCCATGCCACCAGCTCCAGCCAACATCCTTCCAACAACCTTCTCTCCTACCTCTGCTCAAGCCCCTCTTGAGCATGTAGATCTATCAGCCCTGGCTGACAGGTTATATGAGCTGTTAGCTCCAAAGCTAACCTCATTACTGGAGACCACTCTGGCCCCACTCCTGACCCATGTCAAGGAGCTGTCTTCCAAGCTATCTTCTTTCATTCTCTCGCAGGCAACTTCACCTTCTGGGTGCCTTGATTCACTTATCTCTGAACCAAGGCAGGGGGAGATGCCATATGAAGTAGTTTTTGCAATGAACCTCCAGAGCCTGCTCTCCAAGTTTAATGCTGGATACTTCAGATTCCTGCCAGTTCCTCATACTGAAGATCTGTCTAAGGCCATTGTGCCTATTTCTGTCTGTAATCCCAGCCAAATTGAAGCATATATAAATTCTTGGAAGGCTGTGGATGTTGTTATGTCCATCTCTGATGCTGCTACTAAGGCCATTGTGCCTCTTGTTGATGATGCTACTACTGCTGTTGTAGATATTTCTGCTGATATTGTTGTTGTTTCTGATATGCTTTTTGATACTTCTGCTACTGATTCTGTTTACTCTGCTGCAGCTCCCTCTCCTCCTGCTCCTGCTGTTTCTGCAAAGCTTAAAGCTCAAGAAGAGTATATCAGAAGAATTGATGATCTGTATGATCAACCTCAGAGTTCTGAGAGTGATCAGTACAGGACAGATTCTGATGATTCTGCTATCACTATTGCCAAGAAAAGGAAGGCCAAAAGCAAGGCCATGATGTCTGTTTCCCAGCTCAAGCAAAGGATTCTAATGATACTCCCTACTATATTTTGCATGACTGCCCCTTATCTGAGCCTTGGATGCAGTACTCCAAGAACCAATTAAAAGCTATGAAGAAGAAGAGGAAGCTAGACAAGTATGAAAAAGGATCTTCTCAGTATCAGCCTCCTCCTCCTCCTCCAGATTCTGGTTCAGGCTCAGCCCCTCAAGCTCCAGTTTCCAGACACAGTTCTTCCCAGTCCTATCAGAGATCCTATCAAAGGGGACAGCATCAAAGGGGATATCAATCCAGAAGAGATCAATATAGAGGAAACCAGAGAGGGCATAGATTTCATCAAAGGGAAGGACAAGGCCATACTGATTCTACTTCAGGTCCTTTTCCCTATAAGCTAAAAGATGATGTTGTCTCCAGGACTCCTCCTACTGATTCTGAAATCATCAACAGATATGAACCTCCTGTTCCATTTGAGGATCCTGAGAACAACCTTGTGTCCTGGACAGCTAGAACGAAAGAATTGGCTGCCCTTGATCAAATGAAAAAGGCCAGAGAACAAGGCAAGGATACTTCCAACATAACAACTTTATCAGAGCAGAGAAAGAAAGAACTAGAGAGATATGCATCAAGGAAATTCTTTAATCCAGAAGACTATATGAAGCTGCACCCTGAGGCTGTTGTTCCAAGGCCCAAATCTCAAACTTCCTTAGGTGCAGAAGATGATAGAAGATCCAAGAAAGAAGCCCTAAATCCCAACAGAGAAATTTTGTTTAAAAAGGGAACTGAAAAGAAGTGAACTGTGTAAGCTGAACATCATTCTCCCTTGGATATTTGCTGTCTTTTTATCTGTGATCTGCATTGCTGCTATATATCTCCTCTGCAGTATTGATTTAGCTTTTGTGTTGATGTATGCTTATTTATTTCCTTTTTTTGTCTGTAAATAGTAATCCTAACCCAAATAGGGGGAGATTGTTGGAACACCCTATTACTAATTTGGGCAAGGATCACTATGTTTATCTTAGGAAATCAGGTTGACCTAGTTGTATAGTGTAAAGGTCAACATTAGAATGAGTCTAGGGCTTAGAACATAGGTTTGAAGCTGCCCCCAAGGACCATTCAAGCTCAGGATTTCAAGCTAAGTAAAGAGATAAAAATAGTCGAACGACGGTCGACTATCGTCGAGCTCAGGTCGACGATCGTCGAGCTTAGGTCGACTACTTATGTCCTCAGCCTTCGGCTTGTTGCTGGCTTCGGTCGACTATCGTTGAGCTTCATTCCGACGATCGTCGAGCTTTGGTCGACGATCTCTAGCTGTGCTTGGGTCGACTATTTCTGGGAAAGTTTAGGTCGACGATCTCTGTTTGCTTCAGGTCGACGATCTCTGTTTGCTTCAGGTCGACGATCTCTGTTTGCTTCAGGTCGACGTTTTCTGTTGAAGTCTAGGTCGTCGATCTCTGTCTTAATCAGATCGACTATTTCTGCCAGACCAAGAATTTAGATAGTCGATCTCAGATCGAAGTTTTCTGTCTACTGCTTATCTTCAATATTTCTGAGCTCAAGTCGACGATCTTCGAGCTCAGATCGACGTTTTCTGTCAGAATGATCTATTCCTTCTCTGAGCTCTGGTCGACGATCGTGGAGCTCAGATCGACGTTTATTTTGAGAGATCGACGTTCTTAAGGATTCAAATGCTGCCGGTCTTTGGAATGTTTTCTCAGCATTTAATTTCAAGAAGATTTGCCAGCCATTTTCATTTATTCTGGAACAAGTTTCAAGGAATTATTCAGGAATATTTCATTGGACTTTCCTATAGAAGACAAATCCTTTATGGAAGGCATTTAATGTCTGATAACGGCTATCTTAGAAGAATTATATTCGGAGAATAAGATCGTCTTCTCAACTACTACTCTCCAAGAGAATTAATGCAGAGTCAATACACGATAGAATCAAGAGACACACACTGTTACAGAAGAACAAGAAGAATTAAGCTGTGAAAGATAACCATCCTCTTGCTTACAGAAAAGTGATCAAAGCCTCATCTCAAAGAACTCCAGACACCTCATCTTTCAGCCTCTTTGCTGAAACAATTCTTTGCTGGAGATCTAAAGATCTGAAGACCTATCACCCTAGAGCAAAGCTTCCATTCCTGATTCATTCAACATCTCAGGGGGAGCCTTGACAACAAAAGATCCACTAGTCTTCTCTCATTTGATTTGAGAACAGAGAAGACAACCTCACCTCTTTACCTTTTTCTTTTTCCTGTTATAAAGGGTTCTTGAACTCCCTTCAAAAGTTCTGACTGGTTCTGAGAGCCTTGTCAAAACTCAGTGGTGGCAAGACACCTTATCAAAAAAATCCAGTTTTGGTTTTTGAGCACCTTATCAAAAGCTCATTGGTGTCAGGACACCTGATCAACTCATCCTGAGTGGATTCCTACCAAGGGTGGTAGAAGAGTGGATGTACCCAGGTTTTTGGGGAACCACTATATTTCCTTGTGTCTTCTGGTTTGTTTGTGTGATTTGTCTGCTGTGTGCTGTGCTTTTTACTTCTTGGTTTTTAACTTCTTACTAGCACTCTACACTATATCATAAATTGAATTTTATATGTGCTGTTTATTTCAACTGTGAAAAATTATTTTAAAATACTCTATTCACCCCCCCCCCCCCCTCTAGAGTTGAGATAGATCTTACCCTCACTTTCACTGTCTTTCAATTTTGTCTTTCAATTCTGTACTTTATTTTTCTCTCCTTCTCCAATCTCCTTCTTTAGCCATTGAGGACAATGTCTATTTTAAGCTTGGGGGAGGATTTCCTCATTCATTTTTGCTTAGTGTAAATATTTTTCTTTTTGTATATATTTTAAATATTTCCAAAAAAAATGAATATCTTAAAATTTCAAAAAAAAAAGAGAAAAAATTTTCCAAAAAAAAAAAGAGAATAATTCACAAAATAAAATAAAATAAAATATGTGTTTTTGAATAGTTTAGTCATTTTTGTATTTCAATAGTACCCCTAGTTTTTGTTTTTGTTTTACTCAATTTTCTATAAACAACTTAGTTAATTATAATATTTCTAATCGTCCTTTTTAATTATGTTTCACAAGTAAAATGTTGGTCATGCTGTGTTTCTAATTCACGGTAGCATGTTAAGGTGAAATATTTTTCTAAAACTCGCATTTCTATTATGGTTTTTTGTTTTTTTATTTCCTTTACTTTCTCAAAAATTCATCATCCACTATTTTCTTTTTCATTTTTGAATAATTTTTGTAAAGTCAACTTTTGAATAGGGTAGTAGATGTGAACGATCCAAGTCACCTATTATTTCTTTTTTCAATTTAATTTCATCAATCTTCTTTTATGATCTAGGACTCGCTTTTTGAAATTTTTCAAACCTTTGTTTTAAATAAATTCAAAAGCGTGAAAATGATTTAGGACGTTTTTGTTTTCGTTTGAGCTTTCCTGCCAACCTAAAAATTTTTACCACTAGTTAGCCGTTTTTGAGCCTTTTTCCGATTTCATTTGATAGCTCCTCCCTTCATTTCAGTTTCACCAAAACCAAAATTTCCAACCTATCGAATCACACTAGCCTTTTTGAGTTTCATAAATTATTTTGACGATTTTGATAGGGTATTTTGTGATTTTTGTGGGAGAAAGGTTTTCGGAAAAAAAAAGTATGTTCAAAAGTGATGTTTATTTTTGTTTGGCCAATTCAAAAAGGAAAATAAAAATATTTATGGCCTTTGTTTTGAAAAAAAAAATGAAAAAAAAGAAGAAAAAGAAAAAAAATGTGTATATATTTTTATGAAAGTTTTTGAAACTCTTTGCTTTGGTTTAGTGTGATTTTAAAACCTTCACGTTTATCTTTGAATTCCACTCCTAATCATATTCCTAAACCAAACGTTTCTGTCCTATTTAAGTCCTTTTGATTCACGCTTTTTGATTTTTTATTTAACAACTAAGAAAAGAAAAAAAAGTAAATCAGTTTTAGTTTTGGATTTAAACCTAGATTTTTTTTAATTAAATTGATATAATTATAAAGCGTTTCTTGGATCTAGTAACAAGTCAATGCGTGTTTTTCATTTTCGTTGCTTTGCTTAAGTCTATTTAAAAAATCTCGTTAAAATTTTGGATGATTTGTTTTTATTGAGTAAAGTTTATAAAAGTTTTTCCATACCTAAATAATTGTTTTAGACTTACATTTCACCTTTTCCCTACTTAGAATTTCGCATAGTACTTGTGTAGGCATAATTAGAACTTTTTGATTAGTACTTTTTATAAATTTCTAGTTTTTATATTTTTTGCTTTGAGACAAGCAAAGCTTAAGCTTGGGGGAATTTGATAATACGTTTTGTAGCCTAAACTATTATCGTATTTTCGATTTTATATTGTACAAATCATGTCTATTATTAGTTTATTTTTTATCATTTTTATGTAAATATTATTGCCACTGACTTTTTCTTGTCTTTTTGCAGGTTTCCAGAAAATTGGCCAAAAATGACCTGACACGCCCCCTATCACGCCCTACCTGGGCTTGACCTAGGGCGTGTCACCCGATCCCGAGGACTCCTGCTGGAAGGGACAAAAAAGCGGACAAAACAGCTGTCACGCCCCCATGACACGCCCTCCCTGGGCGTGTCACCAGGCGTGACCGTGGGCGTGTCGCCCTCTGCCGCAAAGCCTGCCGCCGCATTAAATGTCGTTTCTCCACAGCACAAAAACAGTACTGTCACGCCCCCCGTCACGGGCGAGACCTTGGGCATGACATCAATTTTCGATGACTGACGGATTTCCGACAAATGATTTGGACATGACGTGCCTGTCACACCCCCACTACATGGGCGTGACCTAGGGCGTGACCACCGACGTACCGAAGCAATCATCCCTCCCGCCAGAATCCAGAGCCCGAGGTAAACATAGTACTGTCACGCCCCTTGACAAGCCCCCCCTAGGGCGTGTCAGAGGGCGTGACCAACCCGAGAAAAAAATCTATAAATTAAGACCCCCCTCTCCATTTCAGGAAGCTTTGGTTGAGAGGGGGAGGTGCTGCCCCTTTGGTTCTTGAGTTTTTTCATGCTTTCTCTCTCTCTCTCTCTCTCTCTCTCTTCCATTGTAATTTTTGCTTAATCATGGTTTAATATTTAGTTGCCTTAGCTTTCCTTGTAATTTTTAGTGTTGCTTAGTTCTAATTGAAGGGCTAGAATATGATTTCATTTTCATGCACTTGTAATTTTATTTTCAATAGTGTAACTTGCCCCTTTTTCATTAATAAAAGCGTTCTTATTTAGCTTGTCTTCTATTTATGCTTTACTACTCATCCCCCCTCCTCCACTTCATTATGATTAACTAATCCTCCTTGTACTCGATCTTGATGATCCGAGGTTAGAACGATTTAGTTATGATGTTTTAATTAATCTTTTCTTTTTAGGTTAGGGCCTTGAATTACTCTTGATTAATCACGGGTTGGAGGTATATTATCGATATATACTCTCCGCCTTTGCTTTCATTCTTGGCTAGCCGAGAGGCTGAAAGAATGAAGTGAGCATTCAAGAGTAAAGGGAGTTGTACGAACCCCTCGAGAGAGGCAGACGTCCAAATCTCCCAGATTGGAGTAAAATCCAATAGTGGGTTTCACCGCGTAAAGCGAGTTTTAGGCCTCCGATTTAGACGAGAGTCGGTCGGACCTTCCTAAACTCAGTTGGGCACGACTTCGAGAGAAGCGTGTTCAAGCTTTAGGAACCTCCACGGTCAAGGACCTTTATCCTATTAAGTTTAGATTTTTATCGCATTTTCTTACTCGTTTTTAGCCGAGGTGATTCTTGATCGACTGCATTTCAATTTCATATTTTCAAACCTTCGTAGTAATCGTTTTACTTAATAGCTTTACTTAATTGCGGTGGTTCTCTTTCTAGTATAGCTTTACTTCCTCCCTTGCACTTAGATTTTCTAAAACCCTAGTTTTTTCCGTCGATAAGTTAATAGCGTTCGTGTGAGTAAGCATAGCCAACAGTTCCCGGATTTCAATACGACACTTGTGTCCCCTAGCTACAAATCGATAGGTATACTTGCCTCATCGGGTTGCTAGTTCGGTTGCGTTTATTTTCTTCGAACCCTAGCGCGCAACACTCCAGAAAGGCAGACTCGCATCATGGCGACCAAATGAAAGGAGACTCCTTCTTCGCCAGGGATGTGAGAGGGAGAGCAATCTGAGACAACCCTTCTACGAACTTCCGGTAATAACCGGCAAGTCCTAAGAAACTCCGAACATCCGTGGCCGTCTTCAACGGTGGCCAATTCCGTACTGCCTGGACTTTAGTTGGATCTATCGCCAAACTTGCTCCACTGATAATATGGCCCAAAACTGCCACCTCTTTTAGCCTAAACTAACACTTGCTAAACTTAGCATATTTCTTATGCTCTCGAAGCTTCTCTAAAGTCAAAGACAGATGTCTCGCATGCTCCTCTTCAGTCCTTGAGTAGATAAGGAAGTCTTTAATGAATACAATGACGAAGACATCCAGATATTCCTCGAACACCCGGTTCATCAAGGTCATGAACGTGGAGGGTGCATTCGTGAGCCCAAAAAGCATCACGGTAAACTCGAACAACCCGTATCTAATGCTGAAGGTCGTCTTCGGGATGTCTTACTCCTGAATGCGTAACTGTTTGTACCCAGACCTCAGGTCCAGCTTGGAAAACAAATGAGCTCCCTCCAATTGGTCAAATAGCTCGTCTATCCTTTGCAAGATATACGTATTCCGGACCGTCAGCCTGTTCAATGCCCGGAAATCAATACACAACTGAAGTGTCTCGTCCTTCTTCTTAACGACAAAGACCAGGGCTCCCCATGGTGAAGAGTTGGACGGACAAGTCCGGCCTCCACTAGTTCCTAGAGCTGGCTTCGAAACTCTGTTAGCCCAGGCAGCTTCTCTGAGAATATGTTGGCAAAATCTCGCAACACCGGGATATCCGAGATTGAACCCTTGGCCTCAGCCATTTCAATCAGCACGTCATAGACTTCATCCCCCTACAAGTGGGCCGTAACGACCTGCAAGGATGACAACACGAGAGGGGGAATAGATCTAATACCTTCGATGATCATGTAGGAATCCCTATGCCTCACAGTAATTCTCTTGGACATGCAGTCAATTTGGGCATGGTTCCAGTGCAACCATGTCATTCCCAGGATCAGATCAAAGACTGGCATCTTCATGATCGTCGCAAGTGCATCAAATATCATTCCGCCGATCTTCGCCTCCATGTTGTAGTGGGAAGAGGTGAACAGCTCCGATCCGTCGGGTAATCGTATCCTCATAATCAAACTCGTGAACCGCTCTATGCCTTCCAGCCCTTCTACGAAGGCCTCCGATACGAATTACTGTGAAGCACCCGTATCGAACAGCGTATAAGCGGGTTTGCCGCTGATGAAAACTATGCCTGGGGGGGGGGGGGGGTTAAATGTCTTAAAATCTAGTTATGGTTTTCTTTCATAGATTATCAATTCTATATCCATAAATTTAAGTGTTCAGGAAAGAAAACTTAAAACTTTCTTACGTACCTGTGATCACTTGCTCTATGTTTCGGGGTTGAGCCAGATACAGTGCATAAACTTGCTCCCTGTCCTGCCTGCGATCTGTACCCTGGTATCCACGTCCTCGGCAACATCCTCTCCATCAAAACTGCTGAGCATGTGGGGCAGCCTGTGTTGCTGGTAGAGGTGCTCCCCTCATGGGTAGTTCCTCCGGATGTGCCCTGTCTGACGGCAAGGCGACTTGAGCAATGGGGGGTGGTTGATCCGTACCTGCGTTATGTCAACTATACAGAAGAGCGTCAAGGAATTGAGCTTTCATTACTAGAATAATGAGAGTCTTAAGCCTGCGTGCCATTAAGACAAAATGCTAAATACCGTGTAAACGGTGGTGTTGAACATGGTTTGCCAGTTCACCAAGAATGTGCCCTGAGTGCACGGATCGTCGGACCGTGTGGCTGATGGTTGTGATGGATTGATTGTGTGTGAGAGCACAATATATGCTATATCTATCTATCCATTGCTATGCTTGTAGGGAAGGAATGTCACTGACCCGGGAAAGGGGTAGGATTGTTATAAATTGGTTAGCTGAATTTTGATCGTTGCCTTGTTTGCCACCTTCTTGGTGGGATGTCCCTATGCAGGTGCTGGAGAGACGAGCGAGAAGTAAGGGCTGAAGTCCCTGTTGTTGCTTCTACTACCGCTACCGCTGCTAACCCTTGAAGTCTAAGCTTTCTATTGTGTTTTTGTTCATGTGTGGCCGGCCTGTGCGCTAATGTATGCAATCGACACTATGAGAAGAGGAACTATAAGGCCTTAAGGCCAACCTATTTGTATTAGTTATACACTCCTTCAGGAGTTGATATATAATGTGATTTATCTGGGTAGTGGTCATTTTTGGTATGTGTTCATCTTTATTGTCATAATCTTCAGCAAGCATGCTCTGAGTTAGGATGGTATGGTGTTTTGGTATTAACCTGTGACCTTGCCGTATGTTTGTTGCATATATTGTGTGTTGGGTACATTGGAAAATGTGTACCTGATTTGGAGAAGCCTCACTTAGCTCAATGATATACATCAAGGTGTATTTGATGTTATTTTGAGTTTATATGTGCAGGATAAGTATTTGCTAAAAAGCAGAAAAAGTTTCTAAGTCCATGTGTCGACACTTCAAGAAGTCTGTGTTGACACTTGGAAAAGCTGTGTCGACACCTGAAGCAACTGTGTCGACACACAGAATTTTGTAGTCGACACACAGAATTTTGTAGTCGGCATCAACTGTGTCGACACCGGGAGGCAGTGTCGACACACAAAAATAGTTAGTCGACATCAACTTTGTCGACACCGGGAGGAAGTGTCGACACACAGAAGCAGAGTCAACATCAGCTGTGTCGACACCTGGAGGCAGTGTCGACACACAAATTCTGAGACTAAATTAACTATGTCGACACATAGGACTTGTGTCGACACTCAGCAGAGGTTCAACACAGATGATTGTTGTGGAGTGATGGGGTTAGTGTCGACACAAATAATCAGTGTCGACAAATTCTCAAGATGAAGTGTCAAGAAGCTGTGTTGACATCAAGGCAGCTATGTCGACACCACCAAAGTCTGTGTCGACACTTAAGTCACTTATGTCGACACATATTGATAGATTTTCTCGACACTTTATGACAGTCAGTCTCGACACTTAATAACAGTCTCGACGCTTTGTTGACAAATACAAAGGCTCAAGAAATATTTGAAGACTTGACAGCTGTGAGTTACAACAGGTTTACTGAAGCTGTCAGACTTGTCAGAAGTTCGTTATAAACCGGATCAGCCGGTTACCATGGGTTAACCCTATATATAGATGGACTGTGTCAAATCAAAGGATAATAATGATCGTGACAATATATGCAACTACCACAACTATTGTGAGATTTATCTCTGATCAAGAAAGTGCACGTCACAGAAGAAGATCATCGTGAGAAGATCTAAGAAGACATTCTAGAGTAATTATCCACTCTGATTTTGTCTAAGGGGAATTCATTCAGAATTCAGAAGTAACTTCAAGAGGTTTGGGGAGAAAGAGCTCAAGCTGTCTTGAGGTCAAGAAGGAGGAAATCACAAGTCTCTTAAGAAGTAGATCCTGAACTATTCTACAAAGAAGATCAAGATCCATTTCTGGAATACAAGAAGGAAGCTGCCAGTCAGTCAACTTCAAAGGATATCAACCCTACTAAGTTCAGATTCAAGAAGCTTTGAAGAAAGCTAAGAATAGGTTGATTTCAGTCATCAGATTCATCAAGAAGCTGATCAAGAATCTTCTTATCCTTTCTCTCTCAACAAGGGTAAGAGTCCGTCAAATTACTTATCAATTTCTGTAGGATCTTTTCAAAGATCTGAGTGTAAGCCTGTGTTATAAACGCTGAGTGTAGGAAATTCATTTCTTTGAGTTTTAATCCTGTGTTATAAAGGCTGAGTGCAGGAGATTTAGATCTCTGAGTGGTTAGGTAGTTTTAGCCTCAGTATAGGAGAATCAGTTCTCTGAGTTGTAGGCCTTGTGGAAAGGCTGAGGTAGGGCTTGTTAGCCTGAGTTGTAGGAACCTTATAGGGTTCTGAGTTGTAGGAACCTTTCAGGGTTCTGAGCTATAAGATCTGTGGATCTGAGAAGAAGGAAGAAGTTAGGCCGAATCTAGCACACTGCTAGATAGGTGAAGGGGGAAAGTGGATGTACCCAGACCTTAAGGAACCACTATAAATCTGTGTGCAATCTGTAATGTGTGTTTGATTGTGATTTCTGAGATTGTTGTGTTGTGTTGGTTGTAGAGATATCTAATTTACTCAAAGAACTATAGCTATACTCTGCCTTAGTTTAAAACAAGGAAAAGTACCTATTCCCCCCCCCCTTTCTAGGTGTTTAGGTTGTCTTGAATTTAAAACTATCAAGTGGTATTAGAGGGAGGTTACTCAAAGAATGACTTAACACTCTGATTTAGATCCCTAAGGCAGAATCAAGAATCAAGAAAATGGGTTTTGGAGAAAATCACAAGGAACTAGGTTCTATGAAATTACCCATCTGCAGGAAGGAGATATTTGGAATTTGGAAATAAAGAGTCTGGTTGTTTATGGAGGCTTCTGACCCAAGGATCTATATTACAGTAAAAAAAGGTCCTTATATTCCAAAGATTGTGTCTGTTCTAGATGAAAATCAAAGAACTCCCAAAGATTTTTCTGAGATGACTAAGGATGAAATTATCCTGGCAACTATGGATAAAAGAGCCCAGAATATCATAGAGAGTTCCATAGATGATTCAACCTTTCAGAATTTGATTCACTGCAAGACCTCCAAGGAAATGTGGGACACTTTGATTGTCTACATGGAGGGTTCTGAAGAAGTTAGACAAGATAAAAAGTCTATGCTAATCAGGAATATGAAAGTTTCAGACAAGGGAAGTCAGATAGCATATCTTTGTGCTATAAGAAGTTCTATAGAATAGTAAATGAACTAATGTCTTATGGAAGGGTCTTCAGTACATATGAACTGAATGACAAATTCCTAAGATCCTTGACAAAGGATTGGGATACCAAGATTTATACCATTAGGGAAGTGGCCAAACTTGCAGATATATCTCCTCCAACTTTATTTAGAAAGTTGCTGTCTTATGAAATGCAACTAATGACTAGAAAAGAGGAAGAAAGAAATGCTAAAGGGGAGCATAAAGAAAAGTCTGTGGCCTTCAAGGTTGAAGCCACTAGAAAGAATAGGAGGATGTCTCCATCACCTCCTAGGGAAGTTGCTGAAATTTCTTCAGATAATTCAGACAATCAAAGTTCAGACAGCAGTGACTCAGATAAATACTTTGCTGCCTTCACAAGGCAGTTTCAGAGATTTCTGAAGAAGAAGTAGTGGAAGTCAAGGCCCTCCACATCACAGCTAGCGGATGAATATTATCAAAAGAGAAAGTCATCTAGGAAAGACAGAAGCTGTTCTAAGCCTAGCAATTCTACAACATCAAAGATAGTTTGCTATTGCTATAATAGATCTGGACATATTGTTACTGAGTGTCCAGACAAAAGAAAGGAGTCTGTTGATAAGAGGAAGACTCAACAAAAGAGCAAGAAGGAGAAATCCTTTATTGCTAAGAAGGAGAAGAGCTTAACAGACCAATCATCTTCAGAGTCAGAATCTGAAGCTGAGGCATACATTGGCCTATATACAGCTGATGAAGAAGAAGAGTTTATGCAATTGTTGGACTCTATCTATGCACAGGAAGACCATTTGTACATGGGACTGATGGCTGTATCAGAAGAAGACAAATTGCAGGATCAGCCTGGTCCTAGCAAGGTACAATATTTGTCTAGTAATTTAGTTTGTAGTACTAGCACTGAGTCAGCTACATCTGCATCAAGTGATGTGGATGGATCTGAGTCTTAAGGTGATATTCATCAACTGATAGATGAATATGGGGACTTGTTGAGGGAACTAAAGAAAAGCAAGAACCTCGCCAAAACTTAGGCTAAGGAAATTGCAGATCTTAAGATGGCTGCATCTGGTTTAGAGAAAGAATTGGATCAAAAAATGAATGAGGTTTCCAAGCTGAAAACTATTATTATTATTCAGATGGGTACAATCACATATAAAAATGATCTAATCAAAAGTCTGGAAGTCAGACATCAAAAGAAGAAAGATTTGGTGGCTGGTTACTCCAAACCAAAATCATTTTTACCCTTAATAGATGAGTTTGTGTCTCAAAAGGGTAAGGCTGGAATAGGCTTTAAAGGTAACACAAGGGCTGCCCAATTCAAGAGAATGGGCAAAGCCTTAGTTCAGCCATTGAATTTTAAAGTCTCTGTAGTTTTTAGAAAGGTACAAGTGCCTTCTAACATGTATGACCTTAAGAATACTCTTGGTCATAATAAGACTGAAGTTCTGAATGACAAGGGTGCTTATGTCAATAAGGCAGCCCATGTTAATAAACCCATGGTTATGTGAAACTAGTGGGTGTAGCTGCAGCAGTACCAGCATAATACAAGAGATTTGCTGTCAACCAGACTGTCAAGAATGTATATAAAAATAGATACAACAAGTATGAATGCTGGTGTTGTGGCAAGACAGGTCATTATGCCATAGATTGCTGGCACAACACTAGTGTCAGGAAGAACAACAGTCTACCTGTTAGAAGAGCTGCAGGTAGATTTGTTAGGAATGAAGCTAACTTGAACCAAGAACCCAAGACTTAGTTGGGTTCTAAGGGAAAGTAATTCTTTATTGCAGGTGAGTCAAAGTCACCATGCCCCTATATTGTACTTGGACAGTGGATGTTCAAGACACATGACTGGAACAAAGGGATTGCTGAAGGAGTATTTACCTATTTCAAATGGGCCTAAAGTAATCTTTGGTGGCTCTGAAAGAGGAATCATCAAAGGATTTGGTAAAATTTATAGTAAAAAGATTACTATCACTCAAGTGGCCTATGTGAAGGGTTTGAAACACAACCTTATAAGCAAAAGCTAGCTGAGTGATTTAGGATATGACATTTCATTTGTTAAGAATGGATGTCATATCAAAAGGTCAAGTGATCAAAAGATCATTTTGACAGGATATAGAAAGAGGAATGTGTACTGTCTCAATTTTGAGTGTGAGAACAAAGGTTCTCCTATTTGTCGTGTAGCTGAAGAGAAAGCCTCTCATTGTGTCAAATGGCACAAGAGGCTTTCCCATCTTAACTACAAAACAATTGGCCAACTCTTTAGCAAAGAGTTAGTGAGGAATGGTCTTCAAGTTAAGTGTATAAACGAAGGGATATGTTCAGCTTGTCAAAAGGGCAAGCAAACAAAATCCTCCTTTCATAGCCTTAAAACAAGGTTTCAGTGAGGTGTCTATACCTCTTACATATGGATATTTTTGGTCCTATGCCAGTTCATAGTCTAGGTAGGAAGGTCCACACTTTTGTGGTTGTAGATGACTATTCTAGATATTCCTGGGTGTTCTTTCTGAGACAAAAATCAGAAACCCCAAGTGTTTTACACAGTTTTGTTAGACAAATTCAGAATGAACTGGACAGTACAGTGGTCAAAATCATAAGTGACCATGGCACTGAATTTCAATCTGAAAGTATGACAAGATTATGTGAAGAGTTTGGGATTTTTCAAGAATTCTCCTCACCTAGAACACCACAGCAAAATGGTTTTGCTGAAAGAAAGAATAGAACATTGATTGAGGCTGGTAGAACTCTATTTAGTGACACTTCTCTCCAAGAATATTTCTGGGCTGAGGCAGTAAACAATGCATGTCATGTGCTAACCAGGGCTTCTGTCACCAAGTACCACAAAAAGACTCCCTATGAGATCATGAAAGGTAGAAAACCAAATCTATCCTATTTTAGGATCTTTGGTTGCAAGTGTTATATCCTCAACAATGGAAAATCTAATCTAACTAACTTTGCTGCCAAATCCCAAGATGGGATATTTGTTTGGTACAACAACAACAGTAAGGCTTATAGGGTCTACAACTGGATTACATAGGTTGTAGAAGAATCTGTACATGTTGTATTTGATGAAACTAGATTGATAAAAGGTGAGTTGCCTTGTAGTTCATGCAGTCCAACAGGTATAAATGAAAGATTGGACAAGCTTTCCATTGCAGAAGATTCAACTGCAGATCAAGATATGGAAAATGGTGGCAACTGTCAAGGGGGAGTACAGGACTCTCTAAAAGCTGAAGAAAACCAAGAGGTGCAACACATTGAAGAAACTAGAGGTGTTCAACCAGAAGATAATCTACCTCCAGCTGTTAGACACTTAAAGGATCATCCAGCAAATTAGATAATTAGTGACCTAAGACAAGGAGTGCAAACCAGAAGCAGGAATTTGAACACAGTCATGCACTCAAGCTTTCTATCTCAATTAGAGCCAAAGAAATTTGAAGAAGCTATCCTAGAGCCACATTGGATTAATGCCATGCAAGAGGAGCTAAATTAGTACAGAAGGTGCAAGGTCTTGGAGCTAGTTCCTAAACAAAAAGAGCACAATATCTTTGGAACAAAGTGTATCTTTAGGAACAAATTGGATGAGAGTGGAATTATAGTGAAGAACAAAGCAATACTTGTTGCAAAAGGATACAGGCAGGAAGAGGGAATAGACTTTGATCAAACCTTTGCCCCAGTAGCAAGACTGGAGGCCATTAGAATGTTCCTTGCCTATGCAGCATATCAAGGATTCAAAGTATTCCAAATGGATGTAAAATCAGCATTCCTAAATGGAAATTTAAAAGAAGAAGTCTATGTAGAGCAGCAATTAGGTTTTGTAAATTCTCTCAAACCTGATTATGTTTATAGACTTAGGAAAACTTTGTATGGGTTAAAGCAAGCCTCAAGGGCTTGGTATGAAACACTGTCTACTTTCCTTATTGAGAACAAATTCTGAAGAGGGAAAATAGACAAAACTCAATTCCTAAGGGAATCCAAAGGTAAGATAATCTTAGTCCAGATTTATGTAGATTACATAATTTTTGGGTCTACAAAAAACAACCTTTGCAAGAAGTTTGCAAAACTTATGCAAGGGAAGTTTGAAATGAGCAGTATGGGGGAACTTAAGTTCTTCTTGGGACTCCAAGTAAGACAAACTGAAGATGGCTTGTCCATATCCCAGTCTAAGTTCACCAAGGAGTTAATTAAGAAGTATGGTATGGAATCATCCTCCACCATGAGAACTTTTATGGGAACAAGTATGCCTATATGCAAAGATGATGCAGGTAAACCTGTAGATGAGTTTTTGTATAGAGGAATAATTGGCTCTCTTCTTTATCTAACTGCTAGTTGACCAGACAAAATATATGGAACATGTGTTTGTGCTAGGTACCAATCATGCCCTAAAGAATCTCATTACACTGCAGTAAAGAGAATTTTGAGATATCTAAAGGGCACACCTAATCTAGGCCTTTGATACCCTAGGAATGGAAATTTTCTACTAACAGGCTATTAAGATGCAGACTTTGCAGGTTGTAAAGAAGATAGGAAAAGAACTACAAGCACCTGTCAATTTCTAGGAGGTAGATTTATATCTTGGAGCAGTAAGAAGCAGACTAGTGTGGCAATATCCACAGCTGAGTCTGAATATGTGGCAGTAGGAAGTTGCTGTGCACAGCTATTATAGATTCAGCATCAGCTAGAAGACTATGGTATTCAGGTCAGTAGAACACCTTTGTTTTGTGATTCTACCAGTGCTATTTCTATTGCTAATAATCCTATTTCACATAGTAGGACTAAGCATATTGAAATAAGGTACCATTTTCTTAGAGAACATGTGGAGAAAGAGGATATCTTACTAGAATTTGTTTAGACAGATTATCAAATTGCAAGTGTATTTCCTAAGCCTCTAGATGAAACTAAATTCAATAGATTTAAAATTGAATTAGGAATGTTGACCATTTGTTAGATTACCAGAATTGGCTAAGAACAATTGTGTTGACACATTCAGGGAAATTGTGTCGACAATTCAAGAAAATTGTGTCGACAAAGAGTCGTAGTGTTGACACCTAAGGGACAAAGAGTCGACACATCCAGAAAAGTAGTGTCGACACAACCAGAGTAATGGTGTCGACACTTATAGAAATTCTATCGACACTTGTAATAAGAGTCGACACAGAATTTCTTATACACTACTAAGTATGTCCAGTGTCGACATATCATCAATTGATGTCGACACATAGTTGTCAGCGCCGTAGTCGAGACAAAAGAAGTATGTGTCGACACTTTCCAACAGTGTCGACACATTTAGACAATTTTAACCCGCCTGTTGACCTTCTTTGTTTAAAAAGGTATAAATAGGTCGAGAACATATTCTGTCGACACGCTCTCCAGATTTTCGAGACTAAACCCTTGTGTCGACAAACTCTCTTCTCTAAACTCAAGATTTCTCTCCATTCCAATGGCGCCAAAGGTTGAAGACAACATCAACAAAGGCTACGAGATGGTGCGTAATGCTTTTAAGGATGCGGCGTCAAAGATTAAAGGAGTCATTACCCTTATTAATGATAATGGATTAGACTTTCTTGTTTCTGAACCTACAAAGATCTGGAAGAAAGAAGTATTTGAGTTCTATGCTGCAGCAACAGTGGACTCCACTTGCCTAAAGATTAAGTCAACAGTTCATGGTAATAAAGTGAAACTCACTCTGAAGAGTTTAAGAAAGATTCTTCACCTTCCAAGAATCTAGGATGAAGAAGAGGTCCAAGCCTCAAAGACAAGGGAGGCTCTTCAGTGGTGTGGATTGGATCCAACCATGAAGATTGGAGCAGCAATCAACCGAAAAGGGATGAATCAACAAGGAATGTTTCTATCTGAAGTGGTAGGGAAGGTGATTTTGTGTAAACCAGGAGGCCATGATAGGATCTCTGCCATTATGTTAAATCTGATGACAAAGATAATCTACAAGATAAACACAGACTTGTCTGCAGTTCTATTTGAAAAGATAAAGGAAGGAATCAAAAAGACTAATTTGGCTAGATTAATGAGTCTATACCTGGCTGGAGCAATTCCAGAGGTAATGCATCAGCTTCAAGGATCTTAAATAAATCATATGAGAAGGATGGACATTAAGAAAATATCAAGATGGGATAGAGTTCTCTCCACGGACACACCTGATTTGGATAACCAAGAGACTGTAGTAATATCCCCAGTCCATGACATTACAACTCATGATCATGTGCAGGAGGACACAGTGAATGCACAAGTGCAGGGGGAACAGGTTATGGAACAGGTCCAGGACCTGACTAAAACTGTCTAAGTAAATTAGGATATTGTTATTGCACAGTTGCAGGGGGAGCAACATTCTGCACAAGGACAAGGGGAAGAAAGTATTTACTTGGAAAGTTAAATGGATTCACATTCAATTATTGGCACTCCTCATGTCAACAGTCTAGCACTAGATGTGATCATGGAGGATACATCTGTAGTTGCTGATTCTCCTGAGATAGCTGTATCACCAGTTCACAATCAACAAGAATTCACCATGGAAGAGTTGTTTCCAGACATAGAGGGAATAGCAGTTGAGGGGGAGCAGGTAACTATTGAGGAGGTGCAAGATAGGACTGAAAAGGAACTTCCACCTAGTCCAAAAGAAAGAGTGAATATTGATAGTTCTTCTGATTCAGAGGATGAAGAGAGAGCAAGTTTAAAGAAAAGAAAACTAATGGTTTTTAAGAGGAGAAGCCAGACCTATAAGCAAGCTTTGCAAGCTACTACTTCCCAACAAGCTCTTGAGATTGATTACAACAAATTTTTGGTTGACTTACAAGTCAAAATGGATGAGCAGAGATTGTCTCTTTAAAAATATGTGGATGAAAGCCATAAGGCTCTTCAATTTGATCTAGCCCAAGACACAAAGTCAATCAGATTTGAGGTCAATCCGAATAAGAAGGAAATGAAAGATTGCTTCCACAAGGGGGCAATGTTGTGGTATTTTTGGCTACTCAACAAGCAGATATTAAGAGACAAGTGGATGATATTGCTTTCAAACAAGGATATGTCCTTGAAAATCAAATAAGAATGAATGAGAATCTGACTGAATCTCACAATGTGATAGTCACTGAGTTAAAAAATACTGTTATTGCAATGACTGAGGCAAAAAATAAGGAGAAAGAAGAATTTGATAAGAAGCTACAGGAAACCTTGGATTCTTATAAGACAGCTATTACTAATTCTCAGAAAACAGTTTCTGATCAGTTTCAAAAGTTAAAGACATTCTTTAAAGATGGAATCAATTACCTGGATGGACAAATCAGATTTCAAAAAGATGATTTGAGAGAACATGTGGACAGAGAAGTCATAAAGGGGGAGAGGGTATTAGTATATGTAGGCTCTGATCATGCCAAATAGATAACCAATAGTATCATAGCCACTCTGGGATATCCACCCTTATGTGATGATGATAATGTGGCGTAGTCAGGGGTGCAACCAACTCTTCTTGAAGATGATAAACCTGAGGTTACCCAAGTCATTTACCCCCCTGCAGATCTTGAGATGATACATCAACAAGTTCAGTCTATGTACAGCCCTCCACCACCAGTTACTAATGTTATTATTGAAAAAGTAGATTTGCCAGAAGCTGGTCTGAAAGCTCAGCAAGATGCTCAGTTATTAAAGAAAAGATTCAGAGAGCAGGTAGAATTAAAACCTTATTTTGAACAGTTGAGCCCCACTTCAAGAAACATCATATTAACTTCCTGGAAAGCTGTAAAAGATCAAGTTCATGAAAGAGGGAAATGGTATAATGAGCAGGAGTGGAAAAAGTATGTGGCTAGGGAAGAAGCAATAGTTCAATTAAGAAGAAAGGCTAAGAGTGGGAAGCTACCTTCGGATGCTCAGGAGCCTAGCAAGTATTTCCCTAAGCCTTTTCATTACTTTGAAAGGAAAATTATTAAGGCTGAAGCACAAAAGAAAGCTGATTTGAAAGGCAAGAAGCCTATTGAAGATACAGGACCTCCTGTGCAGGCTTAGATTATATCTTGAAAAGGAATAGTCATCAAGGAGCCAGTCCAGCCTTTGTTTTGTTTTTACTAGATTGTTCAAAAACTATGTAATTCTTAGTTTTTCAAGAAGTCTATGTAATCTTTATTAAGAAACTTTTTGATATTATAAACAAAACCATGTTCCATGATCATTTAGTTTGCATCCTTTTTCTGTGATGTGATTTGACTATTTGTTTTGTTTATAATTTACCCTGTTAAATAATGCTTATACATCATCATGTTTATTTATCATAAGTGGTGTATATTATTGACAAAAGGGTTATGACTTCTCCAAATAGGGGGAGATTGTTGGGTACATTGGAAAAAGTGTACCTGATTTGGAGAAGCCTCACTTAGCTCAATGATATACATCAAGGTGTATTTGATGTTATTTTGAGTTTATATGTGCAGGATAAGTATTTGCTAAAAAGCAGAAAAAGTTTCTAAGTCCATGTGTCGACACTTGGAGAAGTTGTGTCGACACTTGAAGCATCTATGTCGACACACAGAATTTTGTAGTCAAAACACCAAATTTTGTAGTCGGCATCAACTGTGTCGACACTGGGAGACAGTGTCGACACACAGAAATAGTTAGTCGACATCAACTGTGTTGACACTGGGAGGCAGTGTCGACACACAAAAGCAGAGTCGACATCAGCTATGTCGACACCTGGAGACAGTGTCGACACACAAATTCTGAGACTAAATCAACTGTGTCGACACACAGGACTTGTGTCGACACTCAGCAGAGGTTCAACATAGATGATTGCTGTGGAGTGATGAAGTGATTGTGTCGACACAAATAATCAGTGTCGACACATTCTCAAGATGAAGTGTCAAGAAGCTGTGTCGACATCAAGGAAGCAATGTCGACACCACCAAAGTCTGTGTCGACACTTAAGTCACTTGTGTCGACACATATTGAAAGATTGTCTCGACACTTTATGACAGTCATTCTCGACACTTAATGACAGTCTCGACGCTTTACTGACAAAGACAAAGGCTCAAGAACTGTTTGAAGACTTGACAGCTGTGAGTTACAACAAGTTTACTGAAGCAGTCAGACTTGTCAGAAGTTTGTTAGAAACCGGATCAGCCGGTTACCATGGGTGAAGCCTATATATAGACGGACAATGTAAAATCAAAGGATAATAATGATCGTAACAATATATACAACTACCACAACTATTGTGAGATTAATCTCTGATCAAGAAAGCGCAAGTCACAGAAGAAGATCTTCATAAGAAGATCTAAGATGACATTCTGGAGTGATTATCCACTCAGATTTTGTCTAAGGGGAATTCATTCAGAATTCAGAAGTAACTTCAGAAGGTTTAGGGAGAGAGAGCTCCAGCTGTCTTGAGGTCAAGAAGGAGGCAATCATAAGTCTCTTAAGAAGTAGATCCTGAACTATTCTACAAAGAAGATCCAGATCCATTTCTTGAATACAAGAAGGAAGCTCCCAGTCAGTCAACTAAAAAGGATATCAACCCTACTAAGTTCAGATTCAAGAAGCTTTGAAGAAAGCTAAGAACATGTTAATTTCAGTCATCAGATTCATCAAGAAGCTGATCAACAATCTTCTTATCCTTTCTCTCTCAACAAGGGTAAGAGTCCATCAAATTACTTATCAATTTCTGTAGGATCTTTTCAAGAATCTGAGTGTAAGCCTGTGTTATAAAGGCTGAGTGTAAGAGATTCAAATCTCTGAGTTGTAAGCCTGTGTTATAAAGGCTGAGTATAGGAGATTTAGATCTCTGAGTGGTAAGGCTGTTTGAGCTTGAGTGTAGGAGAATAAGTTCTCTGAGTTGTAGGCCTTGTGGCAAGGCTGAGGTAGGGCTTGTTAGCCTGATTTGTAGGAACCTTAAGGATTCTGAGTTGTAGGAACCTTTCAGGGTTCTGAGCTGTAAGATCTGTGGATTTGAGAACACGGAAGAAGTTAGGCCGATTCTAGCACACTGCTAGATAGGTGAGGGGGGAAAGTGGATGTACCCAGACCTTGGGGAACCACTATAAATCTGTGTGCAATCTGTGATGTGTGTTTGATTGTGATTTCTGAGATTGTTGTGCTGTGTTAGATGTAGAGATATCTGATTTACTCAAAGAATTGTAGCTATATTCTGCCTTAGTTTAAAACAAGGAAAAGTACCTATCCACCCCCCACCCCCTCTAGATGTTTAGGTTGTCTTGAAGTTAAAACTATCAGTGTGGGGACCCGACCGGACCTTCTATTATATGTTATTTAACGGGTGTATTCGTTACATCTGCCCTAGCTCCGATATCTGAAACTGTGTGGGTACGGACGGGGCGGGAGTGCCCCCCACTGGCACAACTTGCACCGGAATCTACAAGTAAGGTACCAACTTAAGGTCAGGTTGGCTAATCTAAAGGTAAAAATTGGACATACTTAGTGTGACTTTCATATGGGCACACCACTGCTTCCGCAAAATAAGTTTTTCCCCAAACTGACTAATTGAACGGGGGTGGCACAATTTTTCAATGACTTCTTTAGTTAAGGATCTGTAGCAAGTTGATACCATTTGTATGACCCCCCCCCCCCCCCCCCCCCCGCCTCCCAGAACACAAAATACGACACGAGTGGAGTCTTATGACCAGAACAGCCGCCTTGCGATAGCGTGAGCACACAGGCTAACCTGTACTGCAAGACGCCTATCCTTCCAGCTTTAATCAATATCATTCATTGCCAACCCAACAAAGAATATAAAACAGAATTCAAGTCCACACATAAGAAAAAAGTCCAAAAGAAGTACATCAAATAATAGAAACATCAATAAGCATCTATAATATCAGAGTACAAGTACAAAATCGCACAAAGGCAATAACTGAAATCTATCAAAGACTCACATCGGTAACGAATGGCAGCGATAGTACAATCACATAAGGCCCTATCGTCCTGGACTGGTTGCCCTACTGCATAACATGCTGCTCAATCTGCGAGGTTTCCTCCTAAAAAGGTAGACGTAGCAATTGTTAGTCATAAAGACTAAGTACCTATCACATCCGCTCCCTCGGCGAATCCTCGGTACCGGGCGGAGAAAGGAACAAGAGTAAAATATATATAAATGATCAGTAGTACAAAGCAGGTGATATAGAGCTAGTAAATAAATAACAGTGAATATCAAAGTAAATATAACAAATGAGTAAACAATCTACTCTAGCTTTTCAACCATCAACAATAGTATATAGATATAAATCTACGATAGTAAGTAACTTAACTTATATGAATGCCCATACAGACATATAAGTTAAGGATCGACTAAACAGTAAAGTAACTCATCGTATAAGAGTTCACATACAAACTTATAAGATGAGGATCTTATGTAAGTAATATATGTGATGATATGAATGCAATGCCATGACTCACCCAAGATCATGCACAAGAAACTACTATGTCAACACAGACTTGTAGTTCCCACTTTTTGAGTAGGTAGCTAACCTCTCAGGCATCATCTGTCATGGCCAGATGGTGAACGTAGAGCGGGCTTCTCCACTACTAGGAAGGCATCCACACTACCATGTCTAGGCCGTTGTACTCCTCAATGCTAAGAACACAACAGCGGAGCACACATGCGTACTACGGCTCAGAGGGGTCTCGGGTAGATGTGGATCAAGAACACAACCCAAACTTGCCTATCATCGTGGAACAGAAGGTGCCTTTGTGAACATATCAAAAAAGGACCAAGGCCAACCGTCCACTAGCACGAAGGGTGCCTCGGGAAATAAAAACCGAGGACCAAGGCCCAACCGTCCAAGTCTATCTATCAGCTCCCGTCGGTGTGATGATTGGCAAGCCCGTAGACATACCACACTATCTTTAACCCCAGATTATTACACCGCGTGTCAACTCACACTGCATGTAATTTCACATATGAGGGCTCCACAGTGAGTCCCTTATTTTATTTCACATCTCGAGCTCAACAGTAAAGTAACTCATCGTATAAGAGTGCACATACAAACTTATACACTGAGGATCTTGTGTATGTAATGTATGTGATGATATGAATACAAAGCATTGACTCACCCATGTTCATGCACAAGAAACTGCCATGTTGACATAGACTTGTAGTTCCAATTTTTCGGGCAGGTAGCTAACCTCTTAGGCTTCATCCGACTTGGCTAGATGGTGATAATTGAGAGGGCTTCTCCACTATTAGGCAGGCATCCACACTACCTGGCCTAGGCCTCTGTACACCTCAATGCTAAGAACACAACAATGGAGCTCACCTGCGTACTACGAATCAGAGGGGTCTAGGGTAGATGTGCACCAAGAACACAATCCAAACTGACCTATCATCGTGGCACGGAAGGTTCCTTTGTGAACATATCACCAAAGTACCAAGGCCACCCTTCCACTAGCACGGAGGGTGCCTCGGGAAGTAAACACCGAGGACAAGGCCCAATCGTACAAGTCTATCTATCAGCTCCCGTCGGTGTGACGACTGGCGAGCATGTAGACCTGCCACACTATCCTTAACCCATATTATGACACTTCCTATCAACTCACACCGCATGCAATTTCTCATATGAGGGCTCCACAGTGAGTCCCTTATTTTATTTCACATATTGTGCTCAACAACACGCAAGGGCAGCACACCGAGTCCCTTATCAACATGTCGTTTTAGTGCAACAACACCGTCACACTTACAACCCTTCCACATGTCTATACCACACGAGGGTTCATTACTTATGCAGGTAGCGTTCCACCTCATACGACATACCAACTCCACACTGCTACCCATAGGGAGACACAACTCTGAGCAGTGGACTACTGAACGCATTCAATTAAACAACATCTCACATGGCCATAAATTAGCTTCATAAAATTTGTTTCAAAATTATATCCAACACATTGTTATTATCAAGAACATCCTTATCAGTTCACAAAGTTAAATCATTCGTACCATCCAAACTCATCAACTCATTTGTTCACTAACCTCCACCAAATCTTCTCGTTCAAGAACACTTCACTATACCATTTGTTCATTAAGGATTTATCCAACTAATGCCATAACCATATTTTATCATGATTAATTATATACTAAAATCACCAAAACATTAACGTTATTGTACTACAATCTCTCTATCAAATCTAAAGCCGATCCAACATAAACCAGAGAGTTATATGTGCAGGAAAGATTACTGTACAGCAACTTCGATCGGTAATTCCCGATGCTACAGGAATCTGGTGAAGGTGTGTAACCCCTCATTAGAAAGGTCTTTCCGTTGGCTACAACTTTCATGTTCAGCCCACAACCCAGATCCGGCCGCATCGTGTCCGAAAACACCCTCTAAGACTGGTGCGTGCAGAAAACATATTTCTGCACGCATCTTAAAGCAAGATTAACGACATCGGTTCTTCTTCTTCTTCAAGCCATATGTTCAAACCATGTCCACAAATTCCTCCACCCTTATTCACCCTCATGAGACCATTTTCTCTCCACATACCAAGTCTACCATCTACTCAAGGAGAGGGGAGAGGTATAAAACATTACTATCCTTAGGGCACATGTCCTAGAAAGGTCTCTTCCTAGGAAATCTTCATCTCGCAAGTCAAAACTCTTTTGAGTCGACATCTCGCCTAGAAATAACTACAGATCTAGCACTAAGGGAGAGGATAGGAAGCACACCTCATTTCCGACATTTCTGGCCATGGACCTCGTTACTCTTCTTTGTGGCATCTTCTTCTCCTTTGTTGAAGTTTGTTCTTTATGGGAAAGAAGATTGGCTCTGGCGATCTGCTGCTCTTCTGTCAATTTCTACACAAGAAATATGCTCGATAAGGGAGAACGATGAGAGTGACGGCTAGGGTTCATTTCTGTAAATCTCTTTTACATTAAGAAGTTTGGGTAATTGCCTAGACATGTGTCGGCCTGACATTGGATCGTCTAATATTACTTTAAATGAGTCATTTTGAAAGGATGCGGCCCATTTAAGTCGATTTGGTACAATTCTCGAAAATCCAATTCAGCAGTGGCCGAAAATTCGCCCAAGGCAAAGTTTTTTCTAAATTAAATGCCATCGAGAGCATTGAGTCCACTCAACGTCGAGAGCGTTGAGTCCACTCAACGTCGAGAGAGTTGAGTCCATTCAATGCTCTCAACGCCTTAACCCGCCAGAAACATTCTAAGTTAAATGGCATCGAGAGCGTTGAGTCAACTCAACGGTCTCAATGCCTTCGCTCGCCAGAAACAAACTAAGTTAAATGGTGTTGAGAGAGTTAAGTCGACTCAACGCTCTCATTGGCTTAATCCGAAAGAAATAAAAAAAGTTAAATGGCGTCGAGTGCGTTGAGTCCACTCAACGCTCTCGATGCGTAACCCTCTAGAAATAAACTAAGTTAATTCCTGATCTAGTCGTCGAGACCAGTCGACTCACTCGACGCTCCCCGAACCTGAGACAATTTTCTTGACTCAAAACGCGTACGAGGGGTCTTGCGCGAAATGGGACGTTACACGTTGAGTGCATTTAACGCACTCGACGCCAACCAATTAACTCAACGATATTGCCTTCACTCAACGCCGCATTGTGTACACTCAACGCTTTTGACTTAGTCTCAAAACTACTCAATGCCCAGACTTCATTCAACACTATAACACTCAACGTCAAGGCTTCACTCAACGCCGCATTGAGTACACTCAATGCTTTTGCCTTGGAGCCAAAACATCACTCAGCGCACTCAACGCCGAACTAGCATTACCCGACGATTCTGCATTATACTCAAAGTTCACTCAAAGATTTCAGCGCTAAGTCTAATCCACTCAACGTTAAATCTTATACTCGACGAACTCAATACCTATTACTCCATGAATACAGCAATACTGAACGCCAAGTCTTATACTCGATGAATTGGACTTAACTCAACGCCAAAACATTACCTGCCGAATTTCAATAGATGCTCGACGAATTCGTCTTAAGCTGGGACTGATTTTCGAAGGTTATGACTTTGGTCATATTCGACAAATTTTACTTGACTAATAAACTATATAAAACGAAATCAACTTAAACTAACAGTCAAACCCTTCAAATCCACTCACTACCATACGCAGCGAATTAAGCAAGGTCTTACTAATCTATAATTCACGGATATACCCACAGACCAGCAGTCAAAAATACGGTGAATACGCACATCACCGGAGCCAAAAATCTACCATATGCAGCAGGTAGAACCTTGCCAAACCCTACCCAATTCCTAAATTCTTCGAAGGAAAAAGGGAAATGACAGAGAATGTAAGGAATGAAAGCTTGGCAAGGGGAAGAAATAACCACTTACCTCGATCTTGTCGAAATTTGTCTGCACAACAACTCGTCCTCACGGATCTGGCCGCAAGAACACCTAAGCAATAACTTCTGGAACTTTTAAGGATGAAGGGTGGTCAAAACGAGTTTCCTAACACATAAAATTTCAAGAAATGGGAAAAACTCACTGCACAAATGGAGATCTTGGTGAGAGATATACGGATCTACTCTCTGACGACAATTTCATGGACCAGAGCTCCTATAATTGACGGCTGAAGGCTTCGCAAGGACTGCCCCTTTCATTCTTCTACAACTCAGTCAGACTGTTTGAGAAAGACGATGAATAGGGTTTTTGCCTTATCGCAAGGCTATATATATAGTATAATAATATAATATATTATTATAAATAAAACGTCCAAATGACCAAAACTCGCACTAATTTGAATTTCTATGAAAATCGCACTGTAGCTAAATATCGACGCTACGAATCCAACGGCAAAGTCGAAATCGAAATCCGACAAACAAAACTTGGGTAAACACTCCGCGAAGTCTAAATACCAAATATCCCAAAAAACGCTCCACCGTGTTATAAAACGAACCCCGGCTCGCAAGGGAATATCAAAATATAAGAGAAATTAGCCAAGGTAATACTAACAAAGAAAAAACATCGGATAACAACGAGCAAAAGCCACCTTCCGACAGTGGTACCCACCAACTAAGCGTCAACGCAACGCCCTGACGTCAAAATACATCATTGAAGGGATTTTAAATAAACTTAGGATAATCAGGGGCGTTACAGCCACCCCTCCTAAAAGAAAGTTTCGTCCCGAAACTTTATGCACGAAGGATTCCACTATAGAGGAAAATAACCAAGGATTATAGAGTAGAAATACATACCAAATTAACTAGGAGAACAAATGAGGATGAGCCTCCCTCATAGCTGACTCCAACTCCAAAGTCGCGGTTTCCGCATCTTGGTTTCGCCACAAAACTTTAACCATCGATATGGTCTTCTATCGAAAACCCCATCCTGAGTATCCATAATGCGAACAGGCATCTCGACATAAGAAAGATTAGGCTCCAACTAGGGCACAGAATCAAGAACATGTCGGTCGCTAAGAACACACTTCCCCAACTGGCTTACGTGAAACACATCATGCATACCAAGAAAACTTACGGGCAAATCCAGCCTATAAGCTGACATTCCAATAAGTTCGATAATCTTTAAGGGTCCCACATACCTAGGATCAAACATATAATTCTTACCAAACCTCTTTACACCAGACATCACAACCTCAACACAACCCCTAGGGCTTGATTTTAAGGCCTCAACTTGACCCCAGGACCCCACAACAACACCCCTAACCCTTTAGGAGGTCTATAGGGTCACCAAGGACCCATTGGGGTCAATCAAAGTGGTTAAGTTGACTAGAGTCAAACCTAACCCTAAATGAGTCAAACTAACCACATATAGTCAATTGACCTTCCGTTAGCAAACTTGACCCCACCTAGACCTTCCTAACCCTCAAGGGAGGTAATGGGTCACGAAGGACCCATCGGGGGAAACTAAAGAGTTCAGTTGACAAGAATCAACACTAGCCCTAAATGGTCAAAGTTCCCTAACTAAAGGTCAAGTGGCCTCCAAGGTGCCAAACCAACCCTACCAACCCCTCCTAAACCTTAGGAGAGGCAAATGGGTCACTAAGGACCCATTGGGCTCAACCCAAAAGGTCAAGTTGACCAAAGTCAACTCAACCCTAATTTAGGTAAAATTAACTCAAGTTGACCTAACCTAATCCAATCCATTTGGGCTAAGCCCAATTTGAGTGGACCATTAGATCTAGGAGGCTGATTTTTATCTAAATGCCAATCATTTTTTTGAAATAGTGATTAGGAGAGAGAAATCTCCATTTCCCATTTAATGGAGGAGAGAGAAAGTGAGAAAGAGAGGCCATTCAGTGCCAAGGGAGGCCAAGAGCCTCTCCAATCAATTCTCATGGATGGTTTCATCTCCCCTGGTCAGTTAGGAGAAGTCCAGAGGGTTTTCCCGGCCATAGAAGTGACTAGGGGAGGAGAATTTTAGTTGGCCGAAAACCTTATTCATGGACATTAATGGTGGAATCTCGCCTTGGCCTCTCCTCTCCACATCTGAACATTTTAAAAGCTTCACCAAGTCTAGAGCAATCGTTTCCACCTTTCCTTTGAAGGATTTGTGCCCTATGGCTATATAATTGTCAAGCACCAAGCGACGCAACAACCGTCCATGGAGACACGGCGATCGGCTCGACTCCAGCCACCTTAGAAGGTCATGTTCCTCTCCTCATTCTTAATGGATTGATCCACTTCTATTGGCCACAAGGTTCAGGTCCAATTGGCCCCAGATCAAGCTGGCTGAAAGCTTATTTTTCAAGCTTTCTCCTCCACTCACAACTCATTGTTTCGGCCACCTCTGGCCGTCCAACCACCGCGAATCGCCAGACACCACCTCAACGAAGGTGGTGGTGGCGGTGGCCGGCGGGGAGGAGGCGTGGGTGGCCGGGAATTCACAGGCAAACATCGCACATGATGGGCCAATCCTGGTCGTTGGCTCCAGGAGAATAATGACCAGATGTCTTCGATCTGGTGCATCAAGATTTGTGCGGCCGGATTTAATACTATAGTAATGATTTTTATTATTTCATTTTCTATCACATATTTGGCAGTGCCTTGAATTAATTATTAAAACAACTTAGAGCCCTTTTTTAAAAAATGATTACCCTCAAAGTTGTATCCCTTGAAGTTTAGTTTATTTTAAAATTTGTCTTAACAAATTTGGGTCACTGGTTTGACCACAACACTCAATATGGTGCAACCCATACATAGGCTTGACCAGAGACTAAATTGAGTGCCGCCACTAAACTAGCCTGCAAAATGCTTTGAAAATTTGACCATAGGCTAGTTATACAACCACACTCATCATGTCAAAAACGTTAATTTTTGGAAAATAAATTCCTATAGTTTTTTGTAAAAATTTAATAAAACATGTATGATTTAATTAGATCGTCTAATGACCTCACCATTCCCCAAAATTTTGGTGGATGACCCTTAGGGTTATGATAGGTCACTGGTAAAAATCTTAACCCATTTGGGGTTAATTTGATTAGGTTTTTATGTGACCAAAAGGTTGGTCCTTAAAGGGTTGATTAGGGCTATGTGTATTTGATGGGTTGAGTGACTAGTCCTCATTTAAAAGGGATGAAACATGTGCCACTACCTCAAAGTCATATAAAACAACCCCTCAAGAGAATTTTAGTGATATGGGGTAGATATGCCCTAAGACCCTAGTGTAGGCCTTAGAGATTAGGTTTAGGGCCTAGGGAAGGACATGGGATATTATGTCCATGGATGGGCTTGGAACTTGGTTGCTGAGTTCCTAGGGCAGAAATAGTCTCTGGAAAATGGTTTTAGGAATTTTAGGAACCAACACCCTCATTAAAATAGTTATGGATAGTTTAGGGCACTTGGGTCCAATATTTAATTACATTCTTAAAATAAATTGGATGCTCATGAGTTTTAGGCAGAAACCTTAATTAGACAATATTGTTCCATAGGAATTTTATTGCAAATTTTGGATTGATAATTTTAGTACTTCATTCACAAACCCAAAGATTGATTCAATCACAAAATAATTATTTTAGAGTTATATGCTAAATGGAAAAGTGTGAAACTTGGTCAGGGAACATTTTAGGACATAATCATGCTCTGTGAACGTTTATAAAAATATTGAAAGAAGTTTCATATAGGATCCTTCACAGAGTGACCTAAGTTTAATATTTTAATATAATTCATTTATGTAATCAATTAGAGTTGAAAATTTATAATTCTTGGTCAGTAGCATTTTCTTATCATATTTATCATCTAGTAATTTTCTCATAATTTTTAGATTGTTTGTTTAATTTCTCCCTATTTATCATAATATTGTGGTTATTTATCCAATAATTGGTTGAAGGTAAAATCCATCGTAGAAAATTGGAAATTTGGGTATTTACTGTTATTCTGATGTTATTAGTTTATCATAATTTTATTAAGACCATAACTAGTAATAAAAATTGTACTTGGTGTTCAAAGCATAGGTGGCTTGATTTTGCAGTAAATATAATATATACCAAACAAAGTAAGAAAATTACAATCTTCTGGATTTATTCATAAAGTATCATGATAGACCCCCAATAATAATATTAGGCCATTTGGATGATTATTTGGAGTATCACCTTTCCTGCACACGATATAGCTCATTAGGTCTTCACACAATAAAACTGTAGAAATAAGGTAACATGTAGGACTTTGAATGAGAAGATGAGATAGTTGGTGTATCTGATATAGTTGAGAATGAATAAGGTCACTAATGGAAGGAAGGTAGTAATATACTGGTTGACTAGAGGCAAGGTTATACTCGGGATTGAAGGAGGATCGTCTTTCCCTGGAGAATGAGTTTAAATACACTTATGGATAGTTCAAGTGTAACGCCAAGAGGGTTTTTGACATGGGTAGTTACCAATAATAATAAGTACCTTGCAAAACAGAGCTTTGGCTTTCATCCCATTGTAGTTCCTAGCGCCCTCGAGAGCCCTTCACAGGAAATACCCTGGGCAGTACAAGGTTAACCTTAAACCGTAAGATTAAAATGTTAAAGAGCAATTAGAAATACTAGGACTTCACTTTCACTCACCCTGATGATTCGGGAGGTTATCTTGGTTGGGTTATCCGAGTAGTAGACTCGGTAGTTGTGGAAGAGGACAAGTTACCCCGGCAAGCCGTAGGCTCGGAAAATTGTTGTAGCGGACATGTAAGTCCGGGGAGCCAATTGCTCAAAAAATCATGGATGCGTGTGCATAAAGTGGTGGGTCTTCGGTATTTGACCGTCGTTCACACAAACGTCGATACGATGACTAGGCGGGTGTGGTTTATACTTGGCCAAGGAAATGACTGGCGGTTTGTCAGCATAGTACGTGGTGATTTTGGTGTGTCCTTCAGAGTCGTACGTAAGGGCTAGGTCTGGAAGTGTGAATACCCACCTGGGAGTGGGGTGACCCATCCCACTTACTCCATTGGCCACTACGGAGGCTCCTGGGAGTGAAGCTAGCTTCAAAATTGGGGGAACTAAATGTTTGTGTGCATAGAATCGTGTGCATGTGTTGCACTTGCATGAATCATTGCAAAAGACCCCTTAACTTATAAGTTTGTATGAGCATTCATATGAGTTAAGGTAATTATTTACTTGTTACTTTTCTTCATGGTGCAACTTACTTCTTACCCCCCTTTTTCTGCTCTACTTGATATAGAATTGCTAGTTTTTATTCTTGTAAATTATATACTATATGATCTGCTAGCTTAGGACCTTCGTCACCTGCTTTTGACTACTCTACGCCATCATAGCTTTCCTATCATTCCTCCCGCACGGTGCCTATGAGCCACTGGGGGAGGGGTGGGGGAAATTAGGCTATGGATGGGAGATAGGGAGTAGTACTAGGAGATACAACACCAATGAATTACGGTGCACATGGAGGTGGGCCAGTCTAGTACGGGAGCACCAGCTTCTGGCTCCGTAAGTGTTAGTTTAACTTAGCTTCCGCGAGAGTGTTGTAGTGAGGATATGATGTACCATGCATGATCCCATTTATATTTCTACTTTATTATTCTATTTTGGTGTAACGACTCCACCTGTTAAATAACATATAATAGAAGGTCCGGCCGGGGCTCCACACTATATGCTATAAATAGACAGTGAGGTCACAGGATAATACCACCAACGCATCCTAACACAGAGCATGCTAGCGGAATAGAAATACAAGCAGCTGAACTCATGGCAGGAATATCCACTAGATATATATAAACCAATGTTATATACAATCACTCAAACGAGGGCATAGCAAATACGACAGTTTTGCCTTAAGGCCTTACAGTTACTCTTTAAACAGTATGGATTACATACATCGGCGCGCAGGCCGGCCATACATGAATAACAGAAACTACAAAAGCTAGCTTTCGAGGGCTAGTAGCAATAGCAAGAGCGGCAGCAGCAGCAGCAGGGGCATAAGCCATTCATTTTCCACTCGGCTCTCCAACACCTGCACAGGGATAATCCACCCAGAAGGTGGCAAACAAGGCAACGGTCAGCATTCAGCTGACCAATTTATAACAATCCTACCCCTTTCCCGGGGCAGAGGCATACCTTCCCTGCAAAGCAATACAACAATTGACAGCTCATATATGTTGTGCTTTCACGCACAATCAATCCATCACAACCGTCGGCCACCCGGCCAGACGATCTTTTCTCTCAGGC
This sequence comes from Platanthera zijinensis, assembly GCA_039513925.1. Classification (NCBI taxonomy): domain Eukaryota; kingdom Viridiplantae; phylum Streptophyta; class Magnoliopsida; order Asparagales; family Orchidaceae; genus Platanthera; species Platanthera zijinensis. Next base: position 49,418,947 of record CM077083.1, read on the forward strand.
ACACTTTTTGGTACACCGGCGAACCGGGATAAATACCAATGAGCATTTAGTATTAATGGCGCGCAGGCCTAAGACTCTCATTATGCTACTGACGAAAGCCCAATGCCTTAACACTTCCTTGTAAAGTCAACATAACACAGGTACAGATCCGCCACCCCGTTTCTCAAGTCGTCTTGTCCTCACTAAGCACATCATACTTGCGGCTATAATAAAAGGGGCGGGTCGGCTTCACCTTTCCTGTTTGGCACGAGGCCTTCTAGAGCTCGCAGCTCCCAATCGCCATAACGTCCACCAAGGACTAGCATCATAATAGCCACACTGTCCACTTAGGACTGGCTTCATCGTCCATCAAGGACTTGCTATATTGTAGCCACAGCACATACAACACGAGGGAATTTTCCATGAGTTCTACAATCCAGTACTTCCTGCTACTCCCCTTAAAAGGCATAACCCAAAGACCCCACTCACTATGCGAGTATACGCAGAGTCTTCTCTGGTGCGTTAATGCAACATCACCAATCCAGACCAACATGCCCAGATGGGCTTCACACAGCATGCCTATCCCATACTACACTTTTCCGGTTCTTTATGCAGACTCATGCTGAGGATAGCAACTATCACCAACTGGAATCACTCACTTTTCCCACCTTTTGGTGGAGAGGATTCCTTACTCATGCATAAAGGAGGACTTCACATGTCCAAGAAGGAAGATCGTTACCCTTGACGCTCTCCTGGGATCCATCGAAAATCTGGCAGGTTGGAAAGTACCGCAAAAAGCTTTGCCTCAACTAAACTAGCCTCAGATCGCGAATCGGACCGCGGGAGTACCACCAAAACCTTGCTCTTCTCCTCCTTCTCCTTCCTCCAAGCTCTCTCTCTTTTTGCTCTCTTGATAAGAATGAGAGAAGAAGCTACTACTCAGTCTTATCACTGTAAGAGAAGACTAGGGCAATTAGATCCAAATAGAAGGAATTGGATGGCCAAGATCTGCCCAGAATTCTAATTTTGACTTGACACGGCCTGTGACACGCCCGTGTCCCAGGCCGTGTCCCCCTGGCGGTGTACGAACTGAGTCAAAATGAACTATAATATGGGTTCCACACTCCCGGTTCAGAGGGAAGACACGCCCGTGTGACTGGCCGTGTCACATGTTGTAACACAAGCACAAATCACCCGAGCAGGACACGGCTAAGGAACACACCCGTGTCCCTGGCCGTGTGCCCAACACGCCCCTCTGACACGCCCGGGTCACATGCCGTGTTCCACACTCTACGCCACTCAACGCCATTTCTCTCAACGCTACTAAACGCCATCGATTTTCACCCGAGCAGGACACGCCCTGGGACACGCCCGTGCCCCAGGCCGTGTTGCCTCTCGACGATAGTTCTCGAGTGCTCAAGTCGATGCCTCGAGAGAAGTGTAACACCCCGAAACTTGGAAGAGGAATCGACGGCGTCGTTTTGGACAAGTTTGGGTTTTGGGGGTAGGCACACGGCCTGTGACACGGCCGTGTCACAAGCCGTGTTGCGCCTGGGTCGTCGAGCCGTGTTGCGCCTGGGTCGCCGAGCCGTGTTGGTCGACGATCGGCGAGAAGGCACACGGCCTTGGACACGGGCGTGTCCCTGGACGTGTTTTTCTCGGGCTGTTCGCAGAATTTATTCTGCTAGGCGTGACACGGGTCACGACACGACCGTATCGGGGCTGACACCGGCGTGTCGAGGGCCGTGTCTTTGGCCGTGTCTTGGGCCGTGTCCTTCTCTGACTGGGAATGTTGGTCGGTAGGGGGGAGTGACACGGGCCTCGACACGGGCGTGTCAATGGCGACACGGCCGTGTCGGAAGCCGTGTCAAAGGCCGTGTCAAAGGCCATGTGCTGGTTTTCGAATCAGTCGAGACGGCAAATGGCTAACACGGCCATGCACACGGCCGTGTTGCAACCTGTGTTCGGCCTAGATTTTCTATTTTGGGTTCCGATCGTGGTCGTTCGTTCTTTTCTTTGGAAGATCCAACGGTGGGGAGCCTCCCTGGGTGGTTTAAGGCCAGGAATAGGGTTCCAAACCCTCATTCCCCACTTTCTTTTATCTCTCTAAGTTCTAGAGAGAAGGGAGAGCAAGGAGGCCAAGTTCCGGCCGCCGGCGAAGCTTCAGAGGTCCGTTTCGCGAGCGGAGTTCAGATCCGCGAAGGTGGGAGCGTTGCGGTGGTGTTCAACCGAGCAAATCTTCTCCATGGCTAGGAAGAGGGGACGAAAGGTAATGACACTTCTCCTCTCGATTTTTAGGATTTAGGATGCATGAATAGCATCCCCTTCCTTTCGTATTTTGAGCACCGAATCTCTCAAATGAGAGGGATTCGTGTAGCCTAGGTTCAAGAGGAACCTCCGGGTTGAGTATGTTCATCCCGGCATGCTTTGCATTAGAGATCCGCTCCGTTAGCGGAATAGGCATTGTGGGTGAAGCCGTGGTCGCGATCGTTAGTCCGACCCGGTGATGTTGCATAGCGAGCTTCGGGGATTCGGTAAAAATCTGTTGCGGCAATACACCGTTGTATGTATGCGTTTTCCCCCTTATATTTGAGTGAGTACTCATGGTCGTAACCAGACAAGGTTAGCTCTGTGTTGTGTGGTAGATGGTTTCCTTGGAGCACGGGAAAGACACGGTGTGAATGGTGATTGGGGTGGGGAAACCTTTATTTGTGCTGTGCAAAGGCGCGGCTATGTCTCCGTGGTCGGCTGGCTATCCCGTGACGCGCAAGTCATGTGGGGGAAGTGTCCCGACGAGACTAGCCCCTTGTGTGGACTGACGAGAATGTCGAGCGGAGGGCAAGCCCGGGCAATGTGGTCATGAGCGGGTGGGGTCCAGCAAGGCTTCTTAGAATCGGTTAGTGTGAGACGGAACCCTGACGTGTGAAGTCAGAAAGTGCGGGCAAGCCCCGGGGTATATGACCCTTGTGCGGGTGGGGCCTTTGCAAGGTTCCGTGTGACAGCGTGTGTGCCGTTAGGAACATGGTGGTTCCCTTGTGTTTGCGACTTTAAGCCAATGGGGAAACGGAAGTACCCAGTGTTTGATGTTGTGCTAGATGCATACGAGCTAGGGTGCCTTGGGTGAAACCCGGGTTGCATTCATGTTGCGTAGTAGGCCCCTTTCACTTTGTACAAAACATAGAGAACATGTATGCTGTATGAGACATCCAAGCCTGTTTTACCGCTTTATTATATATACTCTTTTGGTACACGAAGTGCTAACTTGCAGGTGGAGTGGTACCCCGGGGTCCGTTAGGGACGGCCGGGAAGAGATGTGTTTGTTACACAGTAGAGGTCAGCCTTTGCTGACGCATGTTACTTCAAATCCTTACAGGGCAAGGATCGCATGCAGGAGCTAGCGCGCCGGGCGAAAAGCCCTAAACCTCATGAAGTGTTGCTGTGCTTGGCTATTTTCTTTTCCTTGTTTTGCTGCTGTTGTTTGACTATGTCCGGCTTGCGTGCCGAGGTAGCCTAGGGGTGCTTGGCACTTTTATATTTGGACTTATATTGTGTAAGGCCTTAAGGCCATTTGATACTCTTCTGTTAGTGGATAACTTCTGCCTGTTAATGTTCTGTTTCCGCTGTGTTTGTCTGGAGTTTTGAGATTGGGTAGTTTGCATATCATCTTTTAATACTAAAGCTGTGTCGTCCGTATGTTGTGGGGCCCCGGCCGGACCCATATTATATGGTCTTTACAGGGGAGGTGTTACAATTTGGTATCAGAGGGAGGTTGGCGTTCCAATGAGAAGTTTCGCGGTCGAAAGTATAAGTCGAGTCGCGTATAAGAAGTTATCTACATAGGAGTATCGCGGGACCATGAGTGTCCTTGTGTTCGAGTCTTGCAATTAGAGACTGATTTGCGTTTTCTTGCTTGTGTTTAGAGTGCAAGCAACGAGGCTGGGACCTCGAGGCCAAGAGAAGAGCTCTCGGCAAGTAGTGCGACTGCACAAGGTCTGCTAGGGATGGGGGTCACACCGGCCGACTTCTGCCGTATGCTTGCAGAAGCGATGGTGGCGGCCCAAGCTGCAGCGACAGCACTAGTAGCAGCTCTCGTTGCTCAGGTAGCAACTCCTGCTACCCCGGTCACGGCAGCGACCGTGCCGGTTGAGGAGGCCAGGCGGGCGCAGCCGCAGGCCGAGAGAGTGGTTGTCGGGCAGGGGGACCGGCAGATGAAGTACTTTCTGAGCTTCCACCCTCCAACCTTCAAGGGAATCGGCATGTCCACAGATGCAGAGGATTGGTGGGCTAGAATTCAGGAGCTTCTGAGGGCGGCAGAGGTGCCCGAAGAGAAAAAGGCAGAGTTCGCAGCCTTTATGTTGGAGGGAGATGCCAAGTTATAGTGGGTGAGCCACAGTGGCCGGCAATTTCTAGGACGCACACCGTCCATCGAGGAATTTGGGAATGCCTTCCTGAAGAAGTACATTCCCGCCTCAACGAGGTTAGCCCTCCAGAGGCAGTTCCTACATCTGGTGCAGCGAGACAAGTCAGTGGATGAGTATGTTCAGGAATTTACTTGCTTGGGTTGTTATGCAGGGACGACCATGGCAGACGATGAAGAGAGGGACAATCTCTTCTATCATGGACTGAGGGAGAATCTAAGACAACCCCTCATATCAATGAAACGTGCGGGTTTCAACGAATTGGTGGAGGCGGCCCGAATTTTGGAGAGTGACATGGAGCGATCCTAGCGTCGCAAGGGTTTCACACCCAAGCAGGGGGAGGAGAAGAAGCCTGCTCAGTCCCATGGAAAGATGGAAGGGAGCCGATGGAAGAAGAAGCCTTCCCCATATAAGTCGGGCGAGAAAAGTAATTGGATGTCCGGAGGGTCACGCTCTAAGGGACCGCAGACGTGTTATAGTTGTGGCAAGCCAGGCCACATTGCAATATTTTGTACCCAAGGGGCGCTGAGCAAGAGCCAAGGCAGGAGCAAACCATACGCTCCGGACCCAGTGCAGTAGAGAAGGGGAAAATGGCGGAGTCGAGTGTTTCCCGGTTTCAACCAGTGCAGCCAAGGGCCTACAACCTTGGGCAGCAGGAAGCAATCCGCCAAATCGATGTGGTGACAGCTATGAGAGTTCAACCTGCATCGTAGATTTCTTCCTTTCAAGCCTTTTTATGTTTGTTGCTTGTGTGTAGGCTTTGTAGTGGTATCTGGGTACCCCGCTAGAGTACTTTTTGATACGGGAGCGTCGCACTCCTTCCTTGCGGAAAGTTTCACCCGGAGGATTAGAGTTGAGTCCTTTGCAACGGACTCAGAGTTGGAAGTGCACATGCCCAATGGGTCGTCTATGACAACCAGGGCTAAAGGGCGGATTTGTTGGAGTCTTGAGGGTGTCGACTTCATACTGGTAGAGGCGATCTTGCTGTTGTCCGAGTTCGATGTGATTTTGGGGATCGATTGGCTAGCGGAGCAGCGTGCCAGTATCGACTGTTTGTCCAAGGTGGTAACCCTAAGGAGCGTGGGGAAAGCAGAAGTAAAGTTTGAGGGCCTGCATGGACTGGCCTGTTCCCTAGTTTCGGCACTTCATCTAGCACGAGCTGTTAACCAAGGGGGTGTAGCTCTAGTAGCGTTGTTGGAGGTTAGCCTTTCCAGGTTGTCTCTTGGAGAAGTGCCCGTGGTGGCGGAGTTTGGAGATGTTTTCCTGAGGAGCTACCGGGAGCACCTCCTCGGCGGGAGATTGATTTCTCCATCGAGTTAGTGCCCGAGGCTAGAACGGTGTCACGACCACCCTTTAGGATGGCACCAAAGGAGTTGGCCGAGCTCAAGGTTCAGTTGAAGGAGCTTTTGGAGCAAGGGTATATCAAGCCCAGCTCTTCACCGTGGAGTGCGCCAGTGTTATTTGTAAAGAAGAAGGATGGTAGTATGCGTCTGTTCATAGACTACCGAGAGTTGAACAAATTGACTGTCAAGAATAAGTATCCGATTCCTCGGATAGACGATCTCTTCGACTAGTTGGTGGGATCGGTGGTGTACTCCAAGTTGGACTTGAAGTCCGGATATTATCATTTGCGGTTTCGGGACGAAGACATACCCAAGACCACGTTTGGTACGAGGTATGGTCATTTTGAGTTCTCGGTGATGCCGTTCGGGCTGACAAACGCGCCGTCTGTGTTCATGGACTTGATGAACCGAGTGTTTCGTGAATATTTGGACTGGTTCGTAGTCGTCTTTATCGATGACATATTGGTGTATTCCAAGTCAGAAGCGGAGCACGAGTCACACTTACGGATAGTGTTACAAGTGTTGAGAGAGAACCAGCTCTATGCGAAGTTCTCGAAATGCGAGTTTTGGTTGGAGAAGGTGGCATTTTTGGGCCATATAATCAGTGGGGACGGGGTGGCGGTGGATCCAACGAAAGTAGAAGCCATCAGAGAGTGGCCAGTTTTGAGGACCGTGGCGGAAGTCCGAAGTTTTCTTGGACTAGCCGGGTACTACCGAAGTTTGTGGAAAACTTTTCGCGGATAGCTCTACCCCTCACTTGACTAACTCGCAAGGATCAGAAGTTTGTATGGACTCAAGAGTGCAATCAGGCATTTGAAACCCTGAAGGAAAGGCTAATGACGGTGCCGATCCTAAGTCTACTAAAGGGGACCGAAGGGTTCCAGATTTTCAGCGACGCATCCGGATGCGGTCTAGGGTGCGTGTTGGTGCAGCATGGTAGTGTGATAACTTTTGGGTCGAGGCAGCTGAAGCCCCACGAGAGAAATTACCCCGTCCATGATTTGGAGTTGGCAGCGGTAATTTTTGCTTTGAAGTTGTGGAGGCACTACGTTTATGGTGCAAAGGTGGAGGTCTTCAGGGACCACAAGAGTCTAAAGTATCTCATAGATCAGAAGGACCTAAATATGCGGCAGCGCAGGTGGGTCAAGTTCCTTGGGGACTACGAGGTGGCGATCCAGTACACGCCAGGGAAAGCCAATGTGGTGGCAGATGCTTTGAGTAGGAAATTCTCGGGGCAAGGAAATTGGATTGAAGCTCACGATGAGTGGTTAAGGCGGGACTGGGAGTCCCTTGGTTTGGAATGTGTGGCAAGATGCGAGTCTAGCGTGGCTCGACTAAATTGGATTGAGATGCAGAGTGACTTATGCGATCGTATTCGGGAAGCGACCCGTGTAGATGCGGAGTTCCAACCTTTCGTGGAGGAAGCTCTAAAGGGCGAGGGTAGCGCCTGGGAGATGGTTGATAGAATTCTGAGGAAGGGTGGAAGGATTTGTGTACCGCAGTTCGGCAAGCTCCGTGAGGAGTTGATGTTTGATGCCCACTTCACTAAGTACTCCATTCACCCGGGCAGTACAAAGATGTACTTGGATTTGAAGAAGTCCTATTGGTGGCCTGGGATGAAGCAGGACGTAGCTTTGTGTGTGAGTCGGTGCCAAACTTGTCCCATGGTGAAGGCCGAGTGTCAGAAGCCGGGCGGGTTCTTGAAGCCTCATCCAATCCCCGAATGGAAATTTGATGACATCTCCATGGATTTTGTGCATGGGTTGCCTAGATCGCAGTAGGGTAATGATGCCATTTGGGTGATTGTTGACCACTTGGCCAAAGTGGCACATTTCATCCCAAACCGGAAGGAGGACGGTATGGAAAAGTTGGTGGAGTTGTACGTCCGCAATATTATACGACTTCATGGGATTCCGAAGAGTATAGTCAGCGACCGGGATAGACGTTTCACGTCTAAGGATTGGCGGTTGGTGCAGAAGAGCTTGGGCACAAAACTCAAGTTCAGTACGACCTTTCATCCTCAAACCGATGGGCAAACTGAGAGAACGAACCGTACTTTGGAAGATATGCTAAGGATGTGTACTCTCGACTTCGGTAAGAAGTGGGAGGATCACCTCTTCATGGTGGAGTTTGCTTATAACAATAGCTACCAAGCTAGTATCAAGATGGCGCCATATGAAGCTCTTTATGGGAGGCGGTGTCGAACACCGATGTCTTGGACAGAGGCGGGAGACACAAAGCTTTTGGGGAAAGAAGTGGTAGCCGACGCTAGTGAGCTAGTGCGGACCATCCAAGAGCGCATGAAGGTAGCTCAAGATCGGCAGTCGAAGTATTTCAATGCTCGCCACAGGCATGTGGAATTCGCTGTGGGCGACTGGGTGTACCTTAAGATCAAGCCGTTCAAAGGCGTTTCACGAATTCGCCGACTCAAGAAGCTGAGTCCGAGATTTTTGGGACCATTCAAGGTCATCGAGCGAGTGGGAGAGGCAGCGTACCGGTTGGCGTTGTCCACAGAGCTAAGTGGATTGCATGACGTTTTTCACGTCTCCGTTTTGAGGAAAGCTTTGTTAGAAGCCAGCGTGGTGATTGAGCCGACGGCGGTGCCGGTAGAGGAAGACTTGAGGATGCGAGTTCGTCCAATCGGGATAGAAGATTCAGAGGTTCGGCAATTGCGGAACAAGGAAGTCAGACTCGTAAAGGTCCGTTGGGACAACTGTGGCTGCGAGGAGCTCTCATGGGAGCGATAGCAGGCCATGTTGGAGGAGTACCCCGAGCTTTTCTCCTCAGGTACCGTTTAGAATTTGTGTACTTTCTATGTTTTAAATTTCGGGACAAAATTCTTTGAAAGGGGGGGGGGGAGAATTGTAACACCCCAAAACTTGGAAGAGGAATCGACGGCGTCGTTTTAGCCAAGTTTGGGTTTTGGGGGTAGGCACACGGCCTGTGACACGGCCGTGTCACAAGCCGTGTTGCGCCTGGGTCGTCGAGCCGTGTTGCGCCTGGGTCGCCGAGCCGTGTTGGTCGACGATCGGGGAGAAGGCATACGGCCTTGGACACGGGCGTGTCCCTGGCCGTGTCCTTCTCGGGCTGTTTGCAGAATTTATTCTGCTAGGCGTGACATGGGTCACGGCACGGGCGTGTCGGGGCTGACACGGGCGTGTCGAGGGCCGTGTCTTTAGCCATGTCTTGGGCTGTGTCCTTCTGTGACTGGGAATGTTGGTCGGTAGGGGGAGTGACACGGGCCTCGACACGGGCGTGTCAACGGCGACACGGCCGTGTCGGAAGCCATGTCAAAGGCCGTGTCAAAGTCCGTGTGCTGGTTTTCGAATCGGTCGAGACGGCGAATGGCTAACACGGCCATGCATACGGTCGTGTTACAACCCGTGTTCGGCCGTCGGCGAAGCTTCGGAGGTCCGTTTCGCGAGCGGAGTTCAGATCCGCGAAGGTGGGAGCGTTGTGGTGGTGTTCAACCAAGCAAATCTTCTCCATGGCTAGGAAGAGGGGACGGAAGGTAACGACACTTCTCCTCTCGGTTTTTAGGATTTAGGATGCATGAATAGCATCCCCTTCCTTTCGTATTTTGAGCACCGAATCTCTCAAATGAGAGGGATTCGTGTAGCCTAGGTTCAAGAGGAACCTCCGGGTTAAGTATGTTCATCCCGGTATGCTTTGCATTAGAGATCCGCTCCGTTAGCAGATTAGGCATTGTGGGTGAAGCCGTGGTCGCGACTGTTAGTCCGACCCGATGATGTTGCATAGCGAGCTTCGGGGATTCGGTAGAAATCCGTTGCGGCAATACGCCGTTGTATGTATGCGTTTTCCCCCTTATATTTGATTGAGTACTCGTGGTCGGAACCGGACAAGGTTAGCTCCGTGTTGTGCGGTAGATGGTTTCCTTGGAGCACGGGAAAGACACGGTGCGAATGGTGATTGGGGTGGGGAAACCTTTGTTTGTGATGTGCAAAGGCGCAGCTATGTCTCCGTGGTCGGCTGGCTATCCCGTGACGCGCAAGTCATGTGGGGGAAGTGTCCCGGCGAGACTAGCCCCTTGTGTGGACTGACGAGAATGTCGAGCGGAGGGCAAGCCCGGGCAATGTGGCCATGAGCGGGTGGGGTCCAGCAAGGCTTCTTAGAATCTGTCAGTGTGAGAGGGAACCCTGACGTGCGAAGTCAGAATGTGCGGGCAAGCCCCGGGGTATATGACCCTTGTGCGGGTGGGGCCTTTGCAAGGTTCCGTGTGACGGCGTGTGTGCCGTTAGGGATATGGTGGTTCCCTTGTGTTTGCGGCTTTATGCCAATGGGGAAACGGAAGTACCCAGTGTTTGATGTTGTGCTAGATGCATACGACCTAGGGTGCCTTGGGTGAAAACCGGGTTACATTCATGTTGCATAGTAGGCCCCTTTCACTTTGTACAAAACATAGAGAACATGTATGCTGTATGAGACATCCAAGCCTGTTTTACCGCATTATTATATATACTCTTTTGGTACACGAAGTGCTAACTTGCAGGTGGAGTGGTACCCCGGGGTCCGTTAGGGACGGCCGGGAGGAGATGTGTTTGTTACACAGTAGAGGTCAGCATATGCTGACCCACGTTACTTCAAATCCTTACAGGGCAAGGATCGCATGCAGGAGCTAGCGCGCCGGGCGAAAAGCCCTAAACCTCATGAAGTGTTGCTGTGCTTGGCTATTTTCTTTTCCTTGTTTTGCTGTTGTTGTTTGACTATGTCCGGCTTGCGTGCCGAGGTAGCCTAGGGGTGCTTGGCACTTTTATATTTGGACTTATATTGTGTAAGGCCTTAAGGCCATTTGATACTCTTCTGTTAGTGGATAACTTCTGCCTGTTAATGTTCTATTTCCGCTGTGTTTGTCTGGAGTTTTGAGATTGGGTAGTTTTCATATCATCTTTTAATACTAAAGTTGTGGCGTCCGTATGTTGTGGGGCCCCGGCCGGACCCATATTATATGGTCTTTATAGGGGAGGTGTTACAAGATGGACACGCTGGGACATGCTCGTGTCCCAGGACGTGTGCTTGGACACGCCCTGGGACACGCCTGTGTCCCAGGCCGTGTCACCCAGCCTGACTCCATCTTAAGAAATGCAAATATACTTGTGAACTCTGGAATATCCACTAAGAAATGAAAATACACTTGTTTGAGGAATCTGCGCGTTCCTACTTTGTTGTTATTGCTTGGGCCTTGTCGCTAATATGTGCCTTGTCCACCCATAGGTGACTCGTAGTGGTGCTGGGCAATCTGAGCCCCAGCGCTCTGATGAGAGTGTGACACCAGCTGAGGTGCCAACACCTCCTCCCTCTGCAGAAACTGTTTGATTAGTTGCTGAAGCTCTATTTGCGATGATTATGCCGACCGGGCAGGCGCTGCCGGTAGTGGTGCAAGATTGTGTTGGTGTTCGGCCCGAATCGGTTGAAGCTGTGGATCCGCGAGCAGCTGAACGACAATTGAAGCATTTCATAAGCTTCAATCCGTCTACGTTCACGTGACTGGGATCCCCAACGCAGGCAGAGGACTGGTTATCGCGCGTCAAACGTATTTTGATGGCAATCAGGACGGAGGAATCTCAAAAAGTCACTTTGGCCACCTTCTTGTTATAAGGAGATGCGAGGTTATGGTGGGATGAGGTTGAGTTACACCAGTTGGCAGGCAGGAAATTGACTCAAGTATCGATTGAGGAATTCTCTCGTATGTTTTTGGTGAAACATATTCAAGCGGCATAATGCATTGCGATGGAGAATGAGTTCAGGCGACTAACGTAAGAAGAGCTTAGCGTTGATGCGTACCTACATGAGTTTACAAGATTGGGACGGTATGCAGGAACAATCTTCACTGATGAACAAAGAAAAACAAATCGGTTCTATGAAGGATTGGGGACGAGTTGAGGTTCCTACTTTCTAGTTCAGTGAACAAGGGATTTAGAGCGTTGGTTGATATGGCGGGTGCGCTTGAAAAGGACATGAAGCGGGTGCAAGGCAGGAAGGACTTGGCTGTGGTAAAGCCTGTGTTCAAAGCACCCCGCTCTGGCAAATCATACTATCAAAAGAAGTGGGGCAAGAGGTCCAAGCCTTCGGGGCAAACTTCTGGGATGGTCACATCGGGAGCAACGTCGAGGTCAGAGTCTCGTGCATGCTTTACCTGTGGAAAAGTGGGGCATTTAGCTCGAGATTGTCGGGTTGCTCAACCCAAAGGAGAAAAGAAGATGGGTGCGTCTTATGCTGAGAAGGGAAAACAGTGGTTGATTCCTCTGCATTGCAGGCGCAGCCCAGAGTCTATAATCTTGGTTAACAGGAGGCTATTAAGCAAAGTGACATTGTCATAGGTACGATTTAAGTTCATGCTTGTTGTATTGATTGTATATTTTGTATGTAGCTTGTTCATGATGTGTGTGCTACAGGCTTTGTCCTGATTTGGAACAATCCGGCGAGAGCCCTATTTTATACAGGTGCTTCTCATTCTTTTCTGTCTAAGGACTTCGTAACTCGAGTTGGAGTATCGAGTCATCTTACGACAGATGGTGTAAAGGTGCTACTACCGAATGGGTGTATCATGCTTGCGGATAGGACTTGTGATGTGGACGTGCTTATAGGAAATTGAGATTTCGGATTGAGAGCATCCGTGCTGCCACTATCGGAGTTTGATGTGATCTTTGGCATGGACTGGCTCTCGGTGCAGCGTGCCTTGATTGATTGCACCTCCAAGGAGATCACACTGGGCAAGAATACTTAATTTGAGACGAAGTTCGCTTGTATGCGAGGAGTAGGCGAGACTTTATTGTCTGCACTCCAAGTCGTCAATGCTGTTCGGAAGGGAGCGGAATTATTCTTCATGCTTATTCAGGCTGTTGAGCCAAAGGCCAGTGTAAGTGAAGTTCCGATTGTGTCGGAGTTTGCAGATGTGTTTCCTAAGGATCTTCCTGGGTTACCGCCCCAGCGGGAGATTCACTTCGCGATTGAGTTGGTGCCAGGTGCAAAACCTGTGGCCCGCTCACCATATTGCGTTGCACCAAAGGAAATGGCTGAGCTTAAAGTCTAATTGCAAGAATTGTTAGAGCAGGGATACATACTCCCAAGTATGTCATCTTGGAGCGCGCCTGTTCTATTTGTGAAAAAAAAAGACGGTAGTTTGCATTTGTGTATTGACTACCGTGAATTGAATAACTGAAGGAAAAGAAAAAATATCCGATTTCACGGATCGATGACCTATTTTATCAGCTAGCGGGGTCAACCGTCTATTCAAAGTTGGATTTGAAATCGGGTTATTATCAATTGCGGATTCGGGAAGGTGATATTGCCAAGACAGCGTTTGGGACACGTTATGGTCATTATGAATTCACGGTGAAGCCGTTTGGCTTATGTAATGCGCCTTCGTTATTCATGGATCTAATGCACCGGACGTTCCGAGACTACTTGGATTTATTCATAATTGTGTTCATTGATGATATTCTTGTGTACTCTAGGTTGGGAGATGATCATGCAAACCATTTGCGGTTTGTGTTGCATACTGTAACACCCCAAAACTTGGAAGAGGAATCGACGGCGTCGTTTTGGCCAAGTTTGGGTTTTGGGGGTAGGCACACGGCCTGTGACACGGCCGTGTCACAGGCCGTGTTGCGCCTGGGTCGTCGAGCCGTGTTGATCGACGATCGGCGAGAAGGCACACGGCCTTGGACACGGGCGTGTCCCTGGCCGTGTCCTTCTCGGGCTGTTCGCAGAATTTATTCTGCTAGGCGTGATACGGGTCACGACACGGCCGTGTCGAGGATGACACGGGCGTGTCGAGGGCCGTGTCTTTGGCCGTGTCTTGGGCCGTGTCCTTCTCTGACTGGGAATGTTGGTCGGTAGGGGGAGTGACACGGGCCTCGACACGGGCATGTCAACGGCGACACGGCCGTGTCGGAAGCCGTGTCAAAGGCCCTGTCAAAGGCCGTGTGCTGGTTTTCGAATCGGTCGAGACGGTGAATGGCTAACACGGCCATGCACACGGCCGTGTTGCAACACGTGTTCGTCCCAGATTTTCTATTTTGGGTTCCGATCGTGGCTGTTCGTACTTTTCTTTGGAAGATCCAACGGTGGGGAGCCTCCCTGGACGGTTTAAGGCCGGGAATATTGTTTCAAACCCTCATTTTCCATTTGGCTTTATCTCTATTGATTCTAGAGAGAAGGGAGAGCAAGGAGGAGGAAGAAGGCCAAGTTCCGGCTGCCGGCGAAGCTTCGGAGGTCCGTTTCGTGAGCGGAGTTCAGATCCGCGAAGGTGGGAGCGTTGCGGTGGTTTTCAACCGAGCAAATCTTCTCCATGGCTAGGAAGAGAGGACGGAAGGTAACGACACTTCTCCTCTCGGTTTTTAGGATTTAGGATGCATGAATAGCATCCCCTTCCTTTCGCATTTTGAGCACCGAATCTCTCAAATGAGAGGGATTCGTGTAGCCTAGGTTCAAGAGGAACCTCCGGGTTGAGTATGTTCATCCCGGCATGATTTGCATTAGAGATCCGCTCCGTTAGCGGATTAGGCATTGTGGGTGAAGCCGTGGTCGCGACCGTTAGTCCGATTCGGTGATGTTGCATAGCGAGATTTGAGGATTCGGTTGAAATCCGTTGCGGCAATACGCCGTTATATGTATGCGTTTTCCCCCTTATTTTTGAGTGAGTACTCTTAGTCGGAACCGGACGAGGTTAGCTCCGCTTTGTGCGGTAGATGGTTTCCTTGGAGCACGGGAAAGACACGGTGCAAGTGGCGATTGGGGTGGGGAAATCTTTGTTTGTGCTGTGCTAAGGCGCGGCTATGTCTCCGTGGTCGGCTAGCTATCCCGTGACGCACAAGTCATGTGGGGAAAGTGTCCCGGCGAGACTAGCCCCTTGTGTGAGACTGACGAGAATGCCGAGCGGAGGGCAAGCCCGGGCAATGTAGCCATGAGCGGGTGGGGTCCAGCAAGGTTTCTTAGAATCGGTCAGTGTGAGGCGGAACCCTGACGAGCGAAGTCAGATTGTGCGGGCAAGCCCTGGGGTTATGACCCTTGTGCGGGTGGGGCCTTTGCAAGGTTCCGTATGACGGCGTGTGTGCCGTTAGGGACATGGTGGTTCCCTTGTGTTTGCGGCTTTAAGCCAATGGGGAAACGAAAGTACCCAGTGTTTGATGTTGTGCTAGATGCATACGAGCTAGGGTGCCTTGGGTGAAACCCGGGTTGCATTCATGTTGCATAGTAGGCCCCTTTCACCTTGTACCAAACATAGAAAAAATTGATGCTGTATGAGACATCCAAGCCTGTTTTACCGCTTTAATATATAAACTCTTTTGGTATACGAAGTGCTAACTTGCAGGTGGAGTGGTACCCCGGGGTCCGTTAGGGAAGGCCGGGAGGATTTGTGTTTGTTACATAGTAGAGGTCAGCCTTTGCTGACCCACGTTACTTCAAATCCTTACAGGGCAAGGATCGCATGCAGGAGCTAGCGCGCCGGGCGAAAAGCCCTAAGCCTCATGAAGTGTTGTTGTGCTTGGATTTTCCTTTTGTGTTTGCTACTCTTATTATGTTTATGTCCGGCTTGCAGGCCGAGGTAGCCTAGGAGTGCTTGGCACTTTTTATTTTTGGACTTATATTGTGTAAGGCCTTAAGGCCATTTGATACTCTTCTGTTAGTGGATAACTTCTGTCGGTTAATGTTCTGTTTCCGCTGTGTTTGTCTGGAGTTTTGAGATTGGGTAGTTTTCATATCATCTTTTAATACTAAAGCTGTGGCGTCCGTATGTTGTGGGGCCCCGGCCGGACCCATATTATATGGTCTTTACAGGGGAGGTGTTACATTTTGGTATCAGAGGGAGGTTGCCGTTCCAGTGAGAAGTTTCGCGGTCAAAAGTATAAGTCGAGTCGCGTATTAAAAGTTATCCACATAGGAGTATCGCAGGACCATGAGTGTCCTTGTGTTCGAGTCTTGCGATTAGAGACTGATTTGTGTTTTCTTGCTTGTGTTTAGAGTGCAAGCAACGAGGCTGGGACCTCGAGGCCAAGAGAAGAGCTCTCGGCAAGTAGTGCGACTGCGCAAGGTCCGCTAGGGATGGGGGTCACACCGGCCGACTTCTGACGTATGCTTGCAGAAGCGATGGTGGCGGCCCAAGCTGCAGCGACAGCTCAGGTAGCAGCTCCCGTTGCTCAGGTAGCAACTCCTGCTACCCCGGACACGACAGCAACCGTGCCGGTTAAGGAAGCCAGGCGGGCAGAGCCACAGGCCGAGAGAGTGGTTGTTTGGCATGGGGACCGGCAAATGAAGTACTTTCTGAGTTTCCACCCTCCAACCTTCAAGGGAATCGGCACACCCACAGATGCAGAGGATTGGTGGGCTAGAATTCAGGAGCTTCTGAGGGCGGCAGAGGTGCCAGATGAGAAAAAGGCAGAGTTCGCAGCCTTTATGTTGGAGGGAGATGCCAAGTTATGGTGGGTAAGCCACAGTGGCCGGCAGTTTTTGGGACGCACACCGTCCATCAAGGAGTTTGGGAATGCCTTCCTGAAGAAGTACATACCATCCTCAACGAGGTTAGCCCTCCATAGGCAGTTCCTACATCTGGTGCAGCGAGACAAGTCAGTGGATGAGTATGTTCAGGAATTTACTCGCTTGGGTCGTTATGCAGGGACGACCATGGCAGATGATGAAGAGAGGGACAATCTCTTCTATCATGGACTGAGGGAGAATCTAAGACAACCCCTCATATCGATGAAACGTGCGGGTTTCAACGAATTGGTGGAGGCGGCCCGAATTTTTGAGAGTGACATGGAGCAATCCCAGCGTCGCAAGGGTTTCACACCCAAACAGGGGGAGGAGAAGAAGCCTGCTCAGTCCCATGGAAAGGCGGAAGGGAGCCGATGGAAGAAGAAGCCTTCCCCGTACAAGTTGGGCGAGAAAAGTAATTGGACATCCGGAGGGTCACGCTCTAAGGGCCCTTAGACGTGCTATAGTTGTGGCAAGCCGGGCCACATAGCAAGATTTTGTACCCAAGGGGGCACTGAGCAAGAGCCAAGGCAGGAGCAAACTGTGCGCTCCGGCCCCAGTGCCGCAGAGAAAGGGAAGATGGCGGAGTCGAGTGCTTCTCGGTTTCAACCAGTGCAGCCAAGGGCCTACAACCTTGGGCAACAAGAAGCAATCCGTCAACCCGATGTGGTGACAGGTACGAGAGTTCAACCTGCACCTTAGATTCCTGTCTTTCAAGCCTTTATGTTTGTTGCATGTGTGTAGGCTTTGTAATGGTATCTGGGTACCCCGCTAGGGTACTCTTTGATACGGGAGCGTCGCACTCCTTCCTTGCGGAACGCTTTATCCGGAGGTTCGGAGTGGAGTCTTTCTCGACGGACTCCGAGTTGAAAGTGCGCATGCCCAATGGGTCATCTATGACTACCAGGGCTAGGGGCTGGATTTGTTGGAGTCTTGAGGGAGTCGACTTCTTATTGGTAGCGGCGATCTTGTCGTTGTCCGAGTTCGATGTGATTTTGGGGATGGATTGGCTAGCGGAGCAGCGTGCTAGTATCGACTGTTTGTCCAAGGTGGTAACCCTGAGGGGCGTGGGGCAAGCGGAAGTCAAGTTTGAAGGCCTGCATGGAGTGGCCTGTTCCCTAGTTTCGGCACTTCAGTTAGTGCGAGTTGTTAACCAGGGAGGTGTAGCTCTAGTAGCATTGTTGGAGGTTAGCCTTTCCAGGCTGTCTCTTGGAGAAGTGCCCGTGGTGGCGGAGTTTGGAGATGTATTTCCCGAGGAGTTACCGGGAGCACCTCCTCGGCGGGAGATTGATTTCTCCATCGAGTTGGTGCCCGAGGCTAGACCAGTGTCGCGTCCACCCTTCAGGATGGCACCAAAGGAGTTGGTCGAGCTCAAGGTTCAGTTGCAGGAGCTTTTGGAGCAAGGGTATATCAGGCCCAGCTCTTCTCCGTGGAGTGCGCCGGTGTTATTTGTAAAGAAGAAGGACGGTAGTATGCGTCTGTGGATAGACTACCGAGAGTTGAACAAATTGACTGTCAAGAATAAGTATCCGATTCCTCGGATAGACGATCTATTCGACCAGTTGGTGGGGTCGGTGGTGTACTCCAAGTTGGACCTGAAGTCCCGGTATTATCAGTTGCGGATTCGTGACGAAGACATACCCAAGACCGCATTTGGTACGAGGTATGGTAATTTTGAGTTCTCGGTGATGCCGTTCGGGCTGATGAACGCGCCGTCCGTGTTCATGGACTTAATGAACCGAGTGTTTCACGAATATTTGGACTGGTTCGTAGTCATCTTTATCGATGACATATTGGTGTATTCCAAGTCAGAAGCGGAGCCCGAGTCGCACTTGTGGATAGTGTTACAAGTGTTGAGAGAGAACCAGCTCTATGCGAAGTTCTCGAAATGCGAGTTTTGGTTGGAGAAGGTGGCGTTTTTGGGCCTTGTAATCAGTGGGGACGGGGTGGCAGTGGATCCAATGAAAGTAGAAGCCATCAGGGAGTGGCCAGTTTTGAGGACCGTGGCGGAAGTCCGGAGTTTTCTTGGACTAGCCGGGTACTACCGAAGGTTTGTGGAAAACTTTTCGCGGATAGCTCTACCCCTCACTTCTCTAACTCGCAAAGATCAGAAGTTTGTATGGACTCAAGAGTGCAATCAGGCATTTGAAACCCTGAAGGAGAGGCTAATGACGGCGCCGATCCTAAGTCTACCAAAGGGGACCGAAGGATTCTAGATTTTCAGCGACGCATCTAGATGCGGTTTAGGGTGCGTATTGGTGCAGCATGGTAGTGTGATAGCCTTTGGGTCGAGGCAGCTGAAGCCCCACGAGAGAAATTACCCCGTCCATGATTTAAAGTTGGCGGCGGTAATTTTTGCTTTGAAGTTGTGGAGGCACTATGTTTATGGTGCAAAGGTGGAGATCTTCACGGACCATAAGAGTCTGAAGTATCTCCTAGATCAGAAGGACCTAAATATGTGGCAGCGCAGGTGGGTAGAGTTCCTTGGGGACTACGAGGTGGCGATCCAGTACACGCCAAGGAAAGCCAATGTGGTGGCAGATGCTTTGAGTAGGAAATAATAGGGGCAAGGAAATTGGATTGAAGCTCACGATGAGCGGTTAAGGCGGGACTGGGAGTCCCTTGGTTTGGAATGTGTGGCAAGAGGCGAGTCTAGCGTGGCTCGACTAAATTGGATTGAGATGCAGAGTGACTTATACGATCGTATTCGGGAATCGACCAGTGTAGATGCGGAGTTCCAACCTTTTGTGGAGGAAGCTCTAAAGGGCGAGGGTAGTGCTTGGGGGATGGTTGATGGAATTCTGAGGAAGGGCGGAAGGATTTATGTACCGCAGTTCGGCAAGCTCCGTGAGGAGTTGATGTTTGAGGCCCACTTCACTAAGTACTCCATTCACCCGGGCAGTACAAAGATGTACTTGGATTTGAAGAAGTCCTATTGGTGGCCTGGGATGAAGAGGGACGTAGCTTTGTGTGTGAGTCGGTGCCAAACTTGTGCCTTGGTGAAGGCCGAGTGTCAGAAGTCGGGTGGGTTCTTGAAGCCTCTTCCAATCCCCGAATGGAAATTTGATGACATCTCCATGGACTTTGTGCTTGGGTTGCCTAGATCGTAGTAGGGTAATGATGCCATTTGGATGATTGTGGACCGCCTGACCAAAGTGGCACATTTCATCCCAAACCGGAAGGAGGACTGTGTGGAAAAGTTGGTGGAGTTGTACGTCCGCAATATTGTACGACTTTATGGGATTCCGAAGAGTATAGTCAGCGACCGGGATGGACGTTTCATGTCTAAGGATTGGCGGTTCGTGCAGAAGAGCTTGGGCACAAAACTCAAGTTCAGTACGGCCTTTCACCCTCAAACCGATGGGCAAACTGAGAGAACGAACCGTACATTGGAAGATATGCTAAGGATGTGTACTCTCGACTTCGGCAAGAAGTGGGAGGATCACCTCTTCATGGTGGAGTTTGCTTATAACAATAACTACCAAGCTAGTATCAAGATGGCGCCATATGAAGCTCTTTATGGGAGGCGGTGTCGAACACCGATGTCTTGGACAGAGGCGGGAGACACGATGCTTTTGGGGAATGAAGTGGTAGCCGACACTAGTGAGCTAGTGCGGATCATCCAAGAGCGCATGAAAGTAGCTCAGGATCGGTAGTCGAAGTATTTCAATGCTCACCACAGGCATGTGGAATTCGCTGTGGGCGACTGGGTGTACCTTTAGATCAAGCCGTTCAAAGGCATTTCACGAATTCGCCAACTCAAGAAGCTGAGTCCGAGATTTTTGGGACCATTCAAGGTCATCGAGCGAGTGGGAGAGGCAGCGTACCGGTTGGCGTTGTCCACAGAGCTAAGTGGATTACATGACGTTTTTCACGTCTCCGTTTTGAGGAAAGCTTTGTTAGAAGCCAGCGTGGTGATTGAGCCGACGGCGGTGCCGGTAGAGGAAGACTTGAGGACGCGATTTCGTCCAATCGGGATAGAAGATTCAGAGGTTCGGCAATTGCGAAACAAGGAAGTCAGACTCGTAAAGGTTCGTTGGGACAACTGTTGCTGCGAGGAACTCTCATGGGAGCGAGAGTAGGCCATGCTGGAGGAGTACCCCGAGCTTTTCTCCTCAGGTACCGTTTAGAATTTGTGTACTTTCCATGTTTTAAATTTCGGGACGAAATTCTTTGAAGGGGGGGGGGGGGAGAATTGTAACACCCCAAAACTTGGAAGAGGAATCGACGGCATCGTTTTGGACAAGTTTGGGTTTTGGGGGTAGGCACACGGCCTGTGACACGACCGTGTCACAGGCCGTATTGCGCCTGGGTCGTCGAGCCGTGTTACGCCTGGGTCGTCGAGCCGTATTGATCGACGATCGGCGAGAAGGCACACAGCCTTGGACACGGGCGTGTCCCTGGCCGTGTCCTTCTCGGGCTGTTCGTAGAATTTATTCTGCTAGGCGTGACACGGGTCATGACACGGCCGTGTCGAGGCTGACACGGGCATGTCGAGGGCCGTGTCTTTGGCCGTGTCTTGGGCCGTGTCCTTCTCTGACTGGGAATGTTGGTCGGTAGGGGGAGTGACACGGGCCTCGACACGGGCGTGTCAACGGCGACACGGCCGTGTCGGAAGCCATGTCAAAGGCCGTGTCAAAGACCATGTGCTGGTTTTCGAATCAGTCGAGACGACGAATGGCTAACACGGCCATGCACACGGCCGTGTTGCAACCCGTGTTCGGCCCAGATTTTCTATTTTGGGTTCCGATCGTGGTCGTTCGTTCTTTTCTTTGGAAGATCCAACGATGGGGAGCCTCCCTAGGCGGTTTAAGGCTGGGAATAGGGTTTCAAACCCTCATTTTCCATTTGTCTTTATCTCTCTTGATTCTAGAGAGAAGGGAGAGCATGGAGGAGGAAGAAGGCCAAGTTCCGGCCGCCGGCGAAGCTTCGGAGGTCCGTTTCACGAGCGGAGTTCAGATCCACGAAGGTGGGAGCGTTGCGGTGGTTTTCAACCGAGCAAATCTTCTCCATGGCTAGGAAGAGGGGACGGAAGGTAACGACACTTCTCCTCTCGGTTTTTAGGATTTAGGATGCATGAATAGCATCCCCTTCCTTTCGCATTTTGAGCACCGAATCTCTCAAATGAGAGGGATTCGTGTAGCCTAGGTTCAAGAGGAACCTCCGGGTTGAGTATGTTCATCCCGGCATGCTTTGCATTAGAGATCCGCTCCGTTAGCGGATTAGGCATTGTGGGTGAAGCCGTGGTCGCGACCGTTAGTCCGATTCGGTGATGTTGCATAGCGAGATTTGAGGATTCGGTAGAAATCCGTTGCGGCAATACGCCGTTATATGTATGCGTTTTCCCCCTTATTTTTGAGTGAGTACTCTTAGTCGGAACCGGACGAGGTTAGCTCCGCTTTGTGCGGTAGATGGTTTCCTTGGAGCTCGGGAGAGACACGGTGCAAGTGGCGATTGGGGTGGGGAAATCTTTGTTTGTGCTGTGCTAAGGCGCGGCTATGTCTCCGTGGTCGGCTAGCTATCCCGTGACGCGCAAGTCATGTGGGGAAAGTGTCCCGGCGAGACTAGCCCCTTGTGTGAGACTGACGAGAATGCCGAGCGGAGGGCAAGCCCGGGCAATGTAGCCATGAGCGGGTGGGGTCCAGCAAGGTTTCTTAGAATCGGTCAGTGTGAGGCGGAACCCTGACGAGCGAAGTCAGATTGTGCGGGCAAGCCCTGGGGTTATGACCCTTGTGCGGGTGGGGCCTTTGCAAGGTTCCGTATGACGGCGTGTGTGCCGTTAGGGACATGGTGGTTCCCTTTTGTTTGCGGCTTTAAGACAATGGGGAAACGGAAGTACCCAGTGCTTGATGTTATGATAGTTGCATGTGAGCTAGGGTGCCTTGGGTGAAACCCGGGTTGCATTCATGTTGCATAGTAGGCCCCTTTCACCTTGTACCAAACATAGAAAACATGTATGCTGTATGAGACATCCAAGCCTGCTTTACCGCTTTAATATATAAACTCTTTTGGTATACGAAGTGCTAACTTGCAGGTGGAGTGGTACCCCGGGGTCCGTTAGGGACGGCCGGGAGGAGATGTGTTTGTTACACAGTAGAGGTCAGCCTTTGCTGACCCACGTTACTTCAAATCCTTACAGGGTAAGGATCGCATGCAGGAGCTAGCGCGCCGGGCGAAAAGCCCTAAGCCTCATGTAGTGTTGCTGTGCTTGGATTTTCCTTTTGTGTTTGCTACTCTTGTTATGTTTATGTCCGGCTTGCAGGCCGAGGTTGCCTAGGAGTGCTTGGCACTTTTTATTTTTGGACTTATATTGTGTAAGGCCTTAAGGCCATTTGATACTCTTCTGTTAGTGGATAACTTCTGTCGGTTAATGTTCTATTTCCGCTGTGTTTGTCTGGAGTTTTGAGATTGGGTAGTTTTCATATCATCTTTTAATACTAAAGCTGTGGCGTCCGTATGTTGTGGGGCCCCGGCCGGACCCATATTATATGGTCTTTACAGGGGAGGTGTTACACATACCCAGCGGAGGAATAAACTATATGCCAAGTTCTCAAAGTGTGAGTTATGGCTATCGTTAGTGGCTTTTCTGGGCCATGTGTTAAGTGGAGAGGGCATAGCAGTAGATCCGGCAAAGATAAGTGTCATACGAGATTTGCCAGTGTTGTCTTCGGTGCCCGAGGTCAGGAGTTTTCTTG
The DNA here is from genome assembly GCA_039513925.1 of Platanthera zijinensis. Classification (NCBI taxonomy): domain Eukaryota; kingdom Viridiplantae; phylum Streptophyta; class Magnoliopsida; order Asparagales; family Orchidaceae; genus Platanthera; species Platanthera zijinensis. The sequence continues at coordinate 49,441,876 of CM077083.1, forward strand.
GCCTGGCAGGGTACTATAGACGGTTTGTGGAAAACTTATCATAGATTGCTGATGAGTTGTAAATATACCTATATTTTTGTATCTTATTTAAGCCAATTTTGTTTATTTTTGTCTTTTTTATTAGTTTTATTCAATAAATTGCTTATTTTTGTAAATATTATTTCTAACTTAGCTTTATTTTTTATTCCAGAAAAATTCCAGAAAAGTTCCAGAAAAAGTCAAAAAGTTGACTGACACGCTCGTGTCACATGAGCGACACGCCCGTGTCACGCCCTCGATGATCGCCGACCACAGGTTGCCAGCTCGATGATCGGCGATCATCAAACCAAGCTCGACACGCCCCAAGACACGCCCCAAGACACGCATGTGTCAAAGTGTGACACGGGCGTGACTTAGCCACCTGGCCCGACGTGACGCGCGCGACTTTGCGGGCGGACCGCGCCCAGATCGACCTCCCCGACACGCCCCAGTCACGCCCTTGAGTGACACATGTCACGCCCGTGACCTAGGGCGTGACTGCCACGTTTTCAGTCGAAGTCAACTTTCCAGTCAAATCACCCAATGAGCTCATGTACAGTAGCGACACGCCCACCTGTCACACCCTAGTCACGGGCGTGACCAACCCGAAATTTTGCCTATAAAAGGCCAGCTGCTGTATGAGATTTCTGTCCACTTTTTGGTCCAAATTGCTTAGGGGAGGTGCTACCCATTTGGATTCCATGCTTATGTAAGGAGAATTTCTCCCCCCCCCCATCTCTCTTAGTTTGTATTAGGTTGTTTGTTTGTTTTAGCTTCCCATGTAATAGCTTTTTATTAATTGAAATGTTAGTTTTTTTGTCTCTTCATATGGTTTGGAATTCAATTAAGCGCCCTTCTCTTTAGAATTTTTTGTTCCCCCTTTTTTTGTTCTTTTTTATGTTATATCTTTTAAAGCTTTCATAATCTCGCTTAGTTTAGGATTTTATCGGCATTTCTAGCCGTTGTAATGTCCGTTTTATTTTCATAATCCGCACTTGTTTAGCTTTAGCTTTTCCTTTTTTTTTTCCTTATTTTCATTCTTAAGGGTTTATAAAAACACCTAAAAAAGTGTGATTTTCATTTTCCTTAACTTAGGGTATTTAGGATTGTAAAACTTTTTCGTCATTTTTAGTTTTATTTTCACTTTTTAGGAGTTTTTTTAAAAATATAAGAATGAAAATATAGTCGTTATAATTTTTCGCTCACTTCATTTTAGCTTTTTATTTGTAAAACTTTTAGTCCCTTTAATTTTTATTTCATCTTTTTATGCATTTCTACCGCATTCTAGCGGTAGAAATGCAGTTGTTTTAATTTTTCGAGTACTTTCATTTTGCATTTATTTGCAAAACATTTTCGCTCGGTTAATTTTTATTTTCACTTTGTATGCATTTCTACCGCATTCTAGCGGTAGAAATGCAGTCGTTTTAATTTTTCAGCAACTTCGTTTTTCTTATTTTTGCAAGTATGTGTGCGTGTATGAGTTAGGTTTTATTTCTTTATTTCAATTTCCGTAGAGTGCGCGTGTGCGTATGAATTTATTTTCGCTTACTCGTTAAGAGTTAAATGGCGCTCTACTTTCATTTCCCGCCCACTCGTTTGAGTGGGACTTGTTTTTTATTGCTTTTATTTTCTCCCACTCACTTGAGTAGGAAACTTAGAGTGCGTGTGTGTGTGTTTTCATTTATGTAGAGTGTGTATGTGTGTTTTACTTTCAAGTAGAGTGTGTGCGTGTATGAGATAAATTTACCCCCGCCCACTCATTTGAGCCGGGATTCGTAATTTTATCGCTTTCTCAATTATGTAGAGTGCGTGCGTGTAGGAGATAATTTTTACGTTTTATTTATCGCTTTCTTCAATTAAGAAGAGTGTGTGCGTGTGTGCATTTATTTCCGCCTACTCGTTAAGAGTTTAATGACGTGCTTTTATTTCTCGCCTACTCATTTGAGTAGGGCTTGCTTTATTTAATTTTCTTTATGGTTTTGAAGTGTGCGTGAGTGCCTGCATCAATTAGCCTTCAATTTATCTAATTGTCCTATTTTTTGTGTTTTCTCTTATAATTGTTCAGTGCTTAATTTAACACTCACGCTTTACCTAAAAACATAAAGCCGTCCCAATACCGATGAGTGGCTAATCTCTATTAACCTTCGACATCGAAGAGCATTGGGACATATAAAATGATTTGAAATAATTAAAGAACTTTATTTTTATTTTAATTTAAGGACTTATGGTTTGCCCCGGGTTAACGACGCATAGGACCACATAATCGATTTGTGGGCTCTATTTCCGTTATCCATACGCAACGCCGAGAGGCCGCACGTATGGACCGATCCCCCTTGGGTAAAGAGAACTGCGTACGCCCCCTCAAAAGAGGAGAAACGTAGTTCTGCCGGATTGTGTTCCCCACCCAATAGCGGGGTTCTTAGCGTAATGCGGGCGTTAAGGGGAATCCTTCGTCGGACTAACGTTCGGTCAAATAGCCTTAGCGCCCAGGTGAGCGATATCCCTAGACCAAGGTGAGCTCATGTCTATGGAACCTCCACGGCCAAGTGCATTTTATTAATTTAAAAACAAAGTTCAATAATTGTTAAGAATTATTTTAGTCTTAATCTGATTCGATGCTGAGCGTTAACCCGTCATCGTACTAACTTAGTAAAATTCAGCTCTCTTTCTTTCCGTTTTAATTAGACTAAAAAAATCCCACCTTACTGATAGTAAGATAATAGTGTTCCTGGAAGAGTAAATATAATCAACGCGTCCCCGAGAATAATACGACGTCGGTATTTTCCCGAATACCGAGTACTACTTGCGATAGGTGCACTTGCCTCCTCTCGTTAGAAAACTCGATCATCTAACTCGGCCCGCGAAATCTGACCATTTCGAACCAACCACAGTCGGTCTCTGTTCCGCGACCATCAAGTTTTTGGCGCCGTTGCCGGGGAGCATGGTTGTTATATTGAATCCGGGACTCTATTAATTTTACTTTATTTTCAAATAAAAAAAATTTAATATATATAAAAAAATCCTTCCCCCTTTCGTTTTTTTGGGTGTATGACCCGTGGACAACCTTCGAGTTCTGAAAATCTTGAATTCGACCCCGAGATCGACCGCTCTCTTGCGCGTATCCGATCTCTCCGTCGAATTCCCTTTTTAGACCCCGCAGAATCCACCGGAGAACCCTCTTTCTCTTCTATGGCCGACCCAAATAATGCCCAAGCGGCCGAGCGTACGATGTCTTACTACGCTCGACCCAATTTGGATGATACGGGGTCGATTATTGTTCGGCCTGCTGTGGCGAACACTAATTTTGAAATTAAGTCAAGTGTTATACAAATGATCCAAAATGCCGTGCAGTTCGACGGACAGCCGGATGAGGACCCGAATAATCACTTGTCTAATTTTTTGGAAATTTGCGATACTTTTAAGATTAATGGCATCACTGATGATGCCATTCGTTTGCCCCTTTTTCCCTTCTCCCTTAAGTCCAAAGCCAAGGAGTGGCTGGTCTCCCTCCCGTGGGGATCCATCACGACCTGGGCGGAGTTGGCAGAAAAATTCCTTACTAAATATTTTTTGCCCGCAAAAACTGCAAGATTGCGGGCGGACATTTCCTCTTTTGTGAAAATCGACTCCGAGTCTCTTTATGAGACTTGGGAGCGTTTTAAGGAATTTCTCCGACGGTGCCCGCACCACGCGCTGCCAACGTGGTTGCAGGTACAAATTTTTTATAATGGACTGAACAGTCAGACGCGCCAAATGATTGACGCGGCTGCCGGGGGCACTCTGAATAATAAGACCCCCGAGGCCGCCCATGCCCTTTTCGAAGAGATGGCTATGAATGCCTATCAGTGGAATGTCCCGCGGGCGAGCCATAAGCAGGCGGGGCTTTATGAAGTGGATGCCACTGCTCAGCTAGCCCTTCAAGTTGAAAGGCTAACTAAGCAGGTGGCGGAGATGTCCGTTGCCTCCTCCACTCCGCCTTGTTTTCTTCCCCCTCTAACGTCTGCGTAGTCGACGAGTTCGTGGACTACATGGGAAATTCGGTGTGTCCCTCCTTTCAAAACAACCCTTATAGTAGCCACTATAATCCGGGTTGGAGGAACCACCCGAATTTCTCCAGGAGCAACCCGAACAACGCGCAGCGCCCCTTGTTGCGCGCTAGGGTTCGAAGGAAATAAACGCAACCGAACTAGCAACCCGATGAGGCAAGTATACCTATCGAATTGTAGCAAGGGGACACAAGTATCGTATTGAAATCCGGGAACTGTTGGCTATGCTTACTCACACGAACGCTATTATCTTATCGACGGAAAAACTAGGGTTTTAGAAAATCTAAGTGCAATGGAGGAATTAAAGCTAACTAGAAAGAGAACTACCGCAATTAAGTTAAGCTATTAAGCAAAGAACTATGCTAGAAAGGAAACTACTGTAGTTAATTAAAGAGCACAAGATAGGTGATTACTACGAAAGGTAGAAAATTTGAAATGGAAATGCACTCAATCAAGATTCACCTCGGCTAAAGACGATTAAGAAAATGCGATAAAAATTTGAACTTAATAGGATAAAGGTCCTTGACCGTGGAGGTTCCTAAAGCTTGAACACGCTTCTCTCGAAGTCGTGCCCAACTGAGTTTAGGAAGGTCCGACCGACTCCCGTCTAAATCGGAGGCCTAAAACTCGCTTTACGCGGTGAACCCCACTATTGGATTTTACTCCAATCCGGGAGATTTGGACGTCTGCCTCTCTCGAGGGGTGCGTACAACTCCCTTTACTCTTGAATGCTCACTTCATTCTTTCGGCCTCTCGGCTAGCCCAGAATGAAAGCAAAGGCGGAGAGTATATATCGAAAATATACCTCCAACCCGTGATTAATCAAGAGTAATTCAAGGCCCTAACCTAAAAAGAAAAGATTAATTAAAACATCATAACATAATCGCTCTAACCTCGGATCATCAAGATCGAGTACAAGGAGGATTAGTTAATCATAATGGAGTGGAGGAGGGGAGATGAGTAGAAAAGCATATAAAGGAACACAAGTAAAGGAAGAACACTTTTATTAATGAAAAAAGGCAAGTTATACTATTGAAATTGAAATTACAAGTGCATGAAAATTAAATCCTATTCTAGCCCTACAATTAGCACTAAGCAAGAGCAAAGATTACAAAGAAAGCTAAAGCAACTAAATATTAAACCATTATTAAGCAAAAATTACAAAGGAAGAGAGAGAGAGAGAGAGAGAGAGAGAGAAAGCATAAAAAAACTCAAGAACTAAAGGGGCAGCACCTCCCCCTCTCAACCAAAGCTTGCTGAAATGGAGAGGGGGGGTCTCAATTTATAGAAATTTTTCTCGGGTTGGTCACGCCCTCCGACACGCCCTAGGGGGGGCGTGTCAGGGGGCGTGACAGTACTATGTTGACCTCGGGCTCTGGATTTTGGCGAGAGGGATGATTGCTTCGGTACGTCGGTGGTCACGCCCTAGGTCACGCCCGTGACAGGGGGGCGTGACAGGCACGTCATGTCCAAATCATTGGTCGGAAATCCGTCAGTCGTCGAAAAGTTGATGTCACGCCCCATGTCATGCCCGTGACGGGGGGCGTGACGGTACTGTTTGCGTGCTGTGGCGGAACTGCATTTAATGCGGCGGCAGGCTTTGCGGCAGAGGGCGACACGCCCATGGTCACGTCTGGAGACACGCCCGGGGAGGGCGTGTCAGGGGGCGTGATAGCGGTTTTGACCGTTTTTCTGTCCCTTCCAGCAGGAGTCCTCGGGATCGGGTGACACGCCCTAGGTCACGCCCAGGGAGGGCGTGACAGGGGGGCGTGACAGGTCATTTTGGCCAATTTTCTGGAAACCTGCAAAAAGACAAGAAAAATTCAGTGGCAATAATATTTACATAAAAATGATAAAAATAAACTAATAATAGACATAATTTGCACAATATAAAATAAAAAATAAGATAATAGTTTAGGATACAAAACGTATTATCAAATTCCCCCAAGCTTAAGCTTTGCTTGTCCCCAAGCAAAAATATAAAAACTTGATATTTATAAAAAGGACTAATCAAAAAGTTCTAATTATGCCTACACAAGTACTATGCGAAATTCTTAGTAGGAAAAAGGTGAAATGTAAGTCTAAAACAATTATTTAGGTATGGTAAAACTTTTATAAACTTTACTTAATAAAAACAAATCATCCAAAATTTTAACGAGATTTTTTTAAATGGACTTAAGCAAAGCAACGAAAATGAAAAACACGCATTGAGTTGTTACTAGATCCAAGAAACGCATTATAATAATATCAATTTAATTAACAAAAATCTAGGTTTAAATCCAAAACTAAAACTGATTTACTGTTTTTCTTTTCTTAGTTGTTAAATAAAAATCAAAAAGCGTGAATCAAAAAGTCTTAAATAGGACAGAAACGTTTGGTTTAGGAAAATGATCAGGAGTGGAATTCAAAGATAAACGTGAAGGTTTTAAAATCACACTAAACCAAAGCAAAGAGTTTCAAAAACTTTCATAAAAATATATACACATTTTTTTCATCTTTTTTTTCATCTTTTTTTTTTCAAAACAAAGGCCATAAATATTTTTATTTTCCTTTTTGAGTTGGCCAAACAAAAATAAACATCACTTTCGACATCCCTTTTTTTTCAAAAATCTTTCTCCCACAAAAATCACAAAATATCCTATCAAAATCGTCAAACTAATTTATGAAACTCAAAAAGGCTAGTGTGATTCGATAGGTTGGAAATTTTGGCTTTGGTGAATCTGAAATGAAGGGAGGAGCTATCAAATGTAATCGGAAAAAGGCTCAAAAACGGCTAACTAGTGGTAAAAGTTTTTAGGTTGGCAGGAAAGCTCAAACGAAAACAAAAACGACCTAAATCATTTTCACGCTTTTGAATTTATTTAAAACAAAGGTTTGAAAATTTTTCAAAAAGCGAGTCCTAGATAATAAAAGAAGATTGATGAAATTAACTTGAAAATAGAAATAATAGGTGACTTGGATCGTTCACATCTACTACGTTATTCAAAAGTTGACTTTACCAAAATTATTAAAAAATGAAAAAGAAAATAGTGGATGATGAATTTTTAAGAAAGTAAAGGAAATAAACAACAAAAAACCATAATAGAAATGCGAGTTTTAGAAAAATATTTCACCTTAACATGCTACCGTGAATTAGAAACACAGCATGGCCAACATTTTACTTGTGAAACATAATTAAAAAGAACGATTAGAAATATTATAATTAACTAAGTTGTTTATAGGAGATTTTGAGTAAAACAAAACTAAAAACTAGGGGTACTATTGAAATACCAAAATGTCTAAACTATTCAAAAACACATATATTTTTTTTTAATTTAATTTTGTGAAATATTCTCTTTTTTTATTATTTTGGATTTTTTCTCTTTTTTTTGAAATTTTAAGATATTCATTTTTTTTTGGAAATATTTACAATATATACAAAAAGAAGATTATTTATACTACACAAAAATGAAGGAGGAAATCCTCCCCCAAGCTTAAAACAGACATTGTGCTCAATGGCTAAAGAAGGGGATTGGAGAAGGAGAGAAAAATAAAGTACAGAATTGAAAGACAGAATTGAAATACAGGTACTTCCCCGGATTTATTTGCTGCGAAAGCTGAGTGATGCCGCTCCTCCGAATGTCTTCTTTGGACTTCGTGATAGATTCAGCAATGTTGGAGCAGGCGATCGCAGAAGCTTCAGCTTGTCGGAGCCGTCCGAGGCAAAAATTGTAAAATAAAGAAAACAGAAAAAGATAACTTGGGTTGCCTCCCAAGAGCGCCCTTTGGTTAAAGCGTCGTTGAGCTCGACGCATCAAAAAATAATTTTGTCCAAAAATATTGTTGTCCCGAAATAAAATTATCTTTTTTTTAACAAAAATTAAGAGTTCAAAGTTAGAGTTCGTGAAGCAGAAACTTAATAATGTTTCGACTGACATCATCATCACCAGAAAAGTAGAGTTTTAGACGCTGACCATTCACTTTGAAATTACCCTTATCAGGGTGAGAAATTAAAACAGTTCCATAAGTAAATACTTATAAAACAGAAAACGGGCCAGACCAGCGAGATTTTAATTTGCCCGGAAATAAACGTAAACGAGAATTATATAAAAGGACTTGGTCGCCTAGCTTAAAGTTTTTAGGGTGCCTTAAGTGTTTATCGTGTAAACGCTTCGTACGCTCTTTATAAAGTTTATTATTTTCATAAGCATAAGAGCGCCACTCGTCGAGTTCATTTAGTTGAAATTTTTGAAGGTCATCGACTGAGTGGGGATCGAAGTTTAAAAATTTTAAGGCCCAAATGGCGCGGTGTTCTAACTCTACGGGCAGATGGCATGATTTTCCATAGACCAGCCGATACGGCGTACATCCGAGGGCGGTTATGTACGCTGTTCAATAGGCCCATAGAGCATCGTCAAGTTTGGTTGACCAGTCTTTTCTAGAAGTTGAAACAGTCTTTTCTAATATTCTTTTTATTTCCTTATTAACTACTTCGACTTGACCATTAGTTTGGGGGTGGTAGGCAGTGTAAAGCTTATGTGTAACGCCGTATTTGGTAAGGATTTTTGAAAATTGTGCGTTACAGAAATGGGAACCCCTATCGCTAACGATTGCGCGTGGCGTACCGAATCTAGAAAATAATTTTTTTTAAAAACGTGACTACAACTCGAGAGTCGTTCGTAGGAAGAGCTTGGGCCTCAGTCCATCGTGAAACATAATCAACAGCAACTAAAATATATTTGTTTCCGAAGCTAGAAGGAAGGGGGCCAACAAAATCAATTCCCCAGAGGTCGAAAATTTTGCACTCTAAGAAATAATTTTGCGGAATTTCATTTTTATTAGAGATGTTGCCCGACCGTTGGCAACTATCACACCTGCTCACAAAGGCTTGCGCGTCCTTATACAGGCTAGGACAGTAAAAACCCGCGCAAAGCACCTTATGAGCGGTGCGAGCAGCTTGATAGTGCCCACCTGTCGGGCCTTCATGCAAATGTTTTAGAATATCGATTCCTTCCTCAAAAGAAACACATCTCCTTATCACTTGATCCGCACAAATTTTGAAAAGATGTGGGTCTTCCCAAAAGTAGTTCTTCAGCTCAGAAAAGAATTTCTTCTTTTGCTGAGAGGAGAACTCCTTTGGGAGCACCCGGGCCACTAGATAGTTGGCGATGTGCGCAAACCAAGGAGAATTAGATGTATTAACTAAAAGCAGCTTCTCGTCAGGAAAATAGTCATTAAAAGATTTTTCATTTAATTTTTCTATAAAGGGGTTATCTAATCTGGATAGATGGTCGGCGGCCAAGTTCTCGGCTCCTCGCTTATCACGGATCTATAAGTCAAACTCATGGAGGAGTAAGACCCAGCGAATCAAGCGAGGCTTGGCATCCGTTTTGGCAAGAAGGTACTTGAGGGCCGAGTGGTCCGTAAAAATAATGATTTTTGAAAGAGTAATGTAAGGGCGGAATTTATCAAACGCAAATACTACAGCTAAGAGCTCATTCTCGGTTGTGGTGTAATTTTCTTGTGCAGATGTGAGGGTTTTACTAGCGTAATAGATGGGGTGGAAGTTCTTAGATATGCGTTGACCTAATACGGCCCCCACCGCAAAACTACTCGCATCGCACATAATCTCGAAAGGAAGGTCCCACACCGGAGCTATCATAATCGGTGCGTTAATTAACTTTTCTTTAATTGATTCAAAAGCAGAAATACAAGAGTCATCAAAAATGAATGGAGCGTCTTTTTCTAAGAGATGGGTGAGGGGCTTTGTGATCTTGGAGAAGTCCTTTATAAAACGACGATAAAAACCAGCGTGGCCTAGGAAACTTCTTATAGCTTTTATGTTTGTAGGCGGCGGCAACTTCTCAATAACTTCTATCTTGGCAACGTCTACCTCAATACCTTTAGCAGAAATTTTATGACCCAAAACTAACCCTTACCTCACCATAAAATGGCAATTTTCCCAATTTAGGGCAAGGTTAGTTTCTTCGCATCGTTCTAAGACTTTTTCGAGCTTTTCTAAACATCTATCGAAGGAATCGCCGAACACGGAGAAATCATCCATGAATACCTCCATAATGCTTTCTACGTACTTGTCAAATATTGCGAGCATACATCGCTGGAATGTAGCTGGCGCATTGCATAATCCAAACGGCATTCTTCGGTACGCGAAGGTGCCGAAGGGACAAGTAAACGTAGTTTTCTCTTGGTCCTCGGGAGAGATGGGTATTTGAAAGTACCCCGAGAGGCCATCGAGAAAACAATAAAAGCTATGGCCGGAGAGACGTTCTAAAATCTGGTCGATAAACGGTAAAGGAAAGTGGTCCTTGCGGGTGGCATCATTTAACTTACGGTAATCTATGCACATACGCCAACCCGTCACAGTCCGCGTCGGGATTAATTCATTATTCTCATTACTAACTACGGTTATCCCTCCCTTCTTTGGAACTACCTGAACGGGGATAACCCACTTACTGTCCGATATAGGGTAGATAATTCCTGCGTCTAATATTTTCATAACCTCGCCCTTAACTACTTCTTTCATGTTTGGGTTTATACGGCGCTGAGGTTGGATAGAGTTACGGTAATTATCTTCCGTTAAAATTTTATGTGTACAGAAAGATGGGCTTACGCCCTTGATATCAGAAATTTGCCAAGCAATAGCCCGGCGATGCTTACGTAGAACTAGAAGAAGTTTATCGTTTTGCATATCCGTGAGGTAGGCCGAAACGATAACTGGTAACTTGGAATCTTTTTCTAAGAAAGCATACTTAAGGTGTACGGGAAGTTCTTTAAGTTCTAGGGTAGGGGGTTCTTCTAAAGAGGATTTTGAGATTCTTTCTTTTTCAAAAATAATATCTTCATAAACTTTTTTATAAGGAACGTAATAAGGGGTGGTGCTAGCAGCCAAGACGGCTTCTTGTAGAGATTCAGTGGGAAGAAAAGAGGAGGAGCAAAAATCAGAAAATTCTTTTTCAAACTCAGAAAAACAATAAGACGATTCATCACTTCCTTGCAGTGATTCAGTTGTAAGAGAAGAGGAGCAAAAAGTAGAAAATTCTTTTTCAAAGTCAGAGAGGCAGTAGGAAGAATCATCACTCACGGCGTCTACGAAAAAACATGAGTCATCGTTCACTAAGGTGTTCTTCATCGAAGGGGTGATAGAAAATGTGACTTCGTCGTCGCCTACTCGAAGAAAGAGCTTACCATTGCTTACGTCAATGATGGCTCGGAAGGTAGCAAGGAAGGGTCGGCCAAGGATCAAGGGAACCTCGACGTCTTCTTCGATGTCCAAAATGACAAAGTCCACCGGGAAGATGAACTTGTCGACTTTCACTAGAACGTCCTCCACAATTCCTAACGGGTACTTGATGGATCTATCGGCTAGCTGGATACTCATACGCGTGGGGTTAAGGCTACCAATCCCTAACTTTTTGAACAATGAAAAGGGCATCAGGTTTATACTCACGCCTAAGTCGGCTAACGCATGTTTAACAAAAAGATCACCGAAGACACACGAGATAGAGAAACTACCCGGGTCACTGATTTTCTTCGGCAAACCGTTTGTTAAAACGGCGGAGCACTCGGCGTTTAGCGTGACGTGCGAAAGATTCTCTAACTTCTTCTTGTTTGTGAGGAGGTCTTTAAGATATTTGGCGTATTTCGGCATCTGCGAAATAGCCTCGTGGAAGGGAAGATTAATGTGGATTTGTTTGAAGATTTCTAAGAAGCGGGAGTACTGATCATCTTGACGTTGTCTATTAAGTTCAGAGGGGTATGGAGGAGTTGAATTATTTTTGAAGATGGGTGGTGGAGTGAGATTATTTTTAAAAATAGGGGTGATTACTTCTTCAGCAGATGGCGGAATTTTTAAAACGGGAGCGGAGCTTTGATTTTTAAAAACGGGAGCGGAGCTTTGATTTTTAGAGGCGGGAGCGGAGCTTTAATTTTTAGAGGCGGGAGCGGAGCTTGCCTCAGGCTCTTCACTTACCATACCGGATACTTGCTTCCCACTCCGAAGAGTTATAGCTTTCGCTTGCTCTCTCGGGTTGGGTTCGGTATTGTAAGGAAGAGACCCTGCGTGTCGCTCAGAAATTATTTTCGCGAGCTGACCTACCTGATTTTCTAAACTTTTTACGCTTCCGGTTAAAGTTCTTATGGTAGCGTCATTTGTGGTGATATATTTAGAAAGTAATTCCTCCAAGCTTGGAGGTTTTGGGTAATTTTGAAGAGGTGGTGGTGGTGGTGGTGCAGAAAAATCGTTTTGCGGAGGTGGGCGCATCGCATTCGATGGATTACTCCATGAAAAGTTCGGGTGATTTCTTAAAGCGGGGTTATAATTATTCAGAAAATTAAAACCAGGCGGATGAAAATTCGCTGCAGAAAAATTATTAAAAGCAGTTCTATGCATATTATTAACATATTCTAAATGTTCTGGAGTAGGGGTTGCAGATTCCCATACCTGAGGGGTGGAGGCAGCAGTCATCTCCGTGATTTTTTTGCTTAGGATTTCTACTTGCAGAGCGAGCTGGGAGACGTTGTCCACTTCATAGATACCTGCAGGCTTGTTCGGGCAGGACCTAGGCACATTCCACTGATAAGTGTTCATGGCCATGTCCTCAAAAAGCTCAAGAGCGGCTTCCGGGGTCTTATGATTTAAAGTACCGCCAGAAGCTGCGTCTATCATTTGCTTCGTGCTTTGATTTAGCCCGTTATAAAACGTCTGCACTTGTAACCATACAGGCAGCGCGTGATGCGGGCATCGTCTTAATAATTCTTTAAATCTCTCCCAGGTTTCGTATAGGGTTTCAGAGTCTATTTGTCTGAAGGCAGAGATGTCGTTCCTAAGTTTTGCAGTTTTAGCTGGCGGAAAATACTTCGCCAAAAAATTTTAAGTTAATTCATTCAAGTGGTTATGCTATTTTTCGGAAGTATGTTCAGCCACTGCTTAGCTTTAGTTCTTAGAGAGAAGGGGAAGAGTCTCAGCCTGATTGCATCATTTGTGACACCATTTATCTTGAAGGTGTCGCAAATTTCAAGAAAGCTAGCTATATGTGCGTTCGGATCTTCATCTTGAAGTCCGTCAAATTGCACATATTGCTGCACCATTTGAATTATGCTAGGCTTTAGTTCGAAGTTATTATTTGCTATAGTAGGGCGGACTATACTTGATTCTGTTCCCTCGAGGTTCGGTCGTGCATAATAGGACATAGTCCTTTGCACGGCCTCATCTACGTTGGGTTCTTCCATTCTTAAAGTAGCAAATGACTCGGAGTCCTCAACCGGCACTTGGATAGTAGGACCTTGAAATCGCGATCTTCTCCGAAGAGTACGCTCAATTTCGTGGTCCAAGTCCAAAATAACCGACGGACTCCCGCGGGTCATGCACTAAAAGAACAGAAAAGAAGAAGAGGAAGAGAAAAAGGATAAACTAGAAAAAAGATTAGAAATTTTTTTCTTTTTGAAATAGATTTTTTTTATAGATTAACTCCCAAACTTCCCAAGGACTACCCCGTGAAGGGTTTGCAAGGTACTAGACAAGACAGTGGCGCTTAAAGCCCTTTGCCCTTTTCGAGAGAATTAGGTGGCGTAGAAAAATTGTGAGGTTGGTTTATATTAAGAACGGTGATAAAATTTTTTTGATTTTTTAAAATTTTAAAGAAAGAGGATGAGAAAGAGAAGAGATAAAATTAATAGGTTCGTGTTTTCAAAATATCAACGGAAGTTGGTTCCCCGGCAACGGCGCCAAAAACTTGTTGCGCGCTAGGGTTCGAAGGAAATAAACGCAACCGAACTAGCAACCCGAGGAGGCAAGTATACCTATCGAATTGTAGCAAGGGGACACAAGTGTCGTATTGAAATCCGGGAACTGTTGGCTATGCTTACTCACACGAATGCTATTATCTTATCGACGGAAAAACTAGGGTTTTAGAAAATCTAAGTGCAAGGGAGGAATTAAAGCTATACTAGAAAGAGAACTACCGCAATTAAGTTAAGCTATTAAGCAAAGAACTATGCTAGAAAGGAAACTACTGCAGTTAATTAAAGAGCACAAGATAGGCGATTACTACGAAAGGTAGAAAATATGAAATGGAAATGCACCCAATCAAGATTCACCTCGGCTAAAGACGATTAAGAAAATGCAATAAAAATCTGAACTTAATAGGATAAAGGTCCTTGACCGTGGAGGTTCCTAAAGCTTGAACACGCTTCTCTCGAAGTCGTGCCCAACTGAGTTTAGGAAGGTCCGACCGACTCTCGTCTAAATCGGAGGCCTAAAACTCGCTTTACGCGGTGAACCCCACTATTGGATTTTACTCCAATCCGGGAGATTTGGACGTCTGCCTCTCTCGAGGGGTGCGTACAACTCCCTTTACTCTTGAATGCTCACTTCATTCTTTCGGCCTCTCGGCTAGCCCAAAATGAAAGCAAAGGCGGAGAGTATATATCGAAAATATACCTCCAACCCGTGATTAATCAAGAGTAATTCAAGGCCCTAACCTAAAAAGAAAAGATTAATTAAAACATCATAACATAATCGCTCTAACCTCGGATCATCAAGATCGAGTACAAGGAGGATTAGTTAATCATAATGGAGTGGAGGAGTGGAGATGAGTAGAAAAGCATATAAAGGAACACAAGTAAAGGAAGAACACTTTTATTAATGAAAAAAGGCAAGTTAAACTATTGAAATTGAAATTACAAGTGCATGAAAATTAAATCCTATTCTAGCCCTACAATTAGCACTAAGCAAGAGCAAAGATTACAAAGAAAGCTAAAGCAACTAAATATTAAACCATGATTAAGCAAAAATTACAAAGGAAGAGAGAGAGAGAGAGAGAGAGAGAAAGTATAAAAAACTCAAGAACCAAAGGGGCAGCACCTCCCCCTCTCAACCAAAGCTTGCTCAATTTATAGAAATTTTTCTCGGGTTGGTCACGCCCTCCGACACGCCCTAGGGGGGCGTGTCAGGGGGCGTGACAGTACTATGTTGACCTCGGGCTCTGGATTCTGGCGGGAGGGATGATTGCTTCGGTACGTCGGTGGTCACGCCCTAGGCCACGCCCGTGACAGGGGGGCATGACAGGCACGTCATGTCCAAATCATTGGTCGGAAATCCGTCAGTTGTCGAAAATTTGATGTCACGCCCCAGGTCACGCCCGTGACGGGGGGGCGTGACGGTACTGTTTGCGTGCTGTGGCGGAACGGCATTTAATGCGGCGGCAGGCTTTGCGGCAGAGGGCGACACGCCCATGGTCACGCCTGGAGACACGCCCGGGGAGGGCGTGTCTGGGGGCGTGACAGCGGTTTTGACCGTTTTTCTGTCCCTTCCAGCATGAGTCCTCGGGATCGGGTGACACGCCCCAGGTCACGCCCAGGGAGGGCGTGACAGGGGGGCGTGACAGGTCATTTTGGCCAATTTTCTGGAAACCTGCAAAAAGACAAGAAAAAGTCAGTGGCAATAATATTTACATAAAAATGATAAAAATAAACTAATAATAGACATAATTTGCACAATATAAAATAGAAAATACGATAATAGTTTAGGATACAAAATGTATTATCACCCCTCTCCCCCTCCTTTTGCGCCAACGTTTCCTCCTCCCCCTCCTATGAAGCCATCCCCGGTGGAGGAAAATTATAATCGTTATGTCGCGTCACACGAGTCCAATATCCGGAACATCACCGGATCGCTAAAAAATTTAGAAATCCAGGTTGGACAGCTGGCGCGACTTATATTGGAACGCGCTCTGGGGGCACTGCTAGGGAACACGGAGCCCAATCCAAGGGAAACTGCCAACGCTATAACCCTCCGTAGCGGTAAGGAGGTGGTCGATCCAAAACGGATCGATCCTCAGGTACATATTTCACCTCCGACCCCTCTTCCCTCTTCTTCGATTACGCAACCCTTACCGATTTTTAACGACAAAACTATTTTAAACAAGGCGTTGTCCTACACGCATAAGTTAGATAACGAGCGAGTGAACGCGCAATATGAAAAATTTATTTTATTACTTAAACAAATTCATATTAATGTTCCTTTTTGCGAAGCTAACTCGCAAATGCCTAAATATGCGAAAGTTTTAAAAGAACTACTTTCTAATAAACGCAAATACGAGGATATTTCGCATATATCTCTCAACGCTGTCTGCTCGGCGGCTCTTACTAGTAAATTGCCATCAAAACAAAACGACCCGGGACGGTTTTCTATCCCGTGCCTTTTTGGCGATGTATTAGTAAAATATGCCTTAGCAGACTTAGGCACGAGCATTAATTTGATGCCGTTCTCGCTCTTCCTGTGATTAGGTTCGGGTACTCCTGCTCCTACCAATATGCGCATCTAACTAGCGGATCGCTCGGTTAGGTTCCCCATCGGGGTTGTTGAGGATGTCCTTGTCCAAGTAGACAAGTTCACCTTCCTGGTGGACTTCGTCATCTTGGACATCGAGGAAGACGCCAACGTACCAATAATACTTGGTCGCCCTTTCCTCGCGACCTCACGTGCGTTAATCGAAGTAAGTAATGGTCAGCTTCTCCTTCAGGTAGGAGACGACCAAGTTACTTTTTCTATTAACTCCTCAATGGAAGACTCGTCGCCGAGCGACGATTTCTGCTACTCTTTAGATTCTTTTTATGGAGATTGTTCTTCTCCGGTTTTCGAGTCCGAGTTTTTAAACGAAAATATTTTTTCGCTCGAAAATTTTTATTACGATGAGGACGCGTCTACGAATATGCCTTTTGAACCAATTGGTTCAAAAGACATTAGCACTAAAACCTCACTAGAAGAACTGCCCACACTAGATCTCAAACCATTACCCGAATCCCTCAAATACGCCATTTTGGGGAAAAATGATATACTCCCGGTAATCATTTCTTCGTATTTAAGCGATTCGGAGACCTCCGATTTATTGGAGGTTTTGCTTAAACATCGCCACGCAATTGCATGGCAAATTTCCGACCTAAAGGGGATTAACCCATCTTTCTGCACTCACAAAATTTTCTTAAACGATAATTGCCGCAAAACTATTCAGCCACAGCGACGTCTTAACCCAAACATGAAGACGTCGTGAAAACTGAGATAATTAAATTATTAGATGCGGGGATTATTTATCCCATTTCTGATAGTGCGTGAGTTAGTCCCATTCATATCGTGCCCAAGAAGGGCGGTCTGACCGTAGTGGCGAATGAGCACAACGAGCTCGTCCCAACTCGTACTGTTACGGGTTGGCGTGTGTGCATCGATTACCGCAAACTTAATGATGCCACCAGCAAGGGCCATTTCCCACTACCATTCCTTGATATTATGGAAGTATTTATGGATGACTTTTCTGTATTCATCAGCTCATTCCCGGATTGTCTTCGAAATCTCGATCGTGTCCTCCAGCGATGCAAGGACACACATATTGTTTTAAATTGGGAAAAGTGTAACTTTATGGTTCGAGGAGGTTTGTTCCTCGGCCATAAGATTTCGATTAAGGGTATAGTGGTCGATAAGGCCAAAGTAGAAGTCATTGAAAAGCTTCCTCAGCCGACTAACGTAAAATCCATTAGGAGTTTCTTAGGCCATGCGGGCTTTTATAGGCGCTTCATTCAAGATTTCTCAAAAATAACAAAGCTGCTAACTCACCTCTTGGAAAAGGAATCACCTTTTGTCTTTAGTAGCGATTACGAGTCTGCTTTTAATTTTATAAAACAAAAACTTATCAATTCTCCAATTCTAGTGGCCCCTAATTGGTCCCTTCCGTTCGAAATCATGTGCGACGCGAGTGATATTGCCTTTCTTGGCCAACGCGTAGAAAAACATTTTCATCATATTTATTACGCTAGCAAGACGCTCACTTACGCACAAGTGATTTACACAACGATGGAAAAGAAACTCTTAGCCGTCGTTTTCGCTTTCGATAAGTTTCGCTCGTACCTTACGCTATCTAAAGTTATCGTTTTCACTGATCACTCCTCCCTTAAGTATTTACTAGCCAAAACCGACGCGAAGCCCCGTCTTCTTCGATGGATTCTCCTCCTACAAGAGTTTGACTTGGAGATCCGAGATAAGAAGGGCGCAGAGAATCTAGCGGCAGACCACCTCTCCCGTTTAGAAAATCCAGATGCGGAAGCGCTCGTCGAATCTGAAATAAATGACAGATTCCCCGAGGAACGCCTTCTCTCCATTCGTTCGTCTTCGTCATCTTCGCCTTGGTTCGCAGATTTTGCGAACTACTTAGTCGCGCGGGTACTCGCAAAAGATTTTTCAAGTCATCAAAAGAAGAAATTCTTTTCTGACTTGAAAAATTTCTTTTGGGATGACCCATTTCTTTTCCGTATCTGCGCGGACCAAGCAGTTCGAAGATGCGTCGCGGGAGTGGAGTGCACACAAATATTGATGCACTGCCATGAGGGTCCAGCCGGGGGGCACTATCAAGCCAACCGGACGGCTAGGAAGGCGCTAGAGGCAGGCTACTTTTGGCCCACTCTCTTCAAAGACGCGCACAATTTTGTGCGCGCATGCGATAGCTATCAGCGGTCGGGTAACATCTCACGTCGAGACGAGATGCCCCAAAATATGTTTTTAGAATGCGAAGTTTTCGATTTATGGGGCATAGATTTTATAGGCCCCCTACCTCCTTCTTATAAAAGTACATATATTTTAGTGGCGGTCGACTACGTATCAAGGTGGGCGGAAGCGCAAGCTCTCCCCACCAACGATGCGTGAGTCATCGTTACATTTCTAAAAAAATTATTTTCTCGCTTCGGCATGCCTCGCGCTATTGTTAGTGATAGGGGAACGCATTTCTGTAATGCTCTAATGTCTAAGACGTTAGCTAAATACGGAGTCACGCAAAAGCTTGCCACCCCCTACCACCCGCAAACAAGTGGCCAAGTTGAGGTAGTAAATCGAGAGATAAAACGCATATTAGAAAAAACCGTTTCACTTAATAGGAAAGATTGGTCCGCTAAGCTCGACGACGCGTTATGGGTGTATCGTACGACGTACAAAACCGCTACCGGTTGTACCCCGTTTCGATTAGTGTATGGCAAAGCGTGCCATTTACCCGTAGAACTAGAACATCGCGCATTTTGGGCATTAAAACTCTTAAACCTCGACTCTAACTTAGCCGCTCAGAATAGAAAACTGCAACTAAATGAGCTCGATGAATGGCGTGCGAACGCTTACGAGAGCAATAAGTTCTATAAGGAGTGTTCTAAGTTTTATCACGATCGAAAAATTAAAACCCCCAAAAATTTTTCTCCGGGCGATCTAGTCCTTCTTTACAATTCACGTCTTAGGCTTTTCCCGGGTAAACTAAAATCGCGATGGTTCGGCCCCTTCAAGGTTGAAGAGGTTTGGCCATATGGGACCATACTCATCTCCCACCCCGAAAAAGGCACTTTTAAGGTGAACGGTAATCGGTTAAAGTCTTATACAGCGGGCGACCCTGTGATCAGTAGGAGCGAAACCATAACCCTTCTCCATATATAAACCCGCCAATATAGTCAAGCTATGCGACTATAAACAAAGCGCTCCTGGGAGGCACCCCACCTCTATCTTTTTTACGTCTTTATTTATTATGTTTTCTATTTTTCTAATAAATGCAGGGTTTCTAATGGGCTTCCCCGAGCGCGGATCAGGGACGTTTTCTGCCCCCCTCTTTTTCCTTTCTTTGTACATATACCTGCTGTCTTGTTCCTCATGCTTAGCATACAACATTGGGGACAATGTTGGATCTAAGTATGGGGGTGTTTTTGTATTTTCATACTTTCTTTTTTACTTACAAAAAAAAACAAAACAAAAAAAAATTTAAAAAAACAAAACTTCAAAATTAAAAAAAATATAAAAAATATATATATATAACACAAAAATCAAAAAAAAAATTATTAATTAAAAATTTTGAAGTTTCATTTTTGAAACTTTGACTTATTTTTAACTTTGTCCGCGAGATCCGGCTCATCGAGCCATCCACATAACGAGTCATCTCGCGGCAACCTAGTTTATATTTTTGTAAATATTCTTGTAAATATTTTTTGTAAATAATTTTTATAAGTACTTTTTGTAAATATTCTTTCTCTTTCCCCTCTCCCTTTTCCCTCTCATTCTTGTAAATATTTTTTCTTTTTTTTCCCAAATTTTTGTAAATATAATGAAAATTTCATTAAAATTACAAAAAAAATTCACAAAACATAAAAATACAAAAAAAATCACAAAACTTAAAAATCCAAAAAAATTTTTTTTCGCATTTTTTAATTTTTTCTTTAGTATGTATATATTAAAGATATAAATACAAAAATACAAAAAAAGAGCATAACTTCAAAAAAAAATATTTCAAAAAAATTATTTATGTTATGAAACAAATAAATCAAACATCTCATTCTTAAGTTTCTTGCTATCCAAAAATTTAGTTTTGAGTTTATTTATATGCAAATTTGATCAATTCTTTGTTCACTATTCGTTTGTTAATTATAGATTGAAAAATCTAAATAGCCAGGGTTAAGTTTTAAAGAATTTATTATACTTTGTTAAAAATAGGGGACTCGCTTTAGGCACTACTTCTAATTTTTCATAGATAGGAGCATGTGTACCATGTTAGAAAATAACGACTATAGAATTCAATTATGCTTGCTTTTAGCTTTCTGAAAAATTGGAACGTACAAATTATAAAGGTTGCTCTCAATTATTTTTCAATTAAAAATCTAGTTCTCTTTTCTCCCCTTACTTATCATAACCTTCTTGGTATGATAAAAAAATTTCCTCCCCCCTCCCAAAAAAAAAGATCATATGTCAATGGGAATAAGATTTCGTTCTGTAAACATAGGCACCTAATAAATGAAAAGATTATACGTTACGGAGTAAGAGGATAAAATTCATTACTCCAACACATATACATTGGTTTATTTTTATTTATGAAGAAGAAAAAAATTTATGTTAAGGAAAATAAGATTTCGTTTTCCTTTAACATCCAAATAAAAAAAATGGAGGTTCGAGAAAAAAATAATAACCTCGCCTCATAATCCAAGCATCTTCATAAACCAAAATCAACTCCCCTTACCCAATTTCATGACTCTAGAATTAATTCAAAAATCTTTTTGAGAGCATAATTCGTAAATTGCATTATTTCCGGTAAAACTCCTAAAAGCTAAAGTTCGTATAACTCCAAACTATTTTCTGTTAATCTAACCAATACAATTATTGCATTCTATTTGATTACATCAAGAAGTCCTTTGGCCAAAACTTTTGCCCTGTTTAAATTATCTAAATGATTTTAGGACTTAACTCTTATACCCCGTATATTTTATTTGATCTCTCTTATAATTAATTTAGCGGTAGCAGAACTTACGTTTTTTTTATTCCTTATAAGTTTACCTCAAACTTTTGCTCTGGAATAGCAAAAGGTTAAGTATGGGGTTATTTGATGAGTTGTAAATATACCTATATTTTCGTATCTTATTTATGTCAATTTTGTTTATTTATGTCTTTTTTATTAGTTTTATTCAATAAATTGCTTATTTTTGTAAATATAATTTCTAACTTCGCTTTATTTTTTATTCCAGAAAAATTCCAGAAAAGTTCCAGAAAAAGTCAAAAAGTTGACTGACACGCCCGTGTCACATGACCGACACGCCCGTGTCATGCTCTCGATTATCGCCGACCACAGGTTGCCAGCTCGACGATCAGCGATCATCAAACCGAGCTCAACACGCCCCAAGACATGCCCGTGTCAAAGTGTGACACGGGCGTGACTTAGCCACCTGGCCCGACGTGACGCGCGCAACTTTGCGGCCGGACCGCGCCCAGATCGACCTCCCCGACACGCCCAGTCACGCCCGTGACTGACACATGTCACGCCCGTGACCTAGGGCGTGACCACCACGTTTTCAGCCGAAGTCAACTTTCTAGTCAAATCACCCGATCAGCTCATGTACAGTAGCGACACGCTCCCCTGTCACGCCCTAGTCACGGGCGTGACCAACTCGAAATTTTGCCTATAAAAGGCCAGCTGCTATATGAGATTTCTGTCCACTTTTTGGTCAAAATTGCTTAGGGGAGGTGCTGCCCATTTGGATTCCATGCTTATGTAAGGAGAATTTCTCCCCCCCCCCATCTCTCTTAGTTTGTATTAGGTTGTTTGTTTGTTTTAGCTTCCCATGTAATAGCTTTTTATTAAATGAAATGTTAGTTTTTTTGTCTCTTCATATGGTTTGGAATTCAATTAAGCGCCCTTCTCTTTACAATTTTTCGTTCCCCCTTTTTTGTTCTTTTTTATGTTTTATCTTTTAAAGCTTTCATAATCTCGCTTAGTTTAGGATTTTATCGGCATTTCTAGCCATTGTAATGTCCGTTTTATTTTCATAATCCGCACTTGTTAAGGTTTAGCTTTTTCTTTTTTTTCCTTATTTTCATTCTTAAGGGTTTATAAAAGCACCTAAAAAAGTGTGATTTTCATTTTCCTTAACTTAGGGTTTTTAGGATTGTAAAACATTTTCGACTTTTTTAGTTTTATTTTCACTTTTTAGGAGTTTTTATAAAAATATAAGAATGAAAATATAGTCGTTATAATTTTTCGCTCACTTCATTTTAGCTTTTTATTTGTAAAACTTTTAGTCACTTTACTTTTTATTTCATCTTTTTATGCATTTCTACCGCATTCTAGCGGGAGAAATGCAGTTGTTTTAATTTTTCGAGTACTTTCATTTTGCATTTATTTGCAAAACATTTTCGCTCGGTTAATTTTTATTTTCACTTTTTATGCATTTCTACTGCATTCTAGCGGTAGAAATGCAGTCGTTTTAATTTTTCAGCAACTTCGTTTTTCTTATTTTTGCAAGTATGTGTGCGTGTATGAGTTAGGTTTTATTTCTTTATTTCAATTTCTGTAGAGTGCGCGTGTGCGTATGCATTTATTTCCGCCTACTCGTTAAGAGTTAATGGCGTACTGCTTTCATTTCCCGCCCACTCGTTTGAGTGGGACTTGTTTTTTATTGCTTTTATTTTCTCCCACTCACTCTAGTAGGAAACTTAGAGTGCGTGTGTGTGTGTGTTTTCATTTATGTAGAGTTTGTGTGTGTGTTTTACTTTCAAGTAGAGTGTGTGCGTGTATGAGATAAATTTACCCCCGCCCACTCATTTGAACCGGGACTCGCAATTTTATCGCTTTCTCAATTATGTAGAGTGCGTGCGTGTAGGAGATAATTTTTACGGTTTATTTATCGCTTTCTTCAATTAAGAAGAGTGTGTGCGTGTGTGCATTTATTTCCGCCTACTCGCTAAGAGTTCAATGGCGTGCTTTTATTTCCCGCCTACTCATTTGAGTAGAGCTTGCTTTATTTAATTTTCTGTATGGTTTTGAAGTGTTCATGAGTGCCTGCATCAATTAGCCTTCAATTTATCTAATTGTCCTATTTTTGGTGTTTTCTCTTATAATTATTCAGTGCTTAATTTAACACTCACGCTTCACCTAAAAACATAAAGCCGTCCCCATACTGATGAGTGGCTAATCTCTATTAACCTTCGGCATCGAAGAGCATTGGGACATATAAAATGATTTGAAATAATTAAAGAACTTTATTTTTATTTTAATTTAAGGACTTATGGTTTGCCCCGGGTTAACGACGCATACGACCACATAATCGATTTGTGGGCTCTATTTCTGTTATCCATACGCAATGCCGAGAGGCCGCACGTATGGAACGATCCCCCTTGGGTAAAGAGAACTGCGTACGCTCCCTCGAAAGAGGAGAAACGTAGTTCTGTCGGATTGGGTTCCGCACCCAATAGCGGGGTTCTTAGCGTAATGCGGGCGTTAAGGGGAATCCTTCGTCGGACTAACGTTCGGTCGAATAGCCTTAGCGTCCAGGTGAGCGATATCCCTAGACCAAGGTGAGCTCATGTCCATGGAACCTCCACGGCCAAGTGAATTTTATTAATTTAAAAACAAAGTTCAATAATTGTTAAGAATTATTTTAGTCTTAATCCGATTCGATGCCGAGCGTTAACCCGTCATCGAACTAACTTAGTAAAATTCAGCTCTCTTTCTTTCAGTTTTAATTAGACTAAAAAAATCCCACCTTACTGATAGTAAGATAATAGTGTTCCTGGAAGAGTAGTTATAATCAACGAGTCCCCGAGAATAATATGACCTCGGTATTTTCCCGAATACCGAGTACTACCTGCGATAGGTGCACTTGCCTCCTCCCGTTAGAAAACTCGATCATCTAACTCGGCCCGCGGAATCTGACCATTTCGAACCAACCACAGTCGGTCTTTGTTTCGCGACCATCAATTGCTTTACCTCTGACCACGTTGACGAGAAAAGATCAGAAGTTTGTTTGGACACATGAGTATGCGCGAGCTTTGGAAGAGCTGAAAAGTCATTTGACCACAATGCCTGTGTTGACATTGCCATGTGGTACAGACGGCTATGAGATCTACAGTGATGCTTCAGGGAGCGGCTTAGGCTGCGTTCTTCTGCAATTTGGTAAAGTGATTGCTTATGGCTCACACCAACTAAAGGTGTATGAATGAAACTAACCCGTCCACGATTTAGAGTTGGCGGCGGTAATCTTCACGCTAAAGTTTTGGCGGCACTATCTTTATGGCGTTAAAGTCGATTTCTATACAGATCACAAGAGCCTAAAGTATTTGTTAGAACAAAAAGATCTGAATATGCGACAATGGAGGTGGATGGAGTTCCTTGGGGACTACACATTCGATATTTACTATACTCCCGGTAAGGGCAATGTGGTCGCTGATACTTTGAGTCGGAGGATGCCAGTTCGGGCAAACTGGTTGCAGAGGCATGATGTGCGACTAATCCAGGAGATTGAAGCGTTAGAGATATCTTGTGTTGACAAGGATGCTACGGCCGATGCGTACTTGAACTCGACGGAGGTACAATATGATCTTGCGGATAGAGTTCGGCGAGCAACAGAGCTTGATGAAAGTCTCCAACGCTATGCAAAGGATGGTCCTGGTGACCAATTCTCTTGGGATGATGGCTTGTTGTGAAAAGATGGTCGATTGTGCGTCCCAAGTACAGGGAAGTTGAGAGAAGAATTGATTTACGAAGCTCATTTTGCCAAGTACTCAATTCACCCTGGGAGCACAAAAATGTACAAAGGCATGAAAAAGTTTTTCTTGTGGCCTGGACTAAAGAAAAACATAGAACGTTATGTGGCAGAATTTCACACTTGTGCTTTGGTAAAAGCGGAATGCCAGAAGCCTGGTGGTTTCCTGAAGTCATTACCGATTCCGGAGTGGAAGTTTCATGATTTTTCTATGGATTTCGTGCATGGGTTGCCGAGATCTCAACGCGGTCATGACTCTATCTGGGTGATTGTAGAGTGGTTGACAAAAGTGGCTCACTTCCTTCCAAATAAGAGAGATGATTTAGTGGAAACCTTGGCTCAACTTTATGTGGAACAGATTGTTCGATTGCACGGTGTTCCTCGGAGCATTGTCAGTGATCGCGATGGGTGATTCACCTAAACTGATTGGAGGTTAATTCATCAAATGTTGGGTACAAAATTAGCATTTAGTACGGCCTTTCATTCCCAAATGGATGGCCAGACTGAGCGGACCAACCGGACTATGGAAGATATGCTTCGTATGTGCGACCTAGATTTTGGTAAGAAATGGGAAGAGTACATTTACTTGGTTGAATTTGCCTATAATAACAGCTACCAAGCGAGCATCAGTATGTCACCGTTTGAGGCTCTATATGGTCATAAATGTCGTAAAACATTAGCTTGGGAGGAGGTATGCAAATCCAAGCTCATGGGCGAAAGGAAGTCGAAGAAGCTACCTCGATTATACGCTCTATTCGGGAGAGGCTATTGATTGCCCAGGATCGATAAGCAAAGTACTATAACTCCAAGAATCGGAACGTGGAGTTCGTGGGGAGCGATTGGGTCTATTTGAAGATCGAACCCTTCAAAGGCGTATCTCGGATTCGGCGGTTGAAAAATCTAAGTCCCAGATACCTTGGTCCGTTTGAAGTGGTGGAGCTAGTCGGGGAAGCTGCTTATCGGCTACCGCTTTTAGTAGAGTTGAGTGGATTGCATGATGTCTTCAACATCTCAGTACTTCGCAAAGCCGTCAAGGAACCATCGCATATTGTTGCGAATGATTGTGTACTAGTCGAGTGTGGGCTAACGATGATGGTTCGACCCATTCAGATCGAGGATCGAGCAGAGAAATAGTTGCGGAATAGGATAATCTGGATGGTAAAAGTCTGGTGGGACAATTGTGGCCGAGAGGAGCTAACATGGGAGCGTGAGCAGACCATACGAGATGATTTTCCCGACCTTTTTGTATAAACTATTGACCATGTACATGTTATATCACAGCTCTTTTAATGTTATAACTTTGGGATTCCTGTTTATTTGCTGAGTACAAATTTTGGGACGAAATTTATCTAGATGGGGGAGGATTGAAACACCCCAAAATCTTAAGATGGAGTCAGGCTGGGTGACACGGCCTTGGACACGGGCGTGTCCAAGGCCGTGTCCAGGCAACCCGGCCTGGGACACGGGCGTGTCCTTCTTTCGAGGCGTCGATTCGAGCACTCTAGAACTATCGTCGATAGTTGATATGGTCTGGGACACAGGCGTATCCCAGGGCATGTCCTGCTAGGGAGAAAATCGATGGCGTTGAGTGGTATTGAGAGAAATGGCATTAAGTGTTGAACACGGCATGTAACACGGGCGTGTCACAGGGGCGTGTTTGGCACACGGCCAGGGATACGGGTGTGTGCCTTAGCCTTGTCCTGCTCGGGTGATTTGTGCTTGTATTATAACAGGTGACATGGCCAGTCACACGGCCGTATCAAAGTTGACACGGGCGTGTCTGCCCTCTGACACGGGCGTGTGGAACCCGTGTTCTGGTTCATTTTGAGTATGTTCGTACACCGCCAGGGGGACACGGCCTGGGACACGGGCGTGTCACAGGCCGTGTCAAGTCAAAATTAGAATTCTGGGAAGATCTTGGCCATTCCATTCCTTCAATTTGGATCCAATGGCCCTGGTCTTTTCCTCCAGTGATAAGACTGAGTAGTTGCTTCTTATCTCATTCTTATCAAGAGAGCAAAAAGAGAGAGAGGTTGGAGGAAGGAGGAGGAGAAGATAAAGGTTTTAGTGGTGCTCCCGCGGTCCGATTCGCGATCCGAGGCTAGTTTAGTGGAGGTAAAGTTGTTGCAGTGCTTTCCAACCGGCCAAATTTTCGATGGCTCCCAAGAGAGCGTCAAGGGTAACGATCTTCCTTCTTGGACATGTGATGCCCTCCTTTATGCATGAGTAAGGAATCCTCTCGCCAAAAGGTGGGAAAAGTAAGTGATTCTAGTGGGTGATAGTTGCTATCCCCAGCTTGAGTCTGCATATAGACCCGGAAAAGTGTAGTACGGGATAGACATGCTGTGTGAAGCCCATCTGGACATGTTGGTTTGGATATGTGATGTTGCATTAACGCATCAGAGAAGACACCGTGTATACTCGTCTAGTGAGTGGGGTCGTTGGGTTATGCCTGTGAAGGGGAGTAGCAGGAAGTACTGGATTGTGGAACTCCAGGAAAATGCCCTCGTGTTGTATGTGTTGTGTCTACGATGTAGCCAGTCCTTGATGGATGATGAAGACTGTCCTAATTGGACAGTGTGGTTATTGTGATGCCAGTCCTTCGTGGACGTTATGGCGATTGGGAGATGCGAGATCTAGAAGGCCTCGTGCCAAACGAGAAAGGTGAAGCCGACCCGCGCCTTTTAATATAGCAGCAAGTACGATGCGCTTGGTGAGAGCAAGGCAACTTGAGCAACGGGGGTGGTGGATCTGTACCTGCGTTATGTTGACTGTACAAGGAAGTGCCAAGGCATTGGGCTTTCGTTAGTAACATAATGAGAGTCTTAGGCCTACGTGCCATTAAGACTAAATGCTCTTTGGTGTTGATCCCGATTCGCCGGTGTACCCAAAAGTGTGCCTGAGAGCACAAATCGTCGGGCCGGGTGGCCGACGGTTGTGTTGGATTGCTTGTGCGTGAAAGCACAATATATATGAGCTGTCAATTGTTGTATTGCTTTGCAGGGAAGGAATTCCTCTGCCCCGGGAAATGGGTAGGATTGTTATAAATTGGTCAGCTGAATGCTGACCGTTTCCTTGTTTTCAACCTTCTGGGTGGATTGTCCCTTTACAGGTGCTAGAGAGCCGAGCCGAAAATGAAGGGCTGATGCCCCTGCTGCTGCTGCCGCTCTTGCTATTGCTACTAGCCCTCGAAGGCTAGCTTTTGTAGTTTCTGTTATTCATGTATGGCCGGCCTGCGCGCCGATGTATGTAATCCATACTTTTTAAAGAGGAACTGTAAGGCCTTAAGGCCAAACTATCATATTTGCTATGCCCTCGTTTGAGTGGTTGTATAGAATGTTTGTTTATATATATCTAGTGGATATTCCTGCCATGAGTTCAGCTGCTTGTATTTCTATTCCGCTAGCATGCTCTGTGTTAGGATGCGTTGGTGGTATTATCCTTTGACCTCACCGTCTGTTTATAGCATATAGTGTGGGGCCCCGGCCGGACCTTCTATTATATGTTATTTAACGGGTGGAGTCGTTACATTTGGTATCTTATCATTGTGGACTTTGTTGCGATTTATGCTCATATATATCTGTATACTATAAGCAAGGAGCAAAAGATCCATGGTGTAACATTTGGATGCCAAAAATACCCTCCACAATGGTGTAATATTTATATCCCAAAATACCCTTCAGGGCTTAAACATAGGGGCATTTCGGTCTTTAGGCAGGCTCAACGCTTAATTTTGGTTTTAATTATTTTTTCTGTACACTATTGCCCTTCTTAAAATCGCGATAGCCGCAATTTTTTCCTCACTTCTACGAAGGGCATCACAATTCTTCCTCCTCTCGCGATAATCGCACACCTCCACCAGGAAGATCATGGCACGCCTCTACCGCGATTTCTTCCTCGATTCTGCCCAGAATGGCGCACACCAAAAAATGCCTCTCCCCAAAAGACCTCCTCATTCCCTTACGACCTCGGCCCTATACTGAACAACAAATCCTTCGCTCAAGCACGACCTGCTCCTCCGGAGGGGATGAAGACGAAGAACCACACATCCTCCGTCAAAGAGGCAATGCCGGTTAAGCCTGGTATCCACACGGACTCCTACATATCACTCAGTTTTTTCAATGCCTTCTTTTCTACTCTCAATGCAAGTTGAGATTTACTCTCTATTTTATAGATCCAAACCCTTGTCAACCCTATCTCTAGCCCACTAAACAGTATCCTCTATGGGAGCTCGCTAGCTCGTTCTGTGCGTCTTAGTATCCTTCCTCCATGTTTGCCCTCTCTATATATTCCTCTCCAACCCTTTTATGATGGTGTTAATTTCAATCATCAAAGTTTTTTATATCGAATAACTCTTCATCCAGGTACACGCTCAACCCTTCAACACAAAAGCCTTACCGATCTCATCGATCATCTCCTCCTCGATGCTCTTCCTAATGTCTCTTACCTTCGCTTTCTTCTTAGTATTTTTCTTGTTTTCTTCTTCATCTCCAGTGAGAGAGGCCCACTGATTTTTTGAGTGTAAGCATAGACTTTCCTTAATCATGACCTATGTTATGAATAATTTTGTATATCCTAAATAATCTTGTTTTTTTTTCAGGTGTAAAAATAGAGCTCTCCAGGCTAGGTGTGAAAATTAGAGCATTCCTCATTGCAAGTATTTTAGTTCTTCTCCCTCCAACTTACAACTGCAATGGAATGATTTATTGTGCTCTAGGTGTTTGACTAAATGCACACTCATTCAAATTAGAAGATGACAACTTATACTCTTTTATATCTTGAGCATTTGATATTTTCCATGTGATTCAAAAGATACCTTCTTCACATGATTCTGAATTGAAATTCTATTCCCCTCATCATCATTGTTGGTCTTCTTTTTGTTTTCTTTTTTAGTTTTCAGGATGCTATTAAAGCCATATGTATGTGGTAGGTTTTTTCTCTTAATCTACCAATTTTATTTGCAAGTTAAAATTGTTATTATCTGAATGGCTAACATCTTCTAATTCAAATCTCTAAAATTGTTTTCTCAGCTTTTTGTGTTTTCAACCTCATAATGATTACAACTTTTTTTGATCTCAAATTAATGTATAAGCATTCAGAATTCACTGAAAATCTCAAAATATGCGAATATTTTTTCAGTATCATTTGTACTATTCTGTGTATGTATGAAATTTTTAGCATGTTGCGACAATAGTCATGCCAACTTACAATTTTTTGTTGCACCAGTTCTATTTTACAAATAAAAGTTTACTGGTGTCTGCTAATCGTGAACAGAATAAG
Organism: Platanthera zijinensis; assembly: GCA_039513925.1. Classification (NCBI taxonomy): domain Eukaryota; kingdom Viridiplantae; phylum Streptophyta; class Magnoliopsida; order Asparagales; family Orchidaceae; genus Platanthera; species Platanthera zijinensis. The sequence continues at coordinate 49,472,256 of CM077083.1, forward strand.
AAACGAACTAGCAATCCATCTAGGGAAGTATACCTATCGAATTGTAGCTCGGGGACACAAGGGTCGTATTAAAATCTGGGAACCGTTGAGTAATCTTACTCACACGAAAACTATTATCTTATCAAAGAAACTTTTAGGGTTGTTAACTAAATTAAAAGAAGAGACTACTTGCATAAAGAAAAGAACTTGCACTTAATCAGGGACACCACAATTAGAGATTAAAATGAGGGATTAAAAATGATAAAGAAAAGCACTCGATCGAGAATCACCTCGACCTAAGTTGATCAAAAATGTGATAATAAACTTTAACTTAATAATGCAAAGTACCTTGACCGTGGAGGTTCCTAAAGCATGAACACGCTTTACTCGAATACGTGCCCACCTGAGTTTAGGAAGGTCCGAGCGAAATCTTGTCCAAATCGGAGGCCTAAAGCCTGCTTTACGTTATGAACCCCGCTATTTGATTTCACCCCAATCCAGGAGATTTAACGTCTGTCTCTCTCGAGGGGTGCATGCAACTCTCTTTACTCTTTAGTGTTCACTCCAAACTACGAGCCACTCGGCTAGATAAGAGTGGAAACAAAGATGGAAAATATATAACGATGATATATCTCCAACACGATTAATCAAGAGTAAATCAAGGTCTAAGCCTTATACAGAAAAAGGAAACTAGAGCATCATAAAATAATCAACTCGAACCTCAGATCATCAAGATCGAGTACAAGGAGGATTAGTTACTCATGTTGTAGTGGAGGAAGAGAGATGAGTAGGAGTGCATGGAATTGAAATAGAGAGAAGTAAAAGCAAACAGACTTTATATTAAATCAAATAGAGAGCTTACAACTTGAAATAAAAGATATTATACTTGCAGGAAATGAAAAATTAAGCTAGCACAAAAAGTAAAGTACAGAAGAAATTCAAGAACTATTACAGAAGAGTAAAACTTAAAACAGAAAAACTGAAATGAGAAAAGGAGAGAGGAAGAACAAAAAGGAAGAACTAAAAATGGCAGCACTTCCCCTCTCCAAAGTTCTATATTTTTTTATACAAGGGGAGGGGATCTATTTATATATTCTTCAAGGAGCAGGAAATGCCCATGAATCTAGCAATGCACGGGAGTTGAACTTGGTATGAATTATGGCAGGAAATGATGATTGCCTCGATACGGGTGTCGTGCATTTATGACGGCAGTAGGCTTTTGTGAAAAAGCGGGACTTGTCCTATGGAAGCAGGTAAGCATGACGAAAGAAGGAGAGAGGGCTCGAAGAAATCAGAGGAGAAGGAGAGAGATCTCGACGAACAGAGAAAAGAGAAGGTGGACGGGAGTTCGACGAACGGAGAAAAACGTCGAATGCATAAATTAGAAGGGAGACCGACGAATTTGAACAAAAGGCGAGGTCGACGAATGTCAAACGCAGAAAGTGGACGGGAGTTCGATGAATTTGAATTGAAGGCGAGGTCGATGAATTTGAACGGAAGGAGAGGTTGACGAACGTCGAATGTAGAAAGTGGATGGGAGTTCGATGAAATTGAACTGAAGGCGAGGTCGAGGAACGTCGAATGCAAAAAGTGGATAGTAGGTCGCCGAATTTGGAGGAGTTCATCGAACGCAGAATGAAGGCGGAGCTCGACAAATTTGGAGACGGTCGTCGAATGCAAAATGAAGGCAGAGCTTGATGAATTTGAACTGAAGTCGAGGTCGATGAACGTCGAACGCAAAAAGTGGACGGGATGTCGACGAAATTGAAATGAAGGCGAGGTCGACGAATGTCGAAGCCAGAAAGTAGACGGGAGGTCGACAAAATTGAAAAGATGGCGAGGTCGATGAACGTCGAACGTAGAAAGTGGAGGGGAGGTCGATGAAATTGAACAGAAGGCAAGGTCGACGAATTCTGGCGAGCATGACGAAGTGGGGATGAAGGAACCGTTTGTCGAACGCAGAAGATGCATTTGATGAATGCTACGGTCGATGAATGCTGAGGTAAACAAATTTTGGCAAGCTAGACGAACTAGGGCTGAAAGAACCGTTCGTCGAACGCAGAAGATGCGTTCGATGAATGCTGAGTACGACGAACGCTGAGGTTGACGAATTCTTCCGAGATCTACGAACTGGCTGAGCTCGACGAGCTTGGCTGAGCTTGACAAAATTTCTGAAAACCTGCAAACCTGCAAATAAAAGAGAAACATTAGTGGCATTAAAATATATATAAAAGGAGGTCAAAATAAAGCTTTAAAACATTATTTTTATAATAAAACTTGTAACTACCCTAGTAGTTTAAACAACAAAATGTATTATCAAACTCCCACAAGCTTAAGCTTTGCTTGTCCTCAAGAAAAAATGTAAAAACTAGCTAACATAAAAGTGACTAATCAGGAAAATTCTAATTATTCTAACACAAGTACAATGCAAAATTCTGAGTAAGGAGAAGGTGAAACGTAAATTTAAAACAATTACTTAAACATGGTTTAACAATTTAAAAACTTTACTAACAAAAATAAATCATCCAAAATTTTAACAAAATTCTTTAAATAAATTTAAGCAAAGCAACAAAATGAAAAAAATGCATTGAGTTGTTACTAGATCCAAGAGACACATTGTAACTATATCAATCAAATAACAAAAATCTAAATTTAATTCCAAAACTATACTAATTTACTTTTCTTCTTTACTTAGCTAAAAAATAAAATTCCAAAACATGAATGAAAAGGGCTTATAGGACCAAAACGTTTGGTTTAGGATTATGATTAGGAGTAGAATTCAAAGATTGATATGGAGGCTCAAAAATCACACTAAACCAAAATAAAGAGTTTCAAATATTTCATCATAAATAAAATATTCTTTTTTTTCTTTTTCTTTTCCATTTCCATTTCTTTTTTTTTCTTTCTTCTTTTCAAAATAGAGGCCAAAAATATTTTGTCTTTTCATTTTGAAATTAGCCAAACAAAAGTAAAAACTTCTTTTGAGCATATTTTTTCAAAAAGTTTTCCAAACATATCACAAAAATAAGCCTATCATAATCAGAATTTTTTTGAAACTCAAAAGGTTAGTGTGATATGATAGGTTGGAAGATTTTAGCTTTGGTGAAATGAAATGATAAGTGGAGTTATCAATTGAAATCGGAAAAAAGGCTAAAAAGCGGCTAACTAGGGATGAAAATTTTTAGGTTGGCAAGAAGGCTCAAAAAAAAACAAAAACGGCCTAAATCATTTTCATTCTTCTAAATTTATTTAAAGCATTGTATTGAAAATTTTCAAAAAAATCCTAGATAATAAATGAAGACTAATGAAATTATCTAGAAAATGGAAATAATAAGCGACTTGCATCATTCAAGTCTACTATGCTAATAAAAATTTTACATTATAAAAATTATCCAAAAATGAAAAAGGAAAATAGTGGATGAAATATTTTTAAGGAAGTAAAGAAAATAAAGAACGAGAAACCAAAATAGAAATGCGAATTTAGAAAAATGTTTCACATTAACATGCTACCATGAATTAGGAACACAGCATGGCCAACATTTTACTTGTGAAACATAATTAAAAAGAACGATTAGAAATATTATAATTACCTAAGTTGTTATAAGAAATTTTGAGATAAACAAAAATAAAACAAGGGGGACTAATGAAATACAAAAATTCATTTTAACTATTAAAGTAAAACAAATAACATAATAATTTTTTTTTTGAAATATTCTCTTTTTTTTAGATTTTAAAAGATATTATCTTTTTTTTTGGATTTTTAAGATATATAAAAAAATTAAAGATAAGAGAAGGAGGAAATCCTCCCGCAAGCTTAAAATGGACAAAGTCCTCAATGGAGAAAAGAGGGGAAGGAGAGAGAAAAATTAAAACATAAATATAAGTACAAAATTAAAAACAGGTACTTCCTCGGATTTGCGAGTCGTGGAAGGTTACGTGATGCCGCTCCACCATGATTGTGCTTTGGATCTTCATTAAATGTCTTCTTTGGACTTCGTGATGGATTCAACAGCGTTGGAGCAAGCTATCACAGAGGTTTCAACTTATCGGAGCCATCCGGGGTAAAAAGTGTAAAATAAAGATAACAGAAAAATAACTTGGGTTGCCTCCTAAAAGCGCTCTTTGTTTAAAACATCGTTTAAGCTCGACGCAACAAAATAATATTGTCCAAAAATAATATTGTCAAAATAATATTTAAAGTTTTAACAAAAATTAAAAAAAGTCTTAAGCTAATTATAATTCATGCAGATGAAACTTAACATTGTTCGGACTGACATCATCACAATAGAAATAAAGTTTAAGACGATGACCATTCACTCTGAACTCAAACTTATAATGGTGCAAAATTAAAATCGTTCCATACGGAAAAACTTCTTTAACAGTAAACGCCCCAGACCATCGTGACTTTAGTTTGTCAGGAAATAAACGTAAACACGAATTATATAAAAGAACTTGGTCGCATGACATAAAGGTTTTTCTGTGCCTTAGGTACTTGTCGAGAAAACGCTTCGTTCGCTCTTTATAAAAATTGTTATTTTTGTATGCGTAAGAGCGTCACTCATCGTGTTCATTAAACTGAAATTTTTTATGGTCACCGATAGAGTGGGTATCAAAATTCAAAAACCTTAAGGCCCAAAAAGCACGGTGTTCTAATTCTACAGGTAAATGACACGATTCTCCATAAACCAATCGATATGGAGTACAACCGATGACGATTTTGTACGTTGTTCGGTAGGCCCATAGAGCATCGTCTAATTTGGTTAACCAGTCTTTCCTGGAGGTGGAAACAATCTTTTCTAAAATTCTTTTAAGCTCTCTGTTCACTACTTCAACTTGTCCGTTAGTTTGGGGGTGGTAGGCAGTTTAAAGCTTATGCATAACGTCATATTTAATAAGATTTTTTGAAAACTGCTCATTAAAAAATGTGAACCCAAATCGCTAACGATGGCTCGTGGCATACCGAATGGAGAAAATAATTTTTTCTAAAATATAAATACGAATCGGACATCGTTAGTAGGAAGAGCTTGGGCTTCAGCCAATCGAAACATAATCTAGCCTAACTAAAATGTATTTATTCCCGAAGCTAGAAGGAAGAGGGCCAACAAAATCAATTCCATAAAGGCCAAAAACTTCGCACTTAAGGAAATAATTTTGCGGCATTTCATTTTTATTGGAAATATTTCCCGACCGTTGGCAACAATCACTCCTACTTACAAAGGCTTGCACGTCTTTAAACATGCTAGGCAAGTAAAAACCCGTGCAATGCACTTTGTGAGCTGTGCGAGCAGCTTGATAGTGACCACCAGTCGGTCCCTCATGCAAATGTTTTAAAATATCTAATCCTTCATCAAAAGAGACACATCTCCTTATCACTTGGTCCGCAAAGACTCGAAAAAGATGCGGGCCTCCCAAAAATAGTTCTTCAACTCAGAAAAGAATTTCTTATTTTGCTATGAGGAGAACTCTATCGGGAGGAAACGATCGACTAAATAGTTGGCAATGTGTGCATACCAAGGAGAAAGGGATATATGTTAATTAAAAGCAGCTTCTCATCGGGGAAGAAATCATTAAAAGATTTTCAACTAATTTTTCTATATACAGAATATTGAAAGGGGTGGAGCTAGTGGCCATGGCGGCTTCTTGTAGAGATTCAATTGGAAGAGTAAAGGAAGAACAAAAATCAGAATATTTATTTTTACTTTTAGAAAGGAAGTAGGAAGATTCTTCACCTAACGCATCTAAGAAAAAATAGGAGTCGTGAGTCTCTAGGGTATTCTTCATTTAGGTGGTTATAGTGAAGGTCACTTTGTCGTCGCCTACTCGTAGGAAGAGCTTACTATTGCTTACATCAATCATAGCTCGGGAGGTGGCAAAGAAGGGTCGGCCAAGGATTAAGGGAACCTCGTCATCTTCTTTGATGTCCAATATGACGAAATCCACCGGGAAGATGAATTTGTCAACTTTAACTAAGACATCCTCCACGATTCCTAACAGGTATTTAACTGATCTATCAGCGAGCTGGATACTCATGCGCATGGGGTTGAGACTACCAATTCCTAACTTCTTGAATATTGAGAGGGGCATCAGGTTGATACTCGCACCTAAGTCGGCCAATGTGTGCTTGATAAAAAGATCAACAAAGATACACGATATAGAATAACTACCCGGATAACTGATCTTCTTTGGTAAACCGTTTGTCAAGACCGCAGAGGACTCGATATTTAGTGTGATATGCAATAAGTATTCTAACTTCTTTTTATTTGTCAAGAGGTCCTTAAGGTCTTAGCATACTTCGTCATTTGGGAGATTGCTTTGTGGAAGGGTAGAATTACGTGGATTTGCTTAAAAATTTCTAGGAAGTTGGAGTATTGATCATCAAGACATTGCTTGTTATATTTGGAAGGGTATGGTGGAGTTGGATCATTTTTTAAGATGGGTGATGGAGTGAGATTTTTCTCTACAATAGAGAGAGGGGTGATAACTTCTTTTTCAGTAGAGGGTAAAATGATAAAAAAATCTCGGCGGAGGGTTGATTTTTTAAAATGGGGGCGGAGCTTACCTCATGCTCTTCGCTAACCACACCACAAACTTGCTTATCACTCTGAAGCATTAAAGCTTTCTCTTGCTCTCTCGTGTTGGACTTGGTGTTGGCAGGAAGAGACCCGGCGGGTCACTCAGATATAATTTTCGCCAGTTGTCCTACTTGATTCTCTAGACTTTTAATGCTTCCGGCTAGGGTTCTTATAGTAGCGTCATTAATATTCATATATTTTTAAAACATTTCCTCCAAACTTAGAGGTTTTGGAAAATTTTGAGGAGGTGGTGGTGGTGTATAAAAATCATTTTGTGGTGCTGGGTGAATTGCGTTCGAGGGATTACTACATGAAAAGTTTGGGTGGTTCCGTAAAGCGGGATTATAACTATTCGGAAAAGTGAAACTCAGAGAAGGAAAACTAGCAGCTAAAAAATTAGGAAAAGCATTTCTAGGAATATTATTAATATAATCCAATTGTTTGGGAGCAGGAGTTGCAGATTCCCATACTTCAGGGGCAGAGAAACAAGTCATCTCCGTTATTTTTTTACTTAATACTTCCACTTGCAGAGCTAGCTAGGAGATGTTATCTACTTCAAAGATACATGCAGATTTGTTTGGGCGGGAACTATGCACATTCCATTGATATGTGTTCATGACCATGTCCTCGAAAAGTTAAAGATCTACTTCCATGGTTTTTTGGTTTTAGGTACCACCAGAAGCTGCATCTATCATTTGCTTTGTGTTTTGATTTAGCCCGTTATAAAACCTCTAAACCTGCACCCATATAGGCAGTGCGTGATGGGGGCATCGTCTTAAGATTTCTTTAAATCTTTCGCTATTTTCATACAAGGTTTCAGAATCTATTTGTCCAAAGACAAAAATATCGTTCCTAAGTTTTGCGATTTTAGCTGGTGGAAAAAACTTCACTAGAAATTTTTCAGTTAATTGATCCCAGGTGGTGTTGCAGTTTTTTGGTAGAGTGTTTAGCTATTGAGTATCCTTGGTTCTAAGGGAGAAAGGGAAGAGGCTTATCCTAATAGCATCATTTATAACACCATTGATTTTTAAAGGTGTCATAAATCTCAAGAAATCTAGCTATATGCATTTTCAGATCTTCATCTTTAAGTCTGTCATATTGCACATACTGCTGCACCATTTGAATAATGTTAGGCTTAAGTTCACAATTATTATTAGCGACAGTAGGGCGAACTATGCTTGATTCTGTACCCTCTAGACTTGGTTGTGCATAATAGTACAAAGGCCTATGCAGGGCTTTCTCTATGACTGGCTCTTCCATTCTTGTAGTAGAAATAGACTCAGAATCCTAAATCGGCAGTTGGAGAGAAAGACCTTGAAATCGCGATCTTCTCCGAAGAGTACCCTCAATTTCATAGTCCAAGTCCAAAATATCCGACGGATTTTCGTGGGTCATGAACTAGCAGAAAAGAAGATGAAGAAAGAGAAAAATAAACTAGAAAAAGAGTTACTTTTTTTGAATAGATTTTTTTTAATGTTTTAACTCCCGAACTTCCCAAGGGCTACCCGATAAAGGGTTCGCAAGGTACTATACAAGATAGTGGTATTTAAGCCACATTGCCCTTTTTGAAAGAGTTAAGTGGTGCAGAAAAATTTTTATGTGGGTTTTTATTAAGAGCATTAATATTTTTTTTGAATTTTTTAATTTTAAAGAAAGAAGGTGAGAAAGAGTAGTAATAAAAGTAATAGGTTCGTGATTTCGAATTATCAACAAAAGTTGCTCCCTGGCAACGACGCCAAAAAATTGGTGTCTGCTAATCTTGAAGAGAATAAGAACCGAAATAGCAATCTTTCTAGGCAAGTATACCTATCGAATTGTAGCTTGGGGAAACAAGTGTCGTATTAAAATCCGAGAACCGTTGAGTAATCTTACTCATACGAAGACTATTATCATATCGTAGAAACTTTTAGGGTTGTTAACTAAATTAAAAGAAGAAACTACTTGCATAAAGAAAATCACTTTCACTTAATCAGAGAGACCACAACTAGCAATTAAAACGAGGGGTTAAACAATGATAAAGAAAAACACTCGATCAAGAATCACCTCGGCCTAAGTTGATCAAAAATGCGATAATAAACTATAACTTAATAAGGCAAAGTACATTTACCATGGAGGTTCCTAATGCATGAACACGCATCTCTCCAAGACGTGCCCACCTGAGTTAAGGAAGGTCCGACCGAACTCTCGTCCAAATTGGAGGCCTAAAGCTCACTTTACGTTGTGAATCCCGCTATTGGATTTCACCCATATCCGGGAGATTTAACGTCTGCCTCTCTCGAGGGGTGTGTGCAACTCTATTTAATCTTGAGTGTTCACTCCAAACTATTAGCCTCTTGTCTAGCTAAGAGTTGAAATAAAGATGGAAAATATATATCGATGATATATCTCCAAACACGATTAATCAAGAGTAAATCAGGGTCTAAACCTTACAAATAAAAATAAACTAGGGCATCATAACTTAATCAACTCGAACCTCGGATCATCAAGATCGAGTACAAGGAGGATTAGTTACTCTTGGTGAAGTGGAGGAAGAGAGATGAGTAAGAGTGCATGGAAATAAAATAGAGACAAGTAAAAGCAAACATGCTTTATATTAAATCAAACAGAGAGCTTACAACTTTAAATAAAAGATATTTCACTTGCAGGAAATGAAAAACTAAGCTTGCACTAAACGTAAACTACAAAAGAAATTCAAGAACTATTATAGAAGAGGAAAACTTAAAACAAAAAAACTGAAATGTGAAAAGGAGAGAGGAAGAACAAAAAGGAAGAACTGAAAATGGCAGCACTTCCCCTCTCCAAAGTTCTATATTTTTTTACACAAGGGGAGGAGATCTATTTATAGATTCTTCAAGGAGCCGGAAATGCTCATGAATCCATGCATGCACGGGAGTTGACCTTGGTACGAATTCTTGTAGGAAATGCTCATGAATCCATGCATGCACGGGAGTTGACCTTTGTACGAATTCTTGCAGGAAATGATGATTGCCCCGGTATGGGTGACGTGCATTTATGGCGGTTGCAGGCTTTTGTGAAAAAGCGTGACTTGTCCTCTTGCATCAGGTAAGCTCTATGAATGAAGGAGAGAGGGATTGATGAAATCAGAGGAGAAGGAGGGAGAGCTCGATGAATGGTGAGAAGAGAAGGTGGATGGGAGGTCGAAGAACGGAGGAAAACGTCGAACACAGAAAGTGGAAGGGAGGTAACCAAATTTGAACTGAAGGCGAGGCCGATGAATGTCGAACGCAAAAAGTGGATGGGAGTTCGATGAAATTGAACCGAAGGCGAGGTCGATGAATTTGAACTGAAGGGGTGTTTGACGAACGAAGAACGCAGAAAGTGGACGGGAGTTCAACGAAATTGAACTGAAGGCGAGGTCGAAGAACATCGAACGTAGAAAGTGGACGGGAAGTCGACGAATTTGGAGGAGTTCATCAAACGCGGAATGAAGGCGGAGCTCGACAAATTTGAACTGAAGGCGAGGTCGACAAACGTCGAATGCAGAAAGTGGATGGGAGGTTGACAAAATTGAACTAAAGGCGAGGTCGACGAACGTCGAATGTAGAAAGTGGACGGGAGGTTGACGAAATTGAACTGAAGGCGAGGTCGATGAACGTCAAACACAGAAAATGGAGGGAAGGTAGACGAAATTGAACATTAAGGCGAGGTCGATGAATTCTTAGGTTGACAAATTCTTGCAAGCTCGACGAACAAGGGCTAAAGGAACCGTTCGTCGAACGCAGAAGATGTGTTCGACAAATGCTGAGTCGGCGAACGCTGAGGTTGTTGAATTCTGGCGAGCTCGACGAACTGGGGTGGAAGGAACCGTTTGTCGAACGCAGAAGATGCGTTCGAGGAATGCTGAGTTCGACAAACGCTGAGGTCGACGAAGTCTGGCAAACTCAACGAACTGGATGAGCTCGATGAACTTGGCTGAGCTCGACGAAATTGCTGAAAACCTGCAAACCCGTAAAGAAAAGAGAAAACATTAGTGACATTAAAATATATAAAAAAGGAGGTCAAAATAAAGCTTTAATAACATTATTTTTATAATAAAAACTTGTAATTACCCTAGTAGTTTAAACTACAAAACGTATTATCATTTACAAACAAAGGAAACATATATTCCGGTTATACAAAACTTAATTCAACAATTCATATTAACATTTTTTAGTCATTGATTGCTTTTTCGTTTAGAGTTAGTATGAAAATTTCCTACATTTTTAGGTTGATTAATCAAAGCAAGGATCATTGTAATGATGTTTATGATTTGATTGTGCTTCAATTTAGTTTTTATTCAATCATAGTCTTATTAATAATGTTTTATGATAATGGTTCTCATGATTTTATTAGTGTGATGTTATGTAATTATGTGGCAGCCATTTTTCTTGCATTAAGAATAATTTAATGGCATTTTATGCTATTTATCTGGCATTAAGAATTGAATAAAGCAAAAAAAACATGATTAACAGTTAAGCCAAAATATGATTTAGATTTTTAGACCAATGTCATCCCCACGATGAATATCGCCCCCGACGAATGTCGCCCCCGACGAATGTCGCCCCCGACGAATGTCGCCCCCGACGAATGTCGCCCCCACGACGAATATCGCCACCACGACGAATATTGTGCCAACGACGAATGTCCCCCCCCCCCCACGATGAATCACTCATGACATATGTTGCGCCCATAGAAATTGTCGCCACCATGGCAAGTGACTCCACCACGACAAGTGATGCCGTCATGACAAGTGTCGCCCCCAAAACAAGAATCACCCAAACGACAAGTGTCGCTCCAACAACAAATGTGTCCCCCATGACAAATGTCGCCCCCACGACAAATGTCGCTCAAACAACAAATGTCTCCCCAACAACAAATATCACCCCCACAATAAATATCGTCCCCTGGACAAATGTCACGCCCATGAAAAATGTCGCACCCATGACGAATGTCGCTCCCACGATGAATGTCGCACCTACGATGAATTTCGCCGCATCGACAAATGTCGCACCCACGAGGAATGTTGTCTGCACGGGGTCCCCTGTGCACGGCTGCTTGTATATATATATGTGGTGATTTTGTGGACTTGACGTGTTTGTACTTCTACTTTGTTGATGATCATCAATGCCGAAAAATAAGCATTTTATGGTGGCGACCGTACCGATTGTAAATATCATCGCAAAAGGGCGGTTCTGGGCATAAGACCCGGTAGTGTAGCAAAAAAAAATGGGGTCTTACAAACTGGTATCTGTGGTAACCTCGATCCGAAGAGTAGAAGTCCACAAAACCTTAGGCCACCCCACGGGAGCTTAGTTTCGGTACAAACTAGCGGTGGAAGCAATGGTGTGCCCATAAAGGGAATCACATGCAAAAGTCCACTTTTTCATTAGTTCCACTTGTACATCAACTAACTATTGGAATTTTCCTTATAGCCTTCGGAGAACCCAAACCCTCAACAGGTTACATCTCAGGCATAGAACATGGTTCCAACCACGCTGTTACCGACTCCATTCCCATAGACGGAGATGGGACAGACACTGATGGACATCTTGGAGGCCTTCAGGGCTCAGCAGGCTCCGGCTCCTCAGTCAAATCTGGGGGCTAATAGGTTGAGCGTCTTCTTGGGGCTTTCTCCTCCATCCTACATTGGGATTGAGTGAGTAGTCCGTACGGATTAGTGGATGGACATTATCTATGAGTTTTTGGCTAGAATTCGATGCTCGACGGAGGAGGCAATGGCCTTAGGAGTTTCCTGCTTGGAGTCACATGCAAAGAGATGGTGGAAGTCACTATTATATACCACCTTTGTTGGAGTGGATTGCATGGACATTTCCTGGGAGGAGTTCAGAGCAGCTATATTGGAGCATTTTGTACCATAGTCAGCGAGGGATGAGTTGGAGGACATGTTCCTCCAGTTAAGGCAAGGCAACGGGACGGTATTGGAATAATACCGGTAGTTCACACATCTTGCCCGCTTTGTGGACTTATATCAGCTGGACGACGCAGGCTACACAAAGAGGTTCTACAAGGTCCATCATGATGATATGAGGCAGGCTCTCCTCTTTTTTTTATGACGGAAGCTTGGCTAGGATTGTAGAGATGGCCAAGAAGCTGGGACCAGACCAGCTTACAGTTTGTGGCCAGAAGTGACTGGCCAATGACTCAGTGATTGGAGGCAAGAGAGATCAGCCCAGAGGTTGTGTCATAGGGGAAAGGGGGAATGGGGATCAACCATGCCAGGAGAACATGCAGGAGTAGAGAAACCAGGTGGTGTTAGCTCCTCAACCCTAGCAGATGCGGGGGATGCCGAGGGCAGTATAGGAGGCATCGTCAAGCTTTTGGTGTAACTAGCCGGGGCACATGCAGAGTAACTTCCCCTTGAGGGAAGAACCCCCACCAGCACTTCAGGATTCCCCACCTGCACGGCAGTTTGGTGGCCGAGGATGCAGCCAAGGACGTTGATTTCAGGGTGTTGAGCGCAGACAGGATAGTGGGCCGGTATATGCTTTGGATCTGGCTCAGCCTTGGAACCCAGCCCGGGTGATAGTAGGTACGCCAGTGATTTAAGTTTCTTTCCTTTCTAAAAGCTAGATTACGTGAATATAGAACTGTAGAATTTGGGAAAAATCTTAAACTAGATATCTAAGAGGTTAAACTTAACGAACCCAGGGATAGTGATGGTTTGTGGCAAGCCTGCCCACACCCTATTCGACATGTGAGCATCACATAATTTTGTCTCGGAGGAGTTTATTAGAGACATGGACCAGATCGATTGCTTTGAGAGAGTCGTTAGGAAGGTGTGTCTCCCCAACGGGACGGAGATCTAGTTTATGGCCAAGTGCGTTCTGGGAGTTACCATTGATGGTGTAACTTTCGAGGCCCTGAAAACGATCCTGAGGATGCCTGATTTTGATCTCGTCCTGTACATGACATGGCTCACCTAAAACCATGTGCATATTGATTACCCTGCAAGGAGGGTCATGCTGAGATACAGTGACACTTACCCGACCTTCAAAGGTATTGTCCCAGCTTCTCGCCTTCTACTCTCTTCTATTCATACCGTAAAGGCCCATCTGCAGGGAGACGAAGTCAATCAAGTGCAATTTGAGATGGTCGAGGCCAAGGATTCCATTACTAGTATCCCGGTGGTGCGGGATTTCGCTGATGTATTTCCTGAGAATTTGTTAGGGTTAACGCCGCATTGAGAGAAGAATTTTCAAATACAGCTCAAGCGGGGGGCTAAGCCAGGCTCCAGAGCTACTTAGCCCCGAAGGAGTTGTTGGAGTTTCTGTATGACCCCCATTTTTTTCTTTTAAAACACCGGGATCTTAGGCCCTTAACCGCTGCTTTGCGGTGACACCTTCGCACCCGGGAAGGTCATCACTACAAAACGCCGATCCTGTCGGCCAAATCGATCACAACTATAGTTAAATAATAAATCAAGTCCACAAAAATCACATATAAATAGAAAATAATCTCCACGAAGGGAGTGTCCACAGATAAAACATATAACTAAATCATGGGCTTATGCCAAGTACATCAAGTCCTCTCTACATATCTCCCATCGCGAAAGCAAAACTAATATAACTACTATCGATCAGGACTCACAGTCCCTGCCATCTGAACTCCGGTAGTAGACTTCATGATCTCAAAGTGTGCCGACCTCCGGGGCTGCTCCTCCATGCTGGGCTCCATGGCCCACTAAAATGATGTGGTTCGAAAACCGTTAGTCTAAAAGACTAAGTCCTATCATCCCCCACCCCTTCCCCCATGGCTCCTAGGCACCGAGCGGGGAGAAGGAAAGGGGAAGACATGATAGTGGAGGATAACAAATAAGCAGATGGAGACAGAACTAATCTAGTAGTTCTAAGGTATATAAGACGGTAATAAAGGTATGAAGAACTGAATAAGAAAGTAACCTTAACATATAAAGATACACAAGCTAAGGGATCTCTTGCAGGGCTCCTATCGTATAAAAAGTCCCATACCGATTTATACGATAGGGTGTCGATTTTAAGCAAGCATAAATATGTAATACTTGAATGAAAACCTTAACTTATAAGCACGCTCGCATGAACTTATAAACCAATGGGTCGTTTTGAAGGGCCTATTGTATAAAGTGTCCCATACCACTTATACAATAGGTATCGGGTTATATGTAATGGTTATGCTATGAAATACAATTATGCCATGATATGAACATGTAAGTGCAACTCACCCACTCAACTCTGTGTATACAGACAGTTAGTTCCACCATTCTAGAGCCGAACCTCCCAAGATACCTCCGTAGTGGCAAACAGAAGCGGTGGGTTGGACCTCGCCCACCTCTTAACTGGTAATTGCACTTCAAGTCAGACCTATCATACGCCTCAACTCTAGTGCACTAATCGGAGCTCCCGCGAACTCTTGCCGGCTGGCGCATCGGACTTTTTTTGGCCAAGTGCTAAACCACACTCGCCGAGTCAACGTATTGGCGTCGGTGCAACGACCCTCCAATACCGAAGAACCACCACCCTATACATTATGCACATGCAACCTTATGTATCGGCTACCGAGCCAAGTCTTCCCGGACCATCCCGTCCATCATAAACAACAACCGAGCCAAAGCTCGCCGGGCCAACCTGCCCATCATTAACCATTTCCAAGCCAAAGCTCGCTGGGCTATCCTGCCCATCACAAAAACCACTGGCTTACTGTCTGAGTGACCCAAACTATCTCCCCGAGACCTCGATGTGTGAGAAGGTGAAACCCTAAATTTAATAGTTACATTTGCACTTTAGTTTTGCCTACAAATTAGGTTTAGCCCAGGACTGCCAAAGGTATTCCCTACGATGGGCTCTCGCGGCTCTAGGAGCTACGATGGGCTGAAGCCCAAGGCTCCCTTTAGCAAGGCACATATTATTATTGGTTAATACCCAACCCCTAGTCCCTTAATTATTGTATTGGATCTAACCCTAATGAATTTGACACTTCCTCTCTACTAGAAAGACGGTCTTTCGTCGATCCCGAGCACCATTTAACATTAGCCTATCCAACCCTCCACTCATCCTACTTCCAATGATGAACACATTTTTATTTATCCAAACCAGCAACCCACTAGTTGATGGCGGCAACCCCCAACGTGTTAAAGTTGAAGACGATGACGGTGACAGCGACGGCGTTCTCCTACATGATGAAGATGAAGATTACCAAATAATATTTTGTTATTTCTATTTGCATTTTATTTTTATCATGTAATGTTTAAACATTTGAGTATTGTTTTATTTTTTTTAGGTGGGCTGCAAATAGCCAAAGCATGATGTAAAGCCTATTTAAGGCAAACGTTGTTTCATTTTGAGTTAGTGAATGAAAAATTAAGAAAACCATAAACCCCTTTGGATTCTCTTCTCCTATTCTCCTTGGCCGCCCCCTCCTCTCCTCTCTCCCTCTTGGCCGCCGACCTTCCTTCTCCTTCCCTCCTCTTGCTCGGCCCTCCTCCTCCTTTTACTCCTCTCCCCTTCTCTTGCTCGGCATTCCTCCTCCTCCCTCCTTCAACAACAAGCTCCGGCCACCATCCTCTTTCTCCACCACCAAACCCGAGCCCCTCCCTCTTCACTCACTAATCCGACCACCACCTCATCATCTCCTAACCCGAGCCTCCCCTTTCCTCCACAAAACAGACCCTATATTAAAACCCCAAACAGCCCCCTTCTAGATAGAAATCAGCCAAGGCAAGCTCTAGTTTTGTGGAACCCCTCTCCGGCGTGAAGCAAAGGAAGCAGACAAGTTTCTCTCCGGTTGGCGAAACTTCAGCGGAGTTGTGGAAGAACGGTCCTTGAAAGTGAACCGGAATCATCTAGTCCGGTTTGGTAACGAGATCCTCTACTTGTTTGTGTGATTCCTATAATTTTTTAGAATTTCATTTTGGTGGAATACATTTGCGTTATTTTGGAATCGTTCTTTTCGTTCGTGGTTTATTTTTCGATTGCATAGGTTGTTCTTTATAGTTGCTTAGTTTTCCGAGAGGTTTGGCGAGCCTCGCTTTCGTTTTGTTGGGGGAGATCTACAATTTTCGAACCGTACTTTTCGGTAGATCTCCTTTGGTACAACCATCGCTCGTTTAGATCGGGTGGATCCTTTTAGCTCGAAAGAACAACTGCCTATAGCCTTTTGTTCGATCTTAAAATGGCGTGGCTATCGTATGTTAGCGTTAACTTGATAAAGTTGTTCAACGTGTGTGATGCGTGACGAATGTGCGAGTGTAGGATTGAATTGTTTAGAGGCACATGTGGATAATTCGTAGATCTAATTCGCACACAACGTGTTCGCTTAAATTTCCAATGGGAATCCCTCTTGTCTTTTCGTGCCTTAATCCTACTTAGGGAGTGGCCTACATCAATTTGGTATTAGAGGGTGTTTCACGTCAATTTCATAATTGGCACCCCTCCCCTATCTTGTGGCACGTTACCCGCACTTCTGTTTGCACTTTAGTTGTCAAAATCACAAAAAAATTATTTTTTTGGTCTGCCAATAGCGGCTTAAATTTCTTATTTTTCAGCAAAAAAATAAAAAAAAAATTTATTAATAATCTTCATATTGTATTCAGCAAGAAAATCTATTTTATATTATTATTACCCTAGTGGTTAAGCAGGAATAATTCCAACAAACTTATTTTAATTGAGCCAGAAGCATTTCCCCTTGTATGTGCACAAATTCCGGATCGAGTCTTCTCTCAGTTTTTCGCAATATAGCCTATGACGTCAATGATTCCCGAGAAAAATCTTTAGGTTCCCTTAGGAACGGTAGAAAGCCATTTCATTGCCCGGTAGTGGATGATATTATGGCGTTGATTGGCCAACTAAAGGCTAGCCATGTTGCACCATTTCTCCCAAGGCAACACCCTAGTTGCCCTACTGATGGCGATAGTTCAATACTGATCTTTAGGAACGAAGATAAACCTAACGCCCAGGCCAAGTGGAAAATAACTGATGATTTGGCTACCCTTCAACAAGGGAATAAGTCAGACTCAGATTATATGGAACTCTTTAAGGATTTGACGGTTAGGAGCGGTGTGAAGGAATCGCCTGAGGTAACCCGGTCTATGTTTCGTAGGGGGTTGAGACCCAACATCGAGGGAAAGTTATTGCGATGTGGTCACACCGATCTATACACCACCTTTTGCACGACGTTTGAAATTGAGAAGAACCAAATTCCTAGGAGTAAAGTTCCATGTCAGATGATTACTATAGTGAGTCTAGTGGCAAATCTAGTATTGGCTCTATTGAGCGTCCTACCCCGATTACGCCCATAGGACATTTTGAGTGTTCCCCTAAGTTTCCTGACTTAGTGGTTGATTCCCCTGATGAGTCTAAGGTCGTGCCTAGGACTGTGCCCGTCACTGAGGGAGAGGCTGAAATTACTGACGATTGTAATGACGTTGAAGAGATTGGTTACCCGAGTGATTTGGATGATGATTTCTCCTCTGAGATATCACCCCCATTCCTTTACGACGATATTTCGGAGCCATCAACCTTGATTTCCATGGTGTCTTCTGATGACCCTGAGGCAGTTGATATTCTGGTTGAGTCGGAAGAGTTACCGTATGCTGAGAGCTTACCCAGTCGTGATACAGGCAATGAAATGTTAGGACTCAAGCTAGTTATTTTTAGTCCGAGACATATTGTAGTGCCCATTCCTGAGATTTTTACTGCAACTGACTTGGAAGTTATGACGGATGTGTTGGAAGTATATCCTAGCGAGAGAGTGACATTTTTGGAAGACTATATAGAAGTAGACCCGAATGCGCGTCCCCTGATGCTAACTCCGTTGCGTGAATTTAAAAGCGATCTTAACTCTCTCCCAATTTTAGCTTGCCCGACTCTCCCACCTGATATGTTGACCCGACCAGCGGATCCCTTCGGAGATGAATTTATCTTACCAACTGTATCGGTCCCGTCTTTAGACATGCCTCGACAAGCGTTGATAGAATTCGTGTGTGGTCACAATATAATTTTTGATAGTCTTGTATCCTCCTGAATTCCCTCGTTTAGTCAAATCCCTGAGTATATGTTATTGATGTGGCCGTTAATTGTGCCACCTGATTTCTTTCTGCTAGTACCACCAGATGTAGTCTCTTTAGTGCCCCCTGATCTCGTTTTTTTGGCACCACCTGATGCTGTTCCGCTGGTGCCACCCTACTTATTTCAATTTGTGCCACCATATGTAGTTCCGTTATTGCCATTTTCTATGTCAAGTTAACATGCACTAGTATTTTCTTCTCTTCTTCTTAATTTACATAAAAACATTATGGTAGCGCTAGTTACAAAAGTGTCTTCTTATCAATGTATCACTAACCTACATAAGAGAGTGTCTCCCTATAAGGTTTTCGGTTAACTTTTGGTGCGACTCATCCCTGAACGGATGCCTTCGGGCACTTTAGAAACGTTGGTGAGTCGGCGAGTTAGAATTTTTCGGATTCTTAATCAATTAGGAGAAACAACATATCTGTTGAAGTTAACCACTGAATGGGGTCATTCCCTTAGTTTAAATGTTTCCAATTTCACGCATTGTGTTTTTCCACCATTTGAAATATCTAACTCTACATTTGGTGCCACTATATTTTCATTTGGGTTGGGGGGTGAGCTTATTCTTGGATAGTTCTCTCCATTGGTCTCCAACGGAGGTACATTGATTGTTGATGCAGAAATTTTTCCTCTTTATTTGCCTAATTCATTTCCCAAGTTCCGCAGGACAATCTTTTTGCTAGACAGGTTCATATTTGCTGGTTTGCTCTCCTCTCCAAGCGGCAGTATTCAGCGTTCCATGTTACGATGGTGTGATCGTCCAGTCCCTGGAGACTCTTGGATCCCGGACTCGGCGATGGTTCTTTTGGATGATGTTCTTCGGCGCCGACACCTCCATGCCAACTCATCGGTGATGAGTTCTTTTGAGCAGGGGAGGATTGATGGCGGCAACCCCCAACGTGTTAAAGTTGAAGACGATGACGGTAACGGCGACGACGTTCTCCTACATGATGAAGATGAAGATTACCAAATAATATTTAGTTATTTCTATTTGCATTTTATTTTTATCATGTAATGTTTAAACATTTGAGTATTGTTTTATTTTTATTTAGGTGGGCTGCAAATAGCCAAAGCATGATGTAAAGCCTATATAAGGCTAACCTTGTTTCATTTTGAGTTAGTGAATGAAAAATTAAGAAAACCCTAAACCCCTTTGGATTCTCTTCTCCTTTTCTCCTTGGCCGCCCCCTCCTCTCCTCTCTCCCTCTTGGCCGCCGGCCTTCCTTCTCCTTCCCTCTTCTTGCTCGACCCTCCTCCTCCTTCTACTCCTCTCCCCTTCTCTTGCTCGGCATTCCTCCTCCTCCCTCCTTCAATAACAAGCTCTGGCCACCATCCTCTTTCTCCACCACCAAACCATAGCCCCTCCATCTTCACTCACTAATCCGACCACCACCTCTTCATCTCCTAACCCGAGCCTCCCCTTTCCTCCACAAAACTGACCATACATCAAAACCCGAAACAGCCCCCCTTCTAGATAGAAATCGGCCAAGGCAAGCTCTAGTTTTGTGGAACCCCTCTCCGGCGTGAAGCGAAGGAAGCGGACAAGTTTCTCTCCGGTTGGCGAAACTCCGGCGGAGTCGTGGAAGAACGGTCCTTGAAAGTGAACTGGAATCATCTATTCCGGTTGGGTAACGAGATCCTCTACTTTGTTTGTGTGATTCCTATAATTTTTTAGAATTTCATTTTGGTGGAATACGTTTGGGTTATTTTGGAATCGTTATTTTCGTTCGTGGTTTATTTTTCGATTGCATAGGTTGTTCTTTCTAGTTGCTTAGTTTTCCGAGAGGTTTGGCGAGCCTCGCTTTCGTTTTGTTGGGGGAGATCTACCATTTCCGAACCGTACTTTTCGGTAGATCTCCTTTGGTACAACTATCGCTCGTTCGGATCGGGTGGATCCTTTTAGCTCGAAAGAACAATGACTTATAGCCTTTTGTTCGATCTTAAAACGGCGTGGCAACCGTATGTTAGCGTTAACTAGATAAAGTTGTTCAGCGTGTGTGATGCGTGACGAATGTGCGAGTTTAGGATTGAATTGGTTAGAGGCACATGTGGCTAATTCGTAGATCTAATTCGCACACAACGTGTTCGCTTAAATTTCCCATTGGAATCCCTCTTGTCTTTTCGTGCCTTAATCCTACTTAGGGAGTGGCCTACATCACTAATCCCGACTCATGTGCCCAAATTTATACTCCAACATAATTTCTGCAGTTTTTACTATATGCAGACCACTAAGGCTAAATGACATGTGAAATGAGAGGTATATCAAATAATCACCCAGTACTCCTATAATAATTATTGGAGTGCTAATATGACCTTTGTGGCCTAAATCCAGAGATTCACTATTTTTCTATTTATCTGATATTTTATTTAAGTATTCTAGTAGCCAAAAATTCCAAGATTGAACATGAAGAGCCAATTTCAGACATGATAATATTCCACCAAATTTATGTTATATACAATATAAATATTTAACTTAAAATCTAAAGTCTCCCAATTTTTCAGCAAGCTTTAGGCCCCTATTATTAATTTTAAATATATCCCACATTAAATCATTTTAAGAGATAAGTACAACAATAATACTTCCAAAAATTTAGAGAAAATTAAAATATGATTGTAAGGACATATAAATGCTCTAGGTCAAGTTTCATAATTTATTAGCAAGTAATGAGCTTTAACCAGATTATTGAACCATTTTCCAAGTAAATGAGATTGTGAAGTAGGTACTACTAAAATGTATTCAAAAATTCTAATAAAATTCGTACATGACCGAGAAGGTCTAAAACTCCTTCTGCCAAAATTTCATGACCTTCCAACGACAGTGGGATCATAATGACCAAATGACTAAATAGGTCAATCTCATGAGTTACAAAGGAAGTGAAAAGAATATTATTCCAAAGTTCTCAATTAAATTACCAGAGGTTCAATATATCTTTATGACCACACTACCCAATTTTCATTATTGTTCAATGAGTTTTACTAACCTAATCTATCACTACAATGTTTGTGCCCTAAAATAAGGTTAGGGTTTTGTGGGGCCTACCCTTTCCCAAATCCCCTAATATTTTCACCAGAGGGCGTTAGCTACCCTAGCACCCTCCCTATAAATTTTCAAGCTCATACAAGGTCTTTTGACCTCATGCCCCTCACAAGGCACAAAAGCCCTTCCTTAGGGTTGGCCTTAGATCTTTGGCCAAATCTATTCCAATCTACCCCATCTTCCATGGGGAGGTGTTAGAAGCCATGCCAAGTCAGTTGCCCGAATTTTATCCTCTGTTGATGTGATTTGGCAACATAAAGCCCAATGTGCACTTTTGGATCAAAATACCCTTATTATGCAAGGTTAGGGATTGAATGTTTTCTATTTAAACCATCTCAAAATGAGATGAGATTTTAAACAGAGCTTTTTAATGACCCCATGCACCACCCACCAAAATTTGGATGAGTTTAGAGATCATCTGACCCCTAAATTTATTAACCATAGAGAAATTAAATTATTTACAAAACTATATAAAAATTATTCCCAAATATTTTCATTTTTAGGTAGGATCTAGATATGGACTAGGGTGACTCTTTGCAAAAATTTCAAGTTAGTTGGACAAGAAATGAGGTGTTGGCACCCATTTTAATTTCAGCCTAACAATAGGTATAGACCCCACCAAAATGAGTGCCCTGGTCAAACCATGCACCCAAATTGGTTCAATTTAATTTTGAATTAAAGTATACCCATAGGGATACACTTTATGTGTTGACCATTTCCTCTGAATTAGCATCTAGGTATTTTTAATATTTGAAAACATTAAATACACTATATGTGACAAAAATGAAATAATAATACACCCAGCCTATAGTTTAAATTCATGGCTACACGAATCTTGGCAAAGCATTGGATGGCGTCTGGTCGTCTTCCACCTCCAACCGACGGTCCAGATTCAATCTGCCTGGAGCTTCTTCCAGCCGTTGCCACCGGCCATCCGGCCACCTCCATGGTGGTTGTCGCCAGGTGGCGGCACAGCCGCTGGAAGGCCCTATTCCGGCGACCCGACAAGCATTTTTTTGCGGAAAAACCAGAAATTTCTCAATTTTTATCGGGCTCAATTGAGCTCTAACCTTGGCCCTAACGATTGTTGTGAACTACCCATGGAAGAAGGAGTGGAGGAGGACCTGTGTGGGTGGATGTAGCCTTGCCGATCACCGGATCATCATTGTGCTGGTGGTGGTCGGGTTTCTGCAACAACACAGTTAACACCCTTGGCTCTTTCAGGTAATGTGTTGGAATCAATCCTTAGAGTCCAGTGAAGCTTTTAAGAAGAAGAATTGGGGTGTTAGGTGGCTTTAGGCTGCATTGCCATTGGAGGCCTTCTTACTAAAAAATTTCGGCCATGGTAGGTGGGGTATGAAGCATGGCTCAAACCAGTCAATGAACTGGTTGAAATGGGATTGAACTCCTTGTCCTAGTGAATCTAATGGAGGGGGTTGGGGAAGGGGGAGGATGAGCCCAAAGTCTCTCCCCCCTTTACTCTCATCTCTTTCTCTCTCCTCCCTTTGAAGATTTTCTCTCTCCTACTCACTTAGCCTGAAATTTGGCTTCTACCTAACCCAATGGTAGCCCACACGTTCATTTCATCCACCAATACAAGGTTGGCCCAAGTGAATTGGGCTTGAGCTTGAGTTAGCACATTTGGGCTAGCTTGACCTAAACCTTGACTATGGTTGACCTTAGTTAATTTGGTCTTTGAGGTTGCCCCTAATGGGTCCTTGGTGACCCATTTGCCTCACCTAAGGTCTAGGTGGGGTTTACTTGGCCCTTGGAGGTCACTTGACCCGTAACTAGGGCACTTCGACCACTTTAGGGCTAGAGTTAACTTTAGTCAACTTATCCTTTTTGGTTGACCCCAATGTGTCCTTGGTGACCCATTGGCCTCTCACTAGGGTTAAGAAGGTATGTGTGGGGTCCACTTGGCTAAGGGAAGGTCAGTTGACCCTATGTAAGTCAAGTTGACCAATTTAGGGTTAGAGTTGACTTTAGTCAACTTAACCACTTTAACTGCCCTCCATGAGTCCTTAGTGACCCATTGACCCCATTGTAGGTCTAGGAAGGCATTGGTAGGGTTATTTGGGCTTTACTAGGGCACATTGTCCTTAGTTAGGGCACCTTGCCAAATTTAGGCCTAGAGTGGTTCTAGGTCATCTTGGCCACCCTATACCTATCCAATGGACCCCTAGGGCTCTAATGAACCTTACAATGGGTTGATGAGACCAAGGTGGGGTCTTGAAGTCTTGGTGAAATCCCATGGTCATCTTAAACTAGGGTTCAAAAATTTACTGTTTACAGACCATAGTGGTCTCACCTACATTCCTAGGTTCACTGGGCCTTCTTGGTCTCCCTAGGGTTATTTCATGACCTAGTCATGACAAAACCACTCCTAGAGGTCTAGTTGTTTGAGGGATGTTTCAAATCCCAATATATAAAAAAAACATTTCGTCCTCGAAATTCTAGTTAGGCCCATGGGGTTTCAAATATGGATAGTAAATTGTAATATCCCGAGAGGTTGTGAGTAATACCTGACCAAAAAGCTCAGGGTACCTCTGTCACATCAGGTCCTGAGGCTCCCATATGTGCTCCTCTCGCCCATGATTCCTCCACAGGACCTTGACCAATGGAACCTTCTTTGGGCATAAGACTTGTTTTCTGTTATCGTCAATCCGTACCGGTTCTAGGTGAACTGACCGATCAGATGCTACCGACCCATCTATGGCCGTAATCTGCTGCTCCGGGCGTAATAAAGCCCTCCTAAGAGTGGATATATGGAATACGTCGTGCAGACTTGCCAGCTCCGGTGGAAGCTCTAGCGTATATGCAAAGGGACCGATCCACTCCCGGAACCTATAAGGTGTAGCGTCCCGTTTCGGGCTAAGCCCCTCGCACGAGTTTTGAGTCAAGAGACTCGACTCAGACTCATGGTGCACTGACAAAGGGTATTAGGAGTGTGGCATGAAGGGTTGGGTTTTAGGATACCCCAACTAGTAGCTGGAGTGAAGGAACTCGGCCAAGTGAAAATCGACCGGTATCGAGAATGATACCATCCAAATTCGACGGGTATTGGTGGTCGATACCCGCCGGATTCATAGCTTGAGAAGTAGGTTAAGTTAAATTCGGCGGGTATCCGTAGCTATGCACGCCGATCGACGGGTATCGAGAATGATACCCGCCGATCGACGGGTATCAGTAGCTATGCACGCCGATCGACGGGTATCGAGAATGATACCCGCCGATCAACGGGTATCGGTAGCAATGCACGCCGATCGATGGGTATCAGGATGATACCCGCCGATTTTTCCTTAGACAGTTTTCCTAGGTTCCGCTGTCCTGTGCGTGCGGACTGAACCGGACCGGGATGGCTACAGCTTGGCTGCCTTGGACCGGGTCACTTCAATATGACCCATTAGGGGCAGTCCAATGGTACGTTGACACGTGGCAGAAGGGACTTAACCTAATATATCAGTTTCTAAGGGAAGATAAAGCCGAACCCTAGCAATTTTGCCGATCGACCTTGTCGTCATCGCGGACCTTATGAAACCGACAGAGCTGAGGGAAATCATCGGAAATCCTGAAGGCAGCCTTCTCTCTCTCTCTCCTTCCATTACCGTGAAGAATAACTGCGCCAAGCAAGGATGCCGCGGAGGAGGATGACTAGATCCATGGCCGGGAATGATGGTACCGCTGGAAATGATTTGAGCTTCCTCCCCTCTCCCTTTGTGCTAGATCTGTAGTTAATATTCTAGGAGAGATATCGACTCCTTAGAGTCTTGATGGTGAGGAGGAGATTTCTTAGGGAAAAGCCATGTCTAGGTCGTTTTCGAGGCTTAGTCCCCTCCAACCTCTTCATTCTTCAAAGTGAATATGAGAGAGTGATTCGTGGAGCAATATGGCTTTGTGAGGGTGAATAAGGGTGGACGAATTTTTGGAGGAGTTTTTTGGAGATCGGTGCAAGGAGGAAGATGAACGGATGCCGTTCATCTCTCCTTAAGATGCATGCAGAAATCTGATTTCTACACGCAGCGATCTTTGTGGCCAATTTAGGTGGTGTTCTGGCCAGATCTTAGATTTAGACTCGACATGAAAGTCGTAGCCCTAAAAATTATCTTTACAACGAGTGGTTGCACGTTTCTAGTTGATACCTGCAGCCACGGGAAAGGCAGTTCGAATATGCTGCGATTGGGGAAAATCCTGCACGCAGCAGGCTACGAGCGAATTTCTGGTGTGATGTGATAAGATCGGGGCTTTTGACTAAACACGAAAGTTGTAGCCCTTGAAATTATCTTTCCAACGAGTGGTTACACGCACTCGCCGGATTTTTGTATCCTCGGGAATCCTTGGTCAAAGTTGCTATCCGGATTAAGGCTGCACCTAAATTCTGGTCTGTGCAATGTGGAGTGCGATTTGGTGGAATTTAATGTTGCGATCCAACTCGAGACTTGGGTGAACGCTTTTGACATAATCATCATAGTGATATGATAAGTTGAGGTTATAAATCTTAATTCGTATAACGAGTTGTGGACAATCTTAATTGAAGGAAAGAGCCAGATATAAATTGGTAGATATAAATTGGTAGATATATAAATGATTTAACTATGGCCATGATGTATGATGAATGGATAGAAGGGAGTTAGTAATCCAATGCTTATAGTGTCATCTCCCTACGGGTAGCATTGTGGAAGTAACAAGTACGGTGTTGACCGTCACTAGTTGGAATGAGGTTGAGCTGAGTTAAGTAGGACGGTTGGGCTTGGTCCTCGGTGTTCATGTCCCGAGGCTCCTTCCGTATTTGATGGATGGTTGGGCTTGGTCCTCGGTGTTCACGTCCCGAGTCTCCTTCCATGCCATGATATTGTGGAATTTCATGTGGTGTGAGTCGACACACGGTGTCGTAATCCCGGGTTAGGGATAGTGTGGCAGGTCTACGGGCTCGCCAATCGTCACACCGATGGGAGTTTATAGTTAACCTTGGGCGGTTGGGCTTCGTACTCAGTGTTCACGTCCCGAGTATCCTTCCGTGCCAAGTGAACGGTTGGGCTTGGTACTCGTGCTCATTTCCAGGGCTCCTTCCGTGTCATACCTTAGGCCAGTTCGGGGCTAGGATCTTTGTGCACCTTTACCCAAGAGAACCCGCTGAGCCGTAGTGCGCATGTGAGCTCTGCTATTATGTTCTTAGCATTGAGGCGTAAAGAGGCCTAGGCCAGGTAGTGTGGAGACCAGCCTAGTAGTGGAGATGCCCACTCTACTGTCACCATTTGGCCACGACGGTTGACGCCTGAGAGGTTAGCTACCTGCTCGAATAGTGGGATCTATAAGTCTGTGTCGACATAGCGATTGCATGTGCTTGATCATGAGTAAGTCCATTGCATTGCGTACATAGCATTGCACTTCATTACATACACAAGACCCTCATTGTATAAGTTTGTATGGGCACTCCTATACGATGGGTTACTTACTGCTGAACGACCCTCAACTTATATGCTTGTATGGGCATCCATATAAGTTGAGTAACTTACTGTTATAATATTATACTCTCTTGCTGCTGTAGATGGTAGAATTGTATATTAAGAGGTTGTTCATTTATACACTACTTATATTGCTATATATGTCATGTATACTTACTTCACCTGCTTGTACTACTGTTTTATATACATTGTACTTGTCCATTTCTCCGCCCGGTGCCGAGGAGTCGCCGAGGGAGCGGATGTGAAGTTACTTAGTCTTTATGACTAACGGTTGCTACGTCTTCCTTTTTAGAAGGGAACCCCGCATGTGGAGCAGCAGGACTTGCAGCTGGACAGCCAGGCCAGGACGACAGGGCCTGAGGGGACGGTACCGTCGCTTAGTGTGGATTGACTTCTTTATATTATTATAGTTGGGTTGGCATTTATTTGTTGATATTGGTTGTTGCCGGCAGGATAGGCGTCTTGTGGTACAGGCTGACCCGAGTGTTAGTGTTACCGCAAGGCAGCTGTTCTGGGCATAAGACCCCTCTCGTGCCATGTTTTGTGTTCCGGGAGGGGGGTCTTACATAAGTTCACATATATCTTGGAATGAGCTTCTTCTTCCGACTGCGTACCCATAAAACCCTATACATTGGTCAGATCTTATAGAACACCTGGTCCCCCA
Source organism: Platanthera zijinensis (assembly GCA_039513925.1). Taxonomy (NCBI): domain Eukaryota; kingdom Viridiplantae; phylum Streptophyta; class Magnoliopsida; order Asparagales; family Orchidaceae; genus Platanthera; species Platanthera zijinensis. The sequence goes on from CM077083.1 coordinate 49,500,035, forward strand.
CCCAAAACTCCACTTGATGGTGCCGAGCATCATAATACTTAGCATGTCGGCTCTGGGCCTCTAGCATCCTGTCCCATATCAATCTCACCTGAGCCTCGGTGTCCTTGATAAACTCCGAACCCAAAGTCTTCGGATCCTCGTCCTGTATCCATGACAGCGGAGTCCTACACCTTCGTCCGTATAGAGCCTCATAAGGAGCCATCCTTATGCTGGACAGGTAGCTGTTATTATATGAGAACTCGATCAGTCAAAACAACTTCTCCCAAGGCTCACCGCGATCCAATATGCAAAGTCGCAGCAAATATTCTAGAGTCTGATTGGTGCATTCAGCTGCCCATCAGTCTGGGGATGAAACGATGTACTGAATGTTAGTCGAGTGCCCAAATAAGTCTGCACTGATCTCCACTCCCTGGACATAAACAATCCATACCGGTCTGATACAATCGACCTGGGTACGCCATGATAACGGACGAACTCCTCCACGAACTTCCGAAATAACACACCAACCGAGTCATTCTTCCTGATCGAAATAAATCTTCTTATGTTCTTCAGCCGGTCGACTATCACCCAGATCAAATAGTTCCCTTTCTGCGATCGGGGAAACCCATTTATCAAGTCCATGGCGATATCATCGAACTTCAACTCCGGTACTGCGAGTGGCTGCAATAATCCTGTGGGGTTTCTGCACTCTGCTTTCACCAATTGGCATGCCTCGCAATGCGTCACAAAAAACGTAATGTCCTTCTTCATGCCTAGCCAGTACATCGTTCTCTTCAAGTCCGCTATCATCTTGGTGATCGTCGGATACACTGAGTATCTGCTGTAGTGAGCCTCTGCCATGATGTCCTCCCGAATCTGGCTTCCTGCCGGTATATAAACCCTGCTTCGGAAACATAGTAGTCCATCTATCAACGAGTAATCCCTTGTCGTGCCTTCCTCCAAGGCACTAAATATCGGTTCTGCCCTCGCATCCACCCACTGCCGTCCCTGATGCAATCCCGAATATCATCGGTGGCAACCATCGATCCTAGATACTCCTTATACAATTCCGGATCGTCCTCGGACACTAAGGATATATGCATCTCCTTAAACATTTTTACCAACTCTAAGGCCATCAGCAATGGGCATGCTCCTGATGTATTCGCTCTCCGGCTCAAAGCATCTACCACCACGTTTGCCTTCCCGGGATGATAATGCATGGTGTACTGGTAGTCCGAAAAAAAACTCCACCCAGTGTCTTTGCCTGATGTTCAGCTCCTTTTGTGTGTCCATATACTTCAAATTTTTATGATCTGACAATATGTCGCAGTGCACACTATATAAATAGTGTCGCCAGATCTTTAGCGCAAAAACAACTGCCTCTTTCTCCAAATCGTGCACCGGGTAATTCTGCTCATGTTTCTTCAGTTGACGGGAAGCATATGATATTACGTGTCTGTTCTGCATTAGAACGGCACCCATCCTTTAATAGGAAGCATCCGTATACACCTGTAATCCTTCCTTCCCTGATGGAAGAGCAAGGATGGGAGCCGAGGTAAGCCAGCCCTTTAGCTCAAGAAAGACAGACTCGCATTGTGGCGATGAAATGATAAGAGGCTCCTTCTTTGTCAAGGATGTGAGAGGGAAAGCAATCCGAGACAACCCTTCTACGAACTTCCGGTAATAACCGTCAAGTCCTAAGAAACTCCGAACATCCGTGGCCGTCTTTAGCGGTGGCCAATTCTGTACTGCCTGGACTTTCGCCGGATCTACCGCCAAACTCGCTCCATTGATAATATGGCCCAAAAATGCCACCTCTTTTAGCCAAAATTGGCACTTGCTAAACTTAGCATACATCTTATGGTCTCGAAGCTTCTCTAAACTCAAAGACAGATGTCACGCATGCTCCTCTTCAGTCCTTGAGTAGATAAGGATGTAGTCAATGAATACAATGACTAAGACATCCAGATATTCCTCGAACACCCGGTTCATCAAGGTCATGAATGCGGAGGGTGTATTCGTGAGCCCGAAAGGCATCACGGTAAACTCGTACAACCCGTATCTACTGCTGAAGTTCGTCTTTGGGATGTCTTCCTCCTGAATGCGTAGCTGTTAGTACCCTGACCTCAGGTCCAGCTTGGAAAACCAATGAGCTCCCTCCAATTTGTCAAATAGCTTGTCTATCCTTGGCAAGAAATACGTATTCCGGACCGTCAGCCTGTTCAGTGGACGGTAATCAATACACAACCGAAGTTTCTCATCCTTCTTCTTAACGACAAAGACCGGGGCTCCCCATGGTGAAGAGCTTGGCCGTATAAATCCGGCCTCCACTAGTTCCTAGAGCTGGCTTCAAAACTCCGTCAGCTCCTTCGGGGCCATTCGGTAAGGGGCTCTAGCTGCCGGCTTAGCTCCCGACACTAACTGTATCCGAAAATCCTGCTCCCGGTGCGAGGGTAGCCCTGGCAGCTTCTATGAGAATATGTCGGCAAAATCTCGCACCACCAGGATATCCGAGATGGAAACCTTGGCCTCAGCCATTTCAAAAAGCACCTCATAGACTTCATCCCCCTGTAAGTGGGCCTTGACGGCCTGCACGGATGATAGCACGAGAGGGGGAATAGATCTAATACCTTCGATGACAATGTAGGAATCCCCATGCCTCACAATAATTCTCTTGGACATGCAGTCAATCCGAGCATGGTTCCAGTGCAACCATGTCATTCCCAGGATAAGATCAAAGACTGGCATCTTCATGATCGTCGCTGGTGCATCAAATATCTTTCTGCCGATCTCCGCCTCCATGTTGCAGTGGGCAGAGGAGAAAACCTCTGATTCATCGGGTAATCATATCCTCATCATCAAACCCGTGAACCGCTCCATGCCTTCCAACCCTTCTACGAAGGCCTTCGATACGAATGAGTGTGAAGAACCCGTATCGAACAGCGAATAAGAGGGCTTGCCGCGAATGAAAACTATGTCTGGGGGGGGGGTTAAATGTCTTTGAATCTAGTTATGGTTTTCTTTCCTAGATTATCAATTCTATATCCATAAATTTAAGTGTTCAGGAAAGAAAACTTAAAACTCTCTGGCGTACCTGTGATCACTTGCTCCGGGTTCCGGGGTTGAGCCAGATATAGTGCATAAAATTGCTCCCTGTCGTGCCTGCGATCTGTACCCTGGTATCCACGTCCTCGGTCACGTCCTTTCCCTCCAAACTGCTTAGCATGCGGGGAAGCCTATGGTGCTGGTTGAGGTGCTCCACTCATCAGGCAGTTCCTCCAGATGTGACCTATTTGATGGCAGTTCTAGCACTCCGGTGGGGGAAATGTCATTCCCCCGGGTCTCGGTGTCTCTCGCATCTGAAGAGGTTGAGGAGCCACTACCACCGGCTCCCTCGGCTCCTATCTCACCTCCTGACGAGACTGGTCCTCTGCTCTTCTTCCCTCTCTCTCCCATCAATGATGCGGCCCCTTCGCTGATCATTCCTGGCTCCCCGTCCATGGTCCTCAGTTGGCCTCTTCCGACCCCGAGTCGTATGCCAATCAGCCTCAATCCACTTTCCCATCTCTAACATCTGAGGTATAGGCCTGTCAGATACAAACAAAAGGGCCTCCCTCAACTCCTCCGGCAGACCCTTATAGAACCTCTTCGTGTATCCTGCCTCATCCAGCTGATAGGAGTCCGCAAACCGAGTTAAATGGTAGAACTCCCAGTGGTATTCTACCACTATCTTGTATCCCTGTTTCAACTATAGGAACCTATCCTCCAGCTCATCCCTAGCCGACTGTGGAACAAAATGCTCCAGTAATGTGTCCCTAAACTCCTCCTAAGTAATTTCTGAAACCTCCATATCCGCAAAAGTCGTATCCAGCGACGTCTTCCACCATCTTTTGGCATGAGACTCCAAGCAAGAGACCACCAATGACACCATCTCCTCCTAGGGGCACCGTATCCCGGTCAACATCTCGTACATAATGTCTAGCCACTCCTCCGTCCAAATAGCTGACTCTGTCCCTAAGTAGGATGGGGGAGAGTGTCCTCAAAAGATGCTTAGCCAATTGGCCACCGGGTTTGGCTGCGGAGCCGGAACTTGTTGGGCCCTGAAAGCTTCCAGAATAGCTGTCCGAGTCCGCCCCATCTCCGACTGTAGGAATGGAGTGGGGACCGGGGGAGGTGGTGCAATATTCAGAGTCTGCTGGACTCCTCCCTATAGTGTAGGCTGTGCTGGGGGATGCGTAACAAAAGCCAATTATAAGTAATTGCTCCACCCTAACTAAAAATGGAGAATTTACATGTGATCCCCCATATGGGCCCACCACGCTTCCGCTGCTTTGTTTGTCCCCAAACTAAACTAGTGCGGGGGTGACCCGGGGATTGTGCACTGCTACCTTTTGATCGAGGTCGTCCTCTGATACCACTTGTAAGACAGCCATTTTTTTATTTTAAAACACCGTGGTCTTATTCCCAGAACTGCCGCTTTGCGGTGACACCATCACACCCGGTAAGGTCATCACTAAAAATGCTGATCCTAATGGCCAAATCGATCTCAACTGTAGTGAAATAATAAAGCAAGTCTACAAAAATCACATATAAATAAAAAATAATCTCCACGAAGGAAGTGTCCACAGATATAACATATAACTAAATCATGGGCTTATGCCCAGTACATCAAGTCCTCACTACATATCTCTCATCGCGGAGGCAAAAATAATATAACTACTATCAATCAGTAGTCACAGTCCCTGCCATCTGAACTCCGGTACTAGACTGCCCGATCTCCAAGCGTGCAGACCTCCGAGGCTGCTCCTCAACGCTGGGCTCCATGGTCCCCTGAAATGATGTGGTTCGAAAACCGTTAGTCGAAAAGACTAAGTCCTATCATCCCCCACCCATTCCCCCATGGCTCCAAGGCACCGAGCGAGGAGAAGGAAATGGGAGGACATGATAGTGGAGGATAATAAATAAGCAGATGGCGGCGGAACTAATCTAGCAGTTCTAAGGTATATAAGACGGTAATAAAGGTATGAAGAACTGAATAAGAAAGTAACCTTAACTTATATGAAGATACATAAACTAAGGGATCTCTTGTAGGGCTCCTATCGTATAAAATGTCCCATACCGATTTATACAATAGGGTGTCGGTTTTTAGCAAGCATAAATATATAATACTTGAATGAAAACCTTAACTTATAAGCACGCTCGCACGAACTTATAAACCACGCGGTCGTTTTGCAGGGCCTATTGTATAAAGCGTCCCATACCACTTATACAATATGTATCGGGTTATATGCAATGGTTATGCTATGAAATACAATTATGCCATGATGTGAACATGCAAGTGCAACTCACCCACTCGACTCTGTGTACACAGACCTTTAGTTCCCCCTTTCTGGAGCCGAACCTCCAAAGATACCTCCGTAGTGGCAAACGAAAGCGGTGGGTGGGGCCTCGCCCACCTCTAAACCGGTAATTACACTACCAATCAGACCTATCGTACACCTCAACATTGGTGCACTATGCAGAGCTCCTGCGTACTCTTGCCGGCTGGCATACCGGACTTTATTTGGCCATGTGCTAAACCACACTCGTCGAGTCAACGTATTGGCGTCGGTGCATCGACCCTCCAATACCGAATACCCACCACCCTATACTTTATGCACATGCAACCTTATGTATCAGCTACCAAGCCAAGTCTCCCCGGACCATCCCGTCTGTCATAAACAACAACCAATCCAAAGCTCGCCGAGCCAACCTGTCCATCATAAACCATTACAGAGCCAAAGCTTGTAAGGATATCCTGCCCATCACAAAAACCACTGGCTTACTGCACGAGTGACTCAAACTATCTCCCCGAGACCTCGAGGTGTGAGATGGTGAAACCCTAGATTTACTAGTTACTTTTGCACTTCAGTTTTTGATAATGCATTTTGTAGCCTAAACTATTATTGAATTTTCTATTTTATATTGTACAAATTATGTCTATTATTAGTTTATTTTTATCCTTTTTATGTAAATTTTATTGCCACTAACTTTTTCCTGTCTTTTTGCAGGTTGTCAGAAAAATTGCCAAAATGACCTGACACGCCCCCCTGTCACGCCCTTCCTAGGCGTGACCTAGGGCGTGTCACCCGATCCCGAGGAATCCTGCTGGAAGGGACAGAAAACGGTCAAAAACTGCTGTCACGCCCCCCTGACACGCCCTCCCTGGGCGTGTCACCAGGCGTGACCAGGGCGTGTCGCCCTCTGCCGCAAAGCCTGCCGCCGCATTAAATGTCGTTCCGCCTCAGCACGCAAATAGTACTGTCACGCCCCATGTCACGCCCGTGACATGGGCATGACACCCTCCTTTTTCGGTGACTGACGGCTTTCCGACCAATGATTTGGACATGACGTGCATGTCACGCCCCCTATCACGGGCATGACCTAGGGCGTGACCACCGACGTACCGAAGCAATCATCGCTCCCGCCAGAATCCAGTGCCCGAGGTCAACATAGTACTGTCACGCCCCCTGACACGCCCCCCTAGGGCGTGTCAGAGGGCGTGACCAACCCGAGAAAAAAAATCTATAAATTGAGCCCCCCCTCTCCATTTCAGCAAGCTTTAGTTGAGAGGGGGAGGTGCTGCCCCTTTGGTTCTTGAGTTTTTTATGTTTTCTCTCTCTCTCTCTCTCTCTCTCTCTCTTCCTTTGTAATTTTTGCTTAATCATGGTTTAATATTTAGTTGCCCTAGCTTTCTTTGTAATCTTTAGTGTTGCTTAGTGCTTAATATAGGGCTAGAATAGGATTTAATTTTCATGCACTTGTAATTTCAATTTCAATAGTGTAACTTGCCTTTTTCATTAATAAAAGTGTTCTTCCTTTACTTGTGTTCCTTTATATGATTTTCTACTCATCTCCCCTCCTCCACTCCATTATGATTAACTAATGCTCCTTGTACTCGATCTTGATGATCCGAGGTTAGAGCGATTATGTTATGATGTTTTAATTAATCCTTTCTTTTTAGGTTAGGGCCTTGAATTACTCTTGATTAATCACGGGTTGGAGGTATATTTTCGATATATACTCTCCGCCTTTGCTTTCATTCTGGGCTAGCCGAGAGGCCGAAAGAATGAAGTGAGCATTCAAGAGTAAAGGGAGTTGTACGCACCACTCGAGAGAGGCAGACGTCCAAATCTCCCGGATTGGAGTAAAATCCAATAGTGGGGTTCACCGCGTAAAGCGAGTTTTAGGCCTCCGATTTAGACGAGAGTCGGTCGAACCTTCCTAAACTCAGTTGGGCACGACTTCGAGAGAAGCGTGTTCAAGCTTTAGGAACCTCCACGGTCAAGGACCTTTATCCTATTAAGTTCAGATTTTTATTGCATTTTCCTAATCGTCTTTAGCCGAGGTGAATCTTGATTGGGTGCATTTCCATTTCATATTTTCTACCTTTCGTAGTAATCGCCTATCTTGTGCTCTTTAATTAACTGCAGTAGTTTCCTTTCTAGCATAGTTCTTTGCTTAATAGCTTAACTTAATTGCGGTAGTTCTCTTTCTAGTATAGCTTTAATTCCTCCCTTGCACTTAGATTTTCTAAAACCCTAGTTTTTCCGTCGATAAGATAATAGCGTTCGTGTGAGTAAGCTTAGCCAACAGTTCCCGGATTTCAATACGACACTTGTGTCCCCTTGCTACAATTCGATAGGTATACTTGCCTCATCGGGTTGCTAGTTCGGTTGCGTTTATTTTCTTCGAACCCTAGCGCGCAACAAGTTTTTGGCGCCGTTGCCGGGGACAACCAACTTCCGTTGATATTTTGAAAACACGAACCTATTAATTTTATCTCCTCTCTTTCTCATCCCCTTTCTTTAAAATTTTAAAAATCAAAAAATTTTTATCACCGCTCTTAATAGAAACCAACCTCACAATTTTTCTACGCCACCTAATTCTCTCGAAAAGGGCAAAGGGCTTTAAGCGCCACTGTCTTGTCTAGTACCTTGCGAACCCTTCACGGGGTAGTCCTTGGGAAGTTCGGGAGTTAATCTATAAAAAAATCTATTTCGAAAAAAAAAATTTCTAATCTATTTTTTTTCTAGTTTATCCTTTTTCTCTTTCTCTTCTTCTTTTCTGTTCTTTCAGTGCATGACCCGCGGGAGTCCGTCGGTTATTTTGGACTTGGACCATGAAATTGAGCGTACTCTTCGGAGAAGATCGCGATTTCAAGGTCCTACTATCCAAGTGCCGGTTGAGGACTCCGAGTCATTTGCTACTTTAAGAATGGAAGAACCCAACGCAGATGAGGCCGTGCAAAGGACTATGTCCTATTATGCACGACCGAACCTCGAGGGAACAGAATCAAGTATAGTCCGCCCTGCTATAGCAAATAATAACTTCGAACTAAAGCCTAGCATAATTCAAATGGTGCAGCAATATGTGCAATTTGACGGACTTCAAGATGAATATCCGAACGCACATATAGCTAGCTTTCTTGAAATTTGCGACACCTTCAAGATAAATGGTGTCACAAATGATGCGATCAGGCTGAGACTCTTCCCCTTCTCTCTAAGAACTAAAGCTAAGCAGTGGCTGAACACACTTCCGAAAAATAGCATAACCACTTGGATTGAATTAACTGAAAAATTTTTGGCGAAGTATTTTCCGCCAGCTAAAACTGCAAAACTTAGGAACGACATCTCTGCCTTCGGACAAATAGACTCTGAAACCCTATACGAAACCTGGGAGAGATTTAAAGAATTATTAAGACGATGACCACATCACGCGCTGCCTGTTTGGTTACAAGTGCAGACGTTTTATAACGGGCTAAATCAAAGCACGAAGCAAATGATAGACGCGGCTTCTGGCGGTACTTTAAATCATAAGACCCCGGAAGCCGCTCTTGAGCTTTTTGAGGACATGGCCATGAACACTTATCAGTGGAATGTGCCTAGGTCCCGCCCGAACAAGCCTGCAGGTATCTATGAAGTGGACAATGTCTCCCAGCTCGCTCTGCAAGTAGAAATCCTAAGCAAAAAAATCACGGAGATGACTGCTGCCTCCGCCCCTCAGGTATGGGAATCTGCAACCCCTACTCCAGAACATTTAGATTATGTTAATAATATGCCTAGAACTGCTTTTAATAATTTTTCTGCTGCGAATTTTCATCCGCCTGGTTTTAATTTTCCGAATAGTTATAACCCTGCTTTAAGAAATCATCCGAACTTTTCATGGAGTAATCCATCGAATGCGATGCGCCCATCCCCGCAAAATGATTTTTCTGCACCACCACCACCACCACCACTTCTTCAAAATTACCCAAAACCTCCAAGCTTGGAGGAATTACTTTCTAAATACATCACCACAAATGACGCTACCATAAGAACTTTAACCGGAAGCGTAAAAAGTTTAGAAAATCAGGTAGGACAGCTCGCGAAAATAATTTCTGAGCGACCCGCAGGGTCTCTTCCTTCCAATACCGAACCCAACCCGAGAGAGCAAGCGAAAGCTATAACTCTTCGGAGTGGGAAGCAAGTCTCGGGTATGGTAAGTGAAGAGCCCGAGGCAAGCTCCGCTCCCGCCTCTAAAAATCAAAGCTCCGCTCCCGTTTTTAAAAATCAAAGCTCCGCTCCGCTTCCACCCTCTGCTGAGAAGTAATCACCCCTATTTTAGAAAATAATCTCACTCCACCACCCATCTTCAAAAATAATTCAACTCCTCCATACCCCTATGAACTTAATAGACAACGTCAAGATGATCAGTACTCCCGCTTCTTAGAAATCTTCAAACAAATCCACATTAATCTTCCCTTCCACGAAGCTATTTCGCAGATGCCGAAATACGCCAAAAATCTCAAAGACCTCCTCACAAACAAGAAGAAGTTAGAGAATCTTTTGCACGTCACGCTAAACGCCGAGTGCTCCGCCATTTTAACAAACGGTTTGCCGAAGAAAATCAGTGACCCGGGTAGTTTCTCTATCCCGTGTGTCTTCGGTGATCTTTTTGTTAAACACGCGTTAGCCGACCTAGGCGCGAGTATAAACCTGATGCCCTTTTCGTTGTTCAAAAAGTTAGGGATTGGTAGCCTTAACCCCACGCGTATGAGTATCCAGCTAGCCGATAGATCCGTCAAGTACCCGTTAGAAATAGTGCAGGACGTTCTAGTGAAAGTCGACAAGTTCATCTTCCCGGTGGACTTTGTCATTTTGGACATCGAAGAAGACGTCGAGGTTCCCCTGATCCTTGGCCGACCCTTCCTTGCCACCTCCCGAGCCATCATTGACGTAAGCAATGGTAAGCTCTTTCTTCGAGTAGGCGACGACGAAGTCACATTTTCTATCACCCCTTCGATGAAGAACACCTTAGTGAACGATGACTCATGTTTTTTCGTAGACGCCGTGAGTGATGATTCTTCCTACTGCCTCTCCGACTTTGAAAAAGAATTTTCTACTTTTTGCTCCTCTTCTCTTACAACTGAATCACTGCAAGGAAGTGATGAATCGTCTTATTGTTTTTCTGAGTTTGAAAAAGAATTTTCTGATTTTTGCTCCTCCTCTTTTCTTCCCACTGAATCTCTACAAGAAGCCGTCTTGGCTGCTAGCCCCACCCCTTATTACGTTCCTTATAAAAAAGTTTATGAAGATATTATTTTTGAAAAAGAAAGAATCTCAAAATCCTCTTTAGAAGAACCCCCTACCCTAGAACTTAAAGACTTCCCGAACACCTTAAGTATGCTTTCCTAGAAAAAGACTCCAAGTTACCAGTTATCGTTTCGGCCTACCTCACGGATATGCAAAACGATAAACTTCTTCTAGTTCTACGTAAGCATCGTCGGGCTATTGCCTGGCAAATTTCTGATATCAAGGGCATAAGCCCATCTTTCTGTACCCATAAAATTTTAATGGAAGATAATTTGCGTAACTCTATCCAACCTCAGCGCCGTATAAACCCAAACATGAAAGAAGTAGTCAAGGGCGAGGTTATGAAACTATTAGACGCAGGAATTATCTACCCTATATCAGACAGTAAGTGGGTTAGCCCCGTTCAGGTAGTTCCAAAGAAGGGAGGGATAACCGTAGTTAGTAATGAGAATAATGAATTAATCCCGACGCGGACGGTGACGGGTTGCCGTATGTGCATAGATTACCGTAAGTTAAATGACGCCACCCGCAAGGACCACTTTCCTTTACCGTTTATTGACCAGATTTTAGAACGTCTCTCCTGCCATAGCTTTTATTGTTTTCACGATGGCCTCTCGGGGTACTTTCAAATACCCATCTCTCCCAAGGACCAAGAGAAAACTACGTTTACTTGTCCCTTCGGCACCTTCGCGTACTGAAGAATGCCGTTTGGATTATGCAATGCGCCAGCTACATTCCAGCAATGTATGCTCGCAATATTTGACAAGTACGTAGAAAGCATTATGGAGGTATTCATGGACGATTTCTCCGTGTTCGGCGATTCCTTCGATAGATGTTTAGAAAACCTCAAAAAAGTCTTAGAACGAAGCGAAGAAACTAACCTTTCCCTAAATTGGGAAAAATGCCATTTTATGGTGAGGGAAGGGTTAGTTTTGGGCCATAAATTTTCTGCTAAAGGTATTGAGGTAGGCGTTGCCAAGATAGAAGTTATTGAGAAGTTGCCGCCGCCTACAAACATAAAAGCTATAAGAAGTTTCCTAGGCCACGCTGGTTTTTATCGTCGTTTTATAAAGGACTTCTCCAAGATCACTAAGCCCCTCACCCATCTCTTAGAAAAAGACGCTCCATTCATTTTTGATGACTCTTGTATTTCTGCCTTTGAATTAATTAAAGAAAAGTTAATTAACGCACCGATTATGATAGCTCTGGTGTGGGACCTTCCTTTCGAGATTATGTGCGATGCAAGTAGTTTTGCGGTGGGAGCCGTATTAGGTCAACGCATATCTAAAAACTTCCACCCCACCTATTACGCTAGTAAAACCCTCACATCTGCACAAGAAAATTACACCACAACTGAGAAGGAGCTCTTAGCTGTAGTATTTGCGTTTGATAAATTCCGCCCTTACATTACTCTTTCAAAAATCATTGTTTTTACGGACCACTCGGCCCTTAAGTACCTTCTTGCCAAAACGGATGCCAAGCCTCGCTTGATTCGCTGGGTCTTACTCCTCCAGGAGTTGGACTTAGAGATCCGTGATAAGCGAGGAGCCGAGAACTTGGTCGCCGACCATCTATCCAGATTAGATAACCCCTTTATAGAAAAATTAAATGAAAAATCTTTTAATGACTATTTTCCTGACGAGAAGCAGCTTTTAGGTTATACATCTACTTCTCCTTGGTTCGCGCACATCGCCAACTATTTAGTGGCCCGGATGCTCCCAATGGAGTTCTCCTCTCAGCAAAAGAAGAAATTCTTTTCTGAGCTGAAGAACTACTTTTGGGAAGACCACATCTTTTCAAAATTTGTGCGGATCAAGTGATAAGAAGATGTGTTTCTTTTGGTGAAGGAATTGATATTCTAAAACATTTGCATGAAGGCCCGACAGGTGGGCACTATCAAGCTGCTCGCACCGCTCATAAGGTGCTTTGCGCGGGTTTTTACTGGCCTAGCCTGTTTAAAGACGCGCAAGCCTTTGTGAGCAGGTGTGATAGTTGCCAACGGTCGGGCAACATCTCTAATAAAAATGAAATGCCGCAAAATTATTTCTTAGAGTGCGAAATTTTCGACCTCTGGGGAATTGATTTTGTTGGGCCCCTTCCTTCTAGCTTCGGAAACAAATATATTTTGGTTGCTGTTGATTATGTGTCACGATGGGCTGAGGCCCAAGCTCTTCCTACGAATGACTCCCGAGTTATAGTCACGTTTTTAAAAAAATTATTATTTTCTAGATTCGGTACGCCTCGCGCAATCGTTAGCGATAGGGGTTCCCATTTCTATAACGCACAATTTTCAAAAATCCTTACCAAATACGGCGTTACACATAAGCTTTCCACTGCCTACCACCCCTAAACTAACGGTCAAGTCGAAGTAGTTAATAGAGAAATAAAAAGAATATTAGAAAAGACTGTTTCAACTTCTAGAAAAGACTGATCAACCAAACTTGACGATGCTCTATGGGCCTACCGAACAGCGTACAAAACCGCCCTCGGATGTACGCCGTATCGGCTGGTCTATGGAAAATCGTGCCATCTGCCCGTAGAGTTAGAACACCGCGCCTTTTGGGCTTTAAAATTTTTAAACTTCGATCCCCACTCAGTCGGTGACCTTCGAAAATTTCAACTAAATGAACTCGACGAGTGGCGCTCTTATGCTTATGAAAATAATAAACTTTATAAAGAGCGGACGAAGCGTTTACACAATAAACACTTAAGGCACCCTAAAAACTTTAAGCCAAGCGACCAAGTCCTTTTATATAATTCTCGTTTACGTTTATTTCCGGGCAAATTAAAATCTCGCTGGTCTGGCCCGTTTTCTGTTTTAGAAGTATTTCCTTATGAAACTGTTTTAATTTCTCACCCTGATAAGGGTAATTTCAAAGTGAATGGTCAGCGTCTTAAACTCTACTTTTCTGGTGATGATGATGTCAGTCCAAACATTATTAAGTTTCTGCTTCACGAACTTTAATCTTGAACTTTTAATTTTTTTACTAAAGACAATTTTATTTCGGGACAACAATATTTTTGGACAAAATTATATTTTGATGCGTCGAGCTCAACGACGCTTTAACCAAAGAGCGCTCTTGGGAGGCAACCCAAGTTATCTTTTTCTGTTTTCTTTATTTTACAATTTTTGCCTCGGACGGCTCCGACACGCTGAAGTTTCTGCGATCGCCTGCTCCAACATTGCTGAATCCATCACAAGTCCAAAGAAGACATTCGGGGAGCGGCATCACTCAGCTTTCGCAGCAAATAAATCCGGGGAAGTACCTGTATTTCAATTCTGTCTTTCAATTCTGTACTTTATTTTTCTCTCCTTCTCCAATCCCCTTCTTTAGCCATTGAGGACAATGTTTGTTTTAAGCTTGGGGGAGGATTTCCTCCTTCATTTTTGCGTAGTGTAAATAATCTTCTTTTTGTATATATTGTAAATATTTCCAAAAAAAATGAATATCTTGAAATTCCAAAAAAAAAAGAGAAAAAATCCAAAAAAAAAGAGAGAATATTTCACAAAATTAATTTAAAAAAATATATGTGTTTTTGAATGGTTTAGACATTTTGGTATTTCAATAGTACCCCTAGTTTTTAGTTTTGTTTTACTCAAAATCTCCTATAAACAACTTAGTTAATTATAATATTTCTAATCGTTCTTTTTAATTATGTTTCACAAGTAAAATGTTGGTCATGCTGTGTTTCTAATTCACGGTAGCATGTTAAGGTGAAATATTTTTCTAAAAACTCGCATTTCTATTATGGTTTTTTGTTGTTTATTTCCTTTACTTTCTCGAAAAATCATCATCCACTATTTTCTTTTTCGTTTTTGAATAATTTTTGTAAAGTCAACTTTTGAATAACGTAGTAGATGTGAACGATCCAAGTCACCTATTATTTCTATTTTCAAGTTAATTTCATCAATCTTCTTTTATTATCTAGGACTCGCTTTTTGAAATTTTTCAAACCTTTGTTTTAAATAAATTCAAAAGCGTGAAAATGATTTAGGGCATTTTTGTTTTCGTTTGAGCTTTCCTGCCAACCTAAAAACTTTTACCACAGGTTAACCGTTTTTGAGCCTTTTTCCGATTACATTTGATAGCTCCTCCCTTCATTTCAGTTTCACCAAAGCCAAAATTTCCAACCTATCGAATCACACTAGCCTTTTTGAGTTTCATAAATTATTTTGACGATTTTGATAGGGTATTTTGTGATTTTTGTGGGAGAAAGGTTTTCGAAAAAAAAGTATGTTCGAAAGTGATGTTTATTTTTGTTTGGCCAACTCAAAAAGGAAAATAAAAATATTTATGGCCTTTGTTTTGAAAAAAAAGAAAAAAAATGAAAAAGAAAAAGAAAAAAAAATGTGTATATATTTTTATGAAAGTTTTTGAAACTCTTTGCTTTGGTTTAGTGTGATTTTAGAACCTTCACGTTTATCTTTGAATTCCACTCCTAATCATTTTCCTAAACCAAACGTTTCTGTCCTATTTAAGTCCTTTTGATTCACGCTTTTTGATTTTTATTTAACAACTAAGAAAAGAAAAACAGTAAATCAGTTTTAGTTTTGGATTTAAACCTAGATTTTTGTTAATTAAATTGATATAATTATAATGCGTTGCTTGGATCTAGTAACAACTCAATGCGTGTTTTTCATTTTCGTTGCTTTGCTTAAGTCCGTTTAAAAAATCTCGTTAAAATTTTGGATGATTTGTTTTTATGAAGTAAATTTTATAAAAGTTTTACCATACCTAAATAATTGTTTTAGACTTACATTTCACCTTTTCCCTACTAAGAATTTCGCATAGTACTTGTGTTGGCATAATTAGAACTTTTTGATTAGTCCTTTTATAAATATCTAGTTTTTATATTTTTGCTTGGGGACAAGCAAAGCTTAAGCTTGGGGGAATTTGATAATGCGTTTTGTAGCCTAAACTATTACTGTATTTTCTATTTTATATTGTACAAATTATGTCTATTATTAGTTTATTTTTATCCTTTTTATGTAAATTTTATTGTCACTAACTTTTTCCTGTCTTTTTGTAGGTTGTCAGAAAAATTGCCAAAATGACCTGACACGCCCCCCTGTCACGCCCTCCCTGGGCGTGACCTAGGGCGTGTCACCCGATCCCGAGGACTCCTGCTGGAAGGGACAGAAAACGGTGAAAAACCGCTGTCATGCCCCCCTGACACGCCCTCCCTGGGCGTGTCACCAGGCGTGACCAGGGCGTGTCGCCCTCTGCCGCAAAGCCTGCCGCCGCATTAAATGCCATTCCGCCTCAACACGCAAACAGTACTGTCACGCCCCATGTCACGCCCGTGATATGGGGGTGACACCCTCCTTTTTCGGTGACTGACGGCTTTCTGACCATGATTTGGACATGACGTGCCTGTCACGCCCCCTTGTCACGGGCGTGACCTAGGGCGTGACCACCGACGTACCGAAGCAATCATCGCTCCCGCCAGAATCCAGTGCCCGAGGTCAACATAGTACTGTCACGCCCCCTGACACGCCCCCCCTAGGGCGTGACCAACCCGAGAAAAAAAATCTATAAATTGAGCCCCCCCTCTCCATTTCAGCAAGCTTTGGTTGAGAGGGGGAGGTGCTGCCCCTTTGGTTCTTGAGTTTTTTATGCTTTCTCTCTCTCTCTCTCTCTTCCTTTGTAATTTTTGCTTAATCATGGTTTAATATTTAGTTGCCCTAGCTTTCTTTGTAATCTTTAGTGTTGCTTAGTGCTTAATATAGGGCTAGAATAGGATTTAATTTTCATGCACTTGTAATTTCAATTTCAATAGTGTAACTTGCCTTTTTTCATTAATAAAAGTGTTCTTCCTTTACTTGTGTTCCTTTATATGCTTTTCTACTCATCTCCCCTCCTCCACTCCATTATGATTAACTAATCCTCCTTGTACTCGATCTTGATGATCCGAGGTTAGAGCAATTATGTTATGATGTTTTAATTAATCTTTTCTTTTTTGGTTAGGGCCTTGAATTACTCTTGATTAATCACGGGTTGGAGGTATATTTTCGATATATACTCTCCGCCTTTGCTTTCATTCCGGGCTAGCCGAGAGGCCGAAAGAATGAAGTGAGCATTCAAGAGTAAAGGGAGTTGTACGCACCCCTCGAGAGAGGCAGACGTCCAAATCTCCCGGATTGGACTAAAATCCAATAGTGGGGTTCACCGCGTAAAGCGAGTTTTAGGCCTCCGATTTAGACGAGAGTCGGTCGGACCTTCCTAAACTCAGTTGGGCACGACTTCGAGAGAAGCATGTTCAAGCTTTAGGAACCTCCACGGTCAAGGACCTTTATCCTATTAAGTTCAAATTTTTATTGCATTTTCTTAATCGTCTTTAGCCGAGGTGAATCTTGATTGGGTGCATTTCCATTTCATATTTTCTACCTTTCGTAGTAATCGCCTATCTTGTGCTCTTTAATTAACTGCAGTAGTTTCCTTTCTAGCATAGTTCTTTGCTTAATAGCTTAACTTAATTGCGGTAGTTCTCTTTCTAGTATAGCTTTAATTCCTCCCTTGCACTTAGATTTTCTAAAACCCTAGTTTTTTTGTCGATAAGATAATAGCATTCGTGTGAGTAAGCTTAGCCAACAGTTCCCGGATTTCAATACGACACTTGTGTCCCCTTGCTACAATTCGATAGGTATACTTGCCTCATCGGGTTGCTAGTTCGGTTGCGTTTATTTTCTTCGAACCCTAGCGCGCAACAGTTTTGCCTACAAATTAGGTTTAGCCCAGGACTGCCCAAGGTATTCCCTACGAGGGGCTCTCGGGGCTCTAGGAGCTATGATGGGCTGAACCCAAGGCTCCCTTTCGCAAGACACTTATTCTTATTGGTTAATACCCAACCCCTAGTCCCTTAATTATTTTATTGGATCTAACCCTAATGTATTTGACACTTCCTCTTTACGGGAAAGACTGTCTTACGTCGATCCCAAGCACCATTTAACATTAGCCTATCCAACCCTCCACTCATCCTACTTCCAATGATGAACTCATTTTTATTTATCCAAACCAGCAACCCACTAATCTCGACTCATGTGCCCAAATTTATACTCCAACAAAATTTCTACAGGTTTTACTACATGCAGACCACTAAGGCTATATGGCATGTAAAATGAGAGGTACATCAAATAATCACCCAATACTCCTATAATAATTATTGGAGAGCTTTGACCTTTGTGGCCTACATCTAGAGATTCACAATTTTTCTATTTATCTGATAATTTATTTAATTATTCTAGTAGCCAAAAATTCAATGATTGAACATGAAGAGCCAATTTCTGACAAGATAATATTCTGCCAAATTTATGTTATATACAATAAAAATATTTACCTTAAAATCCAAAGTCTCCCAATTTTTCAGCAAGGTTTAGGCCCCTAATATTAATTTTAAATATATCCCACATTAAATAATTTTAAGCGATAAGTACAACAATAATACTTCAAAAAATTTAGAGAAATTCATTGATGATTGTAAGGACATATAAATGCTCTTGGTCAAGTTTCATAATTTATTAGCAAGTAATGAGCTTTAACCAGATTATTGAACCATTTTCCAAGTTAATGAGCTTGTAAAGTAGGTAATACTAAATTGTATTCAAAAATTCTAATAAAATTCATACATGACAAAGAAGGTCTAAAACTCCCTCTGCCAAAATTTCATTACCTTCCAATGGACAGTGGGATCATAATGACCAAATGACTTATTAGGGCAATCTCATGAGTTACAATGGAAGTGTTAAGAATAATGTATTAAAATTACCAATTAAATTACCAGAGGTTCAATATATCCTTATGACCACACTACCCAATTTTCATTATTGTTCAAGGAGTTTTTCTAACCTATTCTAGCACTACAATGTTTGTGCCCTAAACTAGGGTTAGGGTTTTGTGGGGCCTACCCTTTCCAAAATCCCCTAATATTTTCACCATAGGGCTTTAGCTACCCTAGCACTCTCCCTACAAATTTTCAAGCTCAAACAAGGTCTTTTGACCTCATGCCCCTCACAAGGCACAAACGCCCTTCCTTAGGGTTTGGCCTTCCATCTTAGGCAAAATCTATTCCAATCTACCCCATCTTCCATGGGGAGGTGTTAAAATCCATGCCAACTTAGTGGCCCCAAATTCAACCTCTGCTGAGGTGATTTGGCCACACAAAGCCCAAAGTGCACTTTTGGACCAAAATACCCTTATTATGCAAGGCTAGGGATTGCATGTTTTCTATTCAAAACATCTCCAAATAAGATGAGATTTTAACCACAGCTTTATAATGACCCCATGCACCACCCACAAAAATTTGGATTAGTTTGGAGTTAATCTGACCCCTAAAATAATTTACCCTAGAGAAATTAAATTATTTCCAAAACAATAGAAAAATTGTTCCCAAAAATTTCCATTTTTGGGCAGGATCTATATATGGACTAGGGTGACTCTCTGCCAAATTGTCAAGTCAGTTGGACTAGAGATGGGGTGTGGGCACCCATTTTAATTGATGCCAAACCATAGGTATAAACCCCACCAAAATGAGTTCCCTGGTCAATCCAGGCACCCAAATTGGTTCAAATTAATTTTGAATTAAAGTAGACCCATAGGTCTACAATTTATGTGTTGACCATTTCCTCCGAATTAGCATCTAGATATTTTTAAAAATTAAAAACATTAAATACACTATATGTGATAGAAATGAAATAATAATACACCCAGCCTATAGTTTAAATTCATGGTTGCACGAATCTTGGCACAGCATTGGACGGCATCTGGTCATCTTCCACCTCCAACCGACGGTCCAGATTCAATACACCTGGAGCTTATTCCAGCCGCTGCCACCGGCCATCCGGCCACCTCCCCTGCCGGCCACCGCCACCACCACCTCCGTTGAGGTGGTGGCTGTCGCAAGGCGGCGGCACAGCCGCCGGAAGGCCCTATTCCGGCAAACCTAAAAATCTTTTTTTTTGCGGAAAAACAAGAAATTTCTCAATTTAGATCGGGCTCAATTGAGCCCGAACCTTGGCCCTAACGATTGCTGTGAACTACCCATGGAAGAAGGAGTAGAGGAGGACCTGTGTGGGTGGCTGTAGCCTTGTCGATCGCCGGATCGTCATGGTGGTGGTGGTGGTCGAGTTTCATTAACAACACAGTGAACACCCTTGGCTCCTTCAGGTAATCTGTGGGAATCAATCCTTGGAGTCCAGTGAAGCTTTTCAGAAGAAGAATTTGGGTGTTAGGTGGTTGTAGGCTGCATTGCCATTGGAGGCCCTCTTAGTCAAAAATTTCGGCCATGGTAGGTGGGGGATTAAGCATGGCTCAAAACAGTCAATGACCAGCTTGTTGAAATGGGATTGCACTCCTTCTCCTAGTGAATTGAAAGGAGGGGGTTGGGGAAGGGGGAGGATGAGCCCAAAGTCTTCTCCCCCTTTACTCTCTTCTCTTTCTCTCTCCTCCCTTTGATGATGTTCTCACTCCTACTAACCAAGCCAGAATTTTGGCTTCTACCTAACCCAATGGCAGCCCACATGTTCATTTCATCCACCAATACAAGGTTGGCCCATGTGAATTGGGCTTGAGCTTGAGTTAGACCATTTGGACTAGCTTGACCTAAAGCTTGACTATGGTTGACCTTAGTCAATTTAGTATTTGAGGTTGGCCCTAATGGGTCCTTGGTGACCCATTTTCCTCCCCTAAGGTCTATGTGGGGTTGACTTGGCCCTTGGAGGTCACATGACCCGTAACTAGGGCACTTTGACCACTTTAGGGCTAGAGTTGACTTTGGTAAACTTAGCCTTTTTGGTTGACTGCAATGGGTCCTTGGTGACCCATTGGCCTCTCACTAGGGTGAGGAAGGTATGTGTGGGGTCCACTTGGCTAAGGGAAGGTCAGTTGACCCTAAGTAGGTCAAGTTGACCCATTTAGGGTTAGAGTTGACTTTAGTCAACTTTACCACTTTAACTGCCCTCCATGGGTCCTTAGTGACCCATTGACCACACTATAGGTCTAGGAAGGCCTTGGTAGGGTTATTTGGGCTTTACTAGGGCACACTGTCCTTAGTTAGGGCACCTAGCCCAATTTAGGTCTAGAGTGGTTCTAGGTCATCTTGGCCACCCTATACCTATCCAATGGACCCCTAGGGCTCTATTTGACCTTACAATGGGTTGATGAGACCATGGTGGGGTCTTAAAGTCTTGGTGAAACCCCATGGTAATCTTAAACTAGGGTTCAAAAATTTACTGTTTACAGAGCACAGTTGTCTCACCTATATTCCTAGGTTCACTGGGCCTTTTTGGGCTCCCTAAGGTTTTGTCATGACCTAGTCATGACAAAACTACTACTAGGGGTCTAGTTGTTTGAGGGATGTTACAGTTTCGAAGTTAGCTGTAGGAGCTAGTGGAATCAAGATTTGTCCGGCTAAACTCTTCGCCATAGGGAGCTCCGGTGTTGTTTGTGAAGAAGAAAGATGGACACTCTATCTGTGCATTGACTATAGGGAACAGAACAGGTTGACGGTCTGAAACATATATCCTCTACCAAGGATTGACGAGTTGTTTGAGTAGTTGGAGGGGGCTCACTAGTTTTTGAAGCAAAATCTGAGGTTAGGAGACTAGCTACTGCAGATTTAGAGGAGGACATCCCAAAGACAGCTTTCAGCAGTAGATACGGCTCTATAAGTTCACCGTGATGCCCTTCAGACTCACGAATCCACCATCTGTGTTCATGAGTCTGATGAAATGGGTATTTGAGGCCTACCTTGATTTCTTCGTCATTGTGTTTATTAACGACATACTCATCTATTTGAGGATAGAGGAGGAGCTTGCCCGTCACTTGGAACTGACTCTAGAGAGGCTCCAGGAGCACAGTCTGTATGCCAAGTTCAGCAAGTTCTAGTTTTGGCTAAAGGAGGTGGATTTCTTGGGCCATATTATCAATAGAGCAGGATTGCGAGTTGATCTGGCAAAGATTAAGGCAGTACAAGATTGGCCACCCCTGAAGACGTCCGCTGATGTGAGGAGTTCCCTAGGACTTGTCGGTTACTACTAGAAGTTCATAGAGGGATTCTTCTAGATTGCTCTCCTGCTCACATCTCTGAAGAAGAAGGAGACCCTTTTCATTTGGACACCGCAGTGCGAGGCTGACTTCCAGGAGTTGAAGGGTCACCTTACATCATCTCCTATCATTGCCCTTCCATCTAGGAAGGAACGATTTCAGGTTTATATGGACGTGTCGTATCAGGGGATGGGACCATTCTTATGCTGATCGGGCATGTGATTTCTTATGCCTCCCGCCAGCTTAAGAAATATGAGCAAAACTACCAAGTACATGACTTGGAGATAGGAGTGGTTATCTTCGCTCTGAAGATCTACCAGCACTATCTTTACGATGTCCACTATGATATTTTCTCGAATCACAAAAATTTTAAGTATGTGGACACGCAGAAAGAGCTAAACATCCGCTAGAGATGCTGGGTAGAGTTCTTGTCAGACTATAAGTACACACTGCTCTATCATCCCAAGAAGGCAAACGTGGTGGCAGAGGCTTTTAGCCGGAGAGCAACAACATCAGGAGAAGAGCCCCAGCTGATGGTTATGGAGCTGGTACAGATATTGGAAGATATGCAGATATCTCTGGTATTCGAGGATTATCCAGAGCTATATATTGAGTACCTGGCATCGATGGGCACTACCGACGACATCCGGGGTCGCATTAGAGACGAGCAGATGTTGGATGTGAGGATGGAGCATATTTTCAGGGCCATGGAGGAAGGTACGGCAGGGGATTACTCTCTGATCGATGGGCTTCTGTTATTTATAGACCGAGTTTATATACCAGTAGGAGGCCCAATTCAGGAGGATATCATGACCGAGGCTCACTACAGCAGAAATTCAGTGCACCCAGGAATCATAAAGATGGCAGCGGATTTGAAGAGGACTATTTATTGGTCGTGCATGATGAAGGATATCACTTATTTTGTGACGTATTGCGATTCTTGCTAGCTCGTGAAGGCAGAGTGTAAGAGTCTGATCTAATTATTGCAGCCACTTCCGGTGCTGGAATGGAAGTTGAGGATAAGCCATCGATTTCATACATGGGTTACCTTGGTCTCAAACGGAGAATGATTCGATCTGGGTGATCATCGGCAGATTGATAAAGGAGGCCATGATTATTCCAGTTAGAAAGTATGCTTCGGTCGATAACCTAGTGCGAATATTTGAGGAGCAGTTTGTCAATTACCATGGAGTGCCCAGTACGATCGTGTCTGATCAGGATGGACGGTTTATGTCCAAGGAGTGGAGGTCAGTCCAGGCGTAGTTGGGCTCTCGGTTGACACTCATCATAGCCTTCCACCACTAGACGAACGGGCAGATGGAGCGCACTAACCAAATACTGGAGGATCTTCTGCCTTTAAGCATTTTGGACCCCGAAGATCCATCGGAGACACTGTTGTCGAAAATTTAGTTCTCTTACAACAATAGTCATCAGTCCAGCATAAGCATGACCCCTTACGAGGCATTGTATGAACAGAGGTGCAGGACCCAACTATCTTGGATCTAGGATGAGAATCCAAAGGCACTCGGCTCGGAGTTCATGGAGGATACAAATGCTCAGGTGAGATTGATCCGAGATAGAATGCTGGAGGACCAGAGTAGACAGGCCATGTACTATGACGGACAGCATCGTCAGGTGGAGTTCTAGGTGGGAGACTGGGTTTTCTTTAAGATACGACAGATGCATGGAGTCTCGCGGGTACGCGGGCAGAAGAAGCTCAGTCCGAGATACATGGGCCATTCCAGGATCCTAGAGTGGATCGGCTCCTTGGCTTATAGACTAGAGTTGCCGCATGAGTTAGAGGAATTGCACGACGTCATAGATTTCCCGGTGGCTTCTGATCAATCAGTCAGCTTGGAACCGGTCAAGATCGAAGATATACTAGTTTGGGTCTTGCGACGAAAGAAGGTTCGCTAGTCAAGGTCCTATAGAGGAATCATCGGCAGGAGGAGCACACTTGGGAGCCACGGGACCTGATGCAGTAGAGGTACCCGGATCTCTTCGAGTCAAGTATACCTTCAATTTTTTAGGGATGTTACATACTTTTGCTTCAGTAGAAACCCCATAGGCCTAACCTTAATTTCAGGGATGAAATTTTTATTTTTATGTATTGAGACTTGTAACATCCCTCAAACAACTAGACCCCTAAGAGTTTTTTTGTCATGACTAGGTCAAGACAAAAGGTATGAAGGTGGAAATCACCTTGGTCTGCCTATAGCACAACGTCATCATCGCCCATAGGGTTTGACTTTAAGGCCTCAACTTAACTCCAGGACCCCAACACAACACCACTGACCCTTTAGGAAGTCTATAGGGTCACCAAGGACCCATTAGGGTCAATCAAAGGGGTTAAGTTGACCAAAGTCAACCCTAACCCTAAATGGGTCAAACTAACCTACATAGAGTCAATTGACCTTCCCTTGGCCAAATTGACCCCACCAAAACCTTCCTAACCCTCAAGGGAGGTCCACGGGTCACCAAGGACCCATTGGGGGCAACTAAAGAGGTCAAGTTGACTAAAGTCAACCCTATCCCTAAAATGGTCAAAGTGCCCTTACTAAGGGTCAAGTGGACTCCAAGGTGCCAAACCAACCATACCCAACCCCTCCTAGACCTTAGGAGTGGCAAATGGGTTACTAAGGACCCATTGGGCTCAACCTAAAAGGTCAAGTTCACCAAAGACCACTCAACCCTAGATTAGGTCAAATTAACCCAAGTTGACCGAACCTAGCCCAATCCCTTTGGGCTAAGCCCAATTTGAGTTGACCATTAGCTCTAGGAGGCTGGTATTTATATAAAATCTATTCATTTTCTGAAAATAGTGACTAGGAGAGAGAAAGCTCCATTTCCCCTTTAATGGAGGAGAGAGAAAGTGAGAAAGAGACGACATTCGTTGTTAAGGGAGGCCAAGAGCCTCTCCACTCAATTCTCATGGATGGATTCATCTCCCCTGGTTAGTAAGGAGAAGACCAGAGGGTTTTCTCAACCATGGCAGAGACTAGGGGAGGAGAATTTCAGTTGGCCGAAAACCTTCTTCATGCCCATTAATGGTGCAATCAAGCCATGTCTTCTCCTCTCCCCATATGAACATTTTAAAAGCTTCACCAGGTCAAGAGCAATCGTTTCCACCTTTCCTTTGAAGGAACTGAGCCCTTTGATTGTATAGTTGCATAGCACCGAGCGGCGCCACCACCGACCACGGCGACATGGCGATAAACTCGACTCCAGCCACCTCAGAAGGTCCTATTCCTCTCCTCTTTCACAGTGGATAGATCCACTTCTATTGCCCGCAATCTTCAGGTCTAATTGGCCCCAGATCAAGAAGGACAAAAGCTTGTTTTTCAAGCTTTCTCCTCCACTCACAACACACTATTCCAGCCACCTCCAGCCGGCCAACCACAGCGAATCGCCAACCACCACCTCAACGAAGGTGGTGGTGGTTGTGGTCGTGCGGGAGGAGGCGTGGTTGACCGAGAATTCACAGGCAAACATTGCTCAGGACAGACCAATCCTGCCCTTTTGCTCCAAGAGAATGATGACCAGATGTCGTCGATCTGGTGTGTCAAGATTCGTGGGGCTGAATTTAATACTATAGTTATTATTTTATTATTTCATTTTCTATCACATTGACAGTGCCTTGAATTAATTATTAAAAATACTTAAAGCCCTTTTCTGGAAAAATGCTTTATATGAACGTTGTAGCCCTCGAAGTCTTGTTTATTTTAAAAAAAATTTCAACCAATTTGGGTCACTGGTTTGACCACAACACTCAATATGGTGCAACCTATACATAGGTTTGACCAGAGACTAAATTGAGTCCCCCGACTAAACCATCCAGGAAAAGCCTTTGAAATTTTGACCATAGGCTTGTTATATAAACACACTCATCATGTCTAAAAATGTGAATTTTTGGAAAAAAATTTCTTATAGTTTTTGAAAAAATTTAATAAATTATGTATGATTTAATTAGATGGTCTAATGACCTCACCATTCCCAAAAAGTTTGGTGGATGACCCTTAGGATTATGATAAGTCACTTGTAAAAATCTAAGCCCATTTGGGGCTGATTTTATTACGTTTTGTTGTGACCAAAAGGTTAGTTCCTAAAGGGTAAATTAGGGCAATATGTATTTAATGGGTTGAGTGGCCAGTCCTCATTCAAAAGGGATGAAACTTGGGGCAATGCCTCAAAGTCATATAAAACACCCCCTCAAGAGAATTTTAGTGGTATGGGGTAGAGATGCCCTAAGACCCTAGTGTAGGCCCTAGAGATGAGGTTTGGGGCCTTGGGAAGGACATGGGATAGTATGTTCATTGATGGGCTTGGAACTTGGTTGGTGAGTTCCTAGGGCAGAAATAGTCTCTGGAAAATTGTTTTAGGATTTTTAGGAACCTAAACCCTCATTAAAATAATTATGGATAATTTATGGCACTTGGGTCCAATATTTAATTACATGCTCAAACAAACTTTGATGCTCATGAGATTTAGGCAGTAACCTTAATTAGATGATATTGTTCCATAGAAATTTTATTGTGAACTTTGGATTGATAATTTTAGTACTTCATTCACAAACCCTAAGATTGATTCAATCACAAAATAATTATTTTATAATTATATGCTTACTGGAAAATTGTGAAACTTGGTCAGAGAATATTTTAGTACATAATCATGCTGTGAAAATTTGTATAAAAATATCGGAGAAGTTTCATATTGGATCCTTCACAAAGTGCCCTAAGTTGAATATTTTAATATATTTCATTTATGTGATCAATTGGAGTTGTTAAATTATAATTCTTTGTCAGTTGCCTTTTCTGGTCATATTTATCATCTAGTAAATTTCTCATAGTTTTTGGATTATTGGTTTAATTTCTGCCAATTTATCATCATATTGTGGTTATTTATCAAATAATTGGTTTAAGGTCAAATCCACTTTGGAAAATTAGGACTTTGGGTATTTATTGTTATTTTAATGTTAATAGTTTATCAAAAATTTTTTTAAGACCATACCTAGTCAGAAAATTGTACTTGGTGTTCAGAGTATAGGTGGCCTGAGTTTGTAGTAAATATAATAAATACCTAACAAAGTAGGAAAATTATAATCTTCTGTTTTTATTCATAAAGTATCATGATAGACCCCCAATAATAATCTTACGCTATTTGGATGATTATTTGGAGTATCACCTTTCATGCACACCATACAGCTCATTAGGTCTGCACACAATAAAACTCTAGAAATAAGGAAACATGTAGGCCTTTGAATGGGAAGGTAAGATAGTTGGTGTGTCTAGTCTGGTTGAGAATGAGAAAGGTCAACAATGGAAGGCAGGTAGTGAGAGACTGGTGGACTAAAGGCAAGGTTGTACTCGAGATTGATGGAGGATCATCTTTTCCTTGAAAAAGAGTCTAAATACACTTAGGGTTAGTTCAAGTGTAACGCCAAGAGGTTGTGTAGTTATTAATAATAATATGTACCTTGTGAATGCGAGCTTTGGGCTTCAACCCATCGTAGTTCCTAGTGCCCTCGAGAGCCCTTCACAGGGAATGCCCTGGGCAGTCCAAGGTTAACCTTAACCGTAAGATTAAAATGTTAAAGAGCAATTAGAAATACTAGGACTTCAATTTCACTGAACCCGATGCCTTGGGAGGTTAGCTTGGTTGGTTTATCCGAGCGGGAGGCTCGGTAATTGTGGAAGTGGGCAAGTTAGCCCGGCGAGCCGTAGGATCAGAAGATTGTTGTTACTGATAGGTTAGTTCGGGGAGCTAATGGCTCAGAAATTCATGGATGCATGTGCATATAGTGGTGGGTCTTCAATATTTGACGGTCGTTCACACCAACGTCGATACGATGACTAGGAGGGTGTGGTTTACACTTAGCCAAGGAAAAGACTGGTGATTGGTTAGCATAGTACGTGGTGACTCTGGTGTATCCTTCAGAGGAATATGTAAGGGTTAGTCCTAGTAATGTGAATACCCGCCTTGGAGTAGGGTGGCCAAACCCACTGTCTCCGTTGGCCGCTACGGAGGCTCCTGGGAGTGAAGCTAGCTTCCAAAATCAGGTAACTAAAGGTCTGTGCGCATAGAGTCGTGTGTGTGTTGCACTTGCATGAATCATAACATAACATATCACAACACACATACATGCATTAAACTTGACACCCCATCGTATAAATTAGTATGAGATAGCTTATACGATGGGAGCCTTACAAAAGACCCTTTAACTTATAAATTTGTATGGGCATTAATATAGGTTAAGGTTAATTATTTACTTATTACTTTTCTTCATGGTTCACCTTACATTTTACCCCCTTTTTCTACTATGCTTGATATAGAATTGCTAAATAAGATTCTTGTAAATTATATACGATATTATTTGCAAGCTGAGGACCACCATCACATACTTTTGACTACTCTCCACCATCAGAGCTCTCCGATCATTCCTCCTGCACAGTGCCTAGGAGCCACTAGCGGAGGGGTGGGGGAAATCAAGCTTGGTCTTGTGACTAACGGTCAGTGGACCAAACATTTCAGGGGATCTGGATGCAAGACAAGGAGCAGTAGTAGAAGATGCAGCACCAGTGAAGTGCGGTGCACATGGAGTTGGGCTAGTCTATTACGGGAGCACCAGCTTCTGGCTCCGTGAGTGTTAGTTTTACTTAGATTTCACGAGAGTGTTGTAGTGAGGACATGAGGTATCGGGCATGAGCCCGTTAATATTTCTACTTTATTATTCTGTTTCAGTACATTATCTCTGTGGACGTTGCTGTGAATTTTGCTCATATATATATGGTGATTTTTTTTGAATTGACTTATTTGTACTTCTACTTCGTTGATGATCATCAATGTCGGCAAAATCGGCGTTTTGTGGTGGCAACACACCCGAGTGTCGGTGTCAACGCAAAACGGTCATTCTGGGCATAAGACTTGGTAGCGTAGCAAAAAAAAATGGGGTCTTATAATTTTTTGCGGATGATAAGCGGTGGAATACCTAAGATCAGTACCAAATCATGAGTGAGTAGAAGGATCTAGAATGAAGGGAATATGAAGGGAGCAATGGTGTGTGGCCGGCCATGCATGGAGGAGAAGCTGCACGAATGACATTTATGAGGGGAAAGAGAATAGGCTAAATTCAGTGTATTTTATTTAAGGGGAATAAAATAGAAAATATAAAATAGAGAGAGGGAATGAATGTGGAATAAAGAAGGGAGAAAGAAATAAAAGAGGGGGAAAGAGAGTGGCCGGCCATGCAAAGTGGCAACGTGCATGCATGGAGAAATTAATGAGGAGGGGAGAGAGAATACATGTGGTGGCCGGCCATGCATAGATAAGTGGGTTGTTTTGTAGTGGGCTTTGAAGAGGGCTCGGGTAGGAGTCAAGGGAAAGGGCTTGGGCTGCATCATAAGAAGGGGCCGGGCTACTCCATGTAGGCTTGAATGGTTGAGTTGGCCTTGAGCTTTGAAACTACAAAGAAAAATAAAACAAAACATAATAACATTAGTCAATTTTTTATAACATAACATAGATAAACATAAAACATAGAACATAAAATAATAAAAGTGAAAATACATAAAACATATAAATAAAACTATGAATTTTTATATCATAACATAACAAAACATTAAAATAAAATAACAACATAACAAGCATGATAATACATAAAAATATAATAAAACATAAGAAATTTGAATACTAAACTACCCCAAAAGGGATGACTAAAACTAGTCATCACCTGTGCAGCGTGAACTCACTAGTGAGTGTGTGTTAATGTGCCAAATAAGAGGTGGAGGGTGCCAATTAGGAAATACACGTGAACCTCCCTCTGATACGAAATTGATGTAGGCCCACTCTTACGAGCATTTGGGTGGCCGACGTAACTAACTCTACACTCTCCAATATCCCGCACGTCACGCTCAAGCATCTAACGCAGAAACGAATCAATTAATATTGTTACTAATTAAAGATTACAGGGGGGTTTGCAAGGCCCCTTAAGATAATACCAAGGCGATAGGCCAAGGTCCTCTCAAACGAAAAGAACCCACATGGTTTTGTCGAGCGTTATTGTATCAAAAGAGAACCCACTGAAAACAAAAGATTCCAATAAGGGTGGTTCTCTCCCAACAAAATAAAACGTGGGCCTCAACATCCCATGAACTTAAACGAAAGAAATAAACACGAAAATAACTAAAAGAAATTAGCCACGAAAATTCAAGCGTTACACAAGCCATGCAATTTGCCAATGCCACAAGATCTGTCTAAAGAAAAGAAACACATAAATATGGAAATGTTTGTTACCCAACCGGATTTGATGAATCTGGTTCACTCTAATAGAATCGTTCTTCAACGGCTCCGCCAAAGATACGCCGGAGGGAGAGAAATTCGTCGCCGACTTTGTATCACTCTATATTTGGAAAGTCCCGGCGAAATCTTCTGAATATGGAAATAATATTTCCCAATAAGGCCGGAGAGAGAAAAGGTGGCAGGATATCGGAAATAATTATGGAATGATATAATTTCAAATATGGTTGGTAGAGAATTTATGGACGGGGATATATTTTGAATATGGTAAATAATGGGGAATATTGTAGAGAATACTTTGCATTAGGAAAGAGATTGGGAGTGGAGGGAAAGAGGAGAAGGTGGGGCTCGGTTTTGGTAGTGGTGGAGGGGGCTCGGGTTTGAAGAGGATGAGGGCTACTCGGGTGAGGGAGTTTTTTGGTGGTGGTCGGGTCTTGTGAAAGAGGAGTAGGTGGCAACGTTGGAGGTTGGTGATTGAGGTAGCTCGGCTAGGGTTGCTAGGAGGTGGCTCGGTTTGGTTGGGAGAGAGGGGTGGCCGGTTGTGTGAAGGATGAAGAGGATGGTATGGCTCGGGTAGCAAGGATGTAAAGAACAGTTGAAGGGAGAGGGGGAGGAGAAGGGAGGCCGAAAGAGAGGGGAGGGGGTGGGTGGCCGGCGGCCAAAGAAGAAGAGGAATAGAGGGGGCCGAAATTTGCCATTGAGAAGGAGGAGGATTTCAATCTTGAAATTAGGCGTTCTTTTCATTCATTAACTAGCGAAAAACAAAGGAGTACTTGCCTTTATATAGGCTTTACAATCAAGGGAAAAGGGCTACATGCAGCCCAACATGAAAATGAAATAAAATACAACACATACACCATGGTTTGATAACATAACCATGTTACAAATAATACATGAAATTAAATATGAAATAAAAATGATAATTTTGAAATAAAAAAAACTAAAAAATATATATTATTACTCAATTATTATTTATTAATATATATTATTAATAAATAATAATTGGGCTTACGCTCCGGACGGCTATTGTGGCGACGCTTCCAAGAGTCGTCCGTAAGCATGTTGTCGCCGTCATCAAAGTGTTGCGGTCTGACGTCTCCATTCAAATCTACCGGGTCACCATCATCATAAGAGGGAGGATGCTCCTTGGCCACATGTCGTGGGAAGTCGTCTCCATCAACCAAGTATCAACATCTGTTGAAGTTATTTGGCCACCCAATACCACAAAGGGCATCTTGAACTAACTACACCATCTTGGTCCAACATAGGGTTGCTTATTTCCAAATGAAATTATATCAAAATGGGATGAAAATTTATACAGAGCCTTATGATGACCCCAAGGACCACTCACAAAAATTTGGGAGGGTTTGGAGTTCATTAGACCTCTTAAATAATCCATACATGGATTATTAAATTTCTATAAAAACATTAGGAAACTCTTTTCCTAAAATTCCCATTTTGGTATATTTTCTAGGTATATGTAAGAGTGCTCCCCATTCAAAATTTCAAGTCATTTGGAATGCTAGATTCATAGAGGCACTCAAAATTATCTTTGGTCTAGCATAGGTATAGACCTCACCAAACTGCGTGCTCTAGTCAAACCACTTACCCAAAGGGTTGAAACTAATTTTAAATTAAAGTAGACCCATAGAGAGACAATTTGCATGTTGACCACATTCTCTAGTTCAGCCTTTAAGTATCTTTAAATTAATTCCTAAGATGACTGAATTTAAGGGGCAGAAAATACATTAATTATAATATATATAATTTGATCTTGCACACATCTTGACGCAAATCTGACGGCTCCTGCATTTCTTCATCCTCCAGCCGACGAGTAAGATCTACCTAACCTGGAGAATCTTCTAGCCCTATTTCCCAGCCACCCGGCCACCTCAATGGCCGGCCACCTACCTGGCCGACCACGCCGCCAACACTATCGTTGAGGTAGGGGCTATCGCCGGGCAGAGGGAAGGCCGCCGTAGAGGATGTTTCCGGCGAATCCTACCAGTAATTTTTCACGGAAAAACATGGAGAAATATCCACCTTATCGGACTCAATTGATCATGATTCTTATCCCTATTGATTCCTAAGATCTACCCTTAGAAGAAGGAGTATGGGAGGACCTTATTGGAGGGTTGGAGGTGGGCTGATCCTCGTATCACCATTTCCGACGGTGGAGCTTTGGCTCCTCTACAATTGCACTGCAGAAGAGCTCGAATTCTTCAGGTAAATGGTGGGAAAAGTGCTCCTCTCAGTCCACTGATGGTGTTTAAAGCCACAGTTGGGGAGGGGAAGAGACCAAGCCATCAATGGCCATTAATGTCCATTGAAAGCTTGGCTCTTCCATCGAAATTCTCCTCACCTAGTCACTGCCATGGCCGTCAAAACCCTTGGCCTTCTCCTAACTGTCCAAGGGAGATGATTCCAACAAGAAAAGAGGGTCGTTGCCCTTCCAAGCCATGAATGGCCTTCACTCCCCTCTTTCTCTCTCCTCCATTAAAGAAGGAAAATAGTGTTTTCTCTCTCCTAGTCATCAAGGATGATTTTGATCTCTCCTCCAGCCTATTGGTACCCCACTACCCTATATGAATAAAAAAATGAGGTTAGCCCAAGTTGGGGAAATGGGTTTAAGCTTTGGTTAGCCCATTTGGGCTAATTTTACCTAACACTAGAATAGAGTTGACCTTTGTCAACATGACCATTTGGGTTGACCCCAATGGGTCCTTGGTGACCCATTAGCCTCCCCTAAGGTCTAGGAAGACTTAGGAAGGGTTAGTTGGGTATCTTGGAGGTCACTTGACCCTTAGGGCACTTTGACCTTTTTAGGTTATGGTTAACTTGAGTCAACTTAGTGTGTTTGGTTAACATCAATGGGTCCTTGGTGACCCAATATGTCCTTGGTGACCCATTGGCCTCCCTTAGGGCTTGGGAAGGTCTAAGTGGGTCCCTTTGGCCAAGTGGAGGTCAGTTGACCATGTATGAGCTTAGTTTGACATGATTTGGGTTTGGGTTGGCTTTGGTCAACTTGACCATTTTAGATGGCCCTAGTGGGTCCCTATGTCTCTAATGGACACTCTAACAGGTTAGTGATGATGTAGTGGGGTCATGGTGTCATTGTGAATCCCTATGGTCATCCCTAAGCTAGTAATTTGAATTCTACTATTTGCAGACCAAAGTGGTTCAAACACTAATTCCCATGTTCATCCCAACTTTTTGACACTTCCTAGGGTTTTGTCATGACCCAGTCATGTCAAAACCATCCTAGGGGTCTAGAAGTGTGAGGGATGTTATAAATCCCAATACAAAAAATTAAACATTTCATCCTCGAAATTCAAGTTAAGCCTATGGGGTTTCATGTATGAGAAGTAAAATGTAACATCCCGAGAGGTTATAGGGAATACCTGATGTAAAAAGCTCCGGGTATCTTTGCTGCATCAAGTCCGGTTGCTTCTACGTGTGCTCCTCTTGTCCATGATTCCTCCATAAGACCTTGACTAGCGGATCCTTCTTGCGTCGCAAGACCCGCATCCCAGTATCGTCTATCCGGACCGGCTCCAAGTGCACCGATCTATAAGAAGCTATAGCCCATCTATCGTCGTAATCTACTGCTTCTGCCGAAGTAGAGCTCTCATGAGGGAGGAGACATAGAATACGTCATGCAAACCCGCGAGCTTTGGCTGCAGCTCCGGTCTGTACGCCAAGTGAGCGATCCGCTCCAGGATCCTGTAAGGCCCCATGTATCTCGAACTGAGCTTCTTCCGACCACACACTCGCGAGACTCCATGCATCGGACGTATCTTCAGAAACACCCGGTCTCCTACCTTGAACTCTAATTTATTTTGTCGAGCATCATAATACTTAGCCTGCCTGCTCTGGGCTTCCAACATCCTAACTCGAATCAATGACACCTGAGCATCTGTATCCTCGACAAACTCCGAGCCAAGTGCCTTTGGAATCTTATCATGGATCCAAGACAAAGGAGTCATGTATCTTCGCATGTATAAAGCCTCATAAGGGGCCATGCCGATGCTGGATTGGTGGCTATTGTTGTACGAGAACTCGATCAGTGGTAGCTGCCTCTCTCATGGCTCCCTGAGGTCCAGTATCCAAAGATGCAACAAATCCTCCAGTGTCTTATAGGAGTGCTCTGTCTGTCCATTTATCAGATGGTAGAAGGCGGTACTGAATGTCAACCGGGTACCCAAATAGGCATGGACAAACCTCCACTCCTTAGACGTAAATCGACCATCACGATCTGACACTATCGTCCTTGGCACTCCATGGTATCGAACGAATTGCTCTACAAACCTCCGTACCAATTCACCCACTGAAGAATACTTCCTGATAGGTATAATTCTGGCCATGTTCATCAGTCGGTCGACGATCACTCATATATAGTCATTCCCCGCATGTGATCGAGGAAGACCATGTATAAAATCCATGGAGATATGGTCGAACTTCCACTCCGGCACTGGAAGTGGCTGCAACAACCCAGCCGGAATCTTACACTCGGTTTTTACTAACTGACAAGCCTCGCAATGGATCATAAAGTATGTGATGTCCCTCTTCATGCCCGGCGAGTATATCATCCTCTTCAGGTCGGCCGTCATCTTCATAATGCTCGGGTGCACCGAGTACCTGCTATAGTGAGCCTCGGTCATAACCTCTTACCGAATCCTTCCCCCAATAAGTATGTAAACCCATCCTCTAAAACATATCATCCCATCTCTCTCTGTATACTCCCAAGCTGTGCTTTCCTCCAAGGCCCTGAATACTTGCTCCAACTTGTCATCCGAGGACACTAAGGTAATCTGCATATCCTCCATCATCCGTACCAGCTCCATGGCCATCAACTGGGACTCTGCTCCTGAAGTGGTAGCCTTCTGGCTCAGTGCATCTGCCACTACATTTGCCTTCCCCAGGTGATAGTGTATCGTATACTTGTAATCAGATAGAAATTCCACCCATCGCCTCTGGCGGATATTCAACTCCTTCTGTGTATCCACATATTTCAGATTCTTGTGATCCGAAAATATGTCGCAGTGCACCCCATAGAGGTAATGCCGCCAAATCTTCAGAGCGAACACCACTACCCCCATCTCCGAGTCATGGACATGGTAATTCTACTCGTGCTTCTTCAGCTAGCGGGAGTGGTATGCTATCCATGTCCATGTTGCATCAGTACAACACCCATCCCCTGAAACGACGCATTAGAATACACCTGGATGCCTTCCTTCCCAGATGAAATGGCGAGGATAGGGGCCGACGTAAACCGACCTTTCAACTCTTGGAAGGCCGTCTCAGACTGTGGAATCTAAATGAACGGAGTGTCCTTCTTCGTCAATGAATTAAGTGGAAGGGCTATCTGAGAGAATCCCTACACAAACTTCCTATAGTACTCGGCCAAGCCCAGAATACTTCGGAAATCTGTGGCCGTCTTTTACTGAGGCTAGTCTCGCACTGCCTGAATCTTCACAGGATCTACTGCTACTCCTGCCCCACTGATGATGTGTCCTAAAAAGGCTACCTCTGTCAGCCAAAATTGGCAATTGTTTATCTTGGCATACAACTGATGCTCGCTGAGCTTCTCCAGAGTCAAGGCCAGATGTTGTGCATGCTCCTCCTTCGTCCTCGAATAAATGAGGTTGTCATCTATGAATACAATGACAAACCTGTCGAGGTATGGCTCGAACACCCGGTTCATCAAGCTCATGAAAGCTGATGGCGCATTCGTGAGCCCAAAGGGCATCATGTTAAACTCGTACAGGCCATATCTACTGCAAAACTCCATCTTCGGGATGTCTTCTTCCTGGATCCGTAACTAATAATACCCCGAGCTCAAATCCATTTTCGAGAAAAAATGTACTCCCACTAGATGATCAAATAATTTGTTGATCCTTGGCAGTGAATAGGTGTTCCGGACTGTCAACCAGTTTAGTGCACGATAGTCGATGCACAACTTGAGGGTCCCGTCCTTCTTCTTCACAAACAAGACCGGAGCTCCCCAAGGAGAGGAACTCAGACTAACGAATCCAGCCTCCACCAGCTCTTTCAACTGACTCCTTAACTCCTCCAGCTCCTTTGGAGCCATCTGGTAGAGAGCCCTAGACACCGACTTAGCTCCAGGCACCAACTGAATCTGAAAATCCTTCTCCCAGTATGGCGGAAACCCTGGTAGCTTCTCTGGAAACATACCTTCAATGTCCTACACCACAAATATATCGACAATCGTCATCTTAGCCTCGACCATCTCGAAGAAAACCTGATATACCTCATCTCCCTGCTTGTAGGCCTTGACGGACTGAATAGAAGATAACATCCTACGAGAGACGAGAGTAATACCATCGATGGTCGCGAAGGTGCCATCATAACAAAGTACAACCTTCTTCGCCGGGCAATCTATCTGGGCATGGTTCCAATTTAGCCATGTCATGCCCAGAACTAGGTAGAAGTCTGGCATCCTCAAGACCATAGTCGTGGCCTCGAGTGTCAGTCCATCAATAGTCACCTTCAGGAGGCACTTAGCACTAGCTAAGAACTCTGTCCCGTTGTGAGACGCACCCTCCTGGTGACTCCCAAATAATGTATGACTCCCTCCAGTCCCTTTACAAACTCCTCGGAGATGAAATTGTGCGACTCCCCTGTATCCACCAAGGTGTGGGCTTATTTGCCGCACACCATAACTATTCCTATTAATTTAGATAAGGTTAGGTAACTGAACCTAGGGTTTTCTTTCCTAATATGTTACTCTTATTTGTTGTTTCAAAAGTTACAAAGGTAAATAAATAACAGAAAATTACTAGCACAATCACCCTGCCCGAGTCCCGAGGTAGAGCCAAGTCCAGAGCATACACCTGCTCTCCTTCCTGCCTCTGATCTCCGCCCTTGAAACCACGTCCTCTTCCACAGCCTTAGTTTGCAAACTACTGAGCAGGCGGGGCAGCCTGTGGTACCGATAAAGTTGCCCCTCTCATAGGACAATTCTTCTGAATGTGCCCTACCTGACGGTGGTTGTAGCACTCGGGCGGCGGAAGTGACACATCTCTAGGCCTTTGTATCTCCAACATCTTTACAGGTTGAGGGGCCAATACCACCGGCTCCCTCGGCTCATGTCTCACATCCTGGAGGGGTTGGTCCTCTTCCCTTCTCTCCTCTGCAAAGTGGCCCTCAGCTGATCATTCATGCCTCCCCGACCCTGATCCTCAGTTGGCCTCTTCCAGCCTCGAGTCATGTGCAAATCAGCCTCCATCCTCTTTGTCGTCTCCATAATCCGAGGTATAGGCCCGTCGGATAAAAACAGAAGAGCCTATCTAAATTCCTCTCGAAGGCCCTTATTGAACCTCTTGGTATACCCCGCTTCGTCAAGCTGATAGGAGTCCACAAATCGTGCTAAGTGATTGAACTCCTGGTGTTACTCCACCACAGTCCTGTTGCCCTACCTCAGCTGTAGGAACCTATCTTTCAACTCATCTCTTACCGACTGTGGGACGAAGTGCTCCAACATTGCAGCCCTGAACTCCTACCAAGTGATGTCAGCAACCTCCCGATCTGCAAATGTCGTGTCTAGAAGAGTCTTCCACCACCTCTTGGCAAGAGACTCCAAGAAGGAAACCACTTGAGGTACCCCCTCCTCCCACGAGCACCATATCCCTGTCAACATCTCGAACATGATATCAAGCCATTCTTCCGTCCGTACTGCCGACTCCATCCCCTTGTAAGATGTGGGAGAGAGTCCTCGGAAGATGCTCAACCAATTGGCAATCGGGTTCGACTGCGATGCCGGAGCCTGCTGGGCCCTGAAAGCCTCCAGAATGGCCATCAAAGTCTGCCCCATCTCTGATTGTAGAAATGGTGTGTGAGCCGGTGGAGGTAGTGAAACTTCCAGTGTTTGCTGAGCTCCGCCCTGCGGTGTAGAATGTGTCGGGGGCTGCATAACAAAGGCCAATTGTAAGAGATTTGACCTAACCTAGTCAAAAGTGGACAATTACATGTGATCCCCAATATGGTCACACCACAGCTTCCGCTACTTAGTTTTTCCCAAAACTAAACTCGAGGAGGGGTGACCCAGTGTTAGTGGACTTCTACTTTTCCGATCAAGGTTTGCTTTGATACCAGTTTGTAAGACCCCATTTTTTCTCTTAAAACCATTGGGGTCTTATGCCCAGAACCTCCGCTTTGCGGTGACATCAACACACCCGGGAAGATCGTCACTACAAACGCCGATCTTACCGGCCATACCGATGGCAGAAAAGTAGAGTAAGTTTAAGATTACTTGAGTAAAGTAAAACTCAATACTAGTCCACAAGAATATCATATATATAAATAAATCTCCACGAAGGGAGAGTCCACAGAAAAGAATAAGCAAAGTGCTAAAGAGGGCTCCTGCCCGATACAACAAGATTCTCACTACATGTCACTCAACGCAGAAGACAAATCTATAATTACTGCCAATGATCGTGACTCCAAGTCGTTGCTGGCTGGACTCTAGTACTAGACTTCCCTGTCTCCATGCGCAATGACCTCTAGGGCTGCGTCTCCTGGTTCGGCTTTACGATCCCCTAAAATGATTTGGTCAACGACCGTTAGTCTAAAAAGACTAATTCCTATAATCCCCCACCCCTCTCCCAATGGCTCCTAGGCACCGAGCGGGGAGGAGGAAAGGGAAGGTAATGAAGGTGAAGAGTAACAAAGTAAGCAGGTGACGGCGGAACTAGTCTATCATGAATATATACACAAGAACAAGTGATCAAGCATAGTATGGAAAGATAAACTAAGTAAGTAACCATGAACTATAGGAATGCCCATACAAACATATAGACTAAGGGGTCGTTTTGTAAGGCCTATTATATAAAGCATCCCATACAACTTTATATAATAGGTGTGAGGGGTTATATGCAATGATTATGCTATGACATGCAAGTATGTCATGATGTGAATCATGCAAGTGAAATACACCCACTCGACTCTGTGCACACAGACCTTTAGTTCCCCCTTTCTTGAGCCTAACCTCCCAGGATACCTCCGTAGTGGCAAACAGAAGCGGTGGGTCTGGCCTCACCCACATCTAAACCAATATCACAATACTAGTCAGATCTATCACACGCCTCAACGCTGGTGCACTAAGCAGAGCTCCTTCGTACTATTGTCGGCTGTGCACCGGACTTTATTTGGCCAAGTGCTAAACAACACCTGCTGAGCCAACATATTGGTGTCGATGTGACGACTCTCCAATACTGATGACCCACCACCTTATATCTTATGAACATGCAACATTAATTTATATACCACCGAGCTAAAGCTCCCTGGACTATCCCGTCCATCTCAAAAACATTCGAGCCATCGGCTCCCCGGGCTAATCGGCCCATCACCAAAACCACCAATCCTACAGCTCGTGAGACCTAACCTAACTCCCACAACACTTGGGAGTGTTAGTGTAAGTGTAACCCTAGAGTATTTCTAATTACTCTTCAATTCCATTTATTCTTACGTCTTACGTTAACCCTGGACTGCCCAAGGCATTCCCCGTGAAGGGCTCTCGAGGGCACTAGGAACAACGATGGGTTGAAGCCCAAAGATCCCTTTCGCAAGGAACTTACTGTTATTGGTTAATACCCTATTCTCGATCCTTTTTAATATTACTCTAGATCTAACCATAGCGTGTTTTGACTCTTTCTCTCTCTCTTTCCACAGAAAAGACGATCTTTCGTCGATCCCGAGCACCTCCTAACCCTAGTCAACCCAGCACTTTCCCCATCATGATTCCTAAAGATGAACCTATTTCCACTCACTAAAACCAGTAAACCATTAAACCCCAACTCCCTAAGTCCATTTCACATTCTATCACAATTTCTGCACTTTTACTACAAGCAGACCAATCTAAGCTATATGATGTATACAATAGGAGGTACTCCCAATTTTCATCCAAAAGCCCTAAAATATTTATTGGGGGCCTATCATGACATATTTAGCATAAATCCAGAAACTTGGAATTTTCCTAAAAATTTTGGCTTTTAATTAATTTTTTAAAAAATTTGTCCATGGGTCATTTGAACATGAAGTACTAAATTTACTTAAGATCTGTCCATAGAAAAACTTTTAACAATATAGGACTACAAGATGTCAGTGAATACTAAATTTCATAGATTTCCATAAAGGAATTTTTCTATAAATAATTAAGCCAAGGTAATTTAACTAATTAGGGGTAATGAAGGAAGTACCATAAATGCTTGTCCAAAAATTATACAAAAATTAATAGAGCTTTATTATGACCATAAAACCTTACTGACTAAGTTTCATGCAATTCCAAGATCAGTAAACCATATAGAAAATTTACTCAATAAAACTCATCATGGTGCACTTTGTTAAGAAACATCCTCGTAACCTCAACTAAACAACATGAAATAATTTTCCAAGCTTCTATATGCCTTAAAAAGATCCCTTGCTAAGTAACACATTTCCAACAAGCTATAATATTTATCTTTTATTTATCAAAGTAAGGTGAACTAGTTTACTTTACACATGATGTACTAAGAAGAAATGTTCAACTATTCCAAATAATTTACTAGTGCATCAAAATGATGTTTGATTAGCTTTTCTAGAGTTTCAAATCATTATAAGACATTTAAACCATAGTTATATCAATATCATCAAAAAGGGAAAGATGAAGGTTATAGCTACAAGGATGAGCTACTGTTATCTAATCACCCTATCATAAATTTTAGAGGTTAATAACACTATAACATTTGCCCTACCAAAATATCATAAAGTTCCAAGGTCATATGACCCATTAAATATTCCTTAAGGTTTATAGACCTAAAAACTTACTAAGTGTTATAAGTGGGGTTCATGTGTACCAATACCACCAATCCTATGGCACTTCACCACCTTATGATCAGATGGACTACACACCAAGTCCATCCAAGGGCATATTACCACATGCCCTTCACAAATTCCCAAAGTTCAACCCTAGAGTTTGAACTTGGTACCTAGTGAAAATCTACCCCAATCTACCCCATAATCCATGGGAGGGTGTTTGCTGACATAACACATCAGGGGACCAAGTATCAACCTCTGTTGAGGTAATCTGGCCACCCAATACAACAAAAGGAATCTTGACCTAACTACCCCTTCTTGGTCCAACTTAGGGTTTGCTTATTTCAAAACCAAATGATCTCCATATGGGAGTAAAATATATACAGAGCCTTATGATGACCCTAAGGACCACTCACCAAAATTTGGCAGGGTTTGGAGGTCATTAGACCTCTTAAATAATTCATATATGGATTATTAAAGTTTTACAAAAACTTTTCGATAATATTTTCAAATAATTCCCATTTTTGGATATGTTTTAGGTATAGGTTATAATTACCCACATCAATAATTTCAAGTCATTTGGATTGTTTGATTGATGGGGGCACTCAAAATAATCTCTTGTCAAGCCTAGGTATAGACCTATCCAAAATGAGTGTTCGGGTCCAACCACTTAACCAAATGGGTTGAAACTAATTTTAAATTAAATTAGACCCATAGAGCTACAGTGTACATGCTGACCATTTTCTCTGATTAATCCTTTAAGTATTTTTAAATTAAGTCCTAAGATGACTGGTTTTAAGGGGCAGAAAATACATTAAATATAATATATATAATTTGATCTTGCACAAATCTAGACGCAAATCCGACGGCTCCTGCATTTCTTCTTCCTCCAGTTGACGGCTAAGATCTACCCGACCTGGAGCATCTTCTAGCCCTATTTTTCGGCCACCCGGCCACCTCCCATGCCGACCATTGCTGCCACCACCTTCATTGAGGTGGGGGCTATTGCCGGGTGGCAGCACGGAAGCCGGAGGGGCCTTTTTCGGTGAACCCGACTACTCATTTTTCACGAAAAAACCCGGAGAAATCTCCACCCTATCGGGCTCAATTGAGCCCGATTCTTATCCCTATATATTCCTAAGATCTACCCATAGAAGGTGTAAGGGAGGACCTTATTTGAGGGTTGGAGGCGGGCTGATCATCGTGCCACCATTTCCCCTAATGAAAATCTCCTCTCAGGCCACAGATGGTGCTTAAAGCCACAGTTGGGGAGGGGAGAGGCCAAGTCATCAATGGCTATTAATGACCATTGAAATCTTGGCTCAGCCCTGACAATTCTGCTCCCCTAGTCACTGTCATGGCTGGGAAAACCCTTGGCCTTCTCCTAACTAGCCAAGGGAGATGAATCCAGCATGAAAAGAGGACCTTTGGCCTTCGAAGCCATGAATGGTGTTCACTCCCCACTTTCTCTCTCCTCCATTATAGGGGAAAAATGGAGGTTTCTCTCTCCTAGTCATCAAGGCCGATTTTGATCTCTCCTCCAGCCTATTGGAACCCCCACTAACCCATATGAATAATAAAAATGAGGTTATCTCAAGTGGGGGAAATGGGTTTGAGCTTGGGTTAGCCCATTTGGGCTAATTTGACCTAACACTAGAATATAGTTGACCTTGGTCAACATGACCATTTGGGTTGACCCCAATGGGTCCTTGGTGACCCATTGGCCTCCCCTAAGGTCTAGGAAGACTTGGGTAGGGTTGTTTGGGCATCATGGAGGTCACTTGACACTTAGTTAGGGCACTTTGACCTTTTTAGGGTTATTGTTGACATGAGTCAACTTAGCCTCTTTGGTTGACCCCAATGGGTCATTGGTGACCCATTGGCCTCCCTTAGGGCTTGGGAAGGTCTAGGTGGGTCCCTTTGCCCAAGGGGAGGTCAGTTGACCATGTATGAGCTTAGTTTGACCAGATTAGGGTTTGGGTTAACATTGGTCAACTTGACCATTTTAGTTGGCCCTACTGGGTCCATATGGCTCTAATGGCCCTCTTACAGGTTAGTGATGTTGTGGTGGGGTTATGGTGTCATGGTGAAGCCTTATGGTCATCCCTAAGCTAGTAATTGGAATTCTACTATTTGCATACCAAGGTGGTTCACACACAAATTCCCAAGTTCACCCCATCCTTTTGACACTTCCCCAGGTTTTGTCATGACCCAGTTATGACAAAACCATCCAAGGGGTCTAGAAGTCTGAGGGATGTTAAAGTGTATTTAGACTCGACAATTTTGACTTAGGGTATTTTTCGGCCCAGACTGTTTTCTGATTCTTATACACGTGTTAAACCATGTTTTTCAAGAAACGTACCATAAGACTTGTTTGGACCCGGTCCTTTCGACGAGACTTAATTTAAATAATAATGGGCGGTCCAATACTAGTGTGACACGTGGCAGGCTGTCTAACCCTAATTCCTCTTATAAAAGGAGATTTATGAGAAAACCCTAACAATCACTTCATCCCCTTGCCGAGCCGTTACCTGTGACGAAACCATCAGAAGTGAAGAAGTTGTCGTAGTCAATTTTCTAGAAGAAGAGCCAATCTACCTTCCTGGAAGAACAATACAAACGAGGAGGAAGATGCCAAGAAGGATAACGAGACCCATGGTCGGAAATGAGGTGAGATTCCATCCCTCTCCCTTGGTGCTAGATCTCTAGTTATTATTTCTAGGAGAGATGTCGACTTAAAGGAGTTTGACTTGTGAGAGATGAAGATTTCCTAGGAAGAGGCCATGCTAGGACCTTATCCTAGTGATTGATTGTCTTCAACCTCATCTCTCTTCGATGTGAAGTTGATGGACTTTGTTTCGTTAATAGGAATGGTCTATTGAGGGTTAATAAGGGAGGATGAAAGTATGAATATAATCTTGAGCAAATAGCTAGAGGAAGAAGATGAAGCGATGTCGTTCATCTTGTTTTAAGATGTGTGCAGAAATATGTTTACTGTACGCAGCAAACTTTAAGGACATTTTCGAGTGTGATACGACCAGATTTGGGTTTTTTACTAAACACGAAAGTCTTAGTCCTTGGAAAGCCATTTCGAATGGATTGTTACACGTTTTCATACTGGCACTGTAGCCTCGGTAAAGTCTAGTCAAAGTTGCTACACTATATCACTTAAGTGCACAATATTTTCAGGTTAGTGTATAATCGGATCTGGCCTCGGTAGAAGGTTGTAACAGGATGATGTTGAGGTTTTGGTGAACATAGTTTATTTGTGATAGTGAAAAAAATGGTTGATAGGATTCAGTTGTTATATCCTTAAGTAAATAAATGGTTTGGTGAAACATGTTTGTACAAACGGTTTTAATGAGTTT
This sequence comes from Platanthera zijinensis, assembly GCA_039513925.1. Lineage (NCBI taxonomy): Eukaryota > Viridiplantae > Streptophyta > Magnoliopsida > Asparagales > Orchidaceae > Platanthera > Platanthera zijinensis. The sequence goes on from CM077083.1 coordinate 49,544,141, forward strand.
AATAAACAAATGGTTTGGAATATTTGTTGAACAAAAGACTTGATACGATTTGCTTATACATGTGATATTCTAATGAAATTCGGTAAGGATGTGCATGATTATAATCAGGAAAATGAAATATGTTTTTGAAGAGGGTGTGATGCCTGATAATTGAATATGTAACCTATAGCTATGTTATCATGCTTATTGATTATGTGAAGTTCTATTGTATTGTTGTGATTACCATATGGAAGCATAGTTATTTTTGAAGGCTTGAACATAAGGAAGGAATCGGATGAGGTAAACCTCATGTCCATGGAATATGTGGAATGGTAGTCTCCAGTTTTTGATGGTATAGTTAGTACAGTCCACTACTTAGAGTTGTCTCCCTATGAGTAGCAGTGTGGGATTGGTACGTTATATGAGGTGGCTTGCCACCATGTCTATGATGAACCCTTAAGTTCTTGGAGCATTAGAATATGAAAAGGGTGTAAGTGCGTGTGTGTACAACACTAGAGTCGAACGATAAGAAGGGACTCCATGTGGAGCCCTTGCGTGCTGTTGAGCCCGGGATGTGAATAATGAAAAGGGACTCAGTGTGGACCCTTTAGATGTGAAATAGCATGTGGTGTGAGTTGACATGTGGTATCATAATCCTGGGTTAAGGATAGTGTGGGAGCTCTTTGGTCTCTCCAGTCATCACACAACCGAGAGTTGACAGATATACTTGTACGGTGGGGTTTTGGTCCTCGGTGCTCACTCCCAAGGCTCCTTCCGTACCAGTGGACAGTTTGGCTGTATTCTTTGGTGACATGTTCAAGAATACCCTCTCTGTGCTACGATATAGACTAGTTGGGATTGTTCCTTAGTGCACATCTACCAGAGGCTCCTTCTGAGTCGAAGTACGCAGGGAGCTCCACTGTTGTGTTCCTAGCGTTGAGGCGTATGAAATCTTAGACTTGGTGGTGTGGATGCCTGCCTAGTAGTGGACAGCCCGTTTCACTATCACTGTTTGACCATGACGGATGATGACTGAGAGGTTATCTACCTGCTCAAAAAATGGGAGCTACAAGTCTTTGTCGAAATAGCTGTGTGCGTGTGTAAGAGCATGGGTGAGTCATCATATTGCATTGCACTGCATAGATCCTTATCATATAATTTTGTATGGGCACTCTTATATGATGAGTTACTTTCCTGCTAAGCCGATCCTTAACTTATAAGTCTGTATGGACATTCTTATAAGTTGAGTTACTTTCCTGTTGTAGAATATATATACACTGTTGTTGATAGTAGAATTGCTAGCATAGATTGATATACTCACTTGTTGTACATGTTGGATACTCTGATATTGATTAGTATTATACCTCCTGCTTGTTATACTGCTTATATATATATATATATATATATATATATATATATATATATATATATTGCACCTTCTTCCTTTCTCCGCTCGGTGCCTAAGAGTCGCCGGGAGAGGATGTGATAGCCACTTAGTATTTATGACTAACGGTTGCTATTTCTTGCTTTTTAGGAAGAAACCCCACATATATAGTAGTAGACGGTTGTGCAGGAAGACAACCATGCTAGGGTGATAGGGCCTGATAAGACGTGACCATCGCTGCGGACAGTTATGGATGTGAGTTTTGAGTGACTCATATTGTAATGATTGGGCCAGATTTTTATATACCCTCATATTATAGAAGCTTATGTTGCTTCTTATTATTGATGTACTAGTTGGACTTTTATACTTGTGTGGATTTTAACTCCTGTTTATATTCTTTATGTTGGGTTAGCATGATGATATTTATCTTAAATGGAAAGATAGGCGTCTTATAGTACAGGTCGACCCATATGTTGGCGCTACCAAAAGGCGACGGTTTTGTGCATAAGACTCCCCTCGGCCGTGTCTTGTGTTTCGGGAGGGGGGGGGGGTCTTATATAAGTTATCTCTGAGTCAGCCTCTTCCTAAACTGAGAAGTCTCAGTCCTATCTTCTTAACAACACAAAAAATAGATTTTCAAGGTTGATTCTACTTGTGCTAAGAATTAACTGCAGAGAATTGTATCTTCGAGTCTTTAGAGTAAAAGAGTTCGTGGAATTGAAGATGAACAACAACTTAGGCTTTCTCTGCCCCTCCTTCTATCTCAGAGAGTGAACTTTCTGAACATGATGTTGAAGATGCGACTATCAAAAACTAACTGTCTGAACTTCTCAGACCAATAGTAACAGTATTTTCTTCAAGCTCTACAAATAAGTCTGGAAGAAGAAGATGAAGCTCAAAGCTCTTTTTTCAAAAAGTTAATCTTTTTCTTCCTCGAAACTCTACTTTTGTATCCAGCTGTCCAACGGCTCTTTGCACCGTAGGACTAGATGGAAATGGCAACTGCTCCATCACTTTTGCATTTAGAGTTATACTAAAGGCAAGCATCACCTTTTCTCTTCTAGCGAGAAGATCTTGCAATATTTGAATTTTTGCTGACGTAAGCATGACTCAGCTCTTCTGGACTTAGTAAATTCCAGATAGACTTCCCAGGCATTCAAGACAGACTTCTTCTTCTTCATGTGTTGAGTTCGTTGATTGAGCCTTCATCACTCAGTGCATATAGACTTTTATAGTCTAACAGCATAGGCATCGAGTGAGCCTTCATCACTCGACGCTTCTGGACTTAGTTCAATTTCCTTGAATGGAGGAGTTTAGTCCATCTTCTTCACTCAACGCTTTCTGCCTTTGTCAGGCTTCTTGATGAGGTGTTGAGTGGTCTGTCTTCACTCAACACTTTTGTTCTTAGTTGAATTGTATATAGAGTAGGCGTTGAGTAAATTTCCTTCACTCAACGCTTCTGTACTTAGAAATATTTCTTGACAACAACACTGCGACTTTGACTACATGTATTTTTGTCGACGCTTTTGTTTCAAGGAATTGAGTGAACTACCTTCACTCAACGCTTCTGGACTTAACCAGATTTCTTCTTTGGTAATAATGAGGCTTTAATTTCCTTAACATCACTCGACGCCTTTGGTACTTTGGCGTTGAAGGAACTTCCTTCACTCAATGCTTCTAGACTTTTCAAGATTTCTGCTTTGCCAGCATCCTATCATTATTCCATCTATCTTTGTGACTCAGACTACCTATCAAATCTGTTCAACAGAGAACAACCTGCATACATTAAACTTAGAGCATGCATCAAATACATTCATGTGTATACAATTGACTTGTAGGCCTTCTTCAAATCTAGGACATTGTGATCAATGGACCCAACACCTTCCTTTCCACACATATAGCCCTGGCTTGTAAATCCGATCATAAGAACTCCTTCCAAGCTCTTCTAAAGGACTAGTTTCAGCCTTCTTCTTCCCCTCCTTTCCTTCTTCTCCTTTATTTTCTTCACTTGATGAGAGAGAGTGTGAAAGAGAAAATAAGAAGGAAGTAATCCTCTCATCCATGTAATAATAGATGCGCTTACGGCAAGTGTACCACTCATATAAGTAATATAAAATGGGGAGGCTTTCCCAAGTATCGAATCTCTAAAGGAACACCGTAAGGTGGAGTTGTCTTTCAAGGAGGACTTGAGATTGAAGTCCAAATAGGCTTGGTTTTAGTTTCAATAAAATAAAATCTAATTAAATATACTCCTATGCAGGCCGCTATGCGCTGCTTCGCTCGGTGCAATGGAAGAGTAGGCAAGTGTAGGGGATGAAAAGAACAGCGGATTGAGGGTCGCAAACACCTCATCACAACGCACACCTCTAGCAATCGCTAGAGAGGAAATACTAATAGTGGTGGCGGGTGAAACACAGGTGCTACTCAAGCAACTGAAGTAGTTAAGTTAAATAAAATCACATATGCATGAAACAAATAACGTTCAGTACTAAAGTACAACAACATCTACATATGAAAAATTAGCCACACATATAAAACAACAAAGCAAGAACAAGTCAAGAAATAAACCGAATATAAAGGCTCGCCGAGGAGTCTCGGAAGGAATCGTCGGGTTTTAAGTCCGCATCCAAGATTGGTCCTCAACTACGTTTGGGGTAAAGAAGGCTGACACTACAATCTAATGAACCCATCTTCTTCGTGTAATGAAATGAAAGAAAGTTGCAAGCTTCCCTTTGCTTGTTCGCTATGGCACCTAAACTTGCACTGGAGCTAAGAGATGAAGGAGAAGGCCAAGAGTAAGCACCGGCCAGAGGTAAGCTTCACGATCATGGCCGAAACTTCTCTCCTTAGTGGAAGATGAAGGGCAGAGGTGTAACAACAGAGTTTTTCCCTAAAACAGCGAAGGTATAGCTGAAAATGTTCTCCTCCCAAATGGATAGAATTCTACGCTTTAAATAGAAACAGGTCAGAAAAATGTTCATGTACGGTTAAGCGCACGTCCGTGCATTGACAGTGCGTTAGACGTGTGTTATTTAATTGTAGAATAGGCTTGCGGAGGAAGAAGAAGCATTGACCCGTGTGTTACCTCGCGCACGGACGCTTCTGCCGGTGCGTGAAGGAAATCGCACGGGTAACCACAGAGAGCAGAATTTTCCGGAAAGCAGGTGGAACCGTGCGTTTTACTCGTGCATGGGCACTTCCGCCTGTGGGTGAGCAAATCGCACAATTAACCACAAAGAAAAATAAAACAAGGAAGCTATAGGAAACCATGCATTTCCTTCGCACATGGTTTAGAAGAAACTGTGCGTTAAACATGCATGAAGATCATCGAGCATAACTCGACAAAATTCATCAAGTTCCACTCGGCTATCATTAATCGAGTAAAACGCACGATCTGGAAGAAAACATGCGCTAAGGAAATGCACGATCTTGCATTTTCCATAAATCAGAATTCCTGCCTTGGTGAAAACGCACCACCTGCACAGCAAAAAACAAAAACTGGAGCACCAGCTCCCAGCACCAATGAACAACATAAAAACTAAAGAATCCGCATGGGGAGTACTATAGTACTTACCCCCGACTACAGAATGCGCAATTGTACATCCTTGGGCAATAGCGGTTAACAAAGTGTTCCTTGACCGATCAAAGAAAATATTACTAATTTCCGGTAGAAATACAGTGCACGAGTAAGAATACAGGCCCAAATGAGTCCGCAAAACCCTATATAAATCGGACTCGTCACACCACAAGACTTATACATTTGCTCGTCCTAAGAAAATCATCACTCCGTAGACTAGAAAATAGTTTGCTGGCTTAGTAATCTCCAAATTAAGTATTGAGAGAAATCAAATACATCATGATCAAAGAAAATATAATAGACAAACTTTTTAATTATACTACGGAATTAATACTTTTCGACAGGCGTAAACAAATATTGTATCAACTCAAAATTAGAATTCTAGAGAATCATTATGTCATGCATAAGAAGAAAGTACGTTGGCCACTCAGGTGAGCATTGCCAAAGACCGGGGCTCAGGATCACCTCCAAAGAAATTTATCAATGTCAGGGACCATATGCTTGCCCGTTCACACTCTCTCCATAGTACTAGTTCGACTCAAGCGTGAATCCGTAGGACTTTAGGATAATTATGGGGCTTCGGTGTATACATAGGTAAGTATGTAGAAGGATAAAAAACGACGGCTACGCACAACCCAAATGAGCTCATACAAAAATTATCCGAAAACCAACAAAAATTACAGGTGCACCACACCACCAAACATGAACTTGACAATAAGTGTGTGTGCAACGCCTACCACTACAACAATAATGCATATGTAATTTTCTTTTTCACTATCTTATTTTGTATCAAACAACATTTTTTCTTTTTTTTTCCTCTTTTTTTTGACTTTTCTTTTCTTCTTCCAAAATTTTTTTTAAAAAAACACATTCAACACATATTATTAAGAGAAGTCCAACTCACAATCACATAACAATACCATAGCAACAATACCAAATGGAAGAAGTAACAAACTAATAGCTCGAGATAGGGGTGTGCTACTGGGAATGGATTTTAGGTATTGGTGATCGCGGAGTAGGGCTGAATAAATGGGAGGGATATGCAAAATTTAGGCTAACAAGGATTAACGTTAGGATGGGGTACAAAGCTCAACCGGGCCAAAATGATGGCCTACATCATGCTCACGCTTGGTTAACCAAGGACCAATGCTTCGATAGTAGCTTGGGGCAAAGTTCTTAGCCACCGAGAAAGATGATCCTTCCTCCTGACTCAAGCAAAATGAGTCTACTGACGGCTACACACATCCCTACACTACCATTCAATTACTCCAGATTCAACATTTTTGAGTAGTACAAACAATATTTACATCTGCAAAAAATATATAAATCTACAAGCATAAAAAAAATTAAATCTATACTATTTCTACACAGACCATGAGTACTCGATTAGGAGCACTACACGGTTTTCGCACTACTCTATCCTAAAATCCTAAGCCAGCACCGCTATTTTTAAGTTTACACATAAGCAATGCATTTGACTTGTGTCGCGCGCGTGGTTAAGATCGCGCTCATGTGGGTGTAGGTGCATAATGCGGATGAGAATACAAATAGAAAATCAAAATGTGCTTTTGGTATGCAATTGAAAGTGAAGCATGTGCACAGGTAACCACATATCTCTCCCCAACCAGACTTAATCTAAACAACCTAACACAAGATTTCCAATAAAATTAATGAAATAAAAATTGGGGGAGAGGTTACCCCATGCTCAGCAAATGAGCATACCAGAAGACGCGGGAAAATATGAAGCCAAACCTGCAAAAATTTTACTCACTCTGCCGCGCATGGGAAAAGCAACCTGCAAAAGAGCTCAAACAAAATCTTGTATAAACATGGCAATACAAAATTTAAATTAAGAAATGCATGCAAGTTATTAAACTAAACAAAATCATAGCATATCAATTAAAAAAATGAATCATAGCACACAAAAGAAAAGGGTACTGGAAAATATACATAAAACCACCCTGGGAACGAAGCCCCAGCCGAATAATGTCAAGTACATCATCAGTCAAATAAAAAAAACGTAAACATAAAGAAAAACATGAAACTCCAATCTAGGAAGAAGCAAAAGTCACTTAGGCTGATCAGCAGCAGGAGGAGGCGGAATACGGGAACGCGAAGTAGAAGCTTGAGCGGGGACAGCAAGTGGAACCCAAAGAAAGTAAACATTGCGCGTCGTCATGTCGTGCTGCTCGCGCATCAGCTCCTCCATCTGCATATGCCGTGCGTAGAAGTCGGGATAATCCTCCGCGAAACTCCTATGAGGCGGGGCATGGGCAAAAGAAGGCGCTGGGGCCAAGGGCATGGGATGGAATTGAGCGACATCATCGAACCTGCGGGAATCCGATGAGGATCCCGCATCAGAAAAAGAAGCCCTGCCTAGATGTTCATGCTCTAATTTCCGAACAAAGTAGCGCCAAGTACCGCCAGAAGAAACGCCATGTACCAGCCTGAAGGCGGTCATCATGGTCGCCGAAATTAAATCGTCACAGGAGACGGGAGTAATGGCAAGCAAAGCATCAAAAACTCCCAAAACTTTGGCGATTCGCGTAATGAAGTGCGAACCACAGATGGCATTCAGAGGCACGTACGTGGCATGGGAAATAAAATAATCGGCAAGGACCCAGCCGAGGTAAAGAGGAGTGTTGTGGTACGTACTGAAGAGGTAGAGAAGGCCTGACCACCCCACTACATTCTGTCTCATCGAGCGGGCGTTGATGTTGTGCCAGATCAGGTGTTGAACATAGCGGAGCGCAGGGGAGATGATATGGGAAGATTCGGCCGATCGCCCTTCGTACTGCTGTGACAGCCCGGTGATCTCCTGCCAGAAAATGTGAGGAGATGCACCAGTTGGGAACTCAAAGGGTCGGGATAGAACATCCGACTCCGTGAGTTCGTCAATCGCATAAATCCCCGAAAAAACCGCAAGCATCCCCGCACTAATGGTATAAGTACGGAGGTTCATCCAGAATGTCATAGTAGTGGACTCACCGGTAGCCGCTTCGCGCTGTTCTAAAATGCGGAAGGTGGAGAGAAACTCGAGCGTGAGTTCACGAAACCCAGTCTCCACAATGGAGAAGAGGTGATGTTATGAACCCATGTCAAGTAAACGATCCACTTCCCGCTTTAGACCGACGATCGCGAGCTCCCCGTCTGAAATGTAGAGAAAATCCAAAAAATGTTGATGGACCAATCGTTCAAACCTTACAACCATCTCCGGCCGCCCAAATCGAAGCATCCCCTCAGCTCCTTCAGTTTCCACCGGCGCAGCCGGAGCTTCTTCCGGATACTAATGAGAAGCATGTCGCGTAGAGGAGTAGGAAGCACCACCGGAGCCGCGCAACTTGCTTATCACTTTCTTGAGCATTATGGCGAAAAAAAGATAGAGGGGAGTGGAGTGAGAGGAGAAATGGGGTAGGATTTGGAGGAGAAGAGGGGACATCTCGCCGGAGAAAATAGAGGAGAAGTGGGCGATTGCAGCAGCAGCACGAGAGAATTAGGGCCACCATGCGTGAAAAATGCTCGGCCGAGCATATTATAAATATAAAATGCACGGTCATGCTTTTTTGCTCCGCACGTTTTCCCCAAACCGTGCGTTCTGCAAAAACAGCCCGGTTCGCCTAATTTTCTTAGGGAAGTCTCACCTTGCAAAAACAGTGAGAAAAACAAAATAAAATGGAACAATGAACCTCCCGAGAGACTAGGCAATCTGCCCGAATCAGGCGCAAGCAAACAAAAACCTCGCAAGTACGCACTAAAGTTAAAAAAAGCTATATAAAACGCAAAACAATTTTCTTAAAACAGTAAAAATATCTAACTACACCTACTCCTAGATAAGTACTGGGGTTATTGTCCTCCAAGAATGACTTACTCGGTCAACGAATAGTTCTAGCAGATGGGCCTATGAAATAAAAGGTGCACAGGTAACTGACCGAATATCCGCTGCGGTAGCGAGTACCGATACGGAGATAAAGTAGTTACCCCTCTACCTAAATAATAATACCTGCCAAAAACAGGTAGAGGAAATAAGAAATAAGAAGAGGAGGAGCACTTGTCCTCTCTCATCTCATCACCAGCTAAATCCTTGCCTAGTAAGGCGTCATCCACCATTGGTCTTTAGGAGGCGATGGCGATGGCAGGGACTTCCACTGCGAAGGAGGTAGAAACCTTCTCCTGCCGGTAGATGCACTCGCCGTTGGCATGAACATAAGTCTCATCGTCATCCCATCGCACCCGTGGAGACTCAGCCTGCACAGGCTCAGAGAATGAAGGGGGGATCAAGTAATAAATGAGAGGAAAAACTAATACACGCAGAATATGGGAGAGTGATCCTGGTATCACTCTCAGCAAGATCTGAGCACAGATCATCGTCGGTATCATATGATTCATATCAGGGGGAATCCAAGAACTCTAGATCCGCACTGGTAAGAGTGACGACATCGTCCAATAAGGAGGTGCAAATCTCCGCATCAGAAAGGGGATATTCTTCCTCCCACCGGGGTGCATCATCGCGTTTCGAAGATCCACATTCTCCGTCGAAGATAGTAGAGTCCTCATCCCACTTCGGCCCAACCTCAGACACCGAATCACCCACAAATGCGGCATCATCAACCGACTCACACAAAAATCGAGTAGCACCATCAGGAAAAAATTGCCAAAGGGCAAAACTGCTCTTAAAACTAGGCATTGAAGGAGCAGGCCCCATCGCCAAATCATCCGCTGACACCTCCGTGCCGATGGGAACAATCTCATTGTCCCATATAGGAGTGCCCATGAGTTCCTGATCCTCTTTTTGCTGGCTAACACCAGAGTGATTTTCATCACTCAAGGGAAGCTCGTAAAAAGGAAGCAAGGGACCCATGAAAGATCAATATGCGGCGAGAGATTCTTCGGTAATTTTAACGGGCAAAGAACGGGCAAGATGTGCAATGTTAGTGTATGATCCAGGCAACACCCTGGTAGGCCTGTCCACAGTAGTCCTCTATAAACATGGGGTTGCTGCGCTCACGCTTAAAGAGGGAGAAGGATTGCACAAACGATGGCAATCCTTCACTATGTGGCCTATACCTTGGCATATCAAACACCCAATATAATGCTCGACATTTAAAACAGCCAAGGCGTCAATGTATCGGGGAAAAGTTTCATAGAGATGGCACTCACCTACAGAATACAATGCGAACAAAAATATTTGCACCAAGGGTGCTACAAAACTGAGAATAAACAAAAATAACACGTATCCGCTTGGTAAGCCAAAAAATCAGAAAAGGGACAAAAAGAAATAAACAAAAGATAAAGTAAGCAATAAAAAAAATAAAGAGAAAACAATAATCATAAGACTTCCTTTCAGAAAACTCACATGACAGTGTTCCCCGGGAATGATGCCAAAAACTTGATGCACTTATGGCAAGTGTACCGCTCACATAAGTAATATAAAATGGGGAGGGTTTCCCAAGTATCGAATCTCTCAAGGAACACCGCAAGGGGGAGTTGTCTTTTAAGGAGGACTTGAGATTGAAGTCCTAAGAGGCTTGGTTTTAGTTGCAATAAAATAAAAGCTAATTAAATCTACTCCTATGAAGGCCGCTATGCATTGCTTCATTGGGTGTAATGGAAGAGTATGCAAGCATAGGGGATGAAAAGAACAGCAGATTGAGGGTCGCAAACACCTCTTCGCAACGTGTGCCTTTAGCAATCGCTGTAGCGGTAATACTAACAGTGGTGGCGGGTGGAAACACAGGCTCTACTCAAGAAACTGAAGTAGTAAAACGAAATAGAATCATATTGACATGAAACAAATAACGTTCACTACTAAAGTACAACAAAATCTACATATGAAGATTTAGCCACGCATATACAACAACAAAGCATGAATAAGTCAAGAAATCAACCAAATCCGAAGGCTCGCCGAGGAGTGGCGGAAGGAATCGTTGGGTTGTCAGTTCGCGTCCAATCTCCGCCCTCAACTAAATTCGGGGTAAAGAAGGTTTTCACTACCCTCCAATGAACACGTCTTCATCGTGTCATGAAATGAAAGAAGGTTTCAAGCTTCCCTTTGCTTGTTGGCTATGGCGCCCAAACTTGCAGTGGAGCTAAGAGATGAAGGAGAAGGCCGAGAGTAAGTACCGGCTAGATGTAAGCTTCACGATCATGGCCAGAACTTCTCTCCTTAGTGGAAGATGAATGGTGGAGGGGGAACGGTGGAGTTTTCCCTAAAACAACGAGGTATGGATGAAAATTTCTCCCACCAATTGGATGGAAATCTGTGTTTTAAATAGAAATAGGTCAGAAAAATGGTCACGCACAGTTAGGCGCACAATTGTGCGTTAACCGTGTGTTATTTAATTGCAGAACAGGCTTGCAGAGGAAAAAGAAGCGTTAACCCGTACGTTACGTCACGCACGGACGCTTCAACCCATACGTGAAGGAAATCGCACGGGTATCCATAGAGAGCAGAATTTTCCGACAAGTAGGTGGAACCGTGCATTTTACACGCGCACGGGCACTTCCTCCCTTGGTGAGGAAATCACACGATTAACAACAGAAAAAAATAAAACAAGGAAGCTACAAGAAAACCAGGCGTTTACTTTGCGGACAATTTAGAAGAAGCCGTGCATGAAGATCGTCGAGTACAGCTCGACGAAATTCGTCGAGTTCCACTCTGCTATCTTCCATCGAGTAAAGTGTACGATTTGGAAGAAGACGTGTGCTAAGAAAATGCACAACCGTGCGTTTTCCACAAATAAGAATTCCTCTCTTGGGGAAAACGCACCACCTGCACAGCAAAAACCAAAACAGGAGCACCAACTCCCAACACCAATACACAGCATAAAAACTAGAAAATCCTCACGGGGAGTACCCCAGTTCTTACCCCCGACTACAGAATACACAATTGCACACCCTTGGTCCAAAGCGGTGCACAAAGTGGTCCTTGACCGATCGAGGTAAATATAACCTATTTTCGGTAAAAAATGCAGTGCACGAGTAAGAATACATGCCCAAATGAGTCTGGAAAACCCTATATAAATCAGACTCATCAATAATCCCGGGCCCAAACTAAGTCATTGGATCTCTACTTCCTAAGGAATGGATGGCCACAATTAAACTGAGCATTCATATAAAAATTGCTATTGTTAGGAGATAACTTGCTATCGCGGCATGAAAAACTTGGAGGTGGCCCCTTGACCGACTCAATGTCTCTTTGCCGCTTAACAACCACCACACCATCACTCGACACGTGATATGTTATCGATAGATGTATAGCTACAGCCTGGAGGTAGCATCTCGATGCCACAACTAATTCTCGATGCAATAACTTATTCTCGATGCCCTCTATCATCGACGGTATCTTGCTATTGTCGGGCGATTGTTTCCAATATCCAGAAAACTATCATTTTAAAATATGGGAAACCTGGGGTGTAACACACTCATTATACTTGCATAATATTATGCTAAAGGATAATTCTTGCGGCACCGTACATCCTCAATGATGCGTTAATCGAAATATAAAGGATATCATTGATACCCAAATTATTATATTATTAGATGCGATTATTATTTACCCAATTTTTGATGACACTTAGGTTAGCTCAATGCAAGTCGTACCTAAGAAGGGTAGGATAACAATAGTCTCTAATGAAAATAACGAGTTGATCCAAACCCATAATATTATGGGTTGACAGATGTGCATCGAGTTTAGGAAATTAAATAATATCACCTATAAAGTTAACTTTCTGTTACCCTTCACTGACCAAATTTTAGAACGTCTTTCTAGTCACTCCAAATATTATTTTCTTGACAATCTTTCATGATATTTTCAAATCCCAGTTGCGCCTAAAGAACAAGAGAAAACAAATTTTACTTGTCCCTTTGGCACCTTCTCCTATTGAAGGATGTTGTTTGCTCATTATATTGCGTTGGCTACATTTCAAAGATGTATGTTGAGTATTTTTTATTAGTTAGTGGACGTCTTGATGGAAGTGTTTATGAATGATTTTCTGTCTTTGGGAATTCATTTAAAAATTCTTTAAATAATCTTGATTGCTTTGGCAGGGATGGAAGTCCGATAGAAGCTCAACACCCACTGTCAGGATCTCATATAGCTGATCGGGCCGGTAGTAATGCCCGGTGGTAGGCCAAAGTTAAGGTTTAATTGACACTCATCTCACACCGTTAGTGTCATATCAGTTGGCAGAAGAAAGAGGGGAGGTGGAAATTCAAAATAGATTGCCAAAAAGAAAGGTGAAAGAATAAAATCTCTAAGTAGCAAGGATCGTGACATAGCTGGGTCACACACCCTAAGTGTCCGCTCGGCACGCGTCGAGTCCAACACACGCAAGGCGGACAAGGTTGCGAGCACTGAGTAGTGTGGAACACTCACTCAGGCCATGCTGCGACCTCATGAGGTTTGACTCACGCAAAGACAAAGGCCGTAGACGCGAGTCTAGGCGGACCAATCCCTAGATCTCATGGGCAGCGTGGGAGATATTCTAAGGATAAGGGGCAGATCGCCACTCTCGGGCCAACTGTCTAAGGTCCTAACACTTTTTAAGTCCCTATTGGACGCACTGTCTCACTAGCGAGATGCGAGTTTTAAGGGGGAGAGGGGGAAGGCCGAGCTGGGTTGCGAGTGCGCAAAGAAATAAAGGCATGATCATTTCAAAGAAAAAATTTTACAAACATTATCATTTTAGTAAAGCTTATATTATTAATTACAAAGGTTACAAGAAGGGGACTCAACCCACGTTTACATTTTAGAAATAAAAGAGCATGTTACAAAAAGAAAGAGAAATGCAGCGCGGGGGTTCAGCGAGGCGAGCTCTCGGGCAGCGAGCCCTCCTATATGGGTTGGTAGGACTTGTCACCCGACTTCAGTACAAGAAGGAATAGCTCTGGTACCACATCGCTCGCCGAAAGCCCCGCGCCTTTGCTCATGACAAAACCGGCAAGCTGCATAGTCTGGAGCATGAACTTCGCCGCCTTTGTGGCATTCTTTTGCATCATCTCCTCAAACTCGTACTCGGAATATTAGGCGAACTGCCAGCTATAGCTGGAGGGCGGCCGAGGAGCTTTGGCTTCAAGTTCTCGTACTCGCGCCCGCAATGCCTCATTCTCCTTCTCGAGGGTGGCGATTTGGAAACAAGGCATTTGGCCGTCGTCGCATCCTGCGATAAAAAAGCAAATCGTTAATGGAGGCAATCTTAAGAGAGGAATAATTTTTCAAAATATTGGGCTTACCACCCCCCAGGTATCCGACGAGAATGGCGTCGGCCGCATCCGCCCACTTCTTCTAATGCTCCACCTCCTCCAGCGCGAGGAGGGGGCTTCTTCATTATCATCGATAAGCTTCTGGAGTGAGGCGGAATTCTACTCCATCTACGTACACCGCCTGCCAAACATGTGAGCCAGTTCTAGGCCCCGGAGCTGAGCCCGCGCACTCTCATGCAAAAAAACTCACGTGGCATCCTCATCGAAGGTTACATCATCCTCCCACGGGTAGAGGCCGAAAGATAAGGCATAGGCCTCCCCACTGATGGTTTCCTGCTCCAACCAATTTGACAATAGGGTGGAGATAGATGCTCGGTTCTCCTCCGAGTCCTATTGAAAGAGGGGCTTGCCGAGCTCATCCAAGTGTCGCTCTCCAAAGCCGAAGTTGTAGTGCCCCCTCGGCACCGGCGCCTGCTCTCGTGGCTTGGAGGTAGCGGTCGCCTCGCCAGGAGGCCCAACGGTCGTATCATCCAGGGTGGCGGCCGCTTCGGGCTGCTGAACCGCCGGGGATTTATCTTTCTCCCGGGATGCTGGAGGAGCTCCGCCTGCAGTGTTCAATTTCTTGGACATCGGCGGAGGCGAAGAAAGACTGTGGGTGACCCACTTATGGGAGGCGAGGGTCAAGTCCTTGTGATGCACGGTATATGCTGCCTCACTGCGAGCGAGCTCACTGGGATTGGTTTGTGCACTCTCATATGGAGGGTGCAGGGGGAGGTCTCAGTCACATATATGAGAGAGTTAGAATAATGAAGGAAAGGGTTAAGTAAAAGTGAATCAGGCGTAAATATCCTACCTCCCCCAGGAGGGACAGGGGTGAGAGAGTCAACGTTCCTTCGGAAGAACGTGACCTTTGAGTTCTTCCCTTCGAAGAACCCGCGGATCTCATCTTAATGGCCCCCAAGGATATGGGGGGTTGTAGCTTGCTTTGCTAAGTTGGACTGGAGAGAAGGGGACATTGCCAAAGTCGCCCTGGACGAAGAAAAATTTCCTCAGGCTATTGTGGCTCTTATTTACTGTATCCCACACCTTGAAATGATTGCTAGAAAAGTAGGTGGTTACATCCTTGTTCGCTCAGAAGGAGAACAACTTGCTGAAGATAGCAATGCTGAACTCGATTTGCTCTTCCCGCAAGAAGCAGGCAAACCCGTCCATTAAAGCTACAGAATTAGATGTCATATGGCCGAGGAAGACCCCAAAATACGTCAGGATTTGGCAAACCTCACGCTATAGGGGAAGTCGGATGCCTGCAGCAAAGTTAGATATAGGAATGACGAGCTCCCCTTCCAAGAGGTCATTGATTTTCTCCTCCTCCCCAGGTCGCCTCGCTACAACCCGCGAGCGAGCCCTATCAGCTCGCGTCTGCCCGAGAGGAAAGCAAGTTGAGTCGGCTCACGCCTGCCTATGGAGGGAGTAGGCGAGCCGGACAGATTGCTCAAATTTTCCTATGAAAATCTAACAGTAATGAGCAGCATAAATAATATACAAACATAAGCCCGTCATCGGGCGATCCATTTTTAACAAAGAAAAAGTTTGGTACTCAAGAAAAGAAAACATTAAATGGCGTGGTTAGGACAAGCAAGCCGATCTAAGAGATAGGTGTGACCCAGGCCTACTGGCTGGCGGCGAAGAAGGTGTTGGTGGTTCAGTATTGAATCCACTTCTATCTACCCCGTCATCGCATTCCAGAAAGAGGAGGTAAGCGAGGGTAATAATACTCGCGAACCACCAGCAGTTGCCACTGAGCCAGGTCGACCTTCTTCATGGCATGTCTGAGCCACTTCTTTTCTCGCATAGTGTCTTATAACCAAATTGTGGGCGCCTCAAGCCCTCCAGGACAGCAAAACACTCCTCTGCCTCCGCCTTGTCTTCATCAACCCTATCACAGACCACTTGTAGCATCAAGGACTGTTTCTGGAATAGCTGAGTCACCCACCTCTTCGTCTTCTCGCCGTCTCGTTCATCGCCCACATATTCTGAGATGTACTCCGCATAATGGAGAGGCGAGTACAGCTCGCTGAGGTCATTGTCAGATGACGAGATGGCATTGAATCTTGTAGAAATAAGGGTCAGAAAAGGTATACAGAAAGTCGCAAGAAAGTAAGCGCACATACTCACCCAGGTTTAGCACGTCCCCGGTGCTGGCACGCGGGCTGGAAGTCCCCGGTCGGCACTGGAATAGCTCCCCTTCAAGAGTCGCGAAAGATTTTCCAAACTCGGGGAAGGTCGTCGATCACGGAGCCAGCAAAGGACGATCGATCGCTCCTAGGGTAGTGTTTGCGATATCAAAATCATAAGGGGAGAAGGGGAATCTATTTGAAAACAAAGGCGAGGGGCCGAGAACTCACTAATTGCTAGAGGAGCGGCATGGACCGCAGGAAGGGCATGCCACAAAGTTAAGGGGCTGACAACCCGCTCAGATATGTGCGTGGATGAGTGCCACAACTCCATCTCCACGCCTCCTTACTCGCGAGGCATCACTTGGGAAAATGGAGAATTCAAAGATGGAATAACAGCAACATCAACTAACCTGCCCGCATTCCTAAGGGGTGCCCTCAGTACAGGCTGACAAACTAGATGCAGAGGCACCGTTCAGGGGAGACCGCCGGATCATCTTTGCCTTCTTCGGCCTAATGATGGGACGAAGCGGCCCCCATGCCAACTAAGGGGTAGCGTTAATGACCTGCGCTCGCGTTCCTTCCCTCGCAGCTTCTAGGCGATCTCGCATTTATTCCGATATAGGCATCGTTCAACTACAGTAGTTTGTCAGAGAAAGGGAAGCAGAAGAACTATGAATTCCCTTGAGCCTGGTGGTGTATATATAACAAGGATGTGGGCCCCACCAAAAGATTCCCTCCAATTCAGCAGTAACTCACCGAACACGTGGGGTTGGATGTTTCATTCCGAGCTTTTGCAAAGATCAAAACGAGCGGGGATTGTGTACAACCCAGTGTTCGCTAAGTGGGTCCACCAGGCTAGGCAAGCGAGCCAGGACAACTATCCCACATCAGTGTAGTAGGCGGGCGAACCCAAATGGCCAGCCTGCTCATGCCAACCATGGCGAGCAAGCCGTATAAGCTAGCTACACCAGCCCGCGCCCGCCCAAGTAACCTCTACCGGCTCGCGCTCGCCTAATGAGAGAAGGAGAGCTGTAGGAGCCAGGCTGTGTCTTCTAAGTTAAGAGGCGAGTTGATACCATTTTCTTTAGCGTTGAGTTTATTTTAGCGTCTCAACGCCTTATATTCCTTGAATTTGAGTGATGCGAGTGCACTCAGCGCCTTCAATTCCTTGGCGTTTAGTAAAGCTTGTGCTCTAAACGCCTTCAGTTCCTTAGCATTGAGTGAAGCTTGTGTTATGGACACCTTCTATTATTGGTTCAAGAAATGTGTGAGACCCTTCCTGAATAGTTTTGCCCAGGGGGCAAAAGGGATATCGCCTAGGAAAGGCCAGGGGGAGAGAGGCACGAAAGGTCTTACCCGTGTTAAGCAGTTGTTCTTCAGATCTCGCATTCGCCACGGGGGGATATCGTAGAGGCGAGTGCCTGGATGATCTAGAACTCTCCCCTTTAGGCGAGTGGTTCCCCTATGGACCACTCACCCAGTGCGATCCATAGGTAATATTAACCGGATGCCCTTGTAGGGTTGCAATCAGCCTTCCATAATAGCGGAGTTTTGTTGTTGGCAGACCATTTTTGGCTGCATATAACCATTCAGAACTAAGGATTTATGCTATTTGCAGGCCAGGTTGTAAAAACTATAAATATGTCCAAGGTGGTACCTCAGGACAGGGGCTTTTCAAGCATTCCAGTTCTCTTTCTCTTTAATCTTCTAGTGCTTTCTAAGGTGACCTTAGCTCAGTACAGGCTAAGGAGGGGAAGCACTCTAAGATCTTCTGGGTGTGTGGTGGGACCTCTGTGCTAGAGCTTTGGGTTAGTTCTGAGCTTTAAGTCTTCGATCAGTCAAGTTTGTTGGGCAAAGTAAGTGTGCAATCATCCCTTCCCCAAGGTTTCGAACTCAACAAGCAGCTGGTTTACGGTTTCAACATATGGGAGAGCTGAAGTGTTCTTAGGACTTTAAGTGAAACAATCTGACGATTGAATTTTATTCTCTCAGAATAAGTTCACCAAAGAATTACTTAAGAAATTTAGAATGGAGAACACAACATTGATGTGGACTCCAATGGGTTCAACTATGTCTCTATACAAGGACGAGAAAAGAAAACCTTTTGATGAAACCATTTATAAAAGCATAATTGGGTCCTTGCACTATCTTACTGCAAGTAGACCCGACAAAATGTTTTCTACATACGTGTGTGCTAGATTTCAGGTGAACTCTAAGGAATCTCATTATGTCGCTGCAAAGAGAATTTTGAGATACCTTAAGGTTACACAAAATCGTGGCTTATGGTACCCAAGAAGTAATGATGTCGAGCTAATTTGATTTTAAGATACAAATTTTGTAGGTAGGAGGGATAATAGTAAAAGCACTTTCGGGAAGTGCCAATTTCTCAAAAGAAGGCTTACTTTATGGAGCAGCAAGAAGAGAAATTGTATGGAAACTTCCACTGCCGAGACCGTGTACTTCTCAGCTTTTAGTTGTTGCGCACAGCTTCTCTGGATCAAGATTCAGCTAAAAGATTACAAATTGAAATTCAAGGAGATTCTGATGTTTTGCGACTCCTCCAGTAGGATAACAATCCCAAATAATCCAATCTCTAACTGTCGGACAAAGCACATCAAAATTAGATATCATTTCATCTGGGAGCATATGGAGAATAGGGAAATAACTCTCAGTTATTTCCCGACGGATTTGCATGTCACAGATATTTTCATGAAGCCACTAGATGAGGCCAAGTTCCCATTTCTCAAAAATGAAATGGGCATGATAAACAAGGACTCTTGAATATGTAAGACCCCATTTTTTTTATTTTTAAACACCAGGGTCTTAGGCCCAAAACCGCCTCTTTGCGGTGACACCTTCACGCCCTGAAGGGTCATCACCGCGAAACGCCGATTCTGTCGGCCGATTCGATCACAGAAAAGAAACCAAAGTAGAGTAAACACAAGTGAGGTAAAACCTCTAACCAAAAGTCCACAATAAAAATCACATCAGAGTAATAATATCTCCATGAAGGGAGAGTCCACAAAATATAAATGTACTGAAAATAAGGGCTTAAGCCCGATACATCAAATCCTCACTACATAGTCACTCAAGCAGAAGCAAAATAAAACACTACTAAGGTCAGGGAATCACAGTCCCAGCTGACTGAACTCCTGAGCTCGACTGCCCTATCTCCAAACAGGCAGACCTCTGGGCCTCTCCTCCACACTGGGCTCCACGATCCCCTAAATGATGTTGTCCGAAAATTGTTAGTCTATAAGACTAAGTCCTATCATCCCCCACCCATTCCCCCATGGCTCCTAGGAACTGAGTGTGGAGGAAGAAAGGAAAGGACATGAAGGTGGAGAATAAATCAAGTAACAGATGACGGCGAACCTATGCTAGCAGTTCTATGAGTATAATGGCAGTAAGTGAAATATTAGAGTAACCTTAACTTATATGAGAACGCATAAGCTAAGGGATCTTTTGCAAGGCTCCCATCATATAAAAAGTTCCATACCAATTTATACGATGGGGTGTCGGTTTATAAGTGAACAATATTTATCATAGGAATATAACCATAACTTATGAGCAAGCCTACGCAAGCCCATAAGCTAAGGGGTCTTTTTGCAGGTCCTATTGTATAAAGCATCCCATACCTCTTTATACAATAGGTGTCAGGTTTAAATGCAATGCTTTTGCTATGAAATGCAGTTATGCCATGATATGAACATGCGAGTGCAACTCACCCACCTGACTTTGTGTACACAAACATTTAGTTCCCCCTTTCTGGAGCCGAACCTCCAAGGATAACTCCGTAGTGGTAGACGGAAGCAGTGGGTTGGACCTCTCCAAACTCTAAACCAGTAATTGCACTACTAGACATACCTATCGTACTCCTCAACGCTGGTGCACAAAGAAGACTCCTGCGTACTCTTGCCGGCTAGAGCACCTGACTTTATTTGGCCAAGTGCTAAAGAACACTTGCCGAGTCCACGTAATTGTGTCGGTGCATTGACCCTCCAATACTGAAGACCCACCACCTTTCCTCTTATGCAAATGCTGTAACACCCCGAAACTCAAAAGAGGGACGGGTGATGTTTTAAGCCCAGTTTGGTTTTTGGAGCAGGTGTCACGGGCGTGTCACGGGCGTGTCACGGGCGTGTCACGGGCGTGTCACGGGCGAGCGTGTCACGGGCATGTCACGGGCGTGACACAGGCGTGTTCGGCCTCGGCTCGTGCGGTCGACGCTTTGGCAGTCGACGCTAGTCGAGTTGTAGAACACGGCCTAGGACACGGGCGTGTCCCAGGCCGTATCACTCCAGGGATTCTGCAAGTGTGGTATACGGGCCGTGACACGGGCACAAACACGGTCGTGTCAAATTTGACACGGGCGTGTCTGATGCCGTGTCACAAGGCCGTGTACCTCTCTGACTGCGAAATGTTGGTCGATTGCACACGGGGGGCGTGACACGGGTCCCGACACGGGCGTGTCGCGGGTGACACAGGCGTGTCAGAGGGCGTGTCAGAGGCCGTGTCAAAGGCCGTGTGCTGGTTTTTTGACTCGATCAAGACGGGGAGTGGGTAACACGGCCTGGCACACGGCCGTGTTGCAACCCCTGTTCGGCCCAGTTTTTGTGATTTTAGGCCGAATCATGGCCGTCCGTTTCTTTGATTGAGATCCAACGGCTGGGGGCTAGGTCTGAGGGATTAAACTCGGGATTAGGGTTTGAAACCCTCACTTTTCTCCTATCTTTATCTCTCTTGAGTCTAGAGAGAAGGGAGAGCAAGGAGGAGGAAGAAGGCCAAGATCTGGCCGCCGGCGAAGCTTCGTAGGTCCATTTCGCGAACGGAGTTCAGATCCGCGAAGGTGGGAGCGTTGCGGTGGTGTTCAACCGAGCAAATCTTCTCCATGGCAGGAAGAGGGGACGAAAGGTAACGACACTTCTCCTCTCGGTTTTTAGGATTTAGGATGCATGAATAGCATCCCCTTCCTTTCGTATTTTGAGCGTCGAATCTCTCAAATGAGAGGGATTCGTGTAGCCTAGGATCAAGAGGAACCTCCGGGTTGAGTATGTTCATCCCGGCATGCTTTGCATTAGAGATCCGCTCCGTTAGCGGATTAGGCATTGTGGGTGATGCCGTGGTCGCGACCGTTAGTCCGACCCGATGATGTTGCATAGCGAGCTTCAGGGATTCGGTAGAAATCCGTTGCGGCAATACGCCGTTGTATGTTTGTGTTTTCCCCCTTATATTTGAGTGAGTACTCGTGATCGGAACCGGACAAGGTTAGCTACTCGTGGTCGGAACTGGACAAGGTTAGCTCCGTGTTGTGCGGTAGATGATTTCCTTGGAGCACGGGAAAGACACGGTGCGAATGGTGATTGGGGTGGGGAAACCTTTGTTTGTGCTGTGCAAAGGCGCGGCTATGTCTCCGTGGTCGGCTGGCTATCCCGTGACGCACAAGTCATGTGGGGGAAGTGTCCCGGCGAGACTAGCCCCTTGTGTGGACTGACGAGAATGTCGAGCGGAGGACAAGCCCGGGCAATGTGGCCATGAGCGGGTGGGGTCCATCAAGGCTTCTTAGAATCGGTCAGTGTGAGACGGAACCCTGACGTGCGAAGTCAGAATGTGCGGGCAAGCCCCGGGGTATATGACCCTTGTGCGGGTGGGGCCTTTTCAAGGTTCCGTGTGACGGCGTGTGTGCCGTTAGGGACATGGTGGTTCCCTTCTGTTTGCGGCTTAAAGCCAATGGGGAAACGGAAGTACCCAGTGTTCGATGTTGTGCTAGATGCATACGAACTAGGGTGCCTTGGGTGAAACCCGGGTTGCATTCATGCTGCATAGTAGGCCCTTTCACTTTGTACAAAACATAGAGAACATGTATGCAGTATGAGACATCCAAGCCTGTTTTACAGCTTTATTATATATACTCTTTTGGTATACGAAGTGCTAACTTGCAGGTGGAGTGGTACCCCGAGGTCCATTAGGGACGGCCAGGAGGAGATGTGTTTGTTACACAGTAGAGGTCAGCCTTTGCTGACCCACGTTACTTCATATCCTTACAGGGCAAGGATATCATATAGGAGCTAGCGCGTCGGGCGAAAAGTCCTAAGCCTCATGAAGTGTTGTTGTGCTTGACTATTTTTCTTTTCCTTGTTTTGCTGATATTGTTTGACTATGTCCGGCTTGCATGCCGAGGTAGCCTAGGGGTGCTTGGCACTTTTATATTTGGACTTATATTGTGTAAGGCCTTAAGGCCATTTGATACTCTTTTGTTAAGTGGATAACTTCTGTCGGTTAATGTTCTGTTTCCGCTGTGTTTGTCTGGAGTTTTGAGATTGGGTAGTTTTCATATCATCTTTTAATACTAAAGCTGTGGCGTCCGTATGTTGTGGGGCCCCGGCCGGACCCATATTATTTCGTCTTTACAGGGGAGGTGTTACGATTTGGTATCAGAGGGAGGTTAGCGTTCCAATGAGAAGATTCGCGGTCGAAAGTATAAGTCGAGTCGCGCATAAGAAGTCATCCACATATGAGTATCGCGGGACCATGAGTGTCCTTGTGTTCGAGTCTTGCAATTAGAGAATGATTTGCGTTTTCTTGCTTGTGTTTAGAGTGCAAGCAACGAGGCTGGGACCTCGAGGCCAGGAGAAGAGCTCTCGGCAAGTAGTGCGACTGCGCAAGGTCCGCTAGGGATGGGGGTCACACCGGCTGACTTCTTCCGTATGATTGCAGAAGCGATGGTGGCGGCCCAAGCTGCAGCGATAGCACAGGTAGCAGCTCCCGTTTCTCAAGTAGCAACTCCTGCTACCCCGGTCACGGCAGTGACCGTGCCGGTTGAGGAAGCCAGGCGGGCAGAGCCGCGGGCCAAGAGAGTGGTTGTCGGGCATGGGGACCAGCAAATGAAGTACTTTCTGAGTTTCCACCCTCCAACCTTGAAGGGAATCGGCACGCCCACAGATGCAGAGGATTGGTGGGCTAGAATTCAGGAGCTTCTGAGGGCGGCAGAGGCGCCAGATGAGAAAAAGGCAGAGTTCGCAGCCTTTATGTTGGAGGGAGATGCCAAGTTATGGTGGGTGAGCCATAGTGGCCGGCAGTTTCTAGGACGCACACCGTCCATCCAGGAGTTTGGGAATGCCTTCCTGAAGAAGTACATTCCCGCCTCAACGAGGTTGTCCCTCCAGAGGCAGTTTCTACATCTGGTGCAGCGAGACAAGTCAGTGGATGAGTATGTTCAGGAATTTACTCGCTTGGGTCGTTATGCACGGACGACCATGGCAGACGATGAAGAGAGGGACAATCTCTTCTATCATGGATTGAGGGAGAATCTAAGACAACCCCTCATATCGATGAAACGTGCGGGTTTCAACGAATTGGTGGAGGCGGCCCGAATTTTGGAGAGTGACATGGAGCGATCCCAGCGTCGCAAGGGTTTCACACCCAAGCAGGGGGAGGAGAAGAAGCCTGCTCAGTCCCATGGAAAGACGGAAGGGAGCCGATGGAAGAAGAAGCCTTCCCCATATAAGTCGGGCGAGAAAAGTAATTGGATGTCCGGAGGGTCACGCTCTAAGGGACCGCAGATGTGTTACAGTTGTGGCAAGCCAGGCTACATAGCAAGATTTTGTACCCAAGGGGGCGCTGAGCAAGAGCCAAGACAGGAGCAAACCGTACGCTTCGGACCCAGTGCAGCAGAGAAGGGGAAAATGGCGGAGTCGAATGCTTCTCGGTTTCAACCAGTGCAGCCATGGGCCTACAACGTTTGGAAACAAGAAGCAATCCGTCAACCTGATGTGGTGACAGGTACGAGAGTTCAACCTGCACCTTAGATTCCTATCTTTCAAACCTTTATGTTTGTTGCATGTGTGTAGGCTTTGTAGTGGTATCTGGGTACCCCGCTAGAGTACTTTTTGATACGGGAGCGTCGCACTCCTTCCTTGCGGAAAGTCTCACCCGGAGGATTGGAGTTGAGACCTTTGCAACGGACTCAGAGTTGAAAGTGCGCATGCCCAATGGGTCGTCTATGACAACCAGTACTAAAGGGCGGATTTGTTGGAGTCTTGAGGGAGTCGACTTCATATTAGTAGCGGCGATCTTGCCGTTGTCCGAGTTCGATGTGATTTTGGGGATGGATTGGCTAGCGGAGCAGCGTGCCAGTATCGACTGTTTGTCCAAGGTGGTAACCCTGAGGAGCATGGGGCATGCAGAAGTCAAGTTTGACGGCCTGCATGGAGTGGCCTGTTCCCTAGTTTCGGCACTTCATCTAGTGCGAGCTATTAACCAAGGGGCTGTAGCTCTAGTAGCGTTGTTGGAGGTTAGCCTTTCCAGGCTGTCTCTTGGAGAAGTGCCCGTGGTGGTGTAGTTTGGAGATGTTTTCCCTGAGGAGCTACCAGGAGCACCTCCTCGGCGGGAGATTGATTTCTCCATCGAATTAGTGCCCGAGGCTAGGACAGTGTCACGACCACCGTTTAGGATGGCACCAAAGGAGTTGGCCGAGCTCAAGGTTCAGTTTTAGGAGCTTTTGGAGCAAGGGTATATCAGGCCCAACTCTTCACCGTGGAGTGCGCCGGTGTTATTTGTAAAGAAGAAGGACGGTAGTATCCGTCTGTGCATAGACTACCGAGAGTTGAACAAATTGACTGTCAAGAATAAGTATCCGATTCCTCGGATAGACGATCTCTTCGACCAGTTGGTGGGATCGGTTGTGTACTCCAAGTTGGACTTGAAGTCCGGGTATTATCAGTTGCGGATTCGTGACGAAGACATACCCAAGACCGCGTTTGGTACGAGGTATGGTCATTTTGAGTTCTCGGTGATGCCGTTCGGGCTGACGAACGCGCCGTTCGTGTTCATGGACTTGATGAACCGAGTGTTTCGTGAATATTAGGACTGGTTCGTAGTCGTCTTTATCGATGACATATTGGTGTATTCCAAGTCGGAAGCGGAGCACGAGTCGCACTTGCGGACAGTGTTGCAAGTATTGAGAGAGAACCAGCTTTATGCGAAGTTCTCAAGTGCGAGTTCTGGTTGGAGAAAGTGGCATTTCTAGGCCACGTGATTAGTGGGGACGGGGTGGCAGTGGATCCAACGAAAGTAGAAGCCATCAGAGAATGGCCAGTTTTGAGGACCGTGGCGGAAGTCCGAAGTTTTCTTGGACTAGCCGGGTACTACCGAAGGTTTGTAGAAAACTTCTCGCGGATAGCTCTACCCCTCACTTCACTAACTCGCAAGGATCAGAAATTTGTATGGACTCAAGAGTGCAATGAGGCGTTTGAAACCCTGAAGGAAAGGCTAATGACGGCGCCGATCCTAAGTCTACCAAAGGGGACCGAAGGGTTCCAGATTTTCAGCGACGCATCCGGATGCGGTTTAGGGTGCGTGTTGGTGCAGCATGGTAGTGTGATAGCTTTTGGGTCAAGGCAGCTGAAGCCTCATGAGAGAAATTACCCCGTCCATGATTTGGAGTTGGCGGCGGTAATTTTTGCTTTGAAGTTGTGGAGGCACTACGTTTATGGTGCAAAGGTGGAGATCTTCACGGACCACAAGAGTCTGAAGTATCTCCTAGATCAGAAGGACCTAAATATGCGGCAGCGTAGGTGGGTCAAGTCCCTTGGGGACTATGAGGTGGCGATTCAGTACACGCCAGGGAAAGCCAATGTGGTGGCAGATGCTTTGAGTAGGAAATACTCGGGGCAAGGAAATTGGATTGAAGCTCACGATGAGCGGTTAAGGTGGGACAGGGAGTCCCTTGGTTTGGAATGTGTGGCAAGAGGCGAGTCTAGCGTGGCTCGACTAAATTGGATTGAGATGCAGAGTGACTTATGCGATCGTATTCAGGAAGCGACTCGTGTAGATGCGGAGTTCCAACCTTTCGTGGAGGAAGCTCTAAAGGGCGAGGGTAGCGCCTGGGAGATGGTTGATGGGATTCTGAGGAAGGGAGGAAGGATTTGTGTACCACAGTTCGGCAAGCTCCGCGAGGAGTTGATGTTTGAGGCCCACTTCACTAAGTACTCCATTCACCCGGGTAGTACAGAGATGTACTTGGACATGAAGAAGTCCTATTGGTGGCTTGGGATGAAGCGGAACGTAGCTTTGTGTGTGAGTCGGTGCCAAACATGTGCCTTGGTGAAGGCCAAATGTCAGAAGCCGGGCGGGTTCTTGAAGCCTCTTCCAATCCCCGAATGGAAATTTGATGACATCTCCATGGATTTTGTGCATGGGTTGCCTAGATCGCAGCAGGGTAATGATGTCATTTGGGTGATTGTGGACCGCTTGACCAAAGTGGCAAATTTCATCCCAAACCGGAAGGAGGACGGTGTGGAAAAGTTGGTGGAGTTGTACGTCCGCAATATTGTACGACTCCATGGGATTCTGAAAAGTATAGTCAGCGACCGGGATGGACGTTTCACGTCTAAGGATTGGCGGTTGGTGCAGAAGAGTTTGGGCACAAAACTCAAGTTCAGTACGGCTTTTCATCCTCAAACCGATGGGCAAACTGAGAGAACGAACCGTACTTTGGAAGGTATGCTAAGGATGTGTACTCTCGACTTCGGCAAGAAGTGGGAGGATCACCTCTTCATGGTGGAGTTTGCGTATAACAATAGTTACCAAGCTAGTATCAAGATGGCGCCATACGAAGCTCTGTATGGGAGGCGGTGCTGAACACCGATGTCTTGGACAGAGGCGGGAGACACCAAGATTTTGGGGAAAGAAGTGGTAGCCGACGCTAGTGAGCTAGTGCGAACCATCCAAGAGCGCATGAAGGTAGCTCAAGATCGGCAGTCGAAGTATTTTAATGCTCGCCACGTGCATGTGGAATTCACTGTGGGCGACTAGGTGTATCTTAAGATCAAGCCGTTCAAAGGCGTTTCGCGAATTCGCCGACTCAAGAAGCTGAGTCTGAGATTTTTGGGACCATTCAAGGTCATCGAGCGAGTGGGAGAGGCAGCGTACCGGTTGGCGTTGTCCACAGAGCTAAGTGGATTGCATGACGTTTTTCACATCTCCGTCCTGAGGAAAGCGTTGTTAGAAGCCAGCGTGGTGATTGAGCCGACGGCGGTGCCGGTAGAGGAAGACTTGAGGACGCGAGTTCGTCCAATCGGGATAGAAGACTCAGAGGTTCGGCAATTGCGGAACAAGGAGGTCAGACTCGTAAAGGTCCGTTGGGACAACTGTGGTTGCGAGGAGCTCTCATGGGAGCGAGAGCAGGCCATGCTGGAGGAGTACCCCGAGCTTTTCTCCTCAGGTACTGTTTAGTTTTGTTTACCTTCCATGTTTTAAATTTTAGGACGAAATTCTTTTAAGGGGGAGAGAGTTGTAACACCCCGAAACTCAAAAGAGGGACGGGTGATGTTTTAAGCCCAGTTTGGTTTTTGGAGCAGGTGTCACGGGCGTGTCACGGGCGTGTCACGGGCATGTCACGGGCGTGACACATGCGTGTTCGGCCTCGGCTCGTGCGGTCGACGCTTTGGTGGTCGACGCTTGTCGAGTTGTAGAACACGGCCTAGAACACGGGCGTGTCCCAGGCCGTGTCACTCCAGGGATTCTGCAAGTTTGGTACACGGTCCGTGACACGGGCACAAACACGGCCATGTCAAATTTGACACGGGCGTGTCTGATGCCGTGTCACAAGGCCGTGTACCTCTCTGAATGCGAAATGTTGGTCGATTGCACACGGGGGGCGTGACACGGGCCCCGACACGGGCGTGTCGCAGGTGACACGGGCGTGTCGGAGGCCGTGTCAAAGGCCGTATGCTGGTTTTTCGACTCGATCGAGACGGCAAGTGGGTAACACGGTCAGGCACACGGCCGTGTTGCAACCCGTGTTCGGCCCAGTTTTTGTGATTTTAGGCCGAATCGTGGCTGTCCGTTTCTTTGATTGAGATCCAATGGCTGGGGGCTAGGTCTGAGGGATTAAACTCGGGAATAGGGTTTGAAACCCTCACTTTTCTCTTATCTTTATCTCTCTTGATTCTAGAGAGAAGGGAGAGCAAGGAGGAGGAAGAAGGCCAAGATCCGGCCGCCGGCGAAGCTTCGGAGGTCCGTTTCGCGAACGGAGTTCAGATCCGCGAAGGTGGGAGCGTTGCGGTGGTGTTCAACCGAGCAAATCTTCTCCATGGCTAGGAAGAGGGGACGAAAGGTAACGACACTTCTCCTCTCGGTTTTTAGGTTTTAGGATGCATGAATAACATCCCCTTCCTTTCGTATTTTGAGCGCCGAATCTCTCAAATGAGAGGGATTCGTGTAGCCTAGGTTCAAGAGGAACCTCTGGGTTGAGTATGTTCATCCCGGCATGCTTTGCATTAGAGATCCGCTCTGTTAGCGGATTAGGCATTGTGGGTGAAGCCGTGGTCGCGACCGTTAGTCCGACACGGTGATGTTGCATAGCGAGCTTTGGGGATTCGGTAGAAATCCGTTGCGGCAATACGCCGTTGTATGTATGTGTTTTCCCCCTTATATTTGAGTGAGTACTCGTGGTCGGAACCGGACAAGGTTAGCTCTGTGTTGTGCGGTAGATGATTTCCTTGGAGCACAGGAAAGACACGGTGCGAATGGTGATTGGGGTGGGGAAACCTTTGTTTGTGCTGTGCAAAGGCGCGGCTATGTCTCCGTGGTCGGCTGGCTATCCCGTGATGCGCAAGTCATGTGGGGAAAGTGTCCCGGCGAGACTAGCCCCTTGTGTGGACTGAGGAGAATGTCGAGCGGAGGACAAGCCCGGGCAATGTGGCCATGAGCGGGTGGGGTCCAGCAAGGCTTCTTAGAATCGGTCAGTGTGAGACGGAACCCTGACGTGCGAAGTCAGAATGTGCGGGCAAGCCCCGGGGTATATGACCCTTGTGCGGGTGGGGCCTTTGCAAGGTTCCGTGTGACGGTGTGTGTGCCGTTACGGACATGGTGGTTCCCTTGTGTTTACGGCTTAAAGCCAATGGGGAAACGGAAGTACCCAGTGTTTGATGTTGTGCTAGATTCATACGAACTAGGGTTCCTTGGGCGAAACCCGGGTTACTTTCATGCTGCATAGTAGGCCCTTTCACTTTGTACAAAACATAGAGAATGTGTATGCTGTATGAGACATCCAAGTCTGTTTTACCGCTTTATTATATATACTCTTTTGGTATACAAAGTGCTAACTTGCAGGTGGAGTGGTACCCCGGGGTCCGTTAGGGATGGCTGGGAGGAGATGTGTTTGTTACACAGTAGAGGTCAGCCTTTGCTGACCCACGTTACTTCATATCCTTACAGGGCAAGGATCGCATGCAGGAGCTAGCGTACCGGGCGAAAAGTCCTAAGCCTCATGAAGTGTTGTTGTGCTTGACTATTTTTCTTTTCCTTGTTTTGCTGTTGTTGTTTGACTATGTCCGGCTTGCATGCCGAGGTAGCCTAGGGGTGCTTGGCACTTTTATATTTGGACTTATATTGTGTAAGGCCTTAAGGCCATTTGATACTCTTTTATTAAGTGGATAACTTCTGTCGGTTAATGTTCTATTTCCGCTGTGTTTGTCTGGAGTTTTGAGATTGGGTAGTTTTCATATCATCTTTTAATACTAAAGCTGTGGCGTCCATATATTGTGGGGCCCCGGCCGGACCCATATTATATGGTCTTTACAGGGGAGGTATTACAAATGCAATAGTTATGAATCCAGTTTTCGAGCTAGAGCTCGTCGGACTATCCCGTCTGTCTCAATCACCAACCAAGCCAAATCACACTGGGCCAACTTGCCCATCTCCAAAACCCCCAGGGCATCATCCCATATGATCAAACCTAGTATTCCGAGACATCAAGGTGAGTGAAAGTGAATCTCTAATTATGCTAGTTACTCTTGCAAATTTGTTTGCCTACAGTTTAGGTTTGCCCAGGAATGCCCCTGGTATAACCCGTGAAGGGCCCTCAAAAGGTACTATGAACTATGATGGTAGCTGTTGCACGCTAGGGTTCGAAGAAAATAAATGCAACCGAACTAGCAACCCGATGAGGCAAGTATACCTATCGAATTGTAGCTAGGGGACACAAGTGTCGTATTGAAATCCGGGAACTGTTGGCTATGCTTACTCGCACGAACGTTATTATCTTATCGACGAAAAAATTAGGGTTTAGAGAATCTAATTGAGATTAAGGAAATAAAACTAATGCTAGAAAGAGAGCTATTACAATTAATTAAAGAGCATACGAAAATTGATTACTACGAAGGGTTGAAAATATGAAATGGAAATGCACTCGATCAAGAATCACCTCGGCTAAAGACGATTAATAAAATGCGATAAAAATCTAAACTTAATAGGATAAAGGTCCTTGACCGTGGAGGTTCCTAAAGCTTGAACACGCTTCTCTCGAAGTCGTGCCCAACTGACTTTTGTAAGGTCCGACCGACTCTCGTCTAAATCGGAGGCCTAAAACTCGCTTTACGCGGTGAACCCCACTATTGGATTTTACTCCAATCCGGGAGATTTGGACGTCTGCCTCTCTCAAGGGGTGCGTACAACTCCCTTTACTCTTGAATGCTCACTTCATTCTATCAGCCTCTCGGCTAGCCCAGAATGAAAGTAAAGGTGGAGGGTATATATCGATAATATACCTCCAGCCCGTGATTAATCAAGAGTAATTCAAGGCCCTAACCTAAAAAAGAAAAGATTAATTAAAACATCATAACTTAATCGCTCAAACCTCGGATCATCAAGATCGACTAAAAGGAGGATTAGTTAATCATAATGGAGTGGAGGAGGGGGGATGAGTAGTAAAGCATAAAAAGAACACAAGCTAAACAAAGAACACTTCTTTTCATAAAAAGGGGCAAGTTACACTAGTGAAATTGAAATTACAAGTGCATGAATTAAAGTCCTATTCTGGCCCTACAAGTAGCACTTAGAAAGAGCAATATTACAACAAAAGCTAAAACAATCTAAGATTAAACTAGGGTAAAACAAAAATTACAAAGAGAGGGAGAGAAAGTGAGAGAGAAAAAGCATGAAAAAGATCAAGAACCAAAGGGGCAGCACCTCCCCCACTCAACCAAAGCTTGCTGAAATGGAAGGGGGGTCTCAATTTATAGAAAAAAATCTCGAGTTGGTCACGCCCTCCGACACACCCGAGGGGGGGGGGGGGCGTGTCTTGGGGCGTGACAGTACTATGTTGACCTCGGGCTCTGGACTCTGGCGGGAAGGATCATTGCCTCTGTACGTCGGTGGTCACGCCCTAGGTCACGCCCGTGTAGGGGGGGCGTGACACTCACGTCATGTCGAAATCATTGGTCGGAAATCCGTCAGCCGTCGGAAAAGTTGATGTCACGCCCCAGGTCATGCCCGTGACGGTGGGCGTGACAGTACTGTTGCGTGCTGTGGCGGAATGACATTTAATGCGGCGGCAGGCTTTGCGGTAGAGGGCGACACGCCCATGGTCATGCCTGGTGACACGCCTAGGGAGGGCGTGTCAAGGGGGCGTGACAGCGGTTTTGTTAGTTTTACTGTCCCTTCCAGCAGGAGTCCTCAGGATCGGGTGACACGCCATAGGTCACGCCCAGGGAGGGCGTGACAGGGGGGCGTGTCAGGTCATTTTTGGCCAATTTTCTGAAAACCTGCAAAAAGACAAGAAAAGTCAGTGGCAATAATATTTACATAAAAATTATAAAAAATAAACTAATAATAGACATGATTTGTACAATATAAAATAGAAAATACGATAATAGTTTAGGCTACAAAACGTATTATTAAATTCCCCCAAGCTTAAGCTTTGCTTGCCCCCAAGCAAAAATATAAAAACTAGAAATTTATAAAAAGGACTAATCAAAAAGTTTTAATTATGCCTACACAAGTACTATGCGAAATTTTAAGTAGGGAAAAGGTGAAATGTAAGTCTAAAACAATTATTTAGGTATGGTCAAACTTTTATAAACTTTACTCAATAAAAACAAATCATCCAATGTTGGTACCCTAGTTTGATTTGAGTTTAGTCCTCTCCTTTTGTCCCTTGACCCAAGAAATATCTATGGTTAATGGTTAGTGGTCTAGCTGTAGAGTCCTCACTTTTCCAGATGATGAATTTGGTTAAGTAGTTTCTCGTTCGACTATAGTCGAACGCCACTCGACTATTGTCGACTGACTGTTCGACGATCGTCTATCAGTTGCTCGACGTTCTGTCTGCGAGGATAGTTCGACTATCGGGTGATAGTTCGACTATCTGTCTGCTTTGATAGTTCGACTATCTGATAGCTCGACTATCTGTTGATAGTTCGACTATCTGTGCTGCGTTGATAGTTCGACTATCTGTTGATAGGTCGACTATCTGTTCTCGCTTGGTAGTTCGACTATCTGTTGACAGTTCGACTATCTGTTGATAGTTCGACTATCTGTTTCGCTTTGATAGTTCGACTATCTGTTGATAGGTCGACTATCTGATAGCTCGACTATCTTCTGATAGTTCGACTATCTGCTGTGATGGTTCGACTATCTCCTTTGATAGTTCGACTATCTGGATCGTTCGACTATCTGTCCGATAGTTCAACGATCTCCGTGCGTCGGTCGACGATCTCCGAGGGTCGTTCGACGTTTTCTGTCTGCCTTTATATTTTGTATTTATTTATTATATTTAATTAATTAATACATTATCTGGCATATCTTTTCAGTTGTTTTATGATAATATTTCCAGGCAATATCTGCTCCATCCTTTTTGCCTGAGTAAAATCTTTTCAGATAAAGTTGTTTGTCTTATTAGCTGACATTGTATTTTACTTTATCTGCTGTCAGTCCTTTATAGCCGTTAGACTGAAAAGTCTTTCTTCTGCTATAAAGAGTTTGTTTCTGATGTGACTTTATTTAGTACTTTATTATCAGATTGCTTCCTGCAGCTTCTTTGAAAAAGGTTTATCCCTTTTATAGAATGTTTTGCTGCAGAGATCGTTTGTCTTTTTGATATTTACAGCCCAGGTCTCAAGTTTCAGTAGAAGACAAGCAATTCAAATTGAAGAGAGCCGTTGCTTGTTGCTGATATAAAAAGGATCCTTTGAAGAAGGATTCAAGCTAGCTAACTAGTTACCCAGTTGTTCACTTAAGCATTCAAGCCTTCATCAAGATCAAGTCTTCTGCTCTCAGCAATACTCATCTAACTGAGAAGTGTTAAGCTCTTCTACTCTTCTTCAACCTGAGTTCTCCTGCTTCCAGGAAGATTCAAACTCAGAGTTCTTTTGAAGAAGAAGAAGAAGAAGACAGCTGCTTGAAGATTTCTATTTTATTATTTATTATCTTCATGTAGTTTTTCCTTCAGATCTTTCTGAAGAGTTTCCTGCACTGAAGCAAGACTTCACCTGGACATCTTTGAGCCAGGGGGAGCCTTGATTCTTTAGAGCTTTCTAGCTCAGTGCAAGTTTTTGTGCTTCTCTAATCTATTGTAAAATAGAGAAGACATCTTAACCTTCTTTCCCCCTCCTGTACAGGTTTATTACTCCCTTCAAAAGTATCCCTTGGTGGCAGGGCACCTGATCAAAAACTTGTGCTTGGTTTTTAGACACCTAATCAAAAGTCTAAAGGGTTTCTGGATCTACCTGAAGCAGATCCTGTTGGTGGCAGGGCACCTGATCAAAAACCTGAGTGGATTCCTACCTTGTTGGTAGAAGAGTGGACGTACCCAAGTTGTTTGGGGAACCACTATAAATTCCTTGTGTCGTCTGGATTGCCTTGTTTAATTCCTGTATTGTGGCTGTGAATAGATATAACTAGGTTGCTAGTTGCTGATTAGGATTTCCAAGCCTTAACTGTAATTACAGTTAGCTTGAGTTTGTGCACCTCACTTGTGTTAGGCTATAGGGTTAATTCCATATCTATAATCTTTTCATTCTGCTTTTCACTCCAAGGGAGTTGGGTAGACCATTAAGTTTTGTCTAGTGTAAAATTTGATAACTCTATTCACCCCCCTCTAGAGTAGTATCTATCCCTTCACTTTCAATTGGTATCAGAGGGAGGTTGACTGACTGAATAGGCTAACACCTAAGTCACAAGATCCTGATAGATACCAAAGCTTATAGATATTCACTATCATGGCCCAGTCCAAGGATTATTCTAGCACCAGACCTCCAGCATGCAACTTAGCTAAGTTTGGCATCTAGAAGGCAAGGATAAAATTATATATGAATTCTATTGATGAAAGCATCTTTGCTTCTATTTTGTCAGGTCCCCCAAGAGCACCTGCTGCTGCCACTGCCTCATCATCAACTGATATGAGTGCAGTGCCTCCTCCAGATTACAATGATGAGTACAAGAAGGCCAAGATAGCAGATGCCAAGGCAATGAATATACTGGCTCAAACAATGTCTGATGAGGTATTCCAGAAGGTAGCTGACTGCTCTTCAGCAAAAGCTATGTGGGATACACTGAACTAGATTGTAGCTGATTCAGCTGATGAATGGAAGGACAGAAGGTCCAACCTTATCGCACAATATGAGAACTTCAAGAAAACTGATGCTGAATCAGTTGAAGCCATGTACACCAGGTTCAGCTCAATCATCAATGAGCTGAGGACCCATGACAAGGACATATCATTGACAGAGGTCAATGATAAGATTCTTATGTGCTTCCCTAGCACATGGGATTTAAGGATCTGGCCCATCAAGGAAGCCAGAAGTACAAATGAGATCTCAACTGAAGCCCTTCTCGGCAAGCTCAAATCTTTTGAGCAAGTGCTGAAGACAAGGGAAGCAGAAGCAGAAGCAAAGACCCCTACTCCAACAAGAAAAGAGCAATCTCTAGCTCTTAAGGCTGCTGATGCTTCTGAAGGCAGCCAATCAAATGAGGAACTAATGGCATTGTTTGCCAAGAGGTTTCTCACGATGGGGAGAAAGGAATTCAGAAAGAAGTCTTCACGATATGAAGACAAACCAAGGTATGACCGTTCACCTGCTAAAGAAATTATATGTTATGGTTGCAGGAAGCCTGGACACATCTTACCAGAGTGTCCAGAGGAGAAGAACAAAGACAAGAGGAAAGAAAAGGAACAGCACAGGAAGCACTCCAAGCCATCCTCCTACAAGAACAAGAAAAAGGAGAGAGGTTTCATTGCTGAAACCTGGAGTGATTCTGATGAAGAATCTTCCTCCTCTAGCTCCAGTGAGGATGAGGAAGAGAAGAAGGCAAAGGAGGTTTGCCTGATGGCAATAGATGCCTGCAGCAATCATTCAGCTGCAGAGAGTTCAGATTCAGATGAAGAGATGCCAACAGAAGATGAGGTACTATCTTCTTAGGACTTCACTTCTAAAGAATTTAAATTAGATTTTAAATCTTTATGCTTAGATTTGATTAGCTCAGAAAAGGAGATAAAAGAACTTAGAAATAAGTTAGCTGACTCATAATTAATTGTTACAGAAAACATTAGGTTAAAGGAAGATCTCACTACTTGTAGTGAAGAAATTAAATTTCTTAAAATGGAGTTAGCTAAGTCTAAGAGGTTAGAAGAATCACTTAATGGTAGAAGCCTTAAGCTGTTAGAGATTACCAGCATGACTAACACTAGGTCAGGTAATGACAAACTAGGCTTAGGAGCTTCTCCAAGTGAACCCCCAGTTATTCTTAAAAATAATCTTTCAACTCCAGTGAACTTCATTTCAGCTAGTGGAATGAAGAACACTGAGCAAGTAAACCAAGTTAATAAAACTTTAAATAAGGCTAAGAGAGAGAAAAGAAAGAAATTTTTTAAAGAAATGCAAAGAGCGTCGAACGCCGCTCGACGATCGGAAGCTCAATGGTCGAACGAAGCTCGACGATCTGAGCGCCCATCGTCGAACGTCGATCGACGTTTTCAAGATGATTTTCAAAATCATCATCAGTACCATAGAAACCTAAATGAAAATAGAAACCCTAGGTTTGTTGACCCATCATCTGCATGGAGAATCCCACCTAGGAGATCTCACCCATTAGGTTATCACCCTCAGCCTGCATTTTCATTTATTTCTAGCTTTTCTTATGTGAAAAACAAGGGACCCAAGGTTACCTGGGTCCACTCTGTCTAAATAAATGTCTTGCAGGTGAAGGCCTATCCAATCACTCAAAATAAGTGGTATTTGGATAGTGGATGCTCTAAGCATATGACAGGAAATAAAGATAATCTGTCAAAATTCAAAGCTAAGCTCGGCCCAAAGGTTATCTTTGGAGATTCCAGCTGTGGTCAGACAGAAGGCTATGGCAGGATTACAATTGGAGATGTTACTTTCAAGAGAGTTACATATGTGACTGGACTGAAGCACAATTTAATCTCAGTCAGCCAGCTATGTGATGCTGGCTACCAGGTTTCATTTTCTAACTCCTCTTGCAATATTACTTTAAACAATAATATTGTTTTAGTAGGCATTAGAATAGGTAATATTTATTTAGTAGATTTCAATTCATCTCACTCTGAAATCTGTCTATTTAATGAAGTAACAATTAATAATAATTCTTTGTGGCATAAGAGGCTTAGTCATGTTAACCTTAAAAATATATCTAGGTTATCTAAACACAACCTTGTTAGAGGTTTACCTTCTTGCCCCTACAAGAAGGAGAGCCTATGCAAGGCTTGTCAGCTAGGCAAGCAAACTAAGAATTCTTTTAAATCTGTAAATAAAAGTGATTCTCCTAGAATCCTGTACCTATTACATTTGGACCTTTTTGGCCCAATAAATGTACAGAGTTTAGGAGGGAAGTATTACACCTTAGTAATTGTAGATGACTTCTCTAGGTTCAGTTGTGTTTTCTTTTTGAGAACTAAGGCTGATAACTTCAAAGCCCTTACAGACTTTCTACTATGTGTGCAGACTGAGTACTCTACTCATGTGGCCTTGATCAGAAGTGATCATGGTACTGAGTTTGACTCTCTTCTCATGCAAGAATTCTGTGAGAGAGAAGGTATCAAACATAGTTTCTCAGCTCCTAGAACTCCCCAACAAAATGGGGTAGTTGAAAGGAAGAATAGAACACTCATTGAAGCTGCTAGTACATTGTTGGCAGATGCTAATATGCCTCTCTCATATTGGGCAGAAGCTGTTAGCACAGCCAATTATGTCTTGAATAGAAGTCTGATACACAAGCTTAAGTGTAAAACTCCTTATGAGTTGCTTAAAGGAAAGAAACCTAAAATTAATTATTTTAGAGTATTTGGTTGTATTGTTTATATTCATAATAACAATAAAGAATATCTTAGGAAATTTGAAGCAAAAGCTTCAATGGGAATCATGCTTGGATATTCCCAAGTAAGCAAAGCTTATAGGGTTTATAACAAATCAACCTGTAAAATTGAGAAATCTGTGCATGTATCTTTTGATGAGTCTCAGATGTTTTACAAGGAGAAAGAAAATTCTCCTTCCTCTAGTTCATTGTAGGTACCTGATGCCACTCAAGAGATTCTTCAACTATCAACTCTTCAGATCACTGAATCAGACAGTGATGAAGACATTGCAGAAGCTGTTGTTGTACCACCAACAGTAGATCAAATTCCTCCTGAGGAATTAATCCCAACTGTTGCTGAAGATCACATCTCACCTGCTGATATTGTCACACTTAGAGATCACCCCACATCTCAAGTGATTGGAGACATATCAGCTGGTGTTCAAACAAGACATCAGCTAAGACAGGATGTGATGCATGCTTGTTTCCTCTCACAGGTTGAGCCCCTCACCTTTAAAGATGCAGAGCTAGATCCCCACTAGATCATTGCTATGCAAGAGGAACTTAATCAGTTTGAGAGATGTAAAGTTTGGACTTTGGTTCCAAGACCTAAAGGTCAACTGATCATAGGCACCAAGTGGGTGTACAGAAACAAGTTGGATGCAAATGGAATTATTGTAAGGAATAAAGCAAGGCTTATAGCTCAGGGCTACAGACAGGAGGAAGGTATAGAATATGACCAAACCTTTGCTCCTGTTGCAAGGCTAGAAGCAATAAGGATCTTCTTGGCCTATGCAGCCTACATGAAGTTTAAGGTGTTTCAAATGGATGTCAAAAGTGCATTCCTGAATGGTGAGCTTAAGGAAGAGGTGTTTGTTGAACAACCACCAGGGTTTGTTTCTTCAACTCATCCCTCTCATGTTTTTAAGTTGCAGAAAGCTCTATATGGACTAAAGCAAGCTCCCAGAGCCTGGTATAAGACTCTAGCTAGTTTCCTTTTAGAGCACAACTTTACTAGGGGAGTAGTTGATAGAACCCTTTTCGTCAAGCATCACAAGGACACAATTCTGTTAGTTCAGGTGTATGTAGATGATATTATATTTGGCTCCACTGATCCCAAACTTTGCAAAAGGTTCTCTGACCTGATGCACTCTAAGTTTGAGATGAGTAGTATGGGTGTGCTGTCTTACTTTCTTGGTCACCAAGTTAAGCAAGATGCTGATGGTATCTTCATCTCCCAATCCAAATATGCCAAGGAATTGGTAAAGAAATTTGGGATGGCTGATGCTTCAGCAATGCCTACACCTATGGCTACTAATGTAGTTATTGATTCTGATGATCACGGCAAACCAGTTGATCAAAAGAATTATAGGGCCATTGTTGGTTCCCTATTATATCTAACTGCAAGTAGGCCTGATATAATGTTTGCTACATGCCTTTGTGCTAGATTCCAGGTCAACCCCAAGGAATCTCATCTGATTCTTCTAAAGAGAATCCTGAGATACCTGAAGGGATGTCCAAATCTAGGACTTTGGTACCCAGCTGAGTCAGAATTTGAATTAATTGGATATTCTGATTCTGACTATACTGGTTGCAGAGTTGACAGGAAGAGCACCTCAGGAACTTGTCAGTTCCTGGGAGAGAGATTGGTCTCTTGGTTCTGTAAGAAGCAGGCTTCTGTCTCAACTTCAACTATAGAGGCTGAATATATAGCAACTGCTAGTTGTTGTTCACAGATCCTGTGGATTCAAAACCAGCTTGTGGATTATGGTTACTCACACAAGAATACCAAAATCATGTGTGATAGTACCAGTGCTATCTCAATTGCACAAAATCCAGTGCACCACTCTAGAACGAAGCACATTGAGATTCGGCACCATTTCCTAAGAGATTGTGTGGAAAAGAACAATATTTGTCTTGAGTTCATATCCACTGAGTTTCAGAGAGGTGATATATTCACCAAGCCCTTAGATGAACAGAAGCATCTATTCTTTTTAGTTCAACTAGGCATGATCAATGGACGAGACTAAGTGTGACTATATCTGCCTATACCTGCTTGAAGATCGTCGAACGATGATCGAAGATCGTCGAACGGATCAAGCCTATCGTCGACCTCTGGTTAATGATAGCTTATCTGCTTGAAGATCGTCGACCGGCATTCGAAGATCGTCGAACAGGTCGAGCTTATCGTCGATCTCTGGATGACGACAGCTTGTTGTTTGAGAAGCCAGAAATAGTCGAACGATGGCTCGACTACTCTGCTTCTGGGCCGATCGTCGAACGATCGTTCGACTATCGGGTCTAGTATCTTTTTAATAGATCGACTATCTCCTGTCTAATATAAAGCCGATAGTCGACCTAGGTTAAAAGATATTTTGTTTTATCGTCGATGGAGCGTGACTTTTTGCATTTTGTCTTCCCTCTTGCGATTTTCTGCCGCTTCGTCCCCTTCGTCTTCTCCGTCTTTCTCGCGTATTCTCCAGCAATTCAATGGCGATTTCTCCCGCAGTGCTAGCCGTTGTAAAGTTCGATGCAGGCTTCAGCGTCGATTTTGACGCTTTCAGTTGCTGTGAAGCAGGGATTGTAGAAATTCTGCAGTTGTGCCGAGATCAAGGTCTAGAAAGATTAATGTCTACAAGGATAAAGTTAAATGTCCCCGAGATCAAGGAATGGGCTTTCACTTCGTCATCTTCTGACGATTCGATGACTGACACCATCGGCAGAGAAGAGGTAATTTTAACTCCGGCCGTTCTGACTGATGTTTTTGGATTAATAAATGGTGAAGAAGATTATGAGCAAGATGCTCAAGAGTTTGGAAGGATGCTGACTGAGCTGGGACATGCGGAGGGCATTCCCACGAAGCTGCTCAAGGTCAATTTTCCCTTTAAGATTAAATTTCTCGCTGAGTTAGTTGGAAAAGTGCTCCTTGGAAAGCACTCTGCTCATGACAATATAACAAGGCAACAATTTGCACTGATGTGTGCAATTGTTAATCAGAAAAGGATTGATTGGGCAGGAGTAATGTTTGATTTGATAAGGAAAAAGAATAGTAAGAAAGAGGTTACCCTAGGTAGGGTTATTGGAATTTTCCTGAAGGAAAAGTATCCTCAGCTGCTGGTCTCCGTTGCAACAACCATAAATGCAAGCAAGAAGATGGACCCAAATCTGTTCTCCAAATGGAAGAGGACTTTTGTGAAGCCCGCTCTCACAGGGGTTGCTCCAGCGACATCAGAGAGCACTAGGACTGATTCAGTCGCTCCTCACCCGGTAGAAGCTGGCTCAGCTCTTTCCCTTCCCTCATCTTCTTCTGCTATGCAGTCTGCTTCAGTTGAAGTTCCATCAACTTCAGCTGAAGTACGACTTTCTCCTTCTCCTGTTCGAGAAACAACCACGGTTGTTCTTCCTTCCCCTCCAGCATCTCCTCTTCCTTCTCATCTGGCTAGGATATCTGCTCCTAGTTTTGATCTGTTAGGATCTGAGAGGATTCCAACACCTCCTCAGTCTCCTATTCAATCCCCTATTCATTCTCCAGTTAACACTCCTGTTAACTCTCCAGCTCCATCTCCAATTCGATCTCCAGTCCACACCACTTCTCATCCTAACACTACAACCATCTCTGCTGCATCTCCATCCACTGCAATTCCATCATCTTTTGAGATCACCCCAGCTTTCATTTCCAGCATTTTGGAGTTGATTACCCCTTCAATCAAAATTATGATTGAAGAGGCAATTGCTCCACTTGCCTCCTCCATTGCCACCTTGACTGCTTCCATTCAATCACTTTCTAAATCTGCTGAGCCCTCTTCTTCAAGGGGCCTGGTTTCAGTTTCCACTGAAATCAGGCAGGGGGAGATGTTCTGTGAAGATATCTCAGAGCCTCCAGCCTCCCTTCCAGCAGTTCTTCCAGCAGTTCAAGAAGAGACTGATGCAGTTCAAGCTCAAGATGAATCAGTTTCAGTGCTATCTGACAAAGAAATATCTGATGCTATTATGTTATCTGAATTTGTTGTGAAAGTTTGCTTAGAAGATCTCACCACTCCCGTGGTTGCCCATTTCCTAGAAGGGATTATTACATCCTACCTGGATGAATCTTGGGAGTTGGTAAAATATGAAGGTAATTCACTCATCCGCTTTATTGACGAGTCAATTAATTTGCTAGCTTGTGAATACCTAGAAGGAATGATTTTAGCTTATTTAGCATATTTGTGTTCATAAATCTACAGATTATATTAAAGAAGATATAGCTGCTCAGGTTATAGCAGTTGTTTCAGAAGCTGCTCCAGATGTTCCTGATGTTCAAATAGATCCAGAACTGGATTCTTTTTTAGATGACATAGAAGATGTGTCTGAAATTCAAGAAGAGAAAGCAAGAGATGCTTGGAATCAAAGAGTTCAATCTATGTTAAAAGAGAAAGAAAAAGATTTACAAGTTGAAAAGTCAACTGTTTGGGATGATTCCCCAGGATTAGATTTGGATTCCCTTCTGGCTCAGGATGCCATAGAAGAGGAAAAAGAGAAAGCTGCTTTAAAGGAAAAGGCTGTTTCTGAAGCTTATGATCCATATGACAATCCTCCATCATCTCACTCTGAAGATGAAGAGGATTCAGATTTATCTGAAAATTCAAAGAAGAAGAAAGCTGCTCAGAAGAAAAGAAAAGCAATTGCTCCTCCTCCTCCCAATCGTGACAATGATACTCCATACTATATTCTGAAAGGAATAGACCCCAAATCAAAAGAGTTTCAGCATTGGATGTGGTTCTCCAAGAACCAGCAGAAAGAGAGAAAGAAAGCTAAGAGATATGATAGTCCTACCCCTAGATGGACACCCAGAGGTCCTCCTCCTCCACGTCCTGGTGCAGGAGCCTCTGGGAA
The DNA here is from genome assembly GCA_039513925.1 of Platanthera zijinensis. Lineage (NCBI taxonomy): Eukaryota > Viridiplantae > Streptophyta > Magnoliopsida > Asparagales > Orchidaceae > Platanthera > Platanthera zijinensis. The sequence continues at coordinate 49,586,427 of CM077083.1, forward strand.
TTTATCTACTAATCCGTCTGCTCCGTCAGGAAAATCTGCTCCGTCTCAGTCTTCTTCAAGGAAAAGCTCTCAAGGTTTTCATGGAAAATCATATTCTGGCTATCAAAGATCTGATACAATAAGAGAACAAGTGAAGGAGGTTGTGTTTCAAAGACCAACTTTTTCCCCTCCTCCTTCTCCAAAGAAAAGAGTTTCATCTCCAATGCCAGTGCATTCTGAAAAAGGTGTTTCAAAAGGTAAGTAGTTTATTTTGTTTAAAAATTCTAGCAAGAACTTTGCTTAGTCTGCTCCCCTGTCTTATCTAGTTAATCAAGATAAAGAACCAGATGATACTTCTTCTGAGACTGTGTATGAAAGTCCTGAGCTTGATCCTAACTTTAGGATAGCTCGTTTTCACGAATTGGTTGGAGCAGCTCAAATCAGGAAAGCAAAAGCTGAAGGAAAAGATACTACTGGTTTAACCACAATGTCTACATTCAGAAAGAAGGAGTTCGAAAAGTTCCAGGTTAATCCTGAGGTCTTTGACCCTTCAAAGTATATGGAAAAGCACCCGGAAGTCGTTGTTCCAAGGGCTGCAGAAGTAAAAATTATTGGCGCGCAAGACTTGAAGATGTCTAAGAGAGAGGAAATTGATCCTTTACGGAAAGTTTCCTTTGTTCCTAGCTCGTCTAACCCTAAGCCAGACTTTGTAGATCCTTAATTTTGCTTGACTGCTGTTATATATATTTGACTGTTATTTATCTGTTTGATAACTGCTAGTTAATTGTTAACTATTTCCTGTATTAATTTTATTGCTCTTTAGTTAGTTCTGTGTTTTAGTTATTGAGAGACTTAACTCAAATAGGGGGAGATTGTTGGTACCCTAGTTTGATTTGAGTTTAGTCCTCTCCTTTTGTCCCTTGACCCAAGAAATATCTATGGTCAATGGTTAGTGGTCTAGCTGTAGAGTCCTCGCTTTTCTAGATGATGAATTTGGTTAAGTAGTTTCTCGTTCGACTATAGTCGAACGCCGCTCGACTATCGTCGACTGATTGTTCGACGATCGTCTATCAGTTGCTCGACATTCTGTCTGCGAGGATAGTTCGACTATCGGGTGATAGTTCGACTATCTTTCTGCTTTGATAGTTTGACTATCTGTTGATAGTTCGACTATCTGTTCTGCGTTGATAGTTCGACTATCTGTTGATAGGTCGACTATCTGTTCTCGCTTGGTAGTTCGACTATCTGTTGACAGTTCGACTATCTATTGATAGTTCGACTATCTGTTTCGCTTTGATAGTTCGACTATCTGTTGATAGGTCGACTATCTGATAGCTCGACTATCTTCTGATAGTTCGACTATCTGCTGTGATGGTTCGACTATCTCCTTTGATAGTTCGACTATCTGGATCGTTCGACTATCTGTCCGATAGTTCGACGATCTTCGTGCGTCGGTCGACGATCTCTGAGGTTCGTTCGACGTTTTCTGTCTGCCTTTATATTTTGTATTTATTTATTATATTTAATTAATTAATACATTATCTGGCATATCTTTTCAGTTGTTTTATGATAATATTTCCAGGCAATATCTGCTCCATCCTTTTTGCCTGAGTAAAATCTTTTCAGATAAAGTTGTTTGTCTTATTAGCTGACATTGTATTTTACTTTATCTACTGTCAGTCCTTTATAACCGTTAGACTGAAAAGTCTTTCTTCTGCTATAAGGAGTTTGTTTCTGATGTGACTTTATTTAGTACTTTATTATCAGATTGCTTCCTGCAGCTTCTTTGAAAAAGGTTTATCCCTTTTATAGAATGTTTTGCTGCAGAGATCGTTTGTCTTTTTGATATTTACAGCCCAGGTCTCAAGTTTCAGAAGAAGACAAGCAATTCAAATTGAAGAGAGTCGTTGCTTGTTGCTGATATAAAAAGGATCCTTTGAAGAAGGATTCAAGCTAGCTAACTAGTTACCCAGTTGTTCACTTAAGCATTCAAGCCTTCATCAAGATCAAGTCTTCTGCTCTCAGCAATACTCATCTAACTGAGAAGTGTTAAGCTCTTCTACTCTTCTTCAACCTGAGTTCTCCTGCTTCCAGGAAGATTCAAACTCAGAGTTCTTTTGAAGAAGAAGAAGAAGACAGCTGCTTGAAGATTTCTATTTTATTATTTATTATCTTCTTGTAGTTTTTCCTTCAGATCTTTCTGAAGAGTTTCCTGCACTGAAGCAAGACTTCACCTGGACATCTTTGAGCCAGGGGGAGCCTTGATTCTTTAGAGCTTTCTAGCTCATTGCAAGTTTTTATGCTTCTCTAATCTATTGTAAAATAGAGAAGACATCTTAACCTTCTTTCCCCCTCCTGTATAGGGTTATTACTCCCTTCAAAAGTATCCCTTGGTGGCAGGGCACCTGATCAAAAACCTGTGCTTGGTTTTTAGACACCTGATCAAAAGTCTAAAGGGTTTCTGGATCTACCTGAAGCATATCCTGTTGGTGGCAAGGCACCTGATCAAAAACCTGAGTGGATTTCTATCTTGTTGGTAGAAGAGTGGACGTACCCAAGTTGTTTTGGGAACCACTATAAATTCCTTGTGTCGTCTGGATTGCCTTGTTTAATTCCTGTATTGTGGCTGTGAATAGATATAACTAGGTTGTTAGTTGCTGATTAGGATTTCCAAGCCTTAACTGTAATTACAGTTAGCTTGAGTTTGTGCACCTCACTTGTGTTAGGCTATAGGGTTAATTCCATATCTATAATCTTTTCATTCCGCTTTTCACTCCAAGGGAGTTGGGTAGACCATTAAGTTTTGTCTAGTGCAAAATTTGATAACTCTATTCACCCCCCTCTAGAGTAGTATCTATCCCTTCACTTTCATCCAAAATTTTAACGAGATTTTTTAAATAGACTTAAGCAAAGCAACGAAAATGAAAAACACGCATTGAGTTATTACTAGATCCAAGCAACGCATTATAATTATATCAAATTAATTAACAAAAATCTAGGTTTAAATCCAAAACTAAAACTGATTTACTTTTTTTTCTTTTCTTAGTTGTTAAATAAAAAATCAAAAAGCGTGAATCAAAAGGACTTAAATAGGACAGAAACGTTTGGTTTAGGAATATGATTAGGGGTGGAATTCAAAGATGAACGTGAAAGTTTAAAATCACACTAAACCAAAGCAAAGAGTTTCAAAAACTTTTATAAAAATATATATACACATTTTTTTTCTTTTTTTTCTTTTTCCATTTTTTTTTTCAAAACAAAGGCCATAAATATTTTTATTTTCCTTTAGAATTGGCCAAACAGAAATAGACATCACTTTTGAGCATACTTTTTTCAAAAAAAACTTTTCTCCCACAAAGAATCACAAAATATCCTATCAAAATCGTCAAAATAATTAATGAAACTCAAAAAGGCTAGTGTTATTCGATAGGTTGGAAATTTTGGCTTTGGTGAAACTGGGGTGAAGGGAGGAGCTATCAAATTAAATCCGAAAAAGGCTCAAAAATGGCTAACTAGTGGTAAAAGTTTTTAGGTTGGCAGGAAAGCTCAAACGAAAACAAAAACGGCCTAAATCATTTTCACGCTTTTGAATTTATTTAAAACAAAGGTTTAAAAAATTTCAAAAAGCGAGTCCTAGATAATAAAAGAAGATTTATGAAATTAAGTTGAAAATAGAAATAATAGGTGACTTGGATTGTTCCCATCTACTACGTTATTCAAAAGTTAACTTTACAAAAATTATTCAAAAACGAAAAAGAAAATAGTGGATGATGAATTTTTGAGAAAATAAAGGAAATAAAAAACAAAAAACCATAATAGAAATGCGAGTTTTAGAAAAATATTTCACCTTAACATGCTACCGTGAATTAGAAACACAGCATGGCTAACATTTTACTTGTGAAACATAATTAAAAAGGACGATTAGAAATATTATAATTAACTACGTTGTTTATAAAAAATTTTGAGTAAAACAAAAACAAAAACTAAGGGTATGGTAATACGTTTTGTAGCCTAAACTATTATCATATTTTCTATTTTATATTGTACAAATCATGTCTATTATTAGTTTATTTTTTATCATTTTTATGAAAATATTATTGCCACTGAATTTTTCTTGTCTTTTTGCAGGTTTCCAAAAAATTGGCCAAAAATGACCTGACACGCCCCCTATCACGCCCTCCCTGGGCGTGACCTAGGGCGTGTCACCCGATCCCGAGGACTCCTGCTGGAAGGGACGGAAAAACTAACAAAACGGCTGTCATGCCCCCCTGACACGCCCTCCCAGGGCGTGTCACCAGGCGTGACTAAGGTCGTGTCTCCCTCTGTCGCAAAGCCTGCCGCCGCATTAAATGTCATTTCGCCACAGCACGCAACAGTACTGTCACGCCCCCCGTCATGGGCGTGACTTGGGGCGTGAAATAATCTTTTCCGACGACTGACGGATTTCGGACCAATGATTTCGACATGACGTGCCTGTCACTCCCCCCCATACACGGGCGTGACCTAGGGCGTGACCACCGACGTACAAAGTCAATCATCCTTCCCGCCAGAGTCCAGAGCCCGAGGTCAACATAGTACTGTCACGCCCCCCCTAAGGCGTGTTTGAGGGCGTGACCAACCCGAGATTTTTTTCTATAAATTGAGACCCCCCCTTCCATTTCAACAAGCTTTGGTTGAGTGGGGGAGGTGCTGCCCCTTTGGTTCTTGATCTTTTTTATGCTTTTCTCTCTCTCTCTCTCTTTGTAATTTTTGTTTAACCATAGTTTAGTTTTTAGTTTGCCTTAGCTCTTGTTGTAATCTTGCTTCTGCTTAGTGCTAATTGTATGGCTAGAATAAGATTTCATTTTCATGCACTTGTAATTTCTTTTTCAATAGTGTAACTTGCCCCTTTTTATTAATAGAAGTGTTCTTTATTTAGCTTGTGTTATTTTTATGCTTTAATACTCATTCACCCCTCCTCCACTCTATTATGATTAACTAATCCTCCTTGTACTCGATCTTGATGATCCGAGGTTAGAGCGAATAAGTTATGATGTTTTAATTAATCTATTCTTTTTAGGTTAGGGCCTTGAATTACTCTTGATTAATCACGGGTTGAAGGTATATTATCGATATATACTCTCCACCTTTGCTTTCATTCTGTGCTAGCCGAGAGGCCGATAGAATGAAGTGAGCATTCAAGAGTAAAGGGAGTTGTACGCACCCCTCGAGAGAGGCAGACGTCCAAATCTCCCGGATTGGAGTAAAATCCAATAGTGGGGTTCACCACGTAAAGCGAGTTTTAGGACTCCGATTTAGACGAGAGTCGGTCGGACCTTCCTAAACTCAGTTGGGCACGACTTCGAGGGAAGCGTGTTCAAGCTTTAGGAACCTCCACGGTCAAGGACCTTTTTCCTATTAAGTATAGATTTTTATCGTATTTTCTTAATCGTCTTTAGCCGAAGTGATTCTTGATCGAGTGCATTTCCATTTCATATTTTCAACCCTTCGTAGTAATCGTTTTACTTAATAGCACTTTACTTAATTGTAATAGCTCTCATTCTAGCATTAGTTGTATTTCCTTTATCTCAATTAGATTCTCTAAACCCTAGTTTTTCCGTCGATACGATAATAGCATTTGTGTGAGTAAGCATAGCCAACAGTTCCCGGATTTCAATACGACACTTGTGTCCCCTAGCTACAATTCGATAGGTATACTTGCCTCATCGGGTTGCTAGTTCGGTTGCGTTTATTTTCTTCAAACCCTAGCGCGCAACAAGTTTTTGGCGCCGTTGTCGGGGACCAACTTCCGTTGATATATTGAAAACACGAACCTATTAATTTTATCTCTTCTCTTTCTCATCCTCTTTCTTTAAAGTTTTAAAAAAAAAATCAAAAAATTTATCACCGCTCTTAATAGTAACCAACTTCACAATTTTTCTACGCCACCTAATTCTCTCGAAAAGGGCAAAGGGCTTTAAGCGCCACTATCTTATCTAGTACCTTGCGAACCCTTCACGGGGTAGTCCTTGGGAAGTTCGGGAGTTAATCTATAAAAAAATCTATTTCGAAAAAAAAAATTTCTAATCTATTTTTTTTCTAGTTTATCCTTTTTCTCTTTCTCTTCTTCTTTTCTGTTCTTTCAGTGCATGACCCGCGGGAGTCCGTCGGTTATTTTGGACTTGGACCATGAAATTGAGCGTAATCTTCGGAGAAGATCGCGATTTCAAGGTCCTACTATCCAAGTGCCGGTTGAGGACTCCGAGTCATTTGCTACTTTAAGAATGGAAGAACCCAACATAGATTAGGCCGTGCAAAGGACTATGTCCTATTATGCACGACCGAACCTCGAGGGAACAGAATCAAGTATAGTCCGCCCTGCTATAGCAAATAATAACTTCGAACTAAAGCCTAGCATAATTCAAATGGTGCAGCAATATGTGCAATTTGACGGACTTCAAGATGAAGATCCGAACGCACATATAGCTAGCTTTCTTGAAATTTGCGACACCTTCAAGATAAATGGTGTTACAAATGATGCAATCAGGCTTAGACTCTTCCCCTTCTCTTTAAGAACTAAAGCTAAGTAGTGGCTAAACACACTTCCTAAAAATAGCATAACCACCTGGAATGAATTAACTGAAAAATTTTTGGCGAAGTATTTTCCGCCAGCTAAAACTACAAAACTTAGGAACGACATCTCTGCCTTCGGACAAATAGACTCTTAAACCCTATATGAAACCTGGGAGAGATTTAAAGAATTATTAAGACGATGCCATATCACGCACTACCTGTATGGTTACAAGTGCAGACGTTCTATAATGGGCTAAATCAAAGCACGAAGCAAATGATAGAAGCAGCTTCTGGCGGTACTTTAAATCATAAGACCCCGGAAGCAGCTCCTGAGCTTTTTGAGGACATGGCCATGAACACTGGCGGGCCAAAACCCGAACAGGCAAGCGTACCTGTCGAATTGTAGTACCAAGGTCATATTTAAACACGGGGCTGTCAAGTACTGCTACTCACGCTTGAAATATTATCCTACCGGAAAATAGTTGGATTTTTAGAATTTTTAAAGTAAAGTAAAATGAAAGACAATTTGCGAGACGAAAAACTTATAAAAAAGCTAGCATTCGATCAATGATTCACCATGAAATTAGATGAGAGAGATAAAAATTAAGATAGTTTTAATTTGCAAATCAAACTCGGCCGTGACGGATCCGAAAATAAGACAAAATCTCGCTAGAGCATTAGGTCTCCTAACTTATAGACTCTTTGATCGAAATCTCTTTACAAACCAAAGAAGCCTAAAGTTGCATTATCGAGATGATCCGCACTATTGGATTTGACTCCAATCCGGAGGATTTACGTCGTCCTATCTCTAGGATTGCATTCAACTCCTTCCTTCTTTGAGCAATCTTTCAAATCATGAGTCTCTCGACTACTATGAAATGAGAACAAGGCCTACTACCGTATATCGGAAATACGGAGTCGACACAAATTAATCAAAGAAGGACCGAGTAGAAATAACAAAAATAAAACTAAGAAAGAAAATAAACTCTCATCTCACTTCATGGATCCTCACGATCGAATGCTATAGGAAATTAGCTACGCATAATTGAAAGGGAAGACAAAATAAAAGAAGAGAGGAACATTTTCATTATTATTACTAAAAAGAAACGTTCACAATGCTATAACAAAATGATCTTAAACAAAGCTTTAAAACAACAATTGAAATTACAACTAAAAGGGAAACTAGAAATGAAAATTACAATGAAAAGTACTCTCTTGCTCTCTTGCTCCAATCCAACCTCCTCAAAGCATGGGATATGGGTTCCTTTTATAGGAGAGGAGGGAAGCATCTAAAAGAAGGGCTATCAAGGGTGGCCGGCCATAGGGGGGAGTTGGTTCATGCATGATATAAATGGAGGAGAGAGAAATGGTAGAGTGCATGCATGTATTTAATGAAAAATGTAAAATATAAAATGGGGGGAATGAATGGAAAATAAAGGGGAGGAGAGAGATGGTAGGGGTCGGCCATGCAAGGGGAGGATGCATGCATTGCATTAAATGGAGGAGAGAAGGGTGGAAAAAAATGCATGCATGAGAGGAAAGGTGGCTAGGGAATAATAAAGGGGAGAGAGTGGTCGGCCACATGCATGAATAATTACATGCATGTGGTCGGGTTGCATGGAAAGGGGGCTTCAATGGGCTGCTCTTTTGGTGGGCTTTAATAGGGCTCGGGTAGGGGTTAGATGGTTATTTGGGCTGCTCCAAATGCTGGGCTTTATGAGGGGAGAGAGGCTCGGGTAGCTGTGTTAGGTGGCCGGGCTGCTTCATCATGGTTGCATGCTTGTGGACTTCACTTGTGGGCTCGGGTAGGAGCATGGGCTGCATAGGGGGCTCGGGTAGGTTGCACTCCATGGCTAGGGCTGCTCCAAATGAGAAGCCGGCTGCACCATGTGGGCTTGGACTTGTGAAGGGCTCGGCTAGGGGCTAGGTTGATCCTACAAAATAACAAGACAAGGCATTAGAAAACATTAATTATAACAACCATAAAAAAAACATAAAACATTAGATACTTTAAACTTGAAATTAAAATTAACAAACATGAAACATAATACTAATTCATACTACTAATCAAAATAATCATATCATTAAACATGTAAAACTAAACTATAGCAAAGATACTAAAATTTATAAATAAAACTAAACAAAACAATAACATAAAATAGCAACAATAAAACTATAGATAATACAAAAAAAATATTAATAAAACTTTAGGAATTTTAACTACTAAACTACCCCAAAAACGATGACTAAAACTAGTCATCAAACACTTATCAGTGGAATGTACCTAGGGTCCCGCCCGAACAAGCCTGCAGGTATCTATGAAGTGGACAACGTCTCCCAGCTCGCTCTGCAAGTAGAAATCCTAAGCAAAAAAATCACGGAGATGACTGCTGCCTCCGCCCCTCAGGTATGGGAATCTGCAACCCCTACTCAAGAACATTTAGATTATGTTAATAATATGCGTAGAACTTCTTTTAAAAATTTTTCTACTGCGAATTTTCATCCTCCTGGTTTTAATTTTCCGAATAGTTATAACCCCGCTTTAAGAAATCACCCGTATTTTCATGGAGTGTTCATTGTCATGTCATCGATAAGCTCAAGAGCGGCTTTCGGAGTTTTGCGGTCTAAAGAACCAGCGGAAGCGGCATCTATCATTTGCTTAGTCTCTTGGTTTAGCCCATTATAAAATGTCTAGACCTGCAACCATACAGGTAGAGCATGATGTGGGCATCTTCTCAAAAGTTCTTTGAACCTCTCCCAAGTGTCATAGAGGGTCTCAGAATCAATTTGAGAATATGAAGTTATATCATTACGCAGCTTAGCAGTTTTAGCAGGGGGGAAATAACGAGAAAGAAATTTTTCAGTTAAAATGTTCCTAGTGATTGATCCTCTTGGAAGAGAACTCAACCACTGTTTGGCTTTAGTCCTTAAGGAGAATGGGAACAGTATTAGCCTTATCGCATCATCTGAGACACTATTGATTTTGAAGGTGTCACAGATTTCGAGAAAATTAGCAATATGTAAGTTCGGATCTTCATCTTGTAATCCGTCGAACTGTACATATTGCTGCACCATTTGTATGATGCTAGGCTTGAGCTCGAAGTTATTGTTCGCAATTGCAGGTCGAACAATACTTGTCTCTGTCCCTTCCAAGTTGGGTCGAGCATAATCAGACATAGTCCTTTGCTGAGCCACTCCTGGGTTAGGGTCTCCCATCTCAGAATTAAAATTGCCATCCCCAAAGGAATCCTCAACCGCTGTTTGAGAAGTGGAAGCCCCGAATCGTAGTTGTCTCCGAAAGGAGCGTTCGATTTCCGGGACCAAATCAACAAGTAGCGACGGATTCGCTCGGGTCATGCACTAGCAAAGAAGACGAAGAAAAAATGAAAATGGAAACTTGAATAAAAAGAAAAGAGAAGCAAGGATTTTTTTTTGAAAATAGAAATTTTTTACGGCTTGGCTCTCGAACTTCCCGAGGACTACCCGATGAAGGGTTCGCCCGGTACTAGGTAAAATGGTGGCGCTTAAAGCCCCTTACCCTTTTAGAGAGAATTTAGGTGGGGTAGAAATAAAGTGAATTGGGTTGATTAGAAATATTTAAATATATATAATATAATTTTTTTTTGATTTTTGTAGAAGTAATAGCGCAAGCATTTTCAAAATATTGACGAAGAAAAATCCCCGGCAACGGCGCCAAAAACTTGGTGGGCCAAAACCCGAACAGGCAAGCGTACCTGTCGAATTGTAGTACCAAGGTCATATTTAAACACGGGGCTGTCAAGTACTGCTACTCACGCTTGAAATATTATCCTACCGGAAAATAGTTGGATTTTTAGAATTTTTAAAGTAAAGTAAAATGAAAGACAATTTGCGAGACGAAAAACTTATTAAAAAAGCTAGCATTCGATCAATGATTCACCATGAAATTAGATGAGAGAGATAAAAATTAAGATAGTTTTAATTTTGCAAATCAAACTCGGCCGTGACGGATCCGAAAATAAGACAAAATCTCGCTAGAGCATTAGGTCTCCTAACTTATAGACTCTTTGATCGAAATCTCTTTACAAACCAAAGAAGCCTAAAGTTGCATTATCGAGATGATCCTCACTATTGGATTTGACTCCAATCCGGAGGATTTACGTCGTCCTATCTCTAGGATTGCGTTCAACTCCTTCCTTCTTTGAGCGATCTTTCAAATCATAAGTCTCTCGACTACTATGAAATGAGAACAAGGCCTACTACCGTATACCGGAAATACGGAGTCGACACAAATTAATCAAAGAAGGACCGAGTAGAAATAACAAAAATAAAACTAAGAAAGAAAATAAACTCTCATCTCACTTCATGGATCCTCACGATCGAATGCTATAGGAAATTAGCTACGCATAATTGAAAGGGAAGACAAAATAAAAGAAGAGAGGAACATTTTCATTATTATTACTAAAAAGAAACGTTCACAATGCTATAACAAAATGATCTTAAACAAAGCTTTAAACAACAATTGAAATTACAACTAAAAGGGAAACTAGAAATGAAAATTACAATGAAAAGAACTCTCTTGAAAAGTACTCTCTTGCTCTCTTACTCCAATCCAACCTCCTCAAAGCATGGGATATGGGTTCCTTTTATAGGAGAGGAGGGAAGCATCTAGAAGAAGGGGGAGATCAAGGGTGGCCGACCATAGGGGTGGAGTTGGTTCATGCATGATATAAATGGAGGAGAGAGAAATGGTAGAGTGCATGCATGTATTTAATGAAAAATGTAAAATATAAAATGGGGGGAATGAATGGAAAATAAAGGGGAGGACAGAGATGGTAGGGGCCAGCCATGCAAGGGGAGGATGCATGCATTGCATTAAATGGAGGAGAGAAGGGTGGAAAAAAATGCATGCATGAGAGGAAAGGTGGCTAGGGAATAATAAAGGGGAGAGAGTGGTCGGCCACATGCATGAATAATTACATGCATGTGGTCGGGTTGCATGGAAAGGGGGCTTCAATGGGCTGCTCTTTTGGTGGGCTTTAATAGGGCTCGGGTAGGGGTTAGATGGTTATTTGGGCTGCTCCAAATGCTGGGCTTTATGAGGGGAGAGAGGCTCGGGTAGCTGTGTTAGGTGGCCGGGCTGCTTCTTCATGGGCTGCATGCTTGTGGACTTCACTTGTGGGCTCGGGTAGGAGCATGGGCTGCATAGGGGGCTCGGGTAGGTTGCACTCCATGGCTAGGGCTGCTCCAAATGAGAAGCCGGCTGCATCATGTGGGCTTGGACTTGTGAAGGGCTCGGCTAGGGGCTAGGTTGATCCTACAAAATAACAAGACAAGGCATTAGAAAACATTAATTATAACAACCATAAAAAAACATAAAACATTAGATACTTTAAACTTGAAATTAAAATTAACAAACATGAAACATAATACTAATTCATACTACTAATCAAAATAATCATATCATTAAACATGTAAAACTAAACTATAGCAAAGATACTAAAATTTATAAATAAAACTAAACAAAACAATAACATAAAATAGCAACAATAAAACTATAGATAATACAAAAAAATAATAAAAAAACATTAGGAATTTTAACTACTAAACTACCCCAAAAATGATGACTAAAACTAGTCATCAAACTCCCCCATGCTTAGGCATTTGCTTGCCCTCAAGCAAATAGAAATAAAACTAGGGAGAAGCAAAAAGAAAGCAAAAGATATATATATTTTTTTTAAGTTCCATAGTTAAGAAAAGCAAAACATGAAAAAATTAAACTATCCTAATATTCATATTATCAACTAGTGGGGTGAGAAGTGCACAATAGAAAATTGAAAATGGGATCCTAAAAATCTCATTAAAACATAAGGGAAGTCTACTAATTTCTAAATCTTAAAAACAAGGCATCCAAAATAAATGAAAATAAGGAAAACAAAAGTAGAAGTTCTAAGTAAACGGCGCATTAACAAACTACTAGGTTGCTAGATAAACATTAACCCTAAAGCACTCCAAGATAACCTCCAAAGAAATCCATCAATGATGGTGGCCATAGGCTTGTACGTTCACACTTTCTCCACTACGCGAAATTAAGTTCTAAGATCATTAGGACTTCTACTAGGCATTAAAACTTGGTTTAGGTGAATGATTAGGAAATGGAAACAAAGATAAACATAATGGCTTAAACACTAAACCAAGGGTGAGCTTAAAAATAAACAAAGCATAAGACATGATAAGTACTTCAATTCAAACTAAAACAAACATAAGGCCATGTATTTTTCTTTTATAAACTTGGCCAAACATAAACTTTTTGCATTCTCTTTTTTTTTTCATTTTTCTTTCTCAATTTTTTCCTTCTTGAATAACATTTGATAAGGAAGCTCCAAAAATAAGCTTTATAATGTCCTTTTCATTTCCAAAATAATACAATACCCCTCCCACAAAAATAATTTTAAGCTCAAGGTATAGTGTGAAAATAGGAAGGGCATTTGGCTTTGGTAAACAAGATGAAATGAAAGGTGGAGCTAAAAATAAAGAAAATAAGGAAAAGGCCCAAACTTGTTTTGCAAGGGTTTTGTTTTTGGTGGGCAAGAAAAGCTCAAACTATTCAAATGGTGGCCTAAATCATTTCTAAAGAACGTAAAAACGGCGCAAATGCTTCGAGAGTAGCTTGGTACAAATTCTAGACACCAAGAAAGACTACCCCGCAAATGAAAAAGGACTAATGATACCTAGCAACCATTCGTAAGTAACTAACCGAATAAAAAGACATAACTACGCATTGCTAGCTTATAACGTAAAAACTGGATGCCTATATTTAAGAAAAAGAAACTAGTAGAACTAGACTATGTTAAAATGATAGGTTTAGAAAAACATTTTCAAAGTAATATATATAGAACTAAGAAACCGCATGGGCCTACACTTCACTAGAAGCAACATGAAAATAAAGATAGAAAATAATTTTAGGTTTTGTTATCAAATCGATTTAAGCGAAAAATTTTTTTTGATTTTTTTGTTTTTCTAATTTTTTTGGGTTTTATATTTTATAATTTTTTTGGATTTTAGATTTTGATGACATAAAATACTATACTAATATAAAACATAATATTTTTTCTTTTCTTTTTGGAAGAAGAAAAACAGAAAGAAAGACCAAAAGAAACTATACCCCCCCCCCCCATGCTTAAATTCTTCATTGCCCTCAATGAAGAAAACATAAAGAAAAAGAGAAGGGGACTGAGAAGAAGAGAAAAAAAATGCAGGAAAAATAAATAACTAAAAAGAACAGGACATCCCCGGGTTCGTGAGATGAAGGCGGATGTCGCTCCCCCATGCTTGCTTTTTAGAGTACTTGATCGTCAGCAGGTATGACTTGATCCATCGGATATCAGCAGCGGCGGAGCGGCGACCACGATCATGGACTTGAGTGGCCTCCGGTAGAAAGAGCAAAATAAAAGCAAAAAGATAGAGTCCATGGGCAGATGCCCGATAATGTTTTTTTTATTACAATAATCCAAATAAAAGAGTTTCATAATAATAAGTCCAACAAGTGAAAAATAAAATTGTCCATCACAAAATAAAAATGTCCATCAGAAATAATAAACTAAGAATCAAAAAGAAGATTCTCCTTTGCAGGAGTCACAGAATCATTAGAGAAATAGAGCTTAAGTTTGCGTTCATGCACTTTAAATTCACACCTCTGGCTGCGAAAGTAACACAGTTCCATCAGAAAAAACATCCTTGACCGCAAACGGTCCAGACCAACGAGATTTAGATTTTCCAAAGAAAATGCATAATCATGAATTTAAGAGAAGAACATGATCGCCTGGTTTAAAAATTCGATGGTGGCGGAAGTTCTTATCGTGATAAATTTTTTCTGCAGGGTCAGGTGGTTTTGCAAAATAATTTGACAAATTTTTATCATTTTCAAAAATTAGATTTTCAATATTCTTTTGTTTAAAATCAGTTTCATTTTCAAAAATAGTTTGTACGGACATAACCGTATATTCAAAAATAGTTAATGAGGGTCCAAAAAAAGGAGAAGAAGAATCGTTTGGAGAAAAATAGGAGTCTTCTTTTAAATCATCAATGAAAAATCAAGAGTCATCATTTTGTAAAGAGTTTTTCATCGATTTATTAATATCAAATGCTACTTTCTCATCTCCTACATGCAGAAAAAGTTTTCCGTCACTCACATTTATGATTGCGCAAGCGGTGGCTAGGAATGGACGACCAAGGATAAGAGGGACCTCGATGTCCTCTTCAATATCGAGAATGACAAAATCCACCGGGAAGATGAATTTGTCGACCTTCACTAACACATCCTCAACGACTCCTAAAGGATACTTAATCGAACGATCGGCTAACTGAATACTCATGCACGTAGGGCTGAGAGTGCCCAAACCAAGCTTTTTAAATAAAGAAAATGGCATCAAGTTGATGCTTGCTCCAAGATCTGCTAACGCATGTTTTACAAAAAGGTCGCCAAAAACACAAGGAATGGAAAAACTACCCGGATCGTTTATCTTTTTAGGAAGATTAGAATTCTTAACGACCGCCGAGCATTCTTCATTCAATGTGACATGTGATAATTTTTCCAATTTTGTCTTGTTCGTTAATATATCCTTAAGATATTTCGCGTACTTAGGCATTTGGCTAATCGCTTCATGAAATGGCAAATTAATATGAATTTGTTTAAATATTTCAAGAAAGCGTTGATATTGATTATCTAGTTTTTCTTGCCTAAGTCGAGCCGGATAAGGAGGTGGCGGAAATTCATTTATAATAACTGGAGCATAATCAGAAAGAACATAAATATCTTTTTCTTTGTCAAAAGTAGATTTTTCATTTTCAAGATTTGATTTTTCATTTTCCGTGGGGATAATAACAGGAGGGACAATCACCCTTGGCTCTTCCCTTGTGGTGGGCTCGTTAACAACTTTACCGCTCCGAAGTGAAATTGCATTTGCATGCTCCCTTGGGTTAGGCTCAGTGTTCGAGGGAAGAGTTCCAGGTGGTCTCTCGGAAAAGGCCTTGGCGAGTTGGCCGACTTGATTGTCTAAGTTTTTCATTGATCCTGTTAAATTTCTAATAGTGGCATCGTTCGAGCTTATATATTTAGCGAGGATCTCTTCCAAAGGGGAAGGTTTTTGAAAATTTTTTTGTGGTGGTGGTGGTGGTGTAAAATCGTGCGGTGGGCGTACTACGTTAGCATTATTACTCCAAGAAAAATTAGGATGGTTACGCCATCCAGGATGATACGAGTTTGTAGCAGCATTAAAACCAGGAGGAGAAGAAAGATTCGAAAAAGTAGAAAAATTATTGGCAGGATTATTTTCAGCAGGCCTGGGTATGTTCCCCAGATAATCCACCTGATCGGCGGCAGCAGCATTTTCATATACCTTAGCGGCGGAGGGAGCAGTCATCTCTGAGATCTTCTTGTTGAGCATTTCCACTTGCATTGCCAGTTGGGTCACCGAATCCACTTCAAAGATACCTGCAGGTTTAGATGGGCGAGACCTGGACGAATTCCACTGATAAGTGTTCATTGTCATGTCATCGATAAGCTCAAGAGCGGCTTCCGGAGTTTTGCGGTCTAAAGAACCAGCGGAAGCGGCATCTATCATTTGCTTAGTCTCTTGGTTTAGCCCATTATAAAATGTCTGGACCTGCAACCATACAGGCAGAGCATGATGTGGGCATCTTCTCAAAAGTTCTTTGAACCTCTCCCAAGTGTCATAGAGGGTCTCAGAATCAATTTGAGAATACGAAGTTATATCATTACGCAGCTTAGCAGTTTTAGCAGGGGGGAAATAACGAGAAAGAAATTTTTCAGTTAAAATGTTCCAAGTAGTGATTGATCCTCTTGGAAGAGAACTCAACCACTGTTTGGCTTTAGTCCTTAAGGAGAATGGGAAGAGTCTTAGCCTTATCGCATCATCTGAGACACCATTGATTTTGAAGGTGTCACAGATTTCGAGAAAATTAGCAATATGTAAGTTCGGATCTTCATCTTGTAATCCGTCGAACTGTACATATTGCTGCACCATTTGTATGATGCTAGGCTTGAGCTCGAAGTTATTGTTCGCAATTGCAGGTCGAACAATACTTGTCTCTGTCCCTTCCAAGTTGGGTCGAGCATAATCAGACATAGTCCTTTGCTGAGCCACTCCTGGGTTAGGGTCTCCCATCTCAGAATTAAAATTGCCATCCCCAAAGGAATCCTCAACCGCTGTTTGAGAAGTGGAAGCCCCGAATCGTAGTTGTCTCTGAAAGGAGCGTTCGATTTCCGGGTCCAAATCAACAAGTAGCGACGGATTCGCTCGGGTCATGCACTAGCAAAGAAGACGAAGAAAAAATGAAAATGGAAACTTGAAAAAAAAAGAAAAGAGAAGCAAGGATTTTTTTTTGAAAATAGAAATTTTTTACGGCTTGGCTCTCGAACTTCCCGAGGACTACCCGGTGAAGGGTTCGCCCGGTACTAGGTAAAATGGTGGCGCTTAAAGCCCCTTACCCTTTTCGAGAGAATTTAGGTGGGGTAGAAATAAAGTGAATTGGGTTGATTAGAAATATTTAAATATATATAATATAATTTTTTTTTATTTTTGTAGAAGTAATAGCGCAAGCATTTTCAAAATATTGACGAAGAAAAATCCCCAGCAACGGCGCCAAAAACTTGGTGGGCCAAAACCCGAACAGGCAAGCGTACCTGTCGAATTGTAGTACCAAGGTCGTATTTAAACACGAGGCTATCAAGTACTGCTACTCACGCTTGAAATATTATCCTACCGGAAAATAGTTGGATTTTTAGAATTTTTAAAGTAAAGTAAAATGAAAGACAATTTGCGAGACAAAAAACTTATAAAAAAAGCTAGCATTCGATCAATGATTCACCATGAAATTAGATGAGAGAGATAAAAATTAAGATAGTTTTAATTTTGCAAATCAAACTCGGCCGTGACGGATCCGAAAATAAGACAAAATCTCGCTAGAGCATTAGGTCTCCTAACTTATAGACTCTTTGATCGAAATCTCTTTACAAACAAAAGAAGCCTAAAGTTGCATTATCGAGATGATCCGCACTATTGGATTTGACTCCAATCCGGAGGATTTACGTCGTCCTATCTCTAGGATTGCGTTCAACTCCTTCCTTCTTTGAGCGATCTTTCAAATCATAAGTCTCTCGACTACTATGAAATGAGAACAAGGCCTACTACCGTATACCGGAAATACGGAGTCGACACAAATTAATCAAAGAAGGACCGAGTAGAAATAACAAAAATAAAACTAAGAAAGAAAATAAACTCTCATCTCACTTCATGGATCCTCACGATCGAATGCTATAGGAAATTAGCTATGCATAATTGAAAGGGAAGACAAAATAAAAGAAGAGAGGAACATTTTCATTATTATTACTAAAAAGAAACGTTCACAATGCTATAACAAAATGATCTTAAACAAAGCTTTAAAACAACAATTGAAATTACAACTAAAAGGGAAACTAGAAATGAAAATTACAATGAAAAGAACTCTCTTGAAAAGTACTCTCTTGCTCTCTTACTCCAATCCAACCTCCTCAAAGCATGGGATATGGGTTCCTTTTATAGGAGAGGAGGGAAGCATCTAGAAGAAGGGGGAGATCAAGGGTGGCCGGCCATAGGGGTGGAGTTGGTTCATGCATAATATAAATGGAGGAGAGAGAAATGGTAGAGTGCATGCATGTATTTAATGAAAAATGTAAAATATAAAATGGGGGGAATGAATGGAAAATAAAGGGGAGGACAGAGATGGTAGGGGCCAGCCATGCAAGGGGAGGATGCATGCATTGCATTAAATGGAGGAGAGAAGGGTGGAAAAAAATGCATGCATGAGAGGAAAGGTGGCTAGGGAATAATAAAGGGGAGAGAGTGGTCGGCCACATGCATGAATAATTACATGCATGTGGTCGGGTTGCATGGAAAGGGGGCTTCAATGGGCTGCTCTTTTGGTGGGCTTTAATAGGGCTCGGGTAGGGGTTAGATGGTTATTTGGGCTACTCCAAATGCTGGGCTTTATGAGGGGAGAGAGGCTTGGGTAGCTGTGTTAGGTGGCCGGGCTGCTTCTTCATGGGCTGCATGCTTGGGGACTTCACTTGTGGGCTCGGGTAGGAGCACTCCATGGCTAGGGCTGCTCCAAATGAGGGGCCGGCTGCACCACGTGGGCTTGGACTTATGAAGGGCTCGGCTAGGGGCTAGGTTGATCCTACAAAATAACAAGACAAGGCATTAGAAAACATTAATTATAACAACCATAAAAAAACATAAAACATTAGATACTTTAAACTTAAAATTAAAATTAACAAACATGAAACATAATACTAATTCATACTACTAATCAAAATAATCATATCATTAAACATGTAAAACTAAACTATAGCAAAGATACTAAAATTTATAAATAAAACTAAACAAAACAATAACATAAAATAGCAACAATAAAACTATAGATAATACAAAAAAATAATAAAAAAACATTAGGAATTTTAACTACTAAACTACCCCAAAAATAATGACTAAAACTAGTCATCAAACTCCCCCATGCTTAGGCATTTGCTTGCCCTCAAGCAAATAGAAATAAAACTAGGGAGAAGCAAAAAGAAAGCAAAAGATATATATATATTTTTAAGTTCCATAGTTAAGAAAAGCAAAACATGAAAAATTAAACTATCCTAATATTCATATTATCAACTAGTGGGGTGAGAAGTGCACAATAGAAAATTTAAAATGGGATCCTAAAAATCTCATTAAAACATAAGGGAAGTCTACTAATTTCTAAATCTTAAAAACAAGGCATCCAAAATAAATGAAAATAAGGAAAACAAAAGTAGAAGTTCTAAGTAAACGGCGCATTAACAAACGACTAGGTTGCTAGATAAACATTAACCCTAAAGCACTCCAAGATAACCTCCAAAGAAATCCATCAATGATGGTGGCCATAGGCTTGTACGTTCACACTTTCTCCACTACGCGAAATTAAGTTCTAAGATCATTAGGACTTCTACTAGGCATTAAAACTTGGTTTAGGTGAATGATTAGGAAATGGAAACAAAGATAAACATAATGGCTTAAACACTAAACCAAGGGTGAGCTTAAAAATAAACAAAGCATAAGAAATGATAAGTACTTCAATTCAAACTAAAACAAACATAAGGCCATGTATTTTTCTTTTATAAACTTGGCCAAACATAAACTTTTTGCATTCTCTTTTTTTTTCATTTTTCTTTCTCAATTTTTTCCTTTTTGAATAACATTTGATAAGGAAGCTCCAAAAATAAGCTTTATAATGTCCTTTTCATTTCCAAAATAATACAATACCCCTCCCACAAAAATAATTTTAAGCTCAAGGTATAGTGTGAAAATAGGAAGGGCATTTGGCTTTGGTAAACAAGATGAAATGAAAGGTGGAGCTAAAAACAAAGAAAATAAGGAAAAGGCCCAAACTTGTTTTGCAAGGGTTTTGTTTTTGGTGGGCAAGAAAAGCTCAAACTATTCAAATGGTGGCCTAAATCATTTCTAAAGAACGTAAAAACGGCGCAAATGCTTCGAGAGTAGCTTGGTACAAGTTCTAGACACCAAGAAAGACTACCCCGCAAATGAAAAAGGACTAATGATACATAGCAACCATTCGTAAGTAACTAACCGAATAAAAAGACATAACTACGCATTGCTAGCTTATAACGTAAAAACTGGATGCCTATATTTAAGAAAAAGAAACTAGTAGAACTAGACTATGTTAAAATGATAGGTTTAGAAAAACATTTTCAAATTAATATATATAGAACTAAGAAACCGCATGGGCCTACACTTCACTAGAAGCAACATGAAAATAAAGATAGAAAATAATTTTAGGTTTTGTTATCAAATCGATTTAAGCGAAATTTTTTTTTTTATTTTTTTGTTTTTCTAATTTTTTTGGGTTTTATATTTTATAATTTTTTTGGATTTTAGATTTTGATGACATAAAATACTATACTAATATAAAACATAATATTTTTTCTTTTCTTTTTGGAAGAAGAAAAACAGAAAGAAAGACCAAAAGAAACTATACCCCCCCCCCCATGCTTAAATTCTTCATTGCCCTCAATGAAGAAAACATAAAGAAAAAGAGAAGGGGACTGAGAAGAAGAGAAAAAAAATGCAGGAAAAATAAATAACTAAAAAGAACAGGACATCCCCGGGTTCGTGAGATAAAGGCGGATGTCGTTCCCCCATGCTTGCTTTTTAGAGTACTTGATCGTCAGCAGGTATGACTTGATCCATCGGATATCAGCAGCGGCGGAGCGGCGACCACGATCATGGACTTGAGTGGCCTCCGGTAGAAAGAGCAAAATAAAAGCAAAAAGATAGAGTCCATGGGCAGATGCCCGATAATGTTTTTTTTATTACAATAATCCAAATAAAAGAGTTTCATAATAATAAGTCCAATAAGTGAAAAATAAAATTGTCCATCACAAAATAAAAATGTCCATCAGAAATAATAAACTAAGAATCAAAAAGAAGATTCTCCTTTGCAGGAGTCACAGAATCATTAGAGAAATAGAGCTTAAGTTTGCGTTCATGCACTTTAAATTCACACCTCTGGGTGCGAAAGTAACACAGTTCCATCAGAAAAAACATCCTTGACCGCAAACGGTCCAGACCAACGAGATTTAGATTTTCCAAAGAAAATGCGTAATCATGAATTTAAGAGAAGAACATGATCGCCTAGTTTAAAATTTCGATGGTGGCGGAAGTTCTTTTCGTGATAAATTTTTTCTGCAGGGTCAGGTGGTTTTGCAAAATAATTTGACAAATTTTTATCATTTTCAAAAATAAGATTTTCAAGATTCTTTTGTTTAAAATCAGTTTCATTTTCAAAAATAGTTTGTACGGACATAACCGTATATTCAAAAATAGTTGATGAGGGTCCAAAAAAAGGAGAGAAGAATCGTTTGGAGAAAAATAGGAGTCTTCTTTTAAATCATAAATGAAAAATCAAGAGTCATCATTTTGTAAAGAGTTTTTCATCGATTTATTAATATCAAATGCTACTTTCTCATCTCCTACATGCAGAAAAAGTTTTCCGTCACTCACATTTATGATTGCGCAAGCGGTGGCTAGGAATGGACGACCAAGGATAAGAGGGACCTCGATGTCCTCTTCAATATCGAGAATGACAAAATCCACCGGGAAGATGAATTTGTCGACCTTCACTAACACATCCTCAACGACTCTTAAAGGATACTTAATCGAACGATCGGCTAACTGAATACTCATGCACGTAGGGCTGAGAGTGCCCAAACCAAGCTTTTTAAATAAAGAAAATGGCATCAAGTTGATGCTTGCTCCAAGATCTGCTAACGCATGTTTTACAAAAAGGTCGCCAAAAACACAAGGAATGGAAAAACTACCCGGATCGTTTATCTTTTTAGGAAGATTAGAATTCTTAACGACCGCCGAGCATTCTTCATTCAATGTGACATGTGATAATTTTTCCAATTTTGTCTTGTTCGTTAATATATCCTTAAGATATTTCGCGTACTTAGGCATTTGGCTAATCGCTTCATGAAATGGCAAATTAATATGAATTTGTTTAAATATTTCAAGAAAGCGTTGATATTGATTATCTAGTTTTTCTTGCCTATGTCGAGCCGGATAAGGAGGTGGCGGAAATTCATTTATAATAACTGGAGCATAATCAGAAAGAACATAAATATTTTTTTCTTTGTCAAAAGTAGATTTTTCATTTTCAAGATTTGATTTTTCATTTTCCGTGGGGATAATAACAGGAGGGACAATCACCCTTGGCTCTTCCCTTGTGGTGGGCTCGTTAACAACTTTACCGCTCCGAAGGGAAATTGCATTTGCATGCTCCCTTGGGTTAGGCTCAGTGTTCGAGGGAAGAGTTCCAGGTGGTCTCTCGGAAAAGGCCTTGGCGAGTTGGCCGACTTGATTATCTAAGTTTTTCATTGATCCTGTTAAATTTCTAATAGTGGCATCGTTCGAGCTTATATATTTAGCGAGGATCTCTTCCAAAGGGGAAGGTTTTTGAAAATTTTGTTGTGGTGGTGGTGGTGGTGTAAAATCGTGCGGTGGGCGTACTACGTTAGCATTATTACTCCAAGAAAAATTAGGATGGTTACGCCATCCAGGATGATACGAGTTTGTAGCAGCATTAAAACCAGGAGGAGAAGAAAGATTCGAAAAAGTAGAAAAATTATTGGCAGTATTATTTTGAGCAGGCCTGGGTATGTTCCCCAGATAATCCACCTGATCGGCGGCAGCAGCATTTTCATATACCTTAGCGGCGGAGGGAGCAGTCATCTCTGAGATCTTCTTGTTGAGCATTTCCACTTGCATTGCCAGTTGGGTCACCGAATCCACTTCAAAGATACCTGCAGGTTTAGATGGGCGAGACCTGGACGAATTCCACTGATAAGTGTTCATTGTCATGTCATCGATAAGCTCAAGAGCGGCTTCCGGAGTTTTGCGGTCTAAAGAACCAGCGGAAGCGGCATCTATCATTTGCTTAGTCTCTTGGTTTAGCCCATTATAAAATGTCTGGACCTGCAACCATACAGGCAGAGCATGATGTGGGCATCTTCTCAAAAGTTCTTTGAACCTCTCCCAAGTGTCATAGAGGGTCTCAGAATCAATTTGAGAATATGAAGATATATCATTACGCAGCTTAGCAGTTTTAGCAGGGGGGAAATAACGAGAAAGAAATTTTTCAGTTAAAATGTTCCAAGTAGTGATTGATCCTCTTGGAAGAGAACTCAACCACTGTTTGGCTTTAGTCCTTAAGGAGAATGGGAAGAGTCTTAGCCTTATCGCATCATCTGAGACACCATTGATTTTGAAGGTGTCACAGATTTCGAGAAAATTAGCAATATGTAAGTTCGGATCTTCATCTTGTAATCCGTCGAACTGTACATATTGCTGCACCATTTGTATGATGCTAGGCTTGAGCTCGAAGTTATTGTTCGCAATTGCAGGTCGAACAATACTTGTCTCTGTCCCTTCCAAGTTGGGTCGAGCATAATCAGACATAGTCCTTTGCTGAGCCACTCCTGGGTTAGGGTCTCCCATCTCAGAATTAAAATTGCCATCCCCAAAGGAATCCTCAACCGCTGTTTGAGAAGTGGAAGCCCCGAATCGTAGTTGTCTCTGAAAGGAGCGTTCGATTTCCGGGTCCAAATCAACAAGTAGCGATGGATTCGCTCGGGTCATGCACTAGCAAAGAAGACGAAGAAAAAATGAAAATGGAAACTTGAAAAAAAAAAGAAAAGAGAAGCAAGGATTTTTTTTTGAAAATAGAAATTTTTTACGGCTTGGCTCTCGAACTTCCCGAGGACTACCCGGTGAAGGGTTCGCCCGGTACTAGGTAAAATGGTGGCGCTTAAAGCCCCTTACCCTTTTCGAGAGAATTTAGGTGGGGTAGAAATAAAGTGAATTGGGTTGATTAGAAATATTTAAATATATATAATATAATTTTTTTTTTTTTTTGTAGAAGTAATAGCGCAAGCATTTTCAAAATATTGACGAAGAAAAATCCCCGGCAACGGCGCCAAAAACTTGGTGGGCCAAAACCCGAACAGGCAAGCGTACCTATCGAATTGTAGTACCAAGGTCGTATTTAAACACGGGGCTGTCAAGTACTGCTACTCACGCTTGAAATATTATCCTACCGGAAAATAGTTGGATTTTTAGAATTTTTAAAGTAAAGTAAAATGAAAGACAATTTGCGAGACGAAAAACTTATAAAAAAAGCTAGCATTCGATCAATGATTCACCATGAAATTAGATGAGAGAGATAAAAATTAAGATAGTTTTAATTTTGCAAATCAAACTCGGCCGTGACGGATCCGAAAATAAGACAAAATCTCGCTAGAGCATTAGGTCTCCTAACTTATAGACTCTTTGATCGAAATCTCTTTACAAACCAAAGAAGCCTAAAGTTGCATTATCGAGATGATCCGCACTATTGGATTTGACTCCAATCCGGAGGATTTACGTCGTCCTATCTCTAGGATTGCGTTCAACTCCTTCCTTCTTTGAGCGATCTTTCAAATCATAAGTCTCTCGACTACTATGAAATGAGAACAAGGCCTACTACCGTATACCGGAAATACGGAGTCGACACAAATTAATCAAAGAAGGACCGAGTAGAAATAACAAAAATAAAACTAAGAAAGAAAATAAACTCTCATCTCACTTCATGGATCCTCACGATCAAATGCTATAGGAAATTAGCTACGCATAATTGAAAGGGAAGACAAAATAAAAGAAGAGAGGAACATTTTCATTATTATTACTAAAAAGAAACGTTCACAATGCTATAACAAAATGATCTTAAACAAAGCTTTAAAACAACAATTGAAATTACAACTAAAAGGGAAACTAGAAATGAAAATTACAATGAAAAGAACTCTCTTGAAAAGTACTCTCTTGCTCTCTTACTCCAATCCAACCTCCTCAAAGCATGGGATATGGGTTCCTTTTATAGGAGAGGAGGGAAGCATCTAGAAGAAGTGGGAGATCAAGGGTGGCCGGCCATAGGGGTGGAGTTGGTTCATGCATGATATAAATGGAGGAGAGAGAAATGGTAGAGTGCATGCATGTATTTAATGAAAAATGTAAAATATAAAATGGGGGGAATGAATGGAAAATAAAGGGGAGGACAGAGATGGTAGGGGCCAGCCATGCAAGGGGAGGATGCATGCATTGCATTAAATGGAGGAGAGAAGGGTGGAAAAAAATGCATGCATGAGAGGAAAGGTGGCTAGGGAATAATAAAGGGGAGAGAGTGGTCGGCCACATGCATGAATAATTACATGCATGTGGTCGGGTTGCATGGAAAGGGGGCTTCAATGGGCTGCTCTTTTGGTGGGCTTTAATAGGGCTCGGGTAGGGGTTAGATGGTTATTTGGGCTGCTCCAAATGCTGGGCTTTATGAGGGGATAGAGGCTCGGGTAGCTGTGTTAGGTGGCCGGGCTGCTTCTTCATGGGCTGCATGCTTGTGGACTTCACTTGTGGGCTCGGGTAGGAGCATGGGCTGCATAGGCGGCTCGGGTAGGTTGCACTCCATGGCTAGGGCTGCTCCAAATGAGAAGCCGGCTGCACCATGTGGGCTTGGACTTGTGAAGGGCTCGGCTAGGGGCTAGGTTGATCCTACAAAATAACAAGACAAGGCATTAGAAAACATTAATTATAACAACCATAAAAAAACATAAAACATTAGATACTTTAAACTTGAAATTAAAATTAACAAACATGAAACATAATACTAATTCATACTACTAATCAAAATAATCATATCATTAAACATGTAAAACTAAACTATAGCAAAGATACTAAAATTTATAAATAAAACTAAACAAAACAATAACATAAAATAGCAACAATAAAACTATAGATAATACAAAAAAATATTAATAAAACTTTAGGAATTTTAACTACTAAACTACCCCAAAAACGATGACTAAAACTAGTCATCAAACACTTATCAGTGGAATGTACCTAGGTCCCGCCCGAACAAGCCTGCAGGTATCTATGAAGTGGACAACGTCTCCCAGCTCGCTCTGCAAGTAGAAATCCTAAGCAAAAAAATCACGGAGATGACTGCTGCCTCCGCCCCTCAGGTATGGGAATCTGCAACCCCTACTCAAGAACATTTAGATTATGTTAATAATATGCGTAGAACTTCTTTTAAAAATTTTTCTACTGCGAATTTTCATCCTCCTGGTTTTAATTTTCCGAATAGTTATAACCCCGCTTTAAGAAATCACCCGAACTTTTCATGGAGTAATCCATCGAATGCGATGCGCCCACCCCCGCAAAATGATTTTTTTGCACCACCACCACCTCTTCAAAATTACCCAAAACCTCCAAGCTTGGAGGAATTACTTTCTAAATATATCAACACAAATGACGCCACTATAAGAACTTTAACCTGAAGCGTAAAAAGTCTAGAAAATTAGGTAGGACAGCTCGCGAAAATAATTTCTGAGCGACCCGCAGGGTCTCTTCCTTCCAATATCGAACCCAACCCGAGAGAGCAAGTGAAAGCTATAACTCTTCGGAGTGGGAAGCAAGTCTCCGGTATGGTAAGTGAAGAGCCCGAGGCAAGCTCCGCTCCTGCCTTTAAAAATCAAAGCTCCGCTCCGCTTCCACCCTCTGCAGAAGAAGTTATCACCCCTATTTTAGAAAATAATCTCACTCCACCACCCATCTTCAAAAAAAATCCAACTCCTCCATACCCCTCTTAACTTAATAGAAAAAGTCAAGATTATCAGTACTCCCGCTTCTTAGAGATATTCAAGAAAATCCACATTAATCTTCCCTTCCACGAGGCTATTTCGCAGTTGTCGAAATACGCGAAGTATCTTAAAGACCTCCTCACAAATAAGAAGAAGTTAGAGAATCTTTTGCACGTCACGCTAAACGTCGAGTGCTCCGCCATTTTAACAAATGGTTTGCCGAAGAAAATCAGTGACCCGGGTAGTTTCTCTATCCCGTGTGTCTTCGGTGGTCTTTTTGTTAAACACGTGTTAGCCGACTTAGGCGCGAGAATAAACCTGATGCCCTTTTCATTGTTTTAAAAGTTAGGGATTGGTAGCCTAAACCCCATGCGTATGAGTATCCAGCTAGCTGATAGATCCGTCAAGTACCCGTTAGGAATAGTGGAGGACGTTCTAGTGAAAGTCGACAAGTTCATCTTCCCGGTAGACTTTGTCATTTTGGACATCGAAGAAGACTTCGAGGTTCCCCTGATCCTTGGCCGACCCTTCCTTGCCACCTCCCGAGCCATCATTGATGTAAGCAATGGTAAGCTCTTTCTTCGAGTAGGCGACGACGAAGTCACTTTTTCTATCACACCTTCGACGAAGAACACCCAAGCAAGTGATGACTCATGTTTTTTCGTAGATGCCGTGAGTGATGATTCTTCCTACTGCCTCTCCGACTTTGAAAAAGAATTTTCTGCTTTTTGCCCCTCTTCTCTTACAACTGAATCGTTGCAAGGAAGTGATGAATCTTCTCATTGGCTTTCTGAGTTTGAAAAAGAATTTTCTGATTTTTGTTCTTCCTCTTTTCTTCCCACTGAATCGCTACAAGAAGCCGTCTTGGCTGCTAGCCCAACCCCTTATTACGTTCCTTAAAAAAAATTTTATGAAGATATTATTTTTGAAAAAGAAAGAATCTCTAAATCCTCTTATGAAGAACCTCCTACCCTAGAACTTAAAGAACTTCCTGAACACCTTAAGTATGCTTTCTTAGAAAAAGATTCCAAGTTACCAGTTATCGTTTCGGACTACCTCACGGATACGCAAAACGATAAACTTCTTCTAGTTCTACATAAGCATCGCCGGGCTATTGCTTGGCAAAATTTCTGATATCAAGGGCATAAGCCGATCTTTCTGTACCCATAAAATTTTAATGGAAGATAATTCGCGTAACTCTATCAAACCTCAGCGTCGTATAAACCCGAATATGAAAGAAGTAGTTAAGGGCGAGGTTATGAAATTATTAGACGCAGGAATTATCTACCCTATATCGGACAGTAAGTGGGTTAGCCCCGTTCAGGTAGTTCCAAAGAAGGGAGGGATAACCGTAGTTAGTAATGAGAATAATGAATTAATCTCGACACCGACGGTGACGGGTTGACGTATGTGTATAGATTATCGTAAGGTAAATGATGCCACCCGCAAGGACCACTTTCCTTTACCGTTTATCGACCAGATTTTAGAACGATTATCCGGCCATAGCTTTTATTGTTTTCTCGATGGCCTCTCGGGGTACTTTCAAATACCCATCTCTCCCGAGGACCAAGAGAAAACTACGTTTACTTGTCCCTTCGGCACCTTCGCTTACCGAATAATGCCGTTTGGATTATGCAATGCGCCAGCTACATTCCAGCGATGTATGCTCGCAATATTTGACAAGTACGTAGAAAGCATTATGGAGGTATTCATGGACGATTTCTCCGTGTTCGGCGATTCCTTCGATAGATGTTTAGAAAACCTCAAAAAAGTCTTAGAACGATGCGAAGAAACTAACCTTGCCCTAAATTGGGAAAAATGAAATTTTATGGTGAGGGAAGGGTTAGTTTTGGGTCATAAAATTTCTGCTAAAGGTATTGAGGTAGACGTTGCCAAGATATTGAGATGTTGCCGCCGCCTATAAACATAAAAGCTATAAGATATTTCCTAGGTAACGCTGGTTTTTATCGTCGTTTTATAAAGGACTTCTCCAAGATCACTAAGCCCCTCACCCATCTCTTAGAAAAAGACGCTCCATTCATTTTTGATGACTCTTGTATTTCTGCCTTTGAATCAATTAAAGAAAAGTTAATTAACGCACCGATTATGATAGCTCCGGTTGGGACCTTCCTTTCGAGATTATGTGTGATGCGAGTAGTTTTGCGGTGGGAGCCGTATTAGGTCAACGCATATCTAAAAACTTCCACCCAATCAATTACGCTAGTAAAACCCTCACATCTGCACAAGAAAATTACACCACAACCGAGAAGGAGCTCTTAGCTGTAATATTCGCTTTTGATAAATTCCGCCCTTACATTACACTTTCAAAAATCATTATTTTTACGGACCACTCGGCCCTCAAGTACCTTCTTGCCAAAATGGATGCCAAGCCTCGCTTGATTCGCTGGGTCTTACTCCTCCAGGAGTTTGACTTAGTGATCCGTGATAAGCGAGTAGCCGAGAACTTGGCCGCTGACCATTTATCCAGATTAGATAACCCCTTTATAGAAAAATTAAATGAAAAATCTTTTAATGATTATTTTCCTGATGAGAAGCTGCTTTTAGTTAACACATCTACTTCTCCTTAGTTCACGCACATCGCCAACTATCAAGTGGCCCGGGTGCTCCCAAAAGAGTTCTCCTCTCAGCAAAAGAAGAAATTCTTTTCTGAGCTGAAGAACTACTTTTGTGAAGACCCACATCTTTTTAGAATCTGTGCGGATCAAGTGATAAGGAAATGTGTTTCTTATGATGAAGGAATTGATATTCTAAAACATTTGCATGAAGGTTCGACAGGTGGGCACTATCAAGCTGCTTGCACCGCTCACAAGGTGCTTTGCACGGGTTTTTACTGGCCTAGCCTGTTTAAAGACACGCAAGCCTTTGTGAGCAGGTGTGATAGTTGCCAACGGTTGGGCAACATCTCTAATAAAAATGAAATGCCGCAAAATTATTTCTTAGAGTGCGAAATTTTCGACCTCTGTGGAATTGATTTTGTTGGCCCCCTTCTTTCTAGCGTCGGAAACAAATATATTTTAGTTGTTGTTGATTATGTTTCACGATGGGCTGAGGCTCAATCTCTTCCTACGAACGACTCCCGAGTTGTAGTCGCGTTTCTAAAAAAATTATTTTCTAGATTCGGAACGCCACGCGCAATCGTTAGCGATAGGGGTTCCCATTTCTATAATGCACAATTTTCAAAAATCCTTACTAAATACGGCGTTACACATAAGCTTTCCACTGCCTACCACCCCCAAACTAACGGACAAGTCGAAGTAGTTAATAGAGAAATAAAAAGAATATTAGAAAAGACTGTTTCAACTTCTAGAAAAGACTGGTCAGCCAAACTTGACGATGCTCTATGGGCCTATCGAACAGCGTACAAAACAGCCCTCGGATGTATGCCGTATCGGCTGGTCTATGGAAAATCATGTCATCTGCCGATAGAGTTAGAACACCGCGCCTTTTGGTCCTTCAAATTTTTAAACTTCGATCCCCACTCAGTCGGTGACCTTCGAAAATTTCAACTAAATGAACTCGATGAGTGGCGCTCTTATGCTTATGAAAATAATAAACTTTATAAAGAGCGGACGAAGCGTTTACACGATAAACACTTAAGGCACCCTAAAAACTTTAAGCCGGGCGACCAAGTCCTTTTATATAATTCTCGTTTATGTTTATTTTCGGGCAAATTAAAATCTCGCTGGTCTTGCCCATTTTCTGTTTTAGAAGTATTTCCTTATGGAACTGTTTTAATTTCTCACCCTGATAAGGGTAATTTCAAAGTGAATGGTCAGCGTCTTAAACTGTATTTCTCTGGTGATGATGATGTCAGTCCAAACATTATTAAGTTTTTGCTTCACAAACTTTAATCTTGAACTTTTAATTTTTGCTAAAAACAAATTTTTTTTTTGGACAACAATATTTTTGGACAATATTATTTTTTTTGATGCTTCGAGCTCAACGACGCTTTAAACAAAGGGCGCTCTTGGGAGGCAACCCAAGTTATCTTTTTCTATTTTCTTTATTTTACAATTTTTGCCTCGGACGGCTCCGACAAGCTGAAGCTTCTGCGATCGCCTGCTCCAACATTGCTGAATCCATCACGAAGTCCAAAGAAGACATTCGGAGGAGCGGCATCACTCAGCTTTCGCAGCAAATCAATCCGGGGAAGTACCTGTCTTTCCATTCTGTCTTTCAATTCTGTACTTTATTTTTCTCTCCTTCTCCAATCCCCTTCTTTAGCCATTAA
The DNA here is from genome assembly GCA_039513925.1 of Platanthera zijinensis. Taxonomy (NCBI): domain Eukaryota; kingdom Viridiplantae; phylum Streptophyta; class Magnoliopsida; order Asparagales; family Orchidaceae; genus Platanthera; species Platanthera zijinensis. Next base: position 49,617,461 of record CM077083.1, read on the forward strand.
GGACAACGTGTATTTTAAGCATGGGGGAGGACTTCCTCCTTCATTTTTGCTTAGTGTACAAATTTTTCTCTTTGTATATATTTTAAATATTTCCAAAAAAAATGAATATCTTAAAATTCCCAAAAAAAAAGAGAAAAAATTTCCAAAAAAAAAGAGAATATTTCACAAAATTAAAAAAAAATATACATGTGTTTTTAAATAGTTTAGACATTTTGGTATTTCAATAGTACCCCTAGTTTTTGTTTTTGTTTTACTCAAATTTTCTATAAACAACGTAGTTAATTATAATATTTCAAATCGTCCTTTTAAATTATGTTTCACAAGTAAAATGTTGGTCATGCTGTGTTTCTAATTCACGGTAGGATGTTAAGGTGAAATATTTTTCTAAAACTCGCATTTCTATTATGGTTTTTGTTTTTTTATTTCCTTTACTTTCTCAAAAATTCATCATCCACTATTTTCTTTTTCGTTTTTGAATAATTTTTGTAAAGTCAACTTTTGAATAACGTAGTAGATGTGAACGATCCAAGTCACCTATTATTTCTATTTTCAACTTAATTTCATAAATCTTCTTTTATTATCTAGGACTCGCTTTTTGAAATTTTTCAAACCTTTGTTTTAAATAAATTCAAAAGCGTGAAAATGATTTAGGCCATTTTTGTTTTCGTTTGAGCTTTCCTGCCAACCTAAAAACTTTTACCACTAGTTAGCCATTTTTGAGCCTTTTTCCGATTTCATTTGATAGCTCCTCCCTTCATTTCAGTTTCACCAAAGCCAAAATTTCCAACCTATCGAATCACACTAGCCTTTTTGAGTTTCATAAATTATTTTGACGATTTTGATAGGATATTTTGTGATTTTTTGTGGGAGTAAAGTTTTTTTTGAAAAAAGTATGCTCAAAAGTGATGTCTATTTCTGTTTGGCCAATTCAAAAGGAAAATAAAAATATTTATGGCCTTTGTTTTGAAAAAAGAAAAAAATGGAAAAAGAAGAAAAAGAAAAAAAAATGCGTATATATATTTTTATGAAAGTTTTTGAAACTCTTTGCTTTGGTTTAGTGTGATTTTAAAACTTCACGTTTATCTTTGAATTCCACTCCTAATCATATTCCTAAACCAAACGTTTCTGTCCTATTTAAGTCCTTTTGATTCACGCTTTTTGATTTTTATTTAACAACTAAGAAATGAAAAAAAAAGTAAATCAGTTTTAGTTTTGGATTTAAACCTAGATTTTTGTTAATTAAATTGATATAATCATAATGCGTTGCTTGGATCTAGTAACAACTCAATGCGTGTTTTTCATTTTTGTTGCTTTGCTTAAGTCTATTTAAAAAATCTTGTTAAAATTTTGGATGATTTGTTTTATTGAGTAAAGTTTATAAAAGTTTTACCATACCTAAATAATTGTTTTAGACTTACATTTCACCTTTTTCCCTACTTAGAATTTCGCATAGTACTTGTGTAGGCATAATTAAAACTTTTTGATTAGTCCTTTTTATAAATTTCTAGTTTTTATATTTTTGCTTGGGGACAAGCAAAGCTTAAGCTTGGGGGAATTTGATAATACGTTTTGTAGCCTAAACTATTATCATATTTTCTATTTTATATTGTACAAATCATGTCTATTATTAGTTTATTTTTTTATCATTTTTATAAAAATATTTTTGCCACTGACTTTTTCTTGTCTTTTTGCAGGTTTCCAGAAAATTGGCCAAAAATGACCTGACATGCCCCCCTGTCACACCCTCCCTGGGCATGACCTAGGGCGTGTCACCCGATCCCGAGGACTCTTGCTGGAAGGGATAGAAAAACTAAAAAAACGGCTGTCACGCCCCCCTGACACGCCCTCCCTAGGCGTGTCACCTGGCGTGACCAAGGGCGTGTGGCCCTCTGCCACAAAGCCTGCCGCGGCATTAAATATCGTTCCGCCACAACACGCAACAGTACTATCACGCCCCCCATCACGGGCGTGACCTGGGGCGTGACATCAACTTTTTCGACGACTGACGGATTTCCTACCAATGATTTCGACATGATATGCCTATCATGCCCCCCATACACGGGCGTGACCTAGGGCATGACCACCGACGTACAAAGGCAATCATCCTTCCCGCCAGAGTCCAGAGCCCGAGGTCAATATAGTACTGTCACGCCCCATGACACGCCCCCCTAGGGTGTGTCGGAGGGCGTGACCAACCCGAGATTTTTTTCAATAAATTGAGACCCCCCTTCCATTTCAGCAAGCTTTGGTTGAGTGGGGAGGTGCTGCCCCTTTGGTTCTTGATCTTTTTTATGCTTCTCTCTCTCTCTCTCTCACTTTGTAATTTTTGTTTAACCATAGTTTAGTTTTTAGTTTGCCTTAGCTCTTGTTGTAATCTTGCTTCTGCTTAGTACTAATTGTAGGGCTAGAAAAGTATTTCATTTTCATGCACTTGTAATTTCTTTTTCAATAGTGTAACTTGCACCTTTTTATTAATAGAAGTGTTCTTTGTTTAGCTTGTGTTCTTTTTATGCTTTACTACTCAACCCCCCCTCCTCCACTCCATTATGATTAACTAATCCTCCTTGTACTCGATCTTGATGATCCGAGGTTAGAGCGATTAAGTTATGATGTTTTAATTAATCTTTTCTTTTTAGGTTAGGGACTTGAATTACTCTTGATTAATCACGGGTTGGAGGTATATTATCGATATATACTCTCCACCTTTGCTTTAATTCTGGGCTAGCCGAGAGGCCGATAGAATGAAGTGAGCATTCAAGAGTAAAGGGAGTTGTACGCACCCCTCGAGAGAGGCAGACGTCCAAATCTCCCGGATTGGAATAAAATCCAATAGTGGGGTTCACCGCGTAAAGCGAGTTTTAGGCCTCTGATTTAGACGGGAGTCGGTCGGACCTTCCTAAACTCAGTTGGGCACGACTTCGAGAGAAGCGTGTTCAAGCTTTAAGAACCTCCATGGTCAAGGACCTTTATCCTTTTAAGTTTAGATTTTTATCGCATTTTCTTAATCGTCTTTAGCCGAGGTTATTCTTGATCGAGTGCATTTCCATTTCATATTTTCAACCCTTCGTAGTAATTGTTTTACTTAATAGCACTTTACTTAATTGCAATAGATCTCATTCTAGCATTAGTTTTATTTCCTTAATCTCAATTAGATTCTCTAAACCATAGTTTTTCCATCGATAAGATAATAGCGTTTGTGTGAGTAAGCATAGCCAACAGTTCCCGGATTTCAATACGACACTTGTGTCCCCTAGCTACAATTCGATAGGTATACTTGCTTCATCGGGTTGCTAGTTCGGTTGCGTTTATTTTCATCAAACACTAGCGCGCAATAGGGTACTATTGAAATACCAAAATGTCTAAACTATTCAAAAACACATATATATATATATTTTTAATTTTGTGAAGTATTCTCTTTTTTTTTAATTTTGGAAATTTTTTCTCTTTTTTTTTGGAATTTTAAGATATTCATTTTTTTTGGAAATATTTAAAATATATACAAAGAGAAAAATTTGTACACTAAGCAAAAATGAAGGAGGAAGTTCTCCCCCATGCTTAAAATAGACTTTGTCCTCAATGGCTAAAGAAGGGGATTGGAGAAGGAGAGAAAAATAAAGTACAAAATTGAAAGACAGGTACTTCCCCAGATTTATTTGCTGTGAAAGCTGAGTGATGCCGCTCCCCCGAATGTCTTCTTTGGACTTCGTGATGGATTCAGCAACGTTGGAGCAGGCGATCGCAGAAGCTTCAGCTTGTCAGAGCCGTCCGAGGCAAAAATTGTAAAATAAAGAAAACAGAAAAAGATAACTTGGGTTGCCTCCCAAGAGCGCCCTTTGGTTAAAGCATCGTTGAGCTCGACGCATCAAAAAATAAAATTGTCCAAAAATATTGTTGTCCAAAAATAAAATTGTTTTTAGCTAAAATTAAAAGTTCAAGATTAAAGTTTGTGAAGCAGAAACTTAATAATGTTTGGACTGACATCATCATCACCAGAGAAATATAGTTTAAGACGCTAACCATTCACTTTGAAATTACCCTTATCAGGGTGAGAAATTTAAACAATTCCATAAGGAAATACTTCTAAAACAGAAAACGGGTCAGACCAGCGAGGTTTTAATTTGCCCGGAAATAAACGTAAATGAGAATTATATAAAAGGACTTGGTCGCCCGGCTTAATGTTTTTAGGGTGCCTTAAGTGTTTATCCTGTAAACGCTTCGTTCGCTCTTTATAAAGTTTATTATTTTCATAAGCATAAGAGCGCCACTCGTCGAGTTCATTTAGTTGAAATTTTCGAAGGTCCCCGACTGAGTGGGGATCGAAGTTAAAAAATTTTAAGGACCAAAAGGCGCGGTGTTCTAACTCTACGGGCAGATGACATGATTTTCGATAGACCAACCGATACGGCGTACATCCGAGGGCGGTTTTGTACGCTGTTCGATAGGCCCATAGAGCATCGTCAAGTTTGGCTGACCAGTCTTTCCTAGAAGTTGAAACAGTCTTTTCTAATATTCTTTTTATTTCTCTATTAACTACTTCGACTTGTCCGTTAGTTTGGGGGTGGTAGGCAGTGGAAAGCTTATGTGTAACGCCGTATTTGGTAAGGATTTTGAAAATTGTGCATTACAGAAATGGGAACCCCTATCGCTAACGATTGCGCGTGGCGTACCGAATCTAGAAAATAATTTTTTTAGAAACGCGACTACAACTCGGGAGTCGTTCGTAGGAAGAGCTTGGGCCTCAGCCCATCGTGAAACATAATCAACAACAACTAAAATATATTTGTTTCCGAAGCTAGAAAGAAGGGGCCAACCAAATCAATTCCCCAGAGGTCGAAAATTTCGCACTCTAAGAAATAATTTTGCGGCATTTCAATTTTATTAGAGATGTTTCCCGATCGTTGGCAACTATCACACCTGCTCACAAAGGCTTGCGCGTCTTTAAACAGGCTAGGCCAGTAAAAACCCGCGCAACGCACCTTGTGAGCGGTGCGAGCAGCTTGATAGTGCCCACCTGTCGGACCTTCATGCAAATATTTTAGAATATCAATTGCTTCATCATAAGAAACACATTTCCTTATCACTTGATCCGCACAGATTCTAAAGAGATGCGGGTCTTCCCAAAAGTAGTTCTTCAGCTCAGAAAAGAATTTCTTCTTTTGCTGAGAGGAGAACTCTTTTGGGAGCACCCGAGCCACTAGATAGTTGGCGATGTGCGCGAACCAAGGAGAAGTAGATGTGTTAACTAAAAGCAGCTTCTCATCAGGAAAATAATCATTAAAAGACGGCTGCCATGTTCTCGGCTCCTCGCTTATCACGAATCTCTAAGTCAAACTCTTGGAGGAGTAAGACCCAGCGAATCATGCGAGGCTTGGCATCTGTTTTGGCAAGAAGGTACTTGAGGGCCGAGTGGTATGTAAAAACAATGATTTTTGAAAGTGTAATGTAAGGGCGGAATTTATCAAAAGCGAATACTACAGCTAAGAGCTCCTTCTCGGTTGTGGTGTAATTTTCTTGTGTAGATGTGAGGGTTTTACTAGCGTAATAGATGGGGTGGAAGTTTTTAGATATGCATTGACCTAATACGGCTCCCACTGCAAAACTACTCGTATCGCACATAATCTCGAAAGGAAGGTCCCACACCGAAGCTATCATAATCGGTGCGTTAATTAACTTTTCTTTAATTGATTCAAAGGCAGAAATACAAGAGTCATCAAAAATGAATGGAGCGTCTTCTTCTATGAGATGGGTGAGGGGCTTAGTGATCTTGGTGAAGTCCTTTACAAAACGACGGTAAAAGCCAGCATGGCCTAGGAAACATCTTATAGCTTTTATGTTTGTAGGCGGCGGCAACTTCTCAACAACTTCTATCTTGGCAACGTCTACCTCAATACCTTTAGCAGAAATTTTATGACCCAAAACTAACCCTTCCCTCACCATAAAATGGCATTTTCCCAATTTATGGTAAGGTTAGTTTCTTCGCATCGTTCTAAGACTTTTTCGAGGTTTTCTAAACATCTATCGAAGGAATCGCCGAACACGGAGAAATCGTCCATAAATTCTTCCATAATGCTTTCTACGTACTTGTCAAATATTGCCAGCATACATCGCTGGAATGTAGCTGGCGCATTGCACAATCCAAACGGCATTCTTCGGTAAGCGAAGGTGCCGAAGGGACAACTAAACGTAGTTTTCTCTTGGTCCTCGGGAGAGATGGGTATTTAAAAGTACCCCGAGAGGCCATCGAGAAAACAATAAAAGCTTATGGCCGGATAATCATTCTAAAATCTGGTCGATAAAGGGTAAAGGAAAGTGGTCCTTGCGGGTGGCGTCATTTAACTTACGATAATCTATACACATACGCCAACCCGTTACCGTCCGTGACATGATTAATTCATTATTCTCATTACTAACTACGGTTATCCCTCCCTTCTTTGGAACTACCTGAACGAGGCTAACCCACTTACTGTCCGATATAGGGTAGATAATTCCTGCGTCTAATAATTTCATAACCTTGCCCTTAACTACTTCTTTCATACTCGTGTTTATACGGCACTTGGGTTGGATAGAGTTATGTGAATTATCTTCCATTAAAATTTTATGGATACATAAAGATGGGCTTATGCCCTTGATATCAGAAATTTTCCAAGCAATAGCCCGACGATGCTTACGTAGAACTAGAAGAAGTTTATCGTTTTGTGTATCCGTGAGGTAGGCTGAAACGATAACTGGTAACTTGGAATCTTTTTCTAAGAAAGCATACTTAAGGTGTTTAGGAAGTTCTTTAAGTTCTAGGGTAGGGGGTTCTTCATAAGAGGATTTAGAGATTCTTTCTTTTTCAAAAATAATATCTTCATAAACTTTTTTATAAGGAACATAATAAGGGGTGGGGCTAGCAGCCAAGACGGCTTCTTGTAGCGATTCAGTGGGAAGAACAGAGGAAGAACAAAAACCAGAAAATTCTTTTTCAAACACAGAAAGACAATAAGAAGATTCATCACTTCCTTGTAGCGATTCAGTTGTAAGAGAAGAGGAGCAAAAAGCAGAAAATTCTTTTTGAAAGTCGGAGAGGCAGTAGGAAGAATCATCACTCACGGCGTCTACGAAAAAGCAGGAGTCATCGTTTACTAAGGTGTTCTTCATCGAAGGGGTGATAGAAAATGTGACTTCATCGTCGCCTACTTGAAGAAAGAGCTTACCATTGTTTACGTCAATGATGGCTCGGGATGTGGCAAGGAAGGGTCGGCCAAGGATCAGGGGAACCTCGACGTCTTCTTCGATGTCCAAAATCACAAAGTCCACCGGGAAGATGCACTTGTCGACTTTCACTAGAACGTCCTCCACTATTCCTAACGGGTACTTGACGGATCTATCGGCTAGCTGGATACTCATATGCGCGGGGTTAAGGCTACCAATCCCTAATTTTTTAAACAACGAAAAGGGCATCAGGTTTATACTCGCGTCTAAGTCGGCTAATGCGTGTTTAACAAAAAGATCATTGAAAACAGACGGGATAGAGAAACTACCCGGGTCACTGATTTTCTTCGGCAAACCGTTTGTTAAAATGGCGGAGCACTCGGCGTTTAGCGTGACATGCGAAAGATTCTCTAACTTCTTCTTGTTTGTGAGGAGGTCTTTAATATACTTGGCGTATTTCAGCATCTGCGAAATAGCCTCGTGGAAGGGAAGATTAATGTGGATTTGCTTGAAGATCTCTAAGAAGCGGGAGTACTGATCATCTTGACATTGTCTATTAAGTTCAGAGGGGTATGAAGGAGTTGAATTATTTTTGAAGATGGGTGGTGGAGTGTGATTATTTTCTAAAATAGGGGTGATAACTTCTTCAGTAGAGGGTGGAAGCGGAGCGGAGCTTTGATTTTTAAAAGCAGGAGCGGAGCTTTGATTTTTAAAAGCGGGAGCGGAGCTTGCCTCGGGCTCTTCACTTACCATACCGGATACTTGCTTCCCACTCAGAAGAGTTATAGCTTTCGCTTGCTCTCTCGGGTTGGGTTCGGTATTGGAAGGAAGAGACCCTGCGGGTCGCTCAGAAATTATTTTCGCTAGTTGTCCTACCTGATTTTCTAGACATTTTTCGCTTCCGGTTAAAGTTCTTATAGTAGCGTCATATGTGGTGATATATTTAGAAAGTAATTCCTCCAAGCTTGGAGGTTTTGGGTAATTTTGAAGAGGTGGTGGTGGTGGTGGTGCAGAAAAATCATTTTGCGGTGGTGGGCGCATCGCATTTGATGGATTACTCCATGAAAAGTTCGGATGATTTCTTAAAGCAGGGTTATAACTATTCAGAAAATCAAAAGCAGGAGGATGAAAATTCGGAGCAGAAAAATTATTAAAAGCAGTTCTAGGCATATTATTAACATAATCTAAATGTTCTGGAGTAGGGGTTGCGGATTCCCATACCATAGGGGCGGAGGCAGCAGTCATCTCCGTGATTTTTTTGCTTAGGATTTCTACTTGCAGAGCGAGCTGGGAGACGTTGTCCACTTCATAGATACCTGCAGGCTTGTTCGGGCGGGACCTAGGCACATTCCACTGATAAGTGTTCATGGCCATGTCCTCAAAAAGCTCAAGTGCGGCTTCCGGGGTCTTATGATTTAAAGTACCGCTAGAAGCTGCGTCTATCATTTTCTTCGTGCTTTGATTTAGCCCGTTATAGAACGTCTGCACTTGTAACCATACAGGCAGCGCGTGATGTGGGCATCATCTTAATAATTCTTTAAATCTCTCCCAGGTTTTATATAGGGTTTCAGAGTCTATTTATCCGAAGGCAGAGATATCGTTCCTAAGTTTTGCAGTTTTAGCTGGCGGAAAATACTTCGCCAAAAATTTTTCAGTTAATTCAGTCCAAGTGGTTATGCTATTCTTAAGAAGTGTGTTCAGCCACTGCTTAGCTTTAGTTCTTTAATAGAAGGGGAAGAGTCTTAGCCTGATTGCATCATTTGTGACACCATTTATCTTGAAGGTGTCACAAATTTCAAGAAAGCTAGCTATATGTGCATTCGGATCTTCATCTTGAAGTCCATCAAATTGCACATATTGCTGTACCATTTGAATTATGCTAGGCTTTAATTCGAAGTTATTATTTGTTATAGCAGGGCGGACTATACTTGATTCTATTCCCTCAAGGTTTGGTCGTGCATAATAGGACATAGTCCTTTGCACGACCTAATCTACGTTGGGTTCTTCCATTCTTAAAGTAGCAAATGACTCGGAGTCCTCAACCGACACATGGATAGTAGAACCTTGAAATCGCGATCTTGTCCGAAGAGTACGCTTAATTTCGTGGTCCAAGTCCAAAATAACCGACGTACTCCCGCAGGTCATGCACTAAAAGAACAGAAAAGAAGAAAAAGGATAAACTAAAAAAAAAGATTAAAATTTTTTATCTTTCTGAAATAGATTTTTTTATATAGATTAACTCCCGAACTTCCCAAGGACTACCCCGTGAAGGGTTTGCAAGGTACTAGACAAGATAGTGGCGCTTAAAGCCCTTTGCCCTTTTCAAGAGAATTAGGTGGCATAGAAAAATTGTGAAGTTGGTTACTATTAAGAGCGGTGATAAATTTTTTGATTTTTTTTAAAACTTTAAAGAAAGAGGATGAGAAAGAGAAGAGATAAAATTAATAGGTTCGTGTTTTCAATATATATACGGAAGTTGGTCCCCGGCAACGGCGCCAAAAACTTGGTGCGCGCTAGGGTTCGAAGAAAATAAACGCAACCAAACTAGCAACCCGATGAGGCAAGTATTCCTATCGAATTGTATCTAGGGGACACAAGTGTCGTATTGAAATCCGGGAACTGTTGGCTATGCTTACTCGCACGAACGCTATTATCTTATCGACGGAAAAATTAGGGTTTAGAGAATCTAATTGAGATTAAGGAAATAAAACTAATGCTAGAAAGAGAACTATTACAAATAATTAAAGAGCAAAAGAAAATTGATTAATACGAAGGGTTGAAAATATGAAATGGAAATGCACTCGATCAAGAATCACCTCGGCTAAAGACGATTAATAAAATGCGATAAAAATCTAAACTTAATAGGATAAAGGTCCTTGACCGTGGAGGTTCCTAAAGCTTGAACACGCTTCTCTCGAAGTCGTGCCCAACTGAGTTTAGGAAGGTCCGACTGACTCTCGTCTAAATCGAAGGCCTAAAACTAGCTTTACGCGATGAACCCCACTATTGGATTTTACTCCAATCCGGGAGATTTGGACGTCTGCCTCTCTCGAGGGGTGCGTACAACTCCCTTTACTCTTGAATGCTCACTTCATTCTATCGGCCTCTCGGCCAGCCCAGAATGAAAGCAAAGGTGGAGGGTATATATCGATAATATACCTCCAGCCCGTGATTAATCAAGAGTAATTCAAGGCCCTAACCTAAAAAAGAAAAGATTAATTAAAACATCATAACTTAATCGCTCTAACCTCGGATAATGAAGATCGAGTACAAGGAGGATTAGTTAATCATAATGGAGTGGAGGAGGGGTGATGAGTAGTAAAGCATAAAAAGAACACAAGCTAAACAAAGAACACTTCTATTAATAAAAAGGGGCAAGTTACACTAGTGAAATTGAAATTACAAGTGCATGAATTAAAGTCCTATTCTGGCCCTACAAGTAGCACTAAGAAAGAGCAAGATTACAACAAAAGCTAAAATAAACTAAGATTAAACTAGGGTTAAACAAAAATTACAAAGAGAGGGAGAGAGAGAGAGAGAGAAAAAACATGAAAAAGTTCAAGAACCAAAGTACTCCCCAACTCAACCAAAGCTTGCTGAAATGGAAGTGGGGGTCTCAATTTATAGAAAAAATTCTCAGGTTGGTCACGCCCTCCGACACGTCCTAGGGGGGGCGTGTCATGGGGCGTGATAGTACTATGTTGACCTCGGGCTCTGGACTCTGGCGGGAAGGATCATTGCCTCTATACGTCGGTGGTCACGCCGTAGGTCACGCTCGTGTAGGGGGGCGTGACACTCACGTCATGTCAAAATCATTGGTCGGAAATCCGTCAGTCTTCAGAAAAGTAGATGTCACTCCCCAGGTCACGCCCGTGATGGTGGGCGTGATAGTAATGTTGCGTGCTGTGGCAGAACGACATTTAATGCGGCGGCAGGCTTTGCAGAAGAGGGCGACACGCCCATGGTCACGCCTGGTGACACGCCTAGGGAGGGCTTGTCAAGGGGGCGTGATAGCGGTTTTGTTAGTTTTTCTATCCCTTCTAGCAGGAGTCCTCGGGATCCGGTGACACGCCCTAGGTCACGCCCAGGGAGGGCGTGACAGGGGGGCGTGTCAGGTCATTTTGGCCAATTTTCTAGAAACCTGCAAAAAGACAACAAAAAGTCAGTGGCAATAATATTTACATAAAAATTATAAAAATTAAACTAATAACAGACATGATTTGTACAATATAAAATAGAAAATACGACAATAGTTTAGGCTACAAAACGTATTATCAGTAGCTGAAGCCCATCGTTCCCTTTCGCAAGGCACTTACTATTATTTGTTACTTCCTTCTTCCCATTCCACTTTTGTATTACGATGGATTTAACCTAGTGTGATTTTGACTATATCTCTTTTCGGGAAGGGCAATCTTTCGTCGATCCCGATCACCACCTAGCACTAGCCAACACCACGCCTTCATTTACCTATTCTCCAAAAATTACCCCAATTACTTATCCAAAACCACCAGACTATTGGAATCCCAAAGCTTAGTCCTACTCACCATCATCACCTATTTACTGCCCTTTTACTAATTGCCGACCATACTTAGTGACACAATGCACATATTGGGTAGCACTTCAAATAATCATCTAAATTCCTTGAGGTAATTAATGGGGGTCTATCATGACCTAAATAGGCTATATCCAGTAATTTATATTTTTCTAAAATAATCAGGAATTAATTTAATTTTCCTAAAAGATGCATGCGCACCAGTTTGAACAGGAAGTGTCATTTAAAATCATGCATGATGCTTGACAAATTAAGTAAAATATTAGGATAGCTCAATATTATAAATCCAAAATATAACCATTTTTCCATTATCTATATGTCCCTAAAACAATTTTGGTAATAAATCCTATTTCCCTTCAATATTGGAGTAAGTACAGCAAATAATCATCCAAAAATTGTGAATTAATTTTCTTATGCAACTACTGTCTTACTAACATTATAAACAAGGTTTCATGAATTTTCAGTAAGAAATAAGCTCTGGATAAATTAAACATGAAATTCCCAAAATGATGGGTTTGTAAAGTAAGTACCTCAAATAGTCTTCTAAAACTCATGAATTAATTTTACTAAGTAGTTATTGATCTAAAAGCAATAGTGACCTAATTTTCATAATTTTTGCAATATGATATTATCTCTAAATAATTCATTGATCTTTAATGCCCCTTTTTAATCTTGTGAAGAAAGTATTGAAAATAAACAACTAAAATTTATAATAAAATTCAGGGGTAATTATCTTGACAAAAAATGTCTCCTACCCAAGTTTCATAGGATTTTAATGAACAGAGAGATCCTAATAAATAATATACCATTTAGGGTCATACCATGTATATCAAGTGAAGTGCTTGAAGTATTGTTCCTAAAATTCTAATAAATTCACTAAAAGTTCTATCTAACTTTAAATCCATGCTACCTAAGTTTCACATCCTTTTGGTTAGTTTTGGTGGGTTATTCTCCTCTAACAGTGATTATGCCCTAATCTAGGGTTAAGGGCTTGGGGTATCTATCTCCCTCCAAACCCTCCAAGGTTCATACCGGAGGTCTTAGGTTACTCATTCATATATTCCACCAAGTTACAATATCACACAAGTCCATTTGTCCCCATATCCTTCACAACCCTCAAAAGCCCCTCCTTAGGGGTTTAGTTTGAGTCCAAGGGAAAACCACCCTAGACCACCCCATAATCCCTATGAGGATGATTGTGTCCATACCAAGTCAGTGGTAAAAATCTCAGCCCCTATTTAGATGATTTGCCCACCCAAAGCCAATGTACACTCTTTATTTAAGAATCTTTCACTAAGAAGAGTTAGGGTTAGGTCATTATGTAACACCCCTATCCGTCGCATAGCATATAGCAGTAGGTCAGGCCGGGGCCCAACGCTATATAACACGGACAAACCGGTTGGTTACTTATTGAGACCAATCAACCAATCACAACGTCCTACACAAAGCACCTAACGGAAGCAAATTATTAAGGTTGCAAAGAAGAAAGAACCCTGTCAAGCATGAATGTCCTCTACACAACCAAATAGGAATGTTTAATACACCAGCACTGGCCTTATGGCCTTACAAGAGTTTATAATAATTAAAAAGTGTCTTAAAAAATTCGGCTCGCAGGCCGGCCACCCATGATTTAAATAAGTAAACAAATAAGGCCTTCGAGGGCCGGCTCAGCAACCTGGGCTTTGGATTTGCCGCTCGGCTCCGCAGCACCTGCAAGCACAAATCACCGCAACGGGTACAAACAAGAATAACGGTCAGCTAAAGCTGACCAATTTATAACGATTCCGCCCCCAAACCGGGGCGGCAAACCTTCTTCCCTGCACTTGTTAGCAAAGCAAGCAACATAGCAACATAAGCATCATATCACAGGTGCACGCTCACACGGCCGTACACCCCATGCTCTCAGGGCACTTACTCGGCGAAGCCAGTCCGAACCTAGTCCGATCCTCGACCCCACAACCACCCCCAAGGCGGCAATCTCGTGAGCATTTAGTCCTTTCAGCCGTAGCCTAGACTCGATCTCCAAACCTTGGCAAGTCCCACATAAAACTTTATGTCACTTTAACCGAGCAGATGGAGCGGGTAGAGGTCAACCAGCCTGTTGCTCACCCCGCCGTTGCCATTTGGCCATTTACGCGGGCTCAGCTTCCCTAGTCTGAAATATCGTTCAAACACGGTATATAGCCCCACTATGTACTCGGTTGGCTCCCAGGCCACCGGTATGGCAAAAATTCGCTTCCGTCAAGATTTCCGGGTGCACCCTGGGGTTTATCCCTAAGACTCCCTGTTCCAATCTACCACATAGAAGCCCGAAAATAACTCAAAGGTACGGAGTCTTCTCCCACCCACCATGCACAGCAAAACATCACCGATCCAGACCAACATGTCCGGGTAGGCTTCACACATCATGCCTATGTTCGTAATACGATTCCGGACTCTAACAAGGGGGACTATACTTATCAACCCCAAGGAATACCACAAACTCGCCGCACACTCGCGGGAGAAGGGTTTTCCCATGCAAAAGCAGAAGAGCTTCACATGCTCAAGATGAGAATCGTTACCCTAGCGTTCTTCCTTGACGCCATGGAAATCTATGTAGATGGAAAGCACCGCAATCTCCTTGCCTCAACGGATCCGAAGTCGGCTCGCCATTTGGAGCTCTGAAGCTCCACCGGTGACCAGATCTAGCCCTTCTTCCTCCTCCTTGCTCTCTTTTCTCTCTAGCTTTAGAAAGAGAACCAATCAAGAGAAATGAGGGTTTCTAAACCCTATTCCAAGGTTTGAACCCTCAGACCCAACCCCCAGCCGTCTGATCCCATAGAAAAGAAACGAACGGTCACGATCAGGGCCTGAAATACAAAAACTGGGCCGAACACGGGTTGCAAAACGGCCGTATGCATGGCCGTTTCACTCATTCGTCGTCACCAAGAATTCCCAACCAGAACACGCCCTCTAACACGGCTACCGACACGCCCGTGTCACATGTTACACGCCATTGCGAGGGCCCGTGTCACGACCCGTGTGCAAAATCCACGATTCCACCGAGAAGGACACGACCATGCGACACGCCCATGTCACATGCCATGTGCTAGACATGCCCTGGGACACGCCCGTATCCCAGGATGTGTAATCTCCTTAGCACAAAACCACAACCTGCCCGAGCAGTACACGCCCTGGGACACGCTCGTGTCCCAGGCCACGTGCCTCCCTTGACACGCCCTGGGACACGCCCGTGTCCCACGCCGTGTCACCTGCTCCAACTCCCAGACTTGGCTTAAAAAGTCCCCCATCCCTTTTTGAGTTTTGGGGCGTTACAAATCTCTCCCTCTTAAAAGAATTTCGCCCACGAAATTACTAAAGGAAAGAAAATAGGAAACTTTAAGCAGTACCTTAGCGGAATAACTTCGGGTACTCCTCCAACATGGTTTTCTCCCGTTCCCAAGAGAGCTCCTCCCGACTGCAATTTTCCCACCAGACCTTGACCATACGGATCACCTTGATACGAAGTCGCTTAACTTCAAAATCCTCAATACGAACGGGCTTGACCTTAGTCATCAACCCTTCGTCCACCGACACTTGCTCCACTGCGATCACCTGCGAAGGCTCTTGCACTGCCTTCCGCAATACTGAGATGTGGAATACATCGTGTAGTCCACTCAACTCCACCGATAGCCTCAAACGATAAGCCGCTTCGCCGACCCGATCCAGAATCTCAAAGGGTCCAAGGTATCTTGGGCTAAGCTTCTTCAAGCTTCGCACTCGCGAAACACCCTTGAACGGCTTTATTTTCAAGTACACCCAATCGCTGACCGCGTACTCCACGTTCTGGTGCTTTGTATTGTAGTACTTAGCTTGCCTATCTTGAGTGATCAGCAAACGCTCTCAAATTATCTGCACCAAAGAAGTAGCACTCTCCACCTCCGGCTTCTTGTACAACCTATCCTCACCCATTTCTAGCCACGATAACGGCGTGCGACACTTCCTACCATATAGGGCCTCGAAGGGCGCTATTTGAATACCTGCCTGGTAGCTGTTATTGTACGCAAACTCCACCAAATACAAGTGGTCTTCCCAATGCTTCCCGAAGTCTAGAACACACATGCAGAGCATGTCTTCCATAGTTCTGTTGACCCTCTTGGTCTGCCCATCCGTCTGCGGATGGAAGGCTGTGCTGAACTTCAATTTAGTTCCCAGCATCTGTTTCACCAACCTATAATCATTGGACATAAAACGCCCATCGCAATCACTCACGATGCTGCGAGGCACACCGTGCAATCTGACTATATTATCCACATATAGTTTCGCCAGTCTCACCACTGAATCATCCTTCCTATGCGGAATAAAGTGCGACACCTTTATTAATCGGTCTACGATCACCCAGATGGCGTCGTTCACCTTCTGCGACCTTGGCAAGCCAAGCACAAAGTCCATTGATATATCATCGAATTTCCATTCCGAAGTAGGCAAGGATTTCGAGAATCCTCCAGGCTTTTGGCACTCCGCCTTTACCAAGGAACAGGTTTAACACTTGGCCACAAACAGTGCCACATTCTTCTTGAGCCCTGGCCACCAAAAAACCTTCTTTAGGTCCCGGTACATCTTCATGCTCCCTGGGTGGATTGAGTACTTGGTATTATGAGCCTCGTACATCAACTCCACCCGTAGATTTCCCCCGCTTGGGATGCACAAACGATTGTCCTTCCTTAACAACCCATCTTCAACCGAAAACCGGGAATTTGACCCATCCAATGCTACATCCAAAAGCTATTTCATGCTACCATACAACTCCAATGCCTGTCAAACATGATCAGCCAGGTCATACTAAACTTCTATCCAGTTCAACAATGCTTTAGCGCTAGACTGCTTGTCCATGCAACAGATCTCCAATGCCTCCAACTCCCGAATTAGCCTCTCAACATGCACCGAAAACCAGTTGGCTTGGGAGGGAGCCCTACGACTCAACGCATCCGCAAATGCATTGGCCTTGTCGGGTACATAATGAATGTTGAACGTATAGTCCCCCAGGAAATCCATCCATCTTTGCTATCTCATGTTCAAATCCTTCTGATCCAACGGGTACTTCAGGCTCTTATGGTTGGTATAAATATAGACTTTTATGCCATACAAGTAGTGTCTCCACAGCTTAAGCGCAAATATCACGGCCGCCAACTCCAAGTCGTGGACTGGTTAATTCCTTTCGTGAAATTTTAGCTGACGTGATCAATACGCTATGACATTACCATGCTACAGTAGCACGCAGCCCAAACCACTACCTGAGGCATCACTATAAATCTCAAAGCCCTCGGTCCCACTCGACGAACTTAGCACTGGCGCCGTGGTCAACCGTCCCTTCAGCTCCTCAAATGCTTCCATGCACTCCTGTGTACATAAGAAATTCTGATCCTTCCTTGTCAACTTCGTGAGAGGTAACACTATCCGCGAGAAGTTCTCAACAAAGCTCCTGTAATATTCGGCAAGCCCTAGAAAAATATGGAATTCCGCTACCGAAGACAACACAGACCACTCCCGTATCACAACAATCTTCGCCGGATCCACCTCTATACCTTCCCCACTTACAATATGACCAAGGAATGCTACTGAGGGGAGTCAGAACTCGCATTTGGAGAATTTTGGATAGAGTTCATTCCTTCTCAGCGTCTCCAAGACTAGATGCAGATGCTTGAAGTGATCTTCTTTGCACTGCGAGTACACCAATATGTCATCAATGAAGACGATCACAAAACGGTCTAGGTACTCTCGGAACGTCCTGCTCATTAAATCCATAAACACCGATGGCGCATTCGTCAGTCCAAATGACATGACCGTGAACTCGAAGTGCCCATACCTTGTGCTGAATTCCATCTTTGGGATATCACACTCCCTTATCCTCAGCTGATAATACCCAGACTTCAGATCCAACTTGGAATATACCGACGATCCGACTAACTGATCGAAGAGATCATCAATCCTTGGGATCGAGTATTTATTCTTCACTATTAGCTTGTTCAACTCACTATAGTCGATACATAGCCACAAACTCCGGTCCTTCTTCTTAACGAAGAGGACCGGTGCGCTCTAAGGCGACAAGCTTGTACGCACATACCCTTGCTCCATCAAATCCTCTAGTTGAACCTTCAACTCCGCCATCTCCTTAGGCGCCAACCTATAAGGAGAACGTGACACAGGTTTGGCACCTAGCACTAGCTCGATAGTGAAATCAATTTCTCGCTGTGGTGGGGCTCCGGGAAGATCACCGAGGAACATGTCGGGGTACTCACACACCACTGGGATAGTATCCAAAGTGTCCTTTGGCTTTACAGCTTCCACTAATGTGAAGAACAGATCTGATCCAGCACAAACCACCTTCACCACCTGAAGAGCAGACATCAGCGTCTTGCTCAACCACTTCAGTCCCGCAAACGTCGTCACCTACCGTACACCCAGCATGACCTCCTTACGGTGTCAATCGATACAAGCCTTCTGCTCCGAAAGCCAATCCATACTGAAGATGACGTCAAACTATGCTAGCGGCAGCAACGACGCTAGCAATTCGAACTCTTTGCTTCCAATATGAACCTTTACGGCGAATACTCTGTCCGCACGCATCGAACACCCATTCGGTAGCAACACATCTAATTTGTCCTTCGCCATCAAAGAAAGAACTCCAATGAGCGTTACGAAAATTTCGGACAAAAAAGAGTGTGAAGCTCCTGTATCGAAAAGTGCTCGTGCCGGACTACCGCCAATCAGAACAAAGCATACACAATAGTATTAAGCTAACAAGCACTGGGTAATAGTATTTAAGCTAACTTGCTATAAAATAAACCGTACCTGTCACCACGTCGGCCTGTTTGATGGCCTCCTGCTGGCCCAAGTTATAGACTCTCGGTTGAGTCGGAGCATAGTGGGACGCGGTTGACTCCACCGCCTTGTCCTTCTCTTCATAAGTGGCTCCTTGCTTTCTCTCGGACTTCAGACGTCCGCTCCATCAATCGCGCGCAAAATGCCCCGTCTTTCCACAAGTATAACAAGCGCCCGGGGTTCGGTTGGTAGATGCCCCCGAGGCACCTGAAGAAGGGGCTGGGCCCGACGTCTTAGCCTTTTTTTAGAACCTGCGATATCCAGACATCGAAGTAGTCGGCACTTTAAACTCTGATTTCTTGCCATCGGATTCCTTCTTTGCTTGAACATTCTTCATGTCCTTCTCCATGTACCGGGCCGAGTTGACCAAGGTCATGAAACCCTGCGCCATAGGACCTGAAAGTAATAACCTCAAATCATCTCTTAACCCTTCATAGAAACGGTTCGTCTTGCGCTCCTCATCAGCAAAGGTAGTGCTTGTGTATCGTCCAAACGAGTGAACTCATGGAGATACTCGTCCACGGTGCTATCTCTGTAACACCCCGAAACTCAAAAGAGGGACGGGTGGCATTTTTAAGCCAAGACGGGGTTTTGAAGTAGGTGACACGGGTCCCGACACGGGCGTGTCGGAGGCCGTGTAAGGGTGTGTTCGACCACGGGTCGTGCGGTCGCCGTGTCGGCGGTCGTCGAGTGTCGAGTGGTTGGACACGGCCTAGGACACGGGCGTGTCCCAGGCCGTGCCACTCAAGGGAATCGACACAGTGGTACACGGGCCGTGACACGGGCACAGACACGGGCGTGTCACATGTGACACGGGCGTGTCCTATGCCGTGTCGCAAGGTCGTGTACCTCTCTGACTGCGAAGTGTTGGCTGATTGCACACGGGGGGCATGACACGGGTACCAACACGGGCGTGTCACATGTGACACGGCCGTGTCATAGGCCGTATCAAGGGCCGTGTGCTAGTTTTCGAATCGGTCGAGACGCTGAATGGGTGACACGGCCAGGCACACGGCCGTATTGCAACCCGTGTTCGGCCCCAGATTTTGTATTTTGAGGCCTAATCGTGGCCGTTCGTTTCCTTGGCTTGGGATCCGACGGCTGGGAGTGGTTGCTGGCAGCTTAAACCCGAAAATAGGGTTTGCAAACCCCATTTTCACTTGGATTCTCTCTCTCTAAAGTCTAGAGAGAAGGGAGAGCTTGGAGGAGGAAGAAGGTGGTCAACTCCGGCCGCCGGTGGAGCTTCGGAGCTCCGATTCTCGATCCGAGTCCGGATCCACGGAGGCAAGGAGCTTGCATTGCTTTTCATCCGCGTAGATTTTCATGGCGCCGCGGAAGAATGCAAGGGTAACGATTCTCATCCTAGGGCATGTGAAGCTCTCTTTTCCTTTGCATAGGAAGCCCTCTCTCGCGAGTGAGCGAAGGGTTGGAGCATTCCTTAGGGTAGATATGTGAAGTCCCCCTTGTATAGATTCCGTATGCGAAAACGGACATAGGCATTGTGTGTGAAGCCTATCCAGACAAGTAGAGTCGGATCGGTGATGTTGCATTGCATATGGACCGGGGAAGACTCCGGGTGTTTGGGCGTTTTTCGGGTTTTCTACATGGTAGATTTCAACAGGGAGCCTTGGAGATTAACTCCAAGGTGCACCCGGAAAACTGGGCAAAAGCGAGTTTTGCCAACACGGTGGCCGGGGAGCCAACGTGAACATAATCGGGTTATGTGATTGTTGTGGCGGAAACGGGACTCGGTGAGTCTTGACCTGCGCATATGGCTTAAATTGCCGTTGCAATATGAGCACGGGTCAGGCGGAACCGTACCAGGTCTATGTCGTTCGGTCGGACCGTTGGCATGGATGAGGGTCTTCGGCGGTCTATGGCTTAAATTGTCGTGACCAAGGCCAGGAAGGCAAAATGCTCATATGGTTGGCCGTCCAAGAGGCGGTGGTGGAACGGGAACGTCTATGGCTTTAATTGACGTGACGTTGGCCGGTTCGCTGTGAATGTGCCTTGTGTGCATGAGGTGTGTGGTCGTGCGAGCCTATGCCTGTGATGATGTGTGTTCACACTAATTTATTGCCTATACTAATAAAGTGCAGGGAAAGAGCATCGCCGCCCCGATTTTGGGGGCGGGATCGTTAAAATTTGGTCAGCATAGCTGACTGTTCCTTTTGTTTCCCACCGGGCGGTGGTTTGTGCTTGCAGGTACTGCGGAGCCGAGCGGAAAATAGCCGGCTAAAGCCCATGTTGCGGTGCTGGCCCTCAAAGGCCTAACCATTTTTTGCTTTCCGTTTATTTCATGTATGGCCGTCCTGCGAGCCGAAGTATGTAAGACATGTTTTGTTAAGCAAACCTTGTAAGGCCATAAGGCCGGTACTTTTGTATTTTTCATTCCTATTGTTATTTCTGTAGTGGACATTCTTGCTTGGCAGGGTTCTTGTAATTGTGCAACTTAATAAATTGCTTCCGCTAGAATGACTCTGTGTAGGACGTTGGTGATTGGTTGTATGGTTTCAACGCGTAACCAACCGGTCTGTCCGTAGTATATGGCGTCGGGCCCCGGCCGGACCTACTGTTATATACTATGTGACGGATAGGGGTGTTACAAATTGGTATCAGACTACTGGTTTCGGTCAAACTTAAATGAATTCGTGGACGAATTCACTTTAAGGGGTGGTGAGCACATGTGTGCGTCATCATTATAACATGAAAAGAACCCATGAATGTCCACTTAGGAATGAAAATACACATATTTGAGGAACCTGCGTGTTCCTATAATTGCTGTTTGCAGTAATATTTGGTCGCTTATCGGTATTTTGCACGATTATAGGTGACCAGGAGTGGTGCTGGGCCGTCAGAACGGCCAGGTTCTGAGGCAAGCAGTACGCCAAGTGAAGCGCCTGCAACACCTCCGTCTGCCGAGACCATTAGATTGGTGACAGAAGCTGTCTTTGCTATGATTAATGCGCAACCTACAAGATAGGTACAGCAGCCTGCTCCTGTGGGGGAGCAAGTGCCGCTCCAAGCGGCGGAGCCTAGAAGGGTTGAGCAGGTGGCGGTAGAGCCGGAGTTACCTCGGAGAGCAACTGAAAGACAGTTGAAGCATGTGATGGGCTTCCACCCACCGGTGTTCTCGGGAACGAGAACCCCGACCCAGGCTGAAGATTCGCTCTCAAAAGTCAATAGGGTGATGACAGCTACTAAAACGGAACAGTGGCAGAAGACCACGATAGCGACGTTCCTTTTGGATGGGGACGCAAGGTTATGGTGGGAAGGCCTAGAGTTACACCAGTTGAGGGGAAGGTCGTTGGCCGAAGTTCCTATGGCGGAGTTTTCGAGATTGTTCATGGCTCGATACCTCCCCTTAGTGCAGAGGATCGCATTGGAGAACGAGTTCCAAAAGTTAGTGCAAGGAGATAGCACTGTAGACGAGTACCTCCACGAGTTTACTCGGTTGGGGAGATATGCTAGCGCTACCTTTTCCGACGAGGAGCGAAAGACTAACCGCTTTTACGAAGGGTTAAGAGATGAGCTGAGGTTGCTACTGTCAGGGCCCATGGAGCAGGGTTTCCTAACCTTGGTCAACTCGGCCCGGTCCTTGGAGAAGGACATGAGAAATGTGCAAGCTAAGAAGGATTCTGGCGGGAAGAAATCGGAGTTCAAAGCGCCGACTACGTCGAAGTCGGGCTATCGAAAATTCTTCAAGAAGGCTAGGACGTCAGGTCCAGCTTCTTCTACGGGTGCCTCAGGGGCAACTACCAATCGAACCCCGGGCGCTTGTTTTACGTGTGGAAAGACGGGGCACTTTGCCCGTGACTGCTGGAGTGGACGCTCAAAGTCCGAAAGGAAGCAAGGAGCTACTTACGAAGAGAAGGGCAAAGCGGTGGAGTCGAACGCGTCCCATTATGCTCCGACTCAGCCTAGAGTCTATAACTTGGGCCAGCAGGAGGCCATCAAGCAAGCAGATGTGGTGACAGGTATGAGTTAATTTATAGCAAGTTGACTTTAAAATACCATTACCTATTGCTTGTTAGGCTAATGTCTTTTGCTTAGGCTTTGTGGTGATTAGCGATAGTCCGACACGGGCACTGTTCGATACGGGAGCGTCACACTCCTTGTCCGAAAATTTTATATCGCGCATCGGAGTCCCTTCTTCGATGGCGAAGGACAAGTTGGATGTGCTGCTACCGAATGGGTGCTCGATGCGTGCGGACAGAGTGTGCGCCGTAAAGGTTCACATAGGGAGCCAAGAGTTCGACTTGCTAGCGTCATTGCTGCCGCTAGTAGAGTTTGACGTTATCTTTGGGATGGATTTGCTTTCGGAGCAGAAGGCTTGGATTGACTGTGACCGGAAGGAGTTCAAGCTAGGTGTTGGGCGGGGGACAACATTCAAGGGACTCAAGGGGTCGAGCAAGACGCTGATGTCTACTCTTCAGGTGGTAAAGGCAATTCGTGCTGGTGCAGAGCTGTTCTTCGCAATAGTGGGGGCTGTGGAGCCAAAGTCCATGTTGGATAGCATCCCCGAGGTTTGTGAATACCTCGATGTATTCCCGGATAGTCTTCCCGGGGCCCCACTGTAGTGAGAGATTGATTTCACCATTGAGCTCGTACCGGGGGCCAAACCGGTGTCATGTGCTCCGTATAGGTTGGCGCCTAAGGAGATGGCAGAGTTGAAAGTTCAGCTAGAGGAGCTGATGGAGCAAGGTTATGTGCGTCCAAGCTCGTCGCCTTGGAGCACACCGGTCCTCTTCGTTAAGAAGAAGGACGGGAGTATGCGGTTGTGTATCGTCTACAGAGAGTTGAACAAGCTGACGGAGAAGAACAAGTACCCGATCTCGAGTATTGATGATCTCTTTGATCAGTTAGTCGGATCGTCGGTATATTCTAAGTTGGACTTGAAGTCGGGGTACTATCAGTTGACGATAAGGGAATGTGATATCCCGAAGACGGCGTTCAGCACAAGGTATGGGCATTTCGAGTTCACGGTCATGCCGTTTGGACTGACGAATGTGCCATCGGTATTTATGGACTTGATGAACAGGACATTCCGAGATTTCCTGGATCGCTTTGTGATCGTCTTTATTGTTGATATATTGGTGTACTCGCAGTGCGAAGAAGATCACTTCAAGCACTTGCATCTAGTGTTGGAGACTTTGAGGAGGAATGAGCTGTATGCGAAGTTCTCCAAGTGCGAGTTCTGGCTACCCTCAGTAGCGTTCCTTGGTCACATTGTTAGTGGGGAAGGTATAGCGGTGGATCCGGCGAAGATCGTTGTGATACGAGAGTGGCCTGCGTTGTATTCTGTCGCGGAAGTCCGTAGTTTTCTTGGGCTTGCCGGATATTACAGGTGCTTCGTAGAGAACTTCTCGCGGATAGCGCTACCTCTCACGAAGTTGACAAGGAAAGATCAGAGATTCTTGTGGATGCAGGAGTGTGTGCATGCTTTTGAGGAGCTGAAGAGACGGTTGACCACGACGCCAGTGCTTAGTTCGCCGAGTGGGACCGAGGGCTTTGAGGTGTACAGCGACGCTTCTGGTAGTGGTTTGGGCTGCGTGTTGTTGCAGCATGGAAGTGTGACTGCGTATGGATCGCGTCAGCTAAAGGTGCATGAAAGGAACTATTCGGTCCATGACTTGGAGTTGGCGGCCGTGATATTTGCACTTAAGTTGTGGAGGCACTACCTATACGGCATAAGGGTCGATATATACACCGATCACAAGAGCCTAAAATACTTGTTGGATCAAAAGGATCTTAATATGAGGCAGAGGTGGTGGATGGAGTTGCTGGGGTACTACACCTTCAAAATACATTATGTACCCGGGAAGGGCAACGCAGTTGCGGATGCGCTGAGTCGCAGGGCTCCCACCCAAGCCAACTGGTTGTCGGTGCATGATGAGCGGCTAGTACGGGAGTTGGAGGAGCTTGAGATCTGTTGCGTTGACAAGGAGACGAGCGCCAAAGCAATGTTGAACTGGACAGAAGTTCAGTATGACCTGGCTGACCGAGTTCGGCAGGCATTGGAGTTAGATGACTCCATGAAGGAGCTTATGGAGGCAGCGTTGGATGGGTCAAATTCCCAGTTCTCAGTAGTAGATGGTTTGCTAAGGAAGGATCATCAGTTGTGCGTCCCAAGCGGGAGTAACCTACGGGCGGAGTTGTTGTACGAGGCTCATCATACCAAGTACTCGATCCACCCCGGGAGCACAAAGATGTATCGTGATCTCAAAAAGTTATTTTGGTGGCCGGGGCTCAAGAAAGACGTGGCGTTGTACGTGGCTAAATGCCAAACGTGCGCCTTGGTGAAAGCGGAGTGCCAAAAGCCGGGAGGATTTCTGAAGTCCTTGCCAATACCGGAGTGGAAATTCGACGACATCTCTATGGACTTTGTGCATGGGTTGCCAAGGTCGCAGAAGGGGAACGACGCCATCTGGGTGATCGTAGATCGGTTAACAAAGGTGTCGCACTTCATTCCGCATAGAAAGGACGATCCAGTGGAGAAATTGGCGAAGTTGTATGTTGACAACATTGTTAGGCTGCATGGCGTGCCCCGTAGCATTGTGAGTGATCGCGATGGGCGGTTCACGTCAAATGATTGGAAATTGGTGCAGCAGATGCTGGGAACAAAGTTAAAGTTCAGCACAGCCTTCCATCCACAGACGGATGGGCAGACCGAGAGAGTCAATAGAATGATGGAGGACATGCTACGCATGTGTTCTGGACTTCGGTAAGCATTGGGAGGACCACCTGTATTTGGTGGAGTACGCGTACAATAACAGCTACCAGGCGAGTTTCCAGATGGCGCCCTTTGAATCCCTATATGGTAGGAGGTGTCGCATGGCGTTGTCTTGGTTAGAAACGGGTGAGGCAAGGTTGTACAAGAAGAAGGAGGTGGAGAGTGCTACCTCGTTGGTGCGGATCATTCGGGAGCGCTTGTTGATCGCTCAGGACAGACAGGCGAAGTATTACAATGCCAAGCACCGGAACGTGGAGTTCACGGTAAGCGATTGGGTATACTTGAAAGTAAAGCCGTTCAAGGGGGTTTCGCGGGTGAGACGCTTGAAGAAGCTGAGCCCAAGGTACCTTGGACCTTTTGAGGTTATGGAGCGAGTCGGCGAAGCTGCGTATCGTTTGAAGTTATCGGTAGAGTTGAGTGGACTACATGATGTGTTCCACATCTCTGTATTGCGGAAGGCGGTGCAGGAGCCTTTGTAGGTGATCGCAGTTGATCAAGTGCCGGTGGACGAAGGATTGACGACTAGGGTCAAGCCCATTCGTATCGAAGATGCTGAGGTCAAGAGACTCCGTAACAAGGAGATCCGGATGGTTAAGGTCCGGTGGGATAATTGCGGTCATGAGGAGCTCTATTGGGAGCGGGAGCAAACCATGCTGGAGGAGTACCCAGAGTTATTCCGCTCAGGTACCGCTCTTGGTTTTATGTTTACTTTCCTTTAGTAATTTCGTGGGCGAAATTCTTTTAAGAGGGAGAGAGTTGTAACACCCCGAAACTCAAAAGAGGGACGGGTGGCATTTTTAAGCCAAGACGGGGTTTTGAAGTAGGTGACACGGGTCCCGACACGGGCGTGTCGGAGGCCGTGTCAGGGTGTGTTCGACTACGGGTCGTGCGGTCGCTGTGTCGGCGGTCCTCGAGTGTCGAGTGGTGGGACACGGCCTCGGACACGGGCGTGTCCCAGGCCGTGTCACTCAAGGGAATCGACATAGTGGTACACGGGCCGTGACACAG
The DNA here is from genome assembly GCA_039513925.1 of Platanthera zijinensis. Taxonomy (NCBI): domain Eukaryota; kingdom Viridiplantae; phylum Streptophyta; class Magnoliopsida; order Asparagales; family Orchidaceae; genus Platanthera; species Platanthera zijinensis. The sequence continues at coordinate 49,643,809 of CM077083.1, forward strand.
GAACAGACACGGGCGTGTCACATGTGACACGGGCGTGTCCTATGCCGTGTCACAAGGCCGTGTACCTCTCTGACTGCGAAGTGTTGGCCGATTGCACACGGGGGGCGTGACACGGGTACCAACACGGGCGTGTCACATGTGACACGGCCGTGTCATAGGCCGTGTTAAGGGTCGTGTGCTGGTTTTCGAATCGGTCGAGACGCCGAATGGGTGACACGGCCAGGCACACGGCCGTGTTGCAACCCGTGTTCGGCCCAGATTTTGTATTTTGAGGCCTAATCGTGGCCGTTCATTTCCTTGGCTTGGGATCCGACGGCTGGGAGTGGTTGCTGGCAGCTTAAACCCGAAAATAGGGTTTGCAAACCCCATTTTCACTTGGGTTCTCTCTCTCTCTAAAGTCTAGAGAGAAGGGAGAGCTTGGAGGAGGAAGAAGGTGGTCAACTCCGGCCGCCGGTGGAGCTTCGGAGCTACGATTCTCGATCCGAGTCCGGATCCGCGGAGGCAAGGAGCTTGCGGTGCTTTTCATCCCTGTAGATTTTCATGGCGCCGCGGAAGAACGCAAGGGTAACGATTCTCATCCTAGGGCATGTGAAGCCCTCTTTTCCTTTGCATAGGAATCCCTCTCTCGCGAGTGAGCGAAGAGTTGGAGCATTCTTTGGGGTAGATATGTGAAGTCCCCCTTGTATAGATTCCGTATGCGAAAACGGACATATGCATTGTGTGTGAAGCCTATCCGGACAAGTAGAGCCGGATCGGTGATGTTACATTGCTTATGGACCGGGGAAGACTCCGGGTGTTTGGGCGTTTTTCGGGTTTTCTACATGGTAGATTGCAATAGGGAGCCTTGGAGATTAACTCCAAGGTGCACCCGGAAAACTGGGCAAAAGCGAGTTTTGCCAACACGGTGGCCGGGAGCCAACGTGAACATAACCGGGTTATGTGATTGTTGTGGCGGAAACGGGACTCGGTGAGTCTTGACATGCGCATATGGCTTAAATTGCCGTTGCGATATGAGCACGGGTCAGGCGGAACCGTACCCGGTCTTTGTCGTTCAGTCGGACCGTTGGCATGGATGAGGGTCTTCGGCGGTCTATGGCTTAATATGCCGTGACAAAGGCTAGGAAGGAAAAATGCTCATATGGTTGGTCGTACAAGAGGCGGTGGTGGAACGGGAACGTCTATGGCTTGAATTGACGTGACATTGGCCGGTTCGCCGTGAATGTGCCCTGTGTGCACGAGGTGTGTGGCCGTGCGAGCCTACGCCTGTGATGATGTGTGTTCACACTAATTTATTGCCTATACTAATAAAGTGCAGGGAAAGAGCGTCGCCGCCCCGATTTTGGGGGCGGGATCGTTATAATTTGGTCAGCATAGCTGACCGTTGCTTTTGTTTCCACCGGGCGGTGGTTTGTGCTTGCAGGTGCTGCAGAGCCGAGCGGAAAATAGCGGGCTAAAGCCCATGTTGCGGTGCTGGCCCTCAAAGGCCTAATCCTTTTATGCTTTCCGTTTATTTCATGTATGGCCGGCCTGCGAGCCGAAGTATGTAAGGCATGTTTTGTTAAGCAAACCTTGTAAGGCCATAAGGCCGGTACTTTTGTATTTTTCATTCCTATTGTTATTTCTGTAGTGGACATTCTTGCTTGGCAGGGTTCTTGTAATTGTGCAACTTAATAAATTGCTTCGCTAGAATGACTCTGTGTAGGACGTTGGTGATTGGTTGTATGGTTTCAACACGTAACCAACCGGTCTGTCCGTAGTATATGGTGTTGGGCCCCGGCCGGACCTACTGTTATATACTATGTGGCGGATAGGGGTGTTACAATCTCCTTGCACCAACTCTTGAAACTCGTTTTCCAACGCGATCCTCTGCGCTGAGGGGAGGTATGGAGCAATAAACAACCTCAAAAATTCCTCCATAGAGACATCAGCCAACTGCCTTCCTCTCAGGTGGTGTAGCTCCAGCCCTTCCCACCATAACCTCGCGTCCCCGTCCAACAAGAACATCTCAATCGTGGTCTTCTGCCACTCTTAAGTTTCCATTGCTGTCAGCACTCTTTTGACTTTCGATAGCCAATCCTCTGCCTGAGCGGGGTTCCTGTTCCCGAGAACACTAGCGGATGGAAACCCATCACATGATTAAGTGGTTTCTCAGTTTCTCTCCGAGGAAACTCCGGCTCCACCATCACCTGTTCCACCCTCCTAGGCTCTACCGCTTGGAGCGGTACTTGCTCCATCGCAGGAGAAGGCTGCTGCACCTGCCTCGCAGGCTACGCATTGATCAATGCAAGTACAGCTTCCACCACAAATATAATGGTCTTAGCTGAAGGAGGTGTTGCAGGCGCATCATTTGGTACGCTGCTTGCCTCAAAACCTGGCCGTTCCGTCGGTCCAACACAATTTTTGGTCACCTATAATCATGCAAAACACCGATAAGCTACCAAAAAATATTGCAAACAGCAATTATAAGAACACGTAGGTTCCTCAAACATGTGTATTTTCATTCCTAAGTGGATATTCACGAGTTCTTTTCATGTTATAACGATGACGTACACACATGTGCTCACCACCCCTTAAAGTGAATCCATCCACGGATTCATTTAAGCGTGACAGAAACGGGTAGTCTGATACCAAATTGTAACACCCCTATTCTTCGCATAGCATATTGCCGTAGGTCCGGCCGGGGCCCGACGCCATATACCACAGACAGACCGGTTGGTTACTTATTGAGACCAATCAACCAATCACAATGTCCTACACAGAGCACCTAGCGGAAGCAAATTATTAAGGTTGCAAAGAATAAAGAACCCTGCCAAGCATGAATGTCCACTACACAACCAAATAGGAATGTTTAATACACCAGCACATGCCTTATGGCCTTACAAGAGTTTACAAAATTTAAACAGTGTCTTACAAACTTTGGCTCGCACGCCGGCCACACATGATTTAAATAAGTAAACAAACAAGGCCTTCGAGGGCCGGCTCAGCAACTTGGGCTTTGGCCCGCTATTTGCCGCTCGGCTCTGCAGCACCTATAAGCACAAATCACCGCAACGGTGGCAAACAAGAATAACAGTCAGCTAAAGCTGACCAAATTGTAACGATTCTACCACCAAACCGGGGCGGCAAAGCTTCTTCCCTGCACTTGTTAGCAAAGCAAGCAACATAGCGAAATAAGCATCACATCACAGGGGCACGCTCACACAATCGTACACCCCGTGCTCTCAGGGCACTTATTCGGCGAAGCCAGTCCGAACCCAGTCCGGTCCTCGACCCCACCACCACTCCCAGGGCGACAATCTCGTGAGCATTTAGTCCTTTCAGCAATAGCCTAGACTCGATCTCCAAACCTCGGTAAGTGCAACGTAAAACTTTAGGTCACTTTAACCGAGTAGATGGAGCAGGTAGGGGTCCACCAGCCCGTTGATCACCCCGCCGTTGCCATTTGGCATTTGATGTGGGCTAAGCTTCCCCACTCCCAAATATAGTTCAAACACGGTACATAGCCCCGCTATGTACCCGGTTGGCTCCCAAGCCACAGGTATGGCAGAAATTCGCTTCCGCCCAGATTTCCGAGTGTACCCTAGTGTTAATCCCCAAGACACCCTTTTGCAATCTACCATGTAGAAGCCCCAAAATAACTCAAAGGCACGGAGTCTTCTCCGACCCAACATGCATAGCAAAACATCACCGATCAAGACCAACATGTCTGGGTAGGCTTCACACATCATTCTTATGTCCGTACTATGATTCTTGACTCTAACAAGGGGGACTTTACTTATCTACCCCAAGGAATACTGCAAACTCACCGCACACTCGTGGGAGAAGGGTTTTCCCATGCAAAAGAGGAAGATCTTCACATGCTCAAGATAAGAATCGTTACCCTAGCGTTCTTCCTTGGCGCCATGGAAATCTATGTGGATGGAAAGCAACGAAATCTCCTTGCCTCCGCGGATCCGAAGTCGGCTCGCAATTTGGAGCTCTGAAGCTCCGTCGGTGACCGGATCTAGCCCTTCTTCCTCCTCCTTGCTCTCTCCTCTCTCTAGCTTTAGAAAGAGAACCACTCAAGAGAAATGAGGGTTTCTAAACACTATTCCCTGGTTTAAACCCTCAGACCCAACCCACATCTGTCATATTCCATATCAAAGAAACAAACGGCCACGATCAGGGCCTGAAATACAAGAACAGGGCCGAACAGGGGTTGCAACACGGCCGTGTGCATGTCCGTGTCACTCATTCGCCGTCACCAGGAATTCCCGACCAAAACACAGCCTCTGACACGTCCACCGACACGCCTGTGTCGCATGTGACATGCCCGTGTCAGGGCGCGTGTCATATGTGACACGCCCGTGTCAGGGCGCGTGTCACGGCCCGTGCGCAAAATCCACGATTCCTCCGAGAAGTACAAAGCCATACGACACGCCCGTGTCACATGCCGTGTGCTAGACACTCCCATGTCCCTGGCCGTGTAATCTCCTTAGCACAAAACCACAACCTGCCTGAGCAGGACACTCCCTGGGACACGCCCATATCCCAGGCTATGTGCCTCCCTTAACACACCCTGGGACACGCCCGTGTCCCAGGCCGTATCACCTGCTCCAAGTCACAGACTTGGCTTAAAAAGTAACCTATCCCTTTTTTGAGTTTCGGGGCGTTACACATTACCTATCCAAAACACCTCCAAATGAGGTGAATTTTTATACAGAGCCATATCATGATGCCAGGGACCTCTCACCAAAATTTGGGAGGGTTTGGAGATCATTAGACCACTTAATTAAAATACCCTAATATTATTAAATAATTAAGAAAACCATAGGACAATGTATCCCCAAAAATTACCATTTGTAGATTGGCCCTAGGTATAACTAAGGTAGACCCCCTGCCCAAATTTCAAGTCATTTGGACAACGGATGAAGTGTGGGCACCATTTTGAATCTCAGGATAACCCTAGGTATAGGTCCCAGCAAAATGCGTGCCCTGGTCCAACCAGAGGTCCAAATTTTATCAAATCAATTTTGGATAAAAGTAGACCTATAGGACTACAAAGTTCATGTTTATAATTTTTTAACTAGAGGGACCTAAGTATTTTTAAAAATTAATACCATCTACTGCAAATAGTGTGACAGAAATGAAATTAAAATAATAATGAATTATTAATCCGGCGCATGAATCTTGGCGCAAAGCCAAGGGCTGCCGAGTCATCTTCCTCCTCCAGCCAATGGCCCCGATTGCTTGCACCTGGGCTGACTTCAAACTGCCACTGCCGGCCATCCGACCACTTCCCTGCACGGCCACCGCCACCACCACCTTCATGGAGATGGTGGCTACCTCCAGCCGGCGGCATGGCCGTCGGTGACGACTATTCCGGCGATCCCACCAAGAATATTTCGGCCCAAAACCATGAAAACTAGAGATTGGTTCGGGCTCAATTGATCCCGAACCTTGAACCTAAAAATCTCTATGATCTTCCCATGAAGTAAGGAGAGGAGGAGGACCTTGCCGGCGGCCTGAAGGCGCGACGATCGTCGGGAAACCATTTCCGATGGTGGCGCCGCTCGACTTCTGCAACAGTATAGTGGGAGGGCTCGAAATCTTCAGGTAAAGGCTTGGAAATGTTCCTCTTGGGCCACTGGTGGTGTTTAAATGCTCGGTTGAGGAGGGGAGAGGCCAAAACTTCAATGGCCATTAATGCCATTGAAAGCTTTGCTCGGGTTAGCAGGAGGGGGGCTGAACAAGCCCCTTGGAGGACGGGAAACGGCTGGAAACTTCTCCCTTTCCCAAGGGGAGTTGAATCCAGCCATTAAGAGTGGCCTTTGGCCTCCCTTGGCCGGTTTGACTTGCCCCTTCCTTCCCTTTTTTTCTCTCTCCTCCATTATCATAGAATGGAGCTCACTCTCTCTCTCCTAATCATCAAGTTGACTTGGTCAATCTTTGGGTCTATTGGCAGCCCACATATACACATAATATTCTTAATGAAGCTATATGAGGAGGCTTGAGCATATGCTAGCTCATTTGGGCTAGGTTTACCCAAAGTAGGCTTGGGTTGACTTTGGTCCTTTTTACGTTTTGGGTTGCCCCTAATGGGTCCTTGGTAATCCATTGATCTCTCCTAAGGCATAGGTGCGGTGGGACAGGACTAACTGGGCACCTTGAGGGTCATATAACCCTTAATAAGGGCATCTTGACCAAGTTGGGGTTATAGTTGGCTTGGGTCAACTCAAGCTTGGGGGTTGACTCCATTGAGTCCCAGGTGACCCATTGACACCACTTTAGGTCTAGGAATACCTGGGCAAGGTTGGTTGGGCACAATAGAGGCAAATTGCCCTTAGTTAGGGCACCTTGCCCAATTTAGGCCTATGGTGGTCCTACGTGAAATTGGCCACTTTGGGTTTACTCTAATGGACCCTTAAGGCTCTAGTAAACGCTCAAATAGGTTAGTGATGTTGTGGTGGGGTCATGGAGTCAAGGTGAAGCCCTAAGGTCAATTCCTATGTTTCGTGATGTGGTTGTGCCATAGACAGACCAAGGTGATTCTCACCTTGGCCTTTGATCACTTGGCCCTTTTTAGCTTCCTAGGGTTTTGTCATGACCTAGTCATGACCAAAACCACTCTTAGGGGTCTAGTTGGAAATGGGATGTTATAAATCCCAATAAACAAAACAAAAATTTCATCCCCGAAATCAAGGTTAAGCCTACGGGAATTTCTATCGAGAAAAAAAAAGAAACTTGTAACATCTCATAAGAAGTGAAAAATTAAATCACGACTACTTGTTTTCTAAGTGAGGTTTAAAGGGAAAACTAAATCTATGACTAATTCACCCAATTGGCAATGCCAAGACCCCAATAAAAAAAAAGATTAGCCTCTACTCTTCCTAGGTCAGCCTTACTGGTTTAAAATAGGAAGGAAAATTGAACATCCTGAAAGGTTGTGAGGTATACTTGACAGAACAGCTCTGGATACTTTTGTCGCATCAGGTCCTGCGGTTCCCAGGTATGCTCCTCCTGGCCGTGGTTCCCCCACAGAACTTTGACTAACGGAACCTTCTTGCGACACAAGATCCGTACTCCTCTGTCATCGATCCGAACCGGCTCCATGTGAACTGACCGATCTTGAGCTACCGACCCATCTGTGGTCGAATTCTGCTGCTCCGGTCTTAGTAGAGCCCTCCTAAGTGAAGAAATATGGAATACGTCATGTAAACCTACAAGTTTCAGTGGCAAATCCAGCAAGTAAGCTATGGGCCCGATCCGCTCCAGGATACTGTATGGGCCCATATACCTAGGGATGAGCTTCTTCTTCCAAACACACACTTGTGAAACTCCGTGCATGGGTCGGATCTTCAAGAAACCCGGTCTCCAACTTGAAACACTACCTGACGGTATCGGGCGTCATAATACTTAGCATGTCGGCTCTGTGCTTCCAGCATTCTGTCCCATATAAGTCTCACCCGAGCCTTGGTGTCTTCGACAAAATCCGATCCCAACACCATCGGATCCTCGTCCTGAATCCATGAAAGCAGAGTCCTACATCTCCTTCCGTACAAGGCTTCATAAGGAGCCATACCTATGCTGGACTGGTAGCTGTTGTTGTAGGAGAACTCAACCAGTGGTAAAAGCTTCTCCCAAGGTTCATTTCGATCCAAAATGCATAGCCTTAGGAGGTCCTCCAAAGTACGGTTGGTGCGTTCTGTCTGCCAATCTGTCTGGGGATGAAATGATGTGCTGAAGGTCAGCCGTGTGCCTAAGTAAGTTTGCACGGATCTCCACTCCCTGGATGTGAACCGACCATCCCGATCCGACACGATCGTCCTAGGCACCCCATGGTAACGAATGAACTGATCTATGAATCTCTGCACTAGTACCCCAACCGAGTCATCTTTTCTGATCGGAATGAATCTGTCCACCTTTGTCAGCCGATCGACGATGACTCAAATCGAATCATTTCCCGTCCGTTATCGGGGGAGGCCATGAATGAAATCCATCACGATGTCCTCAAATTTCCACTCCGGCACCGAAAGTGGCTGTAACAATCCTGCGGGGTTTCTGCACTCCGCCTTCACCAGATGGCATGCCTCGCAATGAGCCACGAAGTATGTAATGTCCTTCTTCATCCCTGGCCAGAACATCGTCTTCTATAAGTCTGATGTCATCTTGGTGATCCCCGGGTGTATAGAATATCTGCTACAATGTTCTTCTGCCATGATGTCCTCCCGAACCTGACCTCCTACGGGCATATAGACCCTGCCTTTAAAATATAGCAATCCATCTCTCAGTGAATCATCTCCCGTCGAACCCTCCTCCAAGGCTTGGAATTTCGGATCTGCCCATGCATCTGTCTTCTGTCCTTCCCGGATGCGGTCCCGAATATCATCTATGGCAACCATCGATGATAGATACTCAATATACAGCTCTGGATTATTCTCGGACACTAGGGATATCTGCATATCTCTGAAAGACCAGACTAGCTCCATGGACATCAGTTGGGGTCCCTTCCCTGAGGTATCTACCCTCCGGCTCAGAGCATCTGCCACCACATTCGCCTTCCCGGGATAGTAGTGCATGTTGTACTGGTAATCCGACAGGAACTCCATCCCACGTCTCTGTCTGATGTTGAGTTCCTTTTTTGTGTCCACGTATTTCAAATTCTTGTGATCTGAGAAGATGTTACAGTGAACCCCGTAGAGGTAGTGTCGCCAAATCTTCAGAGCAAAGATCACTTCACCCATCTCCAAATCATGCACAAGATAGTTCTTCATATTTATCTTCAGCTGTCGGGAGGCGTAGGCTCTTACGTGCCCGTTCTACATCAGAACGGCACCCATCCCCTGGTAGGAGGCGTCCATGTACACCTGGAATCCCTCTCATCCCAACGGAAGAGCGAGAATGGGAGCCGATGTAAGACGACCTTTCAACTCCACAAAGGCCGCCTCGCACTGTGGTGTCCAAACGAAAGGGGATTCCTTCTTCGTCAGGGATATAAGTGTAACACCTCTACCCGTAAAGAAGAATATAATAGAGGGTCCGGCCGGGGACCCACACCATATTCCACAAACAGGCAGAGACACTACGAAAAAATATAAAAACCAACGCATCCAAACCCAGAGCATTCTAGCAGAAGCTTCACGGTTGAAATCTTGAACTCAAGCAAAACAAGAACTGTCCACTAAAACATAGGAATGTATACAACCAAAGTATCTGGCCTTAAGGCCTTACAAATTTCTCTTAACAAGGTCTGGTTTACAGACATTGACACGCAGGTCGGCCACACATGAACAAGAAGAAACAAAACAATGCCTTCAGCTTACCAATTATAACGACCCTGCCCCTGCCACGGGGCAGCGAAATTCCATCCCTGCATAGCATTTTCCAATATGATATATATATATATATAGCAAACCACGTAAGACGTGCACGACCGCACAGTAAATACATATCACAAACGTCGGCACGACGGCCCGACGCTCCGTGCACTCAGGGCACATTCGGGTGTACCGGAAACACCGGATCCCACCAATGAGCATTCTAGTCTTGATCAGCACGCAAGCCGTCGACTCTCGCTATGTGATCCTAACAGGGCCATAAGCACCCAAGGTTAGACAACCATAACGCGGGTACAGATCCGCCTATCCCGTTGCTCACATCGTCAGACGCAAGGCTGGCCAGACGCGGGTACAGCTTCACCTTTCCCGACCGCCACAAGAGTTGAACCCAACTCTCACAATTTCCTGTACTTCCTCTAGTACAGGTATACGCCACAGATTGCACACAAACAATCAAATACTCGGAGGCTTCTCCAAAATGCAAACAAAGCATCACCAATCCATACCAATACATCTAGATGGGCTTCACAAATTATGCCTAGAGTTAACATATCTACCCCAAGGGACACCACAACCCACCGCATACTCGCGGGGACGGGTTTTCCGTATGCAAATGTAGGAAAGTTGGACTTCACATGTCCAAGATGGAAATCGTTACCCTTGGAATTCGCCTTGGAGCCATGGAGAGAATTAATACGGATGTAAGCCTTTGTAGCAGCCTTGCCTTCGTAAATCTGAACTCGGCTCGCGATTTTGACCACCGCAGCACCACCGGCGGCCAGATTCCTCTTCTTATTCCTTGCCTTGCTCTCCCCTCTCTCTTAACTTTAGAAAGAGAAAGATGAAACTCAAATGATCTTTCTCTTCTTCAATCTCGGCCTTATCAACCCAGGGAAGAGCCCAGACCATTGGATCTTGGTCAAAGAAAATGAACGGCTCTGATCAGCCCTGAATTTGATTTCCTGGACCAAACACGGGTTGTGACACACTCGTGTCATAGGCCATGTTCCTGAAGCGGTGCACAACTGACTGAAAAAAAACAAGAACACGGGCATTGACATGCCCGTGTCAAGCCTGACATGCCCGTATCACACAGTACACGGCCGTATACCTGGCCGTGTCACCCCTGTAACACGATCTCCAAAATTACCTGAGTAGGACACGGCAAAGGCACACTCTCGTGTCCCTAGCCATGTGCCAAACACAACCCTGTGACATGCCCGTGTCACAAGCCGTATTCCACACTCGACGATCAGTGCTCGAGTACCGTCGAGACTAGGGACACGCCTTGGGACACGCCCGTGTCCTAGGCCGTGTACACCTAACACGCCCTGAGACACGCCCGTGTCTCAGGCCGTGTCAGCCAACCTGAATCCCACTTTGTCTTTTTGAGATTTCTGGGGTGTTACAATCCTCCCCTCCTTAATAAAATTTTGTCACGAAATTTGAAGATAGCAGGGAGTTAACAACATAACACAATCAAAGACATATATGTTTCTATGACATATACAAACGAGCGAACAGGTTACGAAAATAACTCGGGAAACTCGGCTCGCATGGTTTGCTCTCGCTCCCATGTTAGCTCTTCTCGGCCACAATTGTCCCACTGGACTTTGACCATCCCGATCGTTTTGTTCCGCAACTGTTTCACGGCTTGATCGTCGATCCGAATGGGCCTCACCTTTGTCGTTAGCCTATACTCAACCGGCACCCGATCATTCTCAATCACTTGAGCTGGATCCATGACTGCTTTTCGTAGTACCGATATGTGGAACACATCATACAGTCCACCCAATTCCGATGAAAGAGCTAGCTGATAGGCAACTTCCCCAACTCGCTCCACCACTTCAAACGGACCAAGGTATCGCGGACTTAGCTTTTTCAACCGTCGAATCCGAGATACGCCTTTGAAGGGTTAAAACATTAAATAGACCCAGTCACACACCGCGAACTCCACGTTCTGGGGCTTAGCATTGTAATACTTGGCTTGCTGATCCTGGGCTATTATAGAGCGTATGGTTGAGTTAGCATCCTCGAATGCCTTTTGTCCAAAAAGTTTGGATTCGACAGATTCTGCCCAAGCTAGCGGTGTATGGCACTTGCGACCATACAGAGCTTCAAACGGTGCCATGTCGATACTCGCTTGGTAGCTATTATTATAGGCAAATTTCACCATAATAAGATGATCTTCCCATTTCTTACCGAAGTCCAGGGCGCACATACGGAGCATATCCTTCATTGTTCTGTTGGTTTATTCAGTTTGGCCATCCGTTTGCGGATGAAAGGCAGTAATGAATTCTAACTTCATGCCCAACAGCTGATGAATTAGCCTCCAATCATTTGAAGTAAAACGCCCATCAAGGTCACTGACGATGCTTTGGGGAATACCGTGCAATCAAACAATCTGCTCCACATAGAGCTTTGTTAACATTTCCACAGAATCGTCCCGCTTGTTCGGTAGAAAGTGAGCCACCTTAGTCAACCGGTCTACAATCACCCAGATTGAGTCATTCCCACGTTGAGATTTCGGCAATCCGTGCACGAAATCCATAGAAATATCCTACAACTTCCACTGCGGAACTGGCAATGATTTTAGGAAACCACTAGGTCGTTGACACTCTGCCTTTACCGAAGCACAAGTACGACACTTAGCCACATACTCGGCTATGTCCTTCTTTAAACCGACCACAAGAACAATTTCTTCATGTCCTTGTACATCTTTGTGCTCCCAGGGTGAATTGAGTACTTTGTAAAGCGCGCTTCGTATAACAATTCTTCTCGCAATTTCCCCGCACAAGGGACGCACAATCGGCCATCCTTCCGTAATAAACCGTCAGCCCAGAAGAATTGGTCACCAGACTCTTCCTTTGAATAGCGCTGGAGACTTTCATCCAACTCCGTTGCCAACCAAACTCTGATTGCAAGGTCATATTGAACCTCCATCCATATCAAGCGTGTATCAGCCGAAGAATCCCTCTCAACACAAGATATCTCCAATGCTTCCAACTCTCGGATTAGACGCTCATCATGTATCCACAACCAACTTGCCCGCACCGGAGTCCGACGACTCAAGGCATTAGCGACCACATTTCCCTTTCCGGGAACATAGTGAATGTCGAAGGTATAATCTCCTAGGAATTCAATCCACCTCCTTTGTCGCATATTCAAATACTTTTGATCGAGCAGATACTTCAGGCTTTTATGATCTGTATAAATATCTACCTTTACGCCATAAAGATAGTGCCGCCACAACTTTAGCGAAAAGATAACCGCCGCCAACTCCAAGTCGTGGACGGGGTAATTACGTTCATGCACTTTCAATTGACGTGAGTCATAAGCGATCACCTTGCCAAACTGCAGGAGAACGCAGCCTAAGCTGCTTCCTGACGCATCGCTGTATATCTCAAAACTGTCTGTACCATAAGGCGACGTCAAAATAGGCGTCGTGGTAAAACGACCTTTTAACTCCTTAAAAGCTCGCGCGCACTCCGGCGTCCAAACGAACTTCTGATCTTTTCTCGCCAACGTAGTCAAAGGCAATGCAATCCGGGAGAAGTTCGCCACAAATCGTCTATAGTAGCCTGCCAGTCCAAGAAAACTCCTGACTTCGGCCACCGAAGATATCACTGGCCAATCACAAATGGCACTTATCTTTGCCGGATCCACCGCTATGCCCTCTCCACTTACCACATGGCCCAAAAAAGCCACCGACGAGAGCAAGAACTCACACTTAGAGAACTTGACATACAACTTATTTCTTTGCAAGGTATGCAATACCAACCGCAAATGGTTTGCATGACCTTCCTTCGACTGAGAGTACACGAGGATATAATCAATGAACACAATCACAAACAGATCCAAGTATTCGCGGAACGTTCGATGCATGAGATCCATGAAAACCGAAGGCGCATTACATAAGCCGAACGACATCACTGTGAACTCATAATGACCGTAGCGTGTGCCAAACGCTGTCTTGGGAATGTCACCTTCCATAATCCGTAATTTGTAATACCCAGATTTCAAATCCAACTTGGAATAGACGGTTGAGCCTGCTAGCTTATCAAATAAGTCATCGATCCGTGGAATCGGATACCTGTTTTTCTCGGTCAGCTTATTCAGTTCGCGATAATCAATACATACACGCAAACTACCGTCTTTCATTTTCACAAGAAGAACAGGCGCGCTCCAAGGTGATATACTTGGGCGTATGTATCCCTGCTCCAACAGTTCTTACAACTGAACTTTTAGTTCGGCCATCTCTTTTGGTGCTACTCGATACGGCGAACGGGCCACAGGTTTCGCACCCGGCACCAGCTCGATAGCGAAGTCGATTTCCCCTTGGGGAGGTAACCCCGAAAGGTCCTTTGGAAACACATCAGCATACTCCGACACAATCGGCACTTCACTCACACTTGACTTCGGCGCCACTGCCTCTATGAGTGTGAAGAACAACTCTGCACCCTTCCGAACTGCCTTAACGACTTGGAGAGCAGATAAAAACATCCCACTCATCCCTTGTATACCAATGAACTTGGTCTCTTGTTCGGTATTCTGCCCGAGTGTGACCTCTTTTGAAGTGCAATCTATACAGGCACACTGCTCTGACAGCCAGTCCATACCAAAGAATATATCAAATTCCTTGATCGGCAATACTAATGTTTCCACCTTGAAATCCCGACACCCTATCTTGACCTCAAGATCGCAAGATTTATAGGCGCACATCAAACATCTGTTAGGTAACAACACCTTTACACTGTCTGTCGTGGTCCGGATACGTACCCCGACACGAAAGACTAACTCTTCAGATAGAAACGAATGTGAAGCACCTGTGTAAAACAGTGCTCGCGCCGGATACTCTCGTATAAGGACAAACCCTAAAACATCACAATCAAAACAAGCACAGCACATAGTATAAAATAACATTAAAAACTGTGCGCACCTGTGACGACATCCGCCATCTTAATGGCCTCCTGTTGTCCAGATTCATACATAGGGTTGAACAAGCTATACACCATCGTTTTGCTTATTCATCAACAAAACATAATATATAGATACAAAACAAGTTTTAAAGCAAGCATAACATACGCGGATATGTACAGTACATAGTGACATTTATTTATGTACAGTCCATCCTTTCTCTTCTTCTTTCCACTCGTCTAAGGGCCAACTCTACAGTCTTGAGCTTTATGTCCTTCTATACCACACGAGTAGCAAATGCGTGGAACTTGTCCTGCCACCGCTCCAGCCTTAGCTTTCTTTATCCTTGGTGCATTACCATGGCAGTCCCGGGCAAAATGCCCTACTTTTCCGCACACAAAACAAACACGCCTTTCTTTTGCCCCCCTGGTGGTAGCAGAGGTTGACTCCACATAGGGGTGTTCTTCTTCCGCCTACGAGAACTTATTGTTGGCATCTTTGTCTAAGTGGGCACACTGGCACCGTACCTTGCCCTGAACTTATTTAAGTCCATTTCCAAAGACCGAGTTGTCGTGACCAAGGAACAAAAGCAATGTAACTTTGGACCCACCAATAGACTTCGCAGTTCTTCGCGCAGACCATTATAAAAACTTTTAATCTTCATCTCCTCACTTTCAACCACACATGCATCATATTGTCTCAGCGCCACAAATGTATGAAAGTACTCCTCGACTGTATATGGTCCTTGGCTTAAATGCATATTCACTGGCGGGGCCGATGCTCGTTTCCTTGCTAGCTACTCAGGTACGCGAATCGGCATGAGAGGCACCATTGGCATAGAGGGTTGTACATGTCCCACGTGGCGGGCGTTGATCACTGCAAAAATAACATCAGTGATCAACCGGACCATCTCTCCTGGAAGAGGGAGTGTTGGCTCATTAATCCCCATTGCATGCTGGGTTTCTTGTTGTCCCTCATTACTACTAGTCGCCTACAAGCGTAAAACACACAAGTATGCAACAAAAAATGTTGCACAAAGTAGAAGCAGGAACACCCAAGGACCCCAAACAAAGCACACATTCGCACCCTCGCGCAAGCAAGAACAAAATTTAGGAACGCGCAGGTTCCTCAAACAAGTGTATTTTCATTCCTTAGTGGACATTCTTGAGTTCAAGTTAAGTGTTTTAACGACAGCACGGACACGTGCTCGCCACCCCTCAAAAGAATTTGTCCGTGAATTCATAAGAGATCGACCAACAAGCTTATACCAAATTGTAAGACCTCTACCCGTCAAGAAGAATATAATAGAGGGTCCGGCCGGGGCCCCACACCTTATTCCACAAACAGGCGGAGACGCTACGAAATAATATCAAAACCAACGCATCCTAACCATGAGCATTCTAGCGGAAGCTTCACGGTTGAAATCTTGAACTCAAGCAAAACAAGAACTGTCCACTAAAACATAGGAATGTATACAACCAAAGTATCTGGCCTTAAGGCCTTACAAATTTTTCTTAACAAGGTGTGGTTTACAGACATCGGCACGCGGCCGGCCACACATGAACAAGAAGAAACAAAACAAAGCCTTCGAGGGCAGCAACGCAGCTTGGGCTTCAGCCTGCTAAGTCTGGCTCGGACCAGCACCTCCAACACCTGCAACAACCAATCCACCAAGCGGTGGCAAACAGGGCAACGGTCAGCATTCAGCTGACCAATTATAATGACCCTGCCCCTGGCACGGGGCAGCAGAATTCCATCCCTGCATAACATTTTCCAATATGATATATATAGCAAACCACGCAAGACGTGCACGACCGCACAGTCAATACATATCACAAACGTCGGCACGACGACCCGACGCTCCGTGCACTCAGGGCACATTCGGGTGTACCGGAAACACCGGATCCCACCAATGAGCATTCTAGTCTTGATCGGCATGCAAGCCGTCGAGTCTCGCTATGTGATCCTAACAGGGCCTTAAGCACCAAAGGTTAGACAACCATAACGCGAGTACAGATCCGCCTATCCCGTTGCTCACATCGTCAGATGCAAGGCTGGCCTGACACAGGTACAGCTTCACCTTTCCCGACCACCACAAGAGTTGAACCCAACTCTCACAATTTCCTGTATTTCCTCTAGTACAGGTATACGCCACAGATTACACACAAACAATAATATACTCGGAGGCTTCTCCGAAATGCAAACAAAGCATCACCAATCCAGACCAACACGTCCAGATGGGCTTCACATAGCATGCCTAGATCTGTACTCCAATTCTGGATTCTAACAAGGGGGACTTTACATATCTACCCCAAGGGACACCACAACCCACCGCACACTCGCAGGGACGGGTTTTCCCTATGCAAATGCAGGAAATTAGGACTTCACATGTCCAAGACGGAAATCGTTACCCTTGGAATTCGCCTCGAAGCCATGGAGAGAATTGAGACGGATGAAAGCCTTCGTAGCAGCCTTGCCTTCTTAAACCCGAAATCGGGTCGCGATTTGGACAACCGCAGCACCACCAGCGGCCGGATTCCTCTTCTTCTTCCTTGCCTTGCTCTCCCCTCTCTCTTAACTTTTGAAAGAGAAAGATGAAACTCAAATGAGCTTTCTCTTCTTAAATCCCGACCTTATCAACCTAGGGAAGAGCCCAGACCAGTGGATCTTTGTCAAATAAAATGAACGTCTCTGATCAGGCCTGAATATGATTTCCTGGGCCGAACACGGGTTGTGACACGCCCGTGTCACAGGCCGTGTTCCTGAAGCGGTGCACAACCGACTGAAAATAAACAAGAACACGGGCATTGACATGCCCGTATCAAGCCTAACACGCCCGTGTCACACAGTACACGGCCGTGTACCAAGCCGTGTTACCCCTGTAACACGATCTCCAAAATTACCCGAGCAGGATGGCTAAGGCACACGCCCGTGTCCCTAGCCGTGTGCCAAACACGCCCCTGTGACACGCCCGTGTTACAGGCCGTATTCTACACTCGACGATCAGGGCTCGAGTACCGTCGAGACTAGGGACACGCCCGTGTTGCAGGCCGTGTACACCTGACACGCCCTGAGACACGCCCGTGTATCAGGCCGTGTAAGCCAACCTGAATCCCACTTTGGCTTTTTGAGATTTTTGGGGTGTTATAATAAGAGGGAGAGCAATCCGGGAGGATCCTTTGACGAACTTCCGGTAATATCCGGCAAGTCCCAGGAATCTCCGTACATCTATGGCTGTCTTCAACGGTGGCCAATCCTGAACTGCCCGAATCTTGGTCGGGTCTACTTCCAACCCAGCACCACTGATAATATGACCTAAGAAGGCCACCTCCTTTAGCCAAAACTAGCATTTGCTGAACTTCTCATACAGCTGGTGCTCCCGTAGCCTCTCTAGATTTAAAGTCAGGTGTCGTGTATGCTCCTACTCCGTCATTGAGTAGACGAGGATGTCGTTAATAAATACGATGATGAATACATCCAAATACTCCTCGAATACCCTATTAATTAGGCTGGTAAATGCTTACGGCGCATTTGTGAGCCCGAATGGAATCACTGTAAACAAAAACAGTCTGTACCTACTAATGAAGGCGGTCTTTGGAATGTCCTCCTCTCGAATTAATAGCTGGTAATATCCTGACCTTAAGTCATGTTTCGAGAAGAAATTCTCTCCTTCCAGTTGATCGAATAACTCGTTAATCCGTGACAGCGGGTATGTATTCCTGACCGTAGTTCTGTTCAGTGCTCGATAATCAATACACAAGCGGAGACTTCCGTCCTTCTTCTTGACAAATAGCACCGGGGCTCCCCACGGTGAAGAGCTTGGCCGGACAAACCCTGCCTCTACTAGTTCCTACAACTGACATCGGAACTCTGTCAACTCTTTCGGGTCCATCTAGTAAGGGGCCCTAGATGCCGGCTTGGCTACCTGCACATGCTGTATCTGGAAGTCCTGCTCTCGGTGCGGAGGTAGTCCTGGCAGTTTCTCTGGAAAGACGTCAGCAAAATCTCGCACCACCGGGATGTCTGTCACAGACTCCTTGGCCTCCGCCATATCAAATAGAATCTGATAGACCTCCTCACCCTACAGATTGCCCTTAACGTCCTGTACTGAAGATAAGAGTATACGAGAGGCAGGTCTTATACCTTCGATGATAATGAAAGAGTTCCCATGCCTCACGGTGATCCTCTTTGCTTGACAGTCAATCTGGGCCAGGTTCCAGTGCAGCCATACGATGCCCAGGATCAAGTCATAGTCCGTCAACTTCAAAAGTGTCGCTGGAGCCTCGAACGCCTTTCCACCGATTTATACCTCCATATTGCAGTGGTCCGAGGTAAGGAGTTCAGACCCATCCGGTAGTCGCACCCTCGTCTCCAAGCCCGTGAATCGCTCCACGCCTTCCAGTCCTTCTACGAACATTTCCGACACAAAGGAATGAGTAGATTCGGTATTGAAAAGAGTGCGGGCAGGCTTGCCGCTGTTGAAGACTATACCTGGGGCGATTAAATATCTTAGGATTCAATAACGAGTTTTCATTCCTATTTATTCTATCTAGTACAGTTATACAAATTTGACAACTGAGAAAGGGAATTCTATTTAAACAATTAAAAATCTTAGCATACCTGCTATGACCTGCTCTGGGTTCCGAGGCTGCACTAGGTCCAAAGCATACACCTACTCCCTTTCTTTTCTACGATCCCCACCCTGGTATCCACGTCCTCGACCACGTCCTCGACCTCCAAACTGCTGAGCATATGGGGCAGCCTATGGTGATGGTAGTGGTGCTCTTCTCATGGGGAAGTTCCTCCGGATGTGCCCAGCCTTATGGCAGTTGAAGCACTCTGGCAGGGGAAATGACATACCCCCGGGTCTCGGTGCCTCCCGCATCTAAAGAGGCTGAGGAGCCACTACAACCCGCTCCCTCGACTCCTGTCTCACCCCCTTACGAGGCTGGTCCTCTGCTCTTCTTTCCTCTCTCCCATCAGTGATGCCGCCCCGTCATTGATCATTTCTGGCTCCCCGGCCCTGGTCCTCCATTGGCCTCTTCCGACCAAGAGTCGTGTGCCAGTCAGCCTCAATCCTCTTGGCAATCTCTAACATCCGAGGTATTGGCCCATCAGATATGAACAGAAGGGCCTCCCTCAACTCCTCCAGTAGGCCCTTATAGAAACTCTTGGTTTATCCTGCCTCATCCAGCGGATAGGAGTTCGCAAACCCGGCTAAATGGTTAAACTCCCGGTGGTACTCTACCACTATCTTATTGCCCTTCTTTAACTGCTGGAACCTGTCCTCCAACTCATCCCTAGCTGACTGTGGAACAAAATGCTCCAGTAACGCGGCCCTAAACTCCTCCCAAGTAATCTCTGCAACCTCCATATCCGCAAAAGTCGTATCCAGCGACGTCTTCCACCATCTCTTGGCGTGAGACTCTAAGAAAGATACCACCAATGACACCCTCTCCTCCTAGGTGAACTGAATCCCGGTCAACATCTCGTACATAATGTCTAGCCATTCTTTCGTCCGAACAGCTAACTCTGTCCCTAAGTATGATAGGGGAGAGAGTCCTCGGAAGATTCCAGCCAATTGGCCCCCAGGTTTAGCTGCGGAACCGGAACCTGCTAGGCCCTGAAAGCCTCCAGAATGGCTGTCAGAGTCTGCCCCATCTCTAACTGTAGGAAAGGAGTGGGGACTGGGGGAGGTGGTGCAACATTCAAAGTTTTTTGGACTCCTACCTGTGGTGTAGGCTGTGCTGGAGGCTGCATATCAAAAACCATCTGTAAGAAATTAACTCAAGCCTAATTAGCAGTGGACAATTACATGTGATCCCCACATGGTAACACCACGCTTCCGCTGCTTAGTTTGTCCTCAAACTAAACCTCCGCGGGGGTGACCCAGGGATTTGTGGACTGGTACTTTTCCAAATCGAAGTTGCTTTGATACCACTTGTAAGACCCATTTTTTTTTCTTTTTAAACACCGGGGTCTTAGGCTTAAAACTGCCACTTTGCGGTGACACCTTCATGCCCTGAAGGGTCATCACTGCGAAATATCGATTCTGCCGGCCAATTCGATCATGGAAAGCAATCAAAGTAGAGTAAACACAAGTGAGGTAAAACTCTAACCAAAAGTCCACAATAAAAAAACACATCAGAGTAATAACATCTCCACGAAGGGAGAGTCCACAAAATATAAATGTACTGAAAATAAGGGCTTAAGCCCGATACATCAAATCTTCACTACATAGTCACTCAAGCAGAAGCAAAATAAAACACTACTAAGGCAAGGGACTCACAGTCCCAGTTGTCTGAACTTCTGAGCTAGACTGCCCTGTCCAAACGGGCCGACCTCCGGGGCTGCCCCTCTATGCTGGGCTCCACGATCCCCTAAATGATGTGGTTTGAAAACCATTAGTCTATAAGACTAAGTCCTATCATCCCCAACCCCTTCCCCCATGGCTCATAGGCACCGAGCGGGGAGGAAGAAAGGAAAGGACATGAAGGTGGAGAATAAATCAAGTAACAGATGACGACGAACCTATGTTAGCAGTTCTATGAGTATAATGGTAGTAAGTGAAATATGAGAGTAACCTTAACTTAAATGAGAACACATAAGCTAAGGGATCTTTTGCAAGGCTCCCATCGTATAAAAAGTCTAATACCAATTTATACGATGGGTTGTCGGTTTACAAGTGAACAATATTTATCATAGGAATTTAACCATAACTTATGAGCATGCCTACGCAAGCCCATAAGCTAATGGATCGTTTTGCAGGTCCTATTGTATAAAGCATCCCATACCACTTTATATAATAGGTGTTAGGGTTAAATGCAATCGTTATGCTATGACATGCAGTTATTCCATGATGTGAACATGCGAGTGCAACTCACCCACCCGACTCTGTGTACACAGACCTTTAGTTCCCCCTTTCTAGAGCCGAACCTCCCAGGACACCTCCGTAGTGGCAGATGGAAGCGGTAGGTTGGGCCTCATCCACCTATAAACTAGTAATTGCACTACCGGTTAGACCTATCGTACGCCTCAATGCAGGTGCACAAAGAGGTCTCCTGCATACTCTTGTCGGCTGGCGCACCGGTCTTTATTTGGCCAAGTGCTGAAGCACACTTGCCGAGTCCACATATTGGTGTCGGTGCATCATCCCTCCAATACCGAAGACCCACCACCTTTCCTTTTATGCACATGCAATAGTTATGAATCCAGTTTTCGAGCCAGATCTCGTCGGACTATCCCCCCGTCTAAATCAAAAATCGAGCCAAAGCTCACCGTGCAAACCTGCCCATCTCCAAAACCCCGAGGGAATCATTCCATATGAACACACCTATTATTCCGAGACATTAAGGTGAGTGAAAGTGAATCCATAATTACGCTAGTTACTCTTGCAAAATAAGTTTTCCTACTGTTTAGGTTAGCCAAGGACTGCCCCCGATATACCCCGTGAAGGGCTCTCAAAGGGCACTAGGAACTATGATGGTAGCTAAATCCCATCATTCCCTTTCGAAAGGCAGTTACTATTATTGGTTGCTTCCTTCTACCCATTCCCCTTTTGTATTACGCTGGACTAAACCTAGTGTGATTTTGACTCTACCTCCCTTCGGGAAGGGCGATCTTTCGTCGATCCCGAGCACCACCTAACACTAGCCAACACCACACCTTCATCAACCTATTCTCCAAAAGTGACCCCAATTACTTTTCCAAAACCACCAGACTATTGGAATCCCAAAGCTTAGTCCTACTCACCCTCATCACCTATTTCCTATCCTTTTACTAATTGCAGACCATACTTAGTGACACGATGCACATATTGGGTAGCACTACAAATAATCATCTAAATGTCTAGAGATAATTAATGGGGGTCTATAATGACCTAAAT
Organism: Platanthera zijinensis; assembly: GCA_039513925.1. Lineage (NCBI taxonomy): Eukaryota > Viridiplantae > Streptophyta > Magnoliopsida > Asparagales > Orchidaceae > Platanthera > Platanthera zijinensis. The sequence goes on from CM077083.1 coordinate 49,665,928, forward strand.
AGGCTATATCCAGTAATTTATATTTTTCCAAATTAATCAAGCATTTATTTAATTTTCCTAAAAGATGCATGTGCTACCAGTTTGAACAGGAAGTGTCCTTTATAATAATGAATGATGCTTGACAAATTAACGAAAATATTAGGACAGCTCAATATTATAAATCCAAAATATAACCATTTTTCCATTATCAATAGGTCCCTAAAACTATTTTGGTAATAAAACCTATTTCCCTTTAATATTGGAGTAAGTACAACAAATAATCATCCAAAAATTATGAATTAATTTTCTTATACAACTACTGCCTTACTAACATTATATACAAGGTTTCATGAATTTTCAGTAAGAAATAAGCTCTGGATAAATTAAAAATCAAATTCCCAAAATGATGGGTTTGTAAAGTGAGTACCTCAAATAGTCTTCTAAAACTAATGAATTAATTTTCCAAGTAGTTATTGATCTAAAAGCAACAGTGACCTAATTTTCATAATTTTTGCAATATGATATTAGCTCTAAATAATTCATTGATCATAAACGCCCCTTTTTAATCTTTTGAAGAAAGTACATAAAATAAACAACTAAAATTTATAATAAAATTCAGGGGTAATTATCTTGACATAAAATATCTCCTGCCCAAGTTTCATAGGATTTTAATGAACAGAGAGATCCTAAATAATAATATACCATTTAGAGTCATATCATATATATCAAGTGAAGTGCTTGAGTATTGTCCCTAAAATTCTAATAAATTTACTAAAGGTTCTATCTAACCTAAAATCCATGCTACCTAAGTTTCACATCCTTTTGGTTAGTGTTGGTGGGTTATTCTACTGTAACAATGATTATGCTCTAATCTAGGGTTAAGGGCTTGGGATATCTATCTCCCTCCAAACCCTCCAAGGTTCATACCAGAGGTCTTAGGTTACTCATTCATCAATTCCACCAAGTTACAATATCACACAAGTCGATTTGTCCCCATATCCTTCACAACCCTCAAAAGCCCCTCCTTAGGGTTTAAGTTTGAGTCCAAGGGAAAAATGCCCTAGACCACCCCATAAACCCTATGAGGGTGATTTTTGCCATGCCAAGTGAGTGGAAAAAATCTCAGCCTCTGTTGAGATGATTTTCCCACCCAAAGCCAAAGTACACTCTTTATTTTTGAATCCTTCACTAAGAAAGAGTTAGGTTAGGTCATTACCTATCCAAAACCCATCGAAATGAGGTGAATTTTTATACCGAGCCATATCATAATGCAAGGAACCTCTCACCAAAATTTAAGAGGGTTTGGAGGTCATTAGACCACTTAATTAAAATACCCTAGTATAATTAAATAATAACAAAAAACATTGGACAATGTATCCCCAAAAATTCCTTTTTTTTACTGGCCCTAGGTATAACTAAGGTTGACCCCCTTCCCAAATTTCAGGTCATTTGGACAAGGGATGAAGTGTGGGCACCCTTTTGAATCTCAGGATAGCCCTAGGTATAGATCCCACAAAAATTGGTTCCTTGGTCCAACCAGAGGTCCAAATTAGATCAAATTAATTTTGGATAAAAGTAGACCCATAGGTCTACAAAGTTCATGTTGATGACTTTTTCACTAGAGGGGCCAACGTATTTTTAAAAATTGATACCATCTACTGCAAATAGTGTGACAGAAATGAAATTATAATAAAAATGAATTATTAATCCGGCGCACAAATCTTGGCGCAAAGCCAAGGGCTGTTGAGTCATCTTCCTCCTCCAGCCAACGGCCCCGATTGCTTGCACCTGGGCCTACTTCAAATCGCCGCTGCCGGCCATCCGGCCACTTCCCTGCCCGGCCACCGCCACCACCACCTTCGTGGAGGTGGTAGCTACCTCCAGCCGGCAGCGTGGACGCCGGTGACGACTATTCCGGCGATCCCACCAAGAAGATTTTCGGCCCAAAACCATGAAAACCAGAGATTGGTTCAGGCTCAATTGAGCCTGAACCTTGAACCTAAACATCGCTATGATCTACCCATGAAGTAAGGAGAAGAGGAGGACCTTGCCGGCGGCCTGAAGGCGCGACGATCATCGGGAAACCATTTCCGATGGTTGCGCCGCTCGACTTCTGCAACAATACAGTGGGAGGGCTCGAAATCTTCAGGTAAAGGCTGGGAAACGTTCCTCTTGGGCCACTGGTGGTGTCTAAATGCTCGGTTGAGGAGGGGAGAGGCCAAAACTTCAATGGCCATTAATGCCATTGAAAGCTTGGCCCGGGTTAGGAGGAGGGGGGCTGAACCAGCCCCTTGGTGGCAAGGAAATTGCTGGAAACTACTCCCTTTCCCCAGGGGAGTTGAATCCAGCCATTAAGAGTGGTCTTTGCCTCCCTTGGCCGGGTTTGACTTTCCCCTTCCTTCCCTCTTTTTCTCTCTCCTCCATTACTATGGAATGGAGCTCACTCTCTCTCCTAATCATCAAGTTGACTTGGTAAACCTTGGGGTCTATTGGCAGCCCACATATACACATAATATTCCCAATGAAGCTACATGAGGAGGCTTGAGCTTATGCAAGCTCATTTGGGCTAGGTTGACCCAAAGTAGGCTTGGGTTGACTTTGGTCCTTTTGACCTTTTGGGTTGCCCTTAATGGGTCCCTAGAGATCCATTGATCTCCCCTAAGGCTTAGGTGGGGTGGGATAGGACTAACTGGGCACCTTGAGGGTCATATAACCCATAATAAGGGCATCTTGACCAAGTTGGGGTTTGAGTTTGCTTGGGTCAACTCAAGCTTGGGGGTTGACCCCATTGAGTCCCAAGTGACCCATTGACACCACTTTAGGTCTAGGAAGACCTGGGAATGGTTGGTTGGGCATGTTAGAGGCCAACTGCCCTTAGTTAGGGCACCATGCCCAATTTAGGCCTATGGTGGTCCTAGGTGAAATTAAACACTTTGGGTTGACTCTAATGGACCCTTAAGGCTCTAGTGGACCCTCTAATAGGTTAGTGATGTTGTGGTGGGGTCATGGAGTCATGGTGAAGCCCTAAGGTCAATCCCAAGGTTTGGTGATGAGCTTGTGCCATAAACAAACCAAGGTGATTCTCACCTTGGCCTTTGATCACTTGGCCCTTTTTAGCTTCCTAGGGTTTTGTCATAACCTAGTCATGACCAAAACCACTCTTAGGGGTCTAGTTAGAAATGGGATGTTACAAATATGGCTCTTGAAAACATTTTTCAAAAAGGAACTGGGCATGCTAAACAAAGACTCTTGAATATGTCTCAGAATATAGAAATTCTCTCAGGAAATACCTCTCTAAGCAGAACATTTTCCAAGGAAAATTCGTTGAGTTTAACTCGCCGGAACTCGATGATTCATTAAGATAATGCAAGTGTTCCCAACGAAACTTGTTGAATTCTACTCGGCTTCCGTGTCATTTAGACTAATTCGACTTAGGTGAATTTATATTGGATCTAAAGAGTCGCTTATTTCAAGTACGCACCATTTTCCCTTCTTAAAACTTTAAATATATATATATATATATATATATAAGTTATTGGGGTCAAACGTCTTCATTCCGTCAAACGAGAACCTGATTCCCTTCAATTTATTCTTCCTGACGATTCCAATTCTGCGACAGCAACTACTTCATCTTCCCCGACGATTCGTTGCCGACAGCAGTTCTTCTTCATTTCCTAGAGTAACAATAGTTCCTTCTAGGTCGTGGATTCTGAATTTCAGTCTCGGCCACCGATGTTCTTCCAGATCAAAATGGTTCGTTCCTTACCAAAGTTCTGACGCTAGCCATGTCTCCTAGAGGAACAAGTGGCTTGCTCGTAGGGGGAGAACTGGTGCAAATGGGGTTTTCTTCGGCCATTGACGAATTAAGAAATGTATTTCTGATGTTGGAAATGGTCTAGCTCTCATTCGTTCTTTAGCACCCTTGCAAAGTTCTGGACAAGGATGTTCTCAAGTTTTTCTCCAATGCAAAGCTCCGCGGGGAAGACACGGTAATCAAAAGAAAAGTTTGACAGATTGGAGTTATGGTGAAAGCATCTCAACTCTCAAGGTACTTACGACTTTTAGTGTGTGACGAAGAAGATCAGTTAGAAGACGACGATTTCTCCAGGGCTCTGCTCTTCTGTGGTTTTCTATAAGGAACAAAGACAATAAAGCGCAAAGGGATGAATGAGGATGGAAAACTCTTATCAGACATTATCGGAAAGTGTTGGGTCCATTGATCCCAAAGTCGTGAATTTTAAGAAGCACCAGCAAAACAATGTATACACATGTTGTGATCTAACTTGTGTTTAAGGTGAATGATTGCAGTTTTTCCTGATAAGCTATGATGGGACAGGTAGCCTAAGTGGCTAAGGCAGGTAAGTTCATACCTATATGGTGGAAAGACAAATAACTGTGTAAGTCCACAGGCATTGAGTGAAGATTAGTCACTAAACACAAGATGACTTATAGCACTGAGTGAATCCTATACAGTCAAAGCCAAGGAAGTGTCAAGCTAAGAAAATGGCCAATTCCACATGCATTGAGTGTAGTCAACTCACTTAACGTCATACAGCAAAAAGCTGTAAGATAGGATAAAGTACTAAAATCCTAAAGTTGGAATGAGCTGAAATGTGGCCAAGTCCATAGGCGTTGAGTGAAGTCAACTCACTCAATGCCATGATACTAAAGAGAAAATTGGCCAAGGCAAAAAGCATTGAGTAAGGCGTGCTCACTCAACGCTCTTTATGCCTTTATGCATAAATGAGTTAAAAGCAAATAGCATTAAGTGAGGCATGCTCACTCAACGCTCTCAACGCTTCGGTTTTTGAAGAAGCAGATATATGGCTAAGGCAGATGGCGTTGAGTGATGGTTGTTCACTCAACGCTCTCAACGCCTCGAAATAGATTTATATTCCAAGTAATTTGGTGTTGAGTGAAGGCTACTCACTCAACACTAAGAGACAATAAATCTGTCCATGTATTTTGGCATGAGTGATGCTTACTCACTCAACTCCTATACTAATGTTTCTTTATTTTTGGCTAAGTCCACAGCTTGTGATGTCAACAAGTCAACAAGTTATCATATTTCGAATAAGTGGCAGGATGGCTATAGTACGTGACAAAGGTTGTCGCAGACCTACTGCACGATAGTTGGCATTAAATAAAAATTGCAGCCAGTATTAAAAGTGTGGGACCCAATGCTAAAACAGTCATTGGGTCTAAATAAATAAAAGGAAGTGACAGTGGTTCTTCTTCTCTGACATTATTGTGGAGCTAAAGAACATGACGCTCATGTCAAAAAGAAAAAGTGCAAGTTAGCTGTTGAGATCAACATCTTCAACAGCAAGTTTGCTGGTGCCATCTTCATCTGCACCAGTAAGGAAGCTCAGGGTGATTCTTTGAGAAAGAGGTTCCAGCAAGAGGCAACCCTTACAGCAGGAGCTTCACAGATACAGTCAATACATTCTAAAAGAACATACACTTGAGGAGCGGTGAAGGAGAAGTTGAAGATGCGCAGTCTGCTCAATTCATAATGGAGAAGAGAAACATATCTGCTAGTTGCTTCCAGCATAAGCCAAAGCTTTTACATAATTGTTGCTGTGAAGAAGAGAGAGCTGAATCTTTGCTTCAGTTCAGGAAGAGGCAGAATTGTATTCCGCAAGTTTCTTCCAGCTCAAGTGCATAAACTTGTTGTTGTGAAGTAGTTGGGACTAAGGTGCACTTAGTCCAATAAAGTTGACATAAGAAAACTCTCCTTGTGTCATAGTGGGGGGAGGGGATGAGTCTAACTCACCCAAGGCTGAATGTCACAGAGGAATTCCTCTTGTGATCAATCAAGAACCACATCAATCCATTTCCATCCTGTAGGATCCTTTTGGATCTAAGCTGTAGGAGTGTTGCAGCACTCTGAGAGTAGGGCCTAGTGACTGAAATTGATATGCTGAAAAGCCTGAGTTGTTGGCCTTAGAGATAAGGCTGAGGTAGGTGGTTTTAGGACCACTGAGCTGTATGAGCACTGCAGGGCTCTGAGGTAGGAACCTTTGTGGTTCTGAGATAGGGTTCTGAAGAGAACCTGAGTGTAAGGCTGAAGGCCTGAGGTGTAAGCTCTTCAGAGCATTTTGGAGAAGTGCATTGACCAACAAAATAGTTGGATAGGTGGGAGGGAAAGTGGATGTACCCTGTTGGGGAACCACTATAAATATCCGTGTGTTATGCTATTTTGTTTTTTTTGTGTAGGGTAAATCATCTTGAAAGCACAAATTAACTTACCACTCAAGCAACAAACTAAAAGAAAAGAAAAGAACTAATAAAGTGACCAATAACCTATTCACCCCCTCTAGGTGATTTAGCTATCCTTGAAATTAAAGACTTTCAAGTGGTATAGGAGGGAGGTTAATCAAAAAGGACCTAACAGTCTGAGTTGACCTCTAAGGATAGCTAAAAGGTTAAACTTATGTGTTCAAGGATGAACCATAAGATGAGGAACTATATGGAGCAACCAATTTGGAGAGATGACGAGATCTGTATTGGTCTATTGGTTGCTCTTGTTGATAACAATGTCCTTCCAAATGCAAGAGAACGAATCAGGGCTCCTCTATCACATTTAGAGAGTGACACAGAGGTGGATGAAGCTAAAGAAGGGGAATGCAAATTCCATGGACAAATAGCTAACCCAGAAGTCGAACCTTGTCTGGATCAGACTGGTCAAAATAAGGTACATTCCACATATAGCTCATCCTCAGAATCTGGATATGAATCCTGTATAGACTCTGATGTCTCCTCATCTAGTGATGATGACGATCCTTTGATAGATGATGATATCAATCAATTTATTGACAATCATGCTGCCTTTCTTAATGCTTTTAAGGAAGGCAAGCTGCTTGTTAAGAAACAAGCAGAGGAAATAGCCTCCCTATAAAGGACTACTTCCCAGCTGGATGTAGCTTCATCCTTCCTATGAGCAAAAGAGAGGGAAGTAGCTCATATGAAAATCATGGTTGATATCCATATTGAGTCCTTAAAATACAAGGACTCTATTATCATGAATCTTGAGGAGAAACTTGATAGGGAGAGGAGAATTGTGGCTAACTTCTCTAAGATAGATTCTATCAAGAGATGATCTCAATGTGAGTGGATTTCTAAAGTAATCCAATCTAAGAAAAGAGGCCAAGTTCCTTTAGGGCCTCAACCTTCCTTTCACAAGGTAATTCTCCCTTCCAACAGGTATGACCACGACCCTAGGGATGGTCACTAGAGGAATGAGAATGTTCCTTGTAAGACTACAAATGTCTCTTACAATGAAAGAATAAATGACATGGGTCTGAGTGCCTAGAAGCTCCCCATGAAGAAGTGCAAAAGGCCCATCCTGGACCTTTTGTATTAAATGCACCAACTCCATCTCTCTTGAGCAAGGAAGTTGCCTTTTTTTCAAAATCTCACTTCTCACACTCTAACCAAGGGTAAATCTGCCAGGATGCAAGAATTGGAATCTTCCAAGGACACCAACAACATGTCCTATGCAAGGAGAACTGCTGCTGATAAACCTTGTGAAAAACCAAGCTCTTATCATGTTAGACCCACTCTCTGTCAGACTGTGGCTAAGAGAATTTGAATAAGGAAGCTGCTTATTCTTCTATTAAGTCTGCTGTCAACCATGTTGTCAGACCTGCTCAGAAAAGATGATCAATATTCATGAGTGCTGTTGTTGTGGCAAAGTGGGCTACTTTGCCATAGATTGTTGGCACAACCCTAGTGTGCCAAGGGCAAAAGAAAGTCTTCCTGATAGGGCTCCTATAGGTAGACATTTGATTTTTCAAGCAAACAAGAACATAGGACCCAAGTCAGCTTGGGTTCTTAAGGGAAGGTAATTCTGTCTTACAGGATAGTCCAAGTGGCCATAACCATTAATGGTACTTGGACAATGTTGTACCAGACCCAAGTCTAGATACAAGAAATGAATCAACTTATCATCATGCACTAAATTTCAATGACAAGTGCAATTATTAAGGGTGAGCTTATAAAGGAATGCCAGATGAATATCAAAGGCTAAAACTCAGAAGCAAGGCTGGTTGTATGCTCAGAAACTGTGAATCCAGCATGGAATTCAAGTCTACAGAGCAGAGATAAGTAGAATTCACTTTCTTTAATTCTACCACTTAATTTCAAAATTAATTACTCATGTACAAGAAGGGTAATTGAATCAAATGACTAAGAAGATGTAAAAATAACAACTCTTCTTAATACATATGTTAGTGGCTTATGTACAACCCCGTATTCGCTGGAGGGAACCAAGAGACACAAATAGTCGGGATTGGACTAGCTTCGAGCTTGCTTCGGGCTCGAGACCAGAACCGCTTACGCCTTAATAAGCTTCTGCCTACGAGTAGGAGGCACAGTTTGCGCCCAGCCTCAGCCAAGACCCACTGATGACCAAAGGCGGGCGAGAGGGCGTTGAGTCCACTCGACGCAGCGTTTAGTGAGCTCCAATCACTCGAAGCCAAAGTCCAAGCAGCAAGGGAGTTGAGTCAACTCAACGCTACGTTGAGTAAGGTCCACTCACTCAATGTTGTGTTTGACAGTAAAGACAGAAGGCTCACTCAATGCCGTGTTCGGCAGTAAAGGAATCAAGCTCACTCAACGCCGTGTTCGGCAGTAAAGGCATCAAGCTCACTCAACGGCATATTAAGTGGAGGCAGGAAGGTTCTCGGCTCAGAGTTCTCGCCGCGGCTCAAGTTTCTCGCCGCGGCTCAAGTTTCTCGGCTTAGGGTTATCGCCGAGTGGGGCCCAATGCCAAGGGTAAAATTACTTAATTGTCCTCAGGTAGAATTACCAACATACCCTTAGGGGCTGCATTTAGTATTTTATAAACGACGAGATTTGGCTATTGGAAGGCCAGCCATGGGTATTTCAGTAATTTTAGGTCAGCAGAAGGCTATAAATAGACCCATAAGGGCTCCTTAGAAGGCAAGCTTTCATTATTCTAAAAATCCCCAAGTGCTTTCTAAGGAGCTCCAAGCCCAGCTTTGTCTTTGGAGGGAAAGCTCTCAGAGATCTTCCGGGTGTGAGGTGGGACCTCCCTACATAGGCTTTGGGTCAGTTCTAGGTCCCTTGCAACTAGTCGAGGGTCGAGGCTTGAGAGAAGTAGGTGTTGGCTGCACCTTGGTTTTTTGAACATTTGTTGACGTCATTTTTGACTTCAACAGTTCTGGTGCGGTGAGCGTGGAAAGGCAGCCGATACAAGAAAGCCTTGAGTTCGGTCCAATGACTGGAGGTGATGGTGAAGGGTCTGGCTCAGGAGGTTCCCCCACCCAGGGAGAGGAAGCGATGAGGAAGATGCTGGAGGATTTCAGGCGAGAGGTCCTGCAAACCATAAGCTTGGCCTTCTCGGCGAGGAGTGAGTGGGCGACACCTTAGGTTCCGGTTGAAGTGGTCCCACTTTTGGGTGAGAACGCCCCTCGGCAGCATCCCGGGAAGGAGGTCCCGGCAGAGGTTGGCGAGAGAGACGTTGCGGCACGGGAGCTCTTCCCAGGCCAGCTCCCCGAGAAGGAGGTTCAAGCAGAGATTGGCGAGAGGGAGGCGACAGTGCGAGAACTCTTACCTGGGCACAGTCCCACGGATCGAGCAAGCTATCCTAGGCTGCAAGACGTGCCCTCTCAGTAAGCAGGTGGCGAGAGCCCTTTTAGCGAGCTCATCATTACAGCTCTGGTGCCGGAGGGGTTCCGGGAGCCCGACATGTCTTACTACTCAGGAAAAGACGACCCTGTACAACACGTGTAGTGGTTATAAGACGTGGTTTCAATAAGGCAGATGAAGGATGCCTTCAAGTGTCGGTTGTTTGCCATCACGCTGAAGGAAAAGGCTCGGGACCTGTTTCATCAGTTGCCGGCAAGCTCGATCTACAGCTTTGAGTACCTACGTCAAGGGTTCCTGTTGAGGTTCTTGACATCGAAGAAGCAAAAGAAGGAGACAGAGTGCCTATTCGCAGTAAGACAGAAGAAGGATGAGACGCTGGGTCATTACGTTGACCGGTTTCAGGAAGAGATCCTTCTTGTACAGGAGGTCCCGAGGTACGCGTTGATGCTTGCCTTTACCCTGGGGCAGAGACCAGGCTTCTTTAGCATGGAGTTGAAGATAGTGCCCCCCTCTCTTTTAAGGAGCTCATGGAGAGGGTGGAAAATGAGATAGATTTTTAGAGGGCCAATCTAGCTTTCGCCAAGAAGTTGGCCCGGTTGTCGGAAGATGATGTGAAGGAACCAGCAGCAGGAAGGCAGAGGGAGCAGAGAAAGGCAAGGGAGGTGAGAGAAGAGAGGAGAAGGGAAGAAACCTGAGGGCGGGGAATCACCAGGGATGGGGGGATCGGGAGCCAAATCACCGGTTGGGTTGGAAGCCTTAGGAGGGTCTCCCCCAGGGTCAAGGAGGAGGCCTATAGGGAAGAGACAACCTCCGGAAGCCGAGAAGGTTCGATAAGCCGGCGTGGAGGAAGGAATCGAGGGGTCACTTCCTGCCGCCGCAAGAAGAAATGGAGATTGGTAGGGGGAGAGGAGGAAGGAAAGTCTGAGGAGCTGGAAGAGGGGGAGTTGGAGAAGGAAGAGGGGGCAGGGTGGCGTTGCCTTTCTGTGACTTTCACTAGGAGGAAGGTCATGCGACGACCACCTTCCCAAAGTTCTTAGATATGACAAAAGCTAGAGGAACGGGGAGGCAGGATCCTCCGGTAAGGATATTAGAAGTGCAGCAGGGAGAGGGAGAAGATAGGTGTGAGGACATAGCAGATGTGGTGACCCGAGGAGGGATATGGTTGATCCACGGAGGAGTAGGGATTGAGGCAACTCGCAAGAGTAGCCTTCAGACCATGTTCCGAAGAGGGGTCGCCTCGACTTCTCTGGTCCCCCCCCCCAGATGAAAAAATTGCCTTTTCATCAGCGGATATGCAGGACTTTGAGGATCCATTCTGCGATGCTCTCGTGATTCAAACAGCAGTGAAGAACATCACGGTCTCCAGGATACTGGTGGATAACGGAAGCTCTGTGAAAGTGATCTTTAAGAAGGCTTTCGATGAGATGAAGGTTGAGGGGAAGAGGGTCCTGGATTTAGATGAACCACTATTTGGATTCTCAGGAGAGAGGAAGGAAGTTGAAGGGGGAGTAGGGCTACACGTGAAGTTAGGAGGCGTGTCGCAAAACTGCAGGTTCGTGATCGTGGACGCCCCAAGCAGCTACAACACCATCTTTGGGCGTCCCCTCATAAGCGCCTTTCGCCGCATCCCCTCCTCGTTTCATCAATTTATTAAGTTCAATAATGGAGGGGTGCAGGTCAGGATTAGGGGAGACCTGAAGGTGGCGAGGTAGTGCTACGTAACGACAGTCAACACCGTGTCTTGGATGGCGGAGGCAGAAGAGCTGGAGAGGGAGATGGCAGATTAAGGAGAGGATGTCGCAGAAGAGGAGGTAAGCCTAGGGGAGGCGATAAGGGAGAGCGCAGAGGAGCAGGGGGAAGTTGAGCGAGAGGCCCGGAGGGGCGTGGAAGTTGAGCAGCAGTAGCAGAGCCTGGAGGAGGCGATGGAGGTAGAGGAGAACCTAGCAGTAGGAGTTAAGAAGGAGAGCCTGGAAGAGGCGATAGAGGTAGAGGAGGAGCAAGCAACAGGAGTTGAGTAGGAGAGGCTGGAGGAGGAAGCGGAGGTTGAAGCAGGAAGGGAGGAGGAGTTGGATCTAGAAGAAGAAGCAAGGGCCGGTTGGGAGCTATCACGGCTTGAGCAGGCCGAACAAGTGGTTGAAATGGAAGTCTTCACCAGCGCGGGACAGGTACGGAGGGTGCAGATCAGCGGGGGCTTAAGTCCCGAGGACAACGAGCAGATGAGAGCTTGCACTCACAGCAATGTCGACATCCTCGCCTGGAGCGTTGCGGACATGCCGGGCATTGACGCTGATGTGGCTTGCCATCGCCTGAACCAGGACCCCCGCACTCGCCCCATACACTAGAAGATGAGGACCATCGCCACCAAGCTGGAGGAGCCTATCCACGAGGAGGTCAGGAAGCTCCTAGAAGCCGGCTTCATCTTAGAGATCCAGTATCCAAGCTGGATCTCCAACGTGATAATGGTTAAAAAGGGGGGCGGGAACTGGCGAATGTGTATTGATTTCTCTTTATTAAATAAATCATGCCCTAAGGATTGCAACCCGCTGCCTCGAATCGATGCGCTGGTTGATTCAGCCGTCAGTTTTTCTGTTATTAGTTTTTTGGATGATTTTTCAGGTTACCATCAGATCCGGATGTACACTCACGATGTTAAGGACGTCTCCTTCATCACAAGGGAGGGGTGTTTCAGCTATAAAATTATGCCCTTTGGGTTGAAAAACATAGGGGATACCTACCAACGCATTATGGATCGAGTCTTCCAGGGGTTAAGGGGGAGGAACTTGGAGGTCTATGTCGACGAACTGATGATGAAAAGAAAGTGTGTGAACTCGCACCTACGGGACCTAGAAGAGACCTTCGCCACCCTGCGGAGATTCAAGATGAGGCTGAACCCCTTGAAGTGTGTCTTCGTGGCCAGCCGTGGGAAGTTCCTTTGGCATCTCTTGACCCCGACGGTGGTAGAGCCTAACCTGGATAAGGTGAAGGCCATCGTAGACTTGGAATCACCTCATGACGCAATGGAGGTCTAGCGCTTGACAGGCAGGTTGGCCGGTCTAAGCAGGTTACTATCAAGATCAGGGGACAAGTGTTCATCATTCTTCAAGGTGTTGAGGGGTAACCAAAGGTTTGAGTGGGCAGCCGAATGTGAAGAGGCCTTCCAAGGGCTGAAGAGACAGCTCTCCCAGACTCCTCTACTTCAAAGCCCAAAAGAAGCAGAGGGCCTGGCCCTATATCTAGGAGGAGGAGCGGAGGCCGTGAGCTTTGTTCTGGTCAGGGAAGAGGGGAAGAAGCAGCTACCCATCTATTACGTGATCCGAATTTTGAAGAAGGCGGAGCTCCGTTACCCCATCTGTTGGATCCCTAGTTGGATTTGGGCTAGGTTAACTAAGTTAGGATATGACCCAACTTGTTGATGAGTTGTAAATATACCTATATTTTTGTATTTTATCTAAGTCATTTTTGTTTAGTTTTATTGTTTTTATCTTGTTTTATTCAATAAAATGTTTCTTTTTGTAAAAATTATACTAACTTAGGTTTATTTTTGTTTTTTGAAATTTTTCAGAAAAACACAATTTTTGACCTGTCACGCCCGTGACACCACCCGTCACGCCCGTGACAGGCACTCAACATCTTCGGCCAGTCGACACTCAATGATTTTAATGTTCAACACTCAATGCCGTCAAAACACGCCCCAGTCACGCCCGTGTCCAAGACCCGTCACGCCCGTGTCCAATGTCGACACTCAACGCCTTTTCAACAGTCAACGCTGCCGACATCAATACTGCCAGCTGGCCATATCACGCCCTCCGTCACGCCCGTGACCATGCCTGTCACGCCCGTGACCGACACGTGTCACTCCCTGACCTTCAAGAATTTTGCCAGCCAGCCAGAAGATGCCAAGTCAACCACATTTTGACCGACACGCCCCCCTTTACGCCCGTGACCTAGGGCATGTCACACCCGAAATATTGTCTATAAATAAAAGCTTTCAGAAAGCTTTTCTTGTCCACTTTTTTGACCACTTTGCTTAGGGGAGGTGATGCCCAAATGAATCCAAATGCTATGTAAGGGAATTTTATCCCCCGTCTCTCTCTCTCTTAGTTTGTATTAGGGTGTTTGTTTTAACTTCTTTGTAATAGCTTTTGTTATAAATAAAATGTTAGCTTGTTTTTCTCTCTTCATATGGTTTGGAATTCAATTAAGCGCCCTTCTCTTTGCAATTTTTCGTTCCCCTTTTTTTGTTCTTTTTATGTTTTAGCTTTTAAAGCTTTCATAACTTAGTTAGATTTAGGAATTTTACGGCATTTCTAGCTGTTGTAATGTCCGTTTTATTTACATTTTCCGCCCTTTTTAGCTTTAGCTTTTCTTTTTTATCCTATTTTCATTCTTAAGACTTTATAAAAACACTTAAAAAAGTGTTATTTTCAATTTTCTTTAACTTAGGCTCTTAGGAATGTAAAACTTTTCGTTCTTTATAAGTTTTATTCTCACTTTTTTGGAGGTTTTATAAAAACTTAAGAATGAAAATATCATCGTTTTAATTTTTCCCTCACTTTCATTTTGCGTTTATTTGCAAAACTATTCGCTCCGTTTAATTTTTATTTTCTCCTTTTATGCATTTCTACCACATTCTAGCGGTAGAAATGCAGTCGTTTTAATTTTCCAGTCACTTAGCTTTTCTTATTTTTTGCAAGTGTGCGTGCATTTATGAGTTAGCTTTATAGCTTTATTTCAATTTTCGTAAGTGTGTGCGTATGCATTTATTTCCGCCTACTCGTTAAGAGTAAAATGGCGCTCTGCTTTAATTTCCCGCCTACTCATTTGAGTGGGACTTGTCTTTTATTGCTTTCAATTTTCTTCCTACTCACTTAAGAAGAAAAACTTTGCGTGCGTGCATTTTCATTTACGTAGAGTGCGTGTGTGTGTTTTACTTTCAAGTAGAGTGCGTGCGTGTATGAGATAAATTTATCCCCGCCCACTCATTTGAGCCGGGATTCGCATTTATTGCTTTCTTTAGCCCTACTCGTTTGAGTAGGACTCGCAATTTTCTGCTTTCCTTTACTGCTTTATTTCCTGCTTTCTTTACAGCTTACTTTACCGCTTTCTAGCTTAAGTGTCCCCATTCCGATGAGTGGCTAACCGCCCTTAGCCCTCAATATCGAAGAGCATTGAGACAGATAAAGTAGTTTTAAATAATTAAATGTTTTGTTTTCAGTTTAATTAAATTTCTTAAGGTTTGCCCCGGGTTAACGACGCGTAGGACCGCATATCGATGTGCGGGCTCTATTTCTGTTATACATACGCAACGCCGAGAGGCCGTGCGTATGGACCGATCACCCTTGGGTAAAGAGAGATTCGCGCTAACCCTCGTGAGAGGAGGCGCACGACTCTACCGGATTGGGTTCCCCACCCAATAGCGGGGTTCTTAGCGTAATGCGAGCGTTAAGAGGAATCCTTCGTCAGTCAAGCGATCGGTCGAATTGTCTTAGCGTTCAGGTGAGCGATATTACCTAAAGATAGGTGTGCTCATTTTTGTGGAACCTCCACGTCCAAGTCTCCGCCTTAATTAAATTGAAATTTAGGATCTCTTTTTATTAAAAGTTATTTTAGTTCAGTTCTCTTTTTGATATCGTCGCGCCGAGTTCTTCATCGGCCTTCTGCACTTTATATTTTACTATGCACTTTTTATGTTTTCTTAGGTCATCTTTTCTTTTTATAATAACCTAAAATATTATCGGTAGAATAATAGGCTTTCAGGGAATGAGTAGAAATAGCTAAGTCGGCCCCGAGAACAATACGACCCCGATATTCCATTCCGGAATATCCTGTACTACACACGATAGGTGCACTTCCCTCCCTCTCGTTAAAACTTGGTTTCTAACAAAATAAAACGCTCTTCTTTTTTACAAATAAAAACCTCCACTTTCACCACTAAATAAAAAGAACCTCGTTTTAACCATCACATGTATAGACCAGGGTCATGGTTGTGTCCTAGAGTCTAGGTCGAGTCCTTTGAGTCAACAGTACAAAGGATCAGCCTCCAACACTGCTAGAGACTCAAGAATGAGAGAATTCAAAACATAAAAGAAAGGAGTTCTACGTTTGTTGATCTCCGGTCGACGAAAGTCGAGCTCAGCTAGACGAACTCAGGGACAATTCTCTGATCTCAGCTCGACGAACTTAGTTCTCAGCTCGACGAACTCTGGACGAAGTAATAACTTAAGTCAAACATCAGTCGACGAACTATAAACATCAGCTAGAAGAACTCTGTTCTCTGGTCAACTAAATCTGGATGAGGTGATTCAACACTCAACGCCAGATGACATTACACTCAACACCAAAATGGTGACTTATCACTCAAAGCCAGAGGTCATCACACTCAATGCCAAAAAAGATACTTCAACACTCTACATCAGAAAATATTCGAAGTCCAGACTACAGACTCAGCTCGACGATCTTGGACCCCAACTGGAATAACTCTTTTCTCAGGGGTCAGCTCGACGATCATAGATTCAGCTCGACGAACTTGATGCACAGAAGAAGAAAGTTATCAAGCAACATTCATAGGTCGACGATCTTGGATCTCAGCTCAACGAACAGCCATTCTCAGCTCGACGAACTTTGGACTCAGGTCGACAAATCCAGTCTTAACAATTTCCCTTTATTGTCCTTATTACGTGGCAATAATTCCAGAGTAATTAATGATCTAAAATTCTCTGAATATTACCGTTAGACAAGAGCATTAATTATGGTCTTCATCAGAATTGTTGCCTGCCATTTTTATAAGAGACAGTTGGGGAAACAAATCAATGCCAAAAATATTCCAAAGCCGTCAGCATTAATTGCAGAAGGAATTTCAAAATTCAAATGGACATTCATGTTGGAAATATAAAAATAGAAATTATTATTCCTGGGCATAGAATGAAACACGGACTACAACATTCCTTGAGATATACAGAATTTCTTGAGATTGAAAATCGATCAGTCAAGAATCAAAAGTGGCTAGACAAGAAGAAGAACAATTCTTAAGAAGAACAACAACCATACAAATCAATTGTCTTCTTCTGTCATACTCTCAGGAACTCTCTGAAGGAGAACAATACTGCATCTGTCAAAATAGTTACTGAAGTTCTTCTTATCAAAATATAAAGCTTGAAGGCCTATCACCCTGCAACAAAGCTTCCATCATCCTGAACAAGCAACATCTCAGGGGGAGCTTTTGCTACCATCAAATCCATAAGTCTTCTCAGTTGTTAGAATTGAGAAAGAGAATACACAATCATTCTCTCAACCCCACTGTAAAAAGGGTTATCATCTCCCTTCAATTGTGATTCCTGGTTGCAAGTCTCCTGATAAAAAGGCTTGAGGTTTAGTTGTTGAGCACCTGATCAAAAGCTCATTGGTGTCAGACACTTGATCAAAACTCTGAGTGGATTCCTACCCGGGTGGTAGAAGAGTGGACGTACCCAGGTTGGGGAACCACTATAAATTCTTGTGTCGTCTGGTTGCCCCTTTTTCTTTTTGTTCTTGCTGTGGATGTGTTATTTAGTTTTTCCTGTGATTTCATTTATTTCATTTGATATTCTATGATACAGTACCTGAGTTTAAGAGTACTTCCTATAGTTCATAAAAAGTTTTAAAATATACCCACATACTCTATTCACCCCCACCCCCCCCCTCTAGAGTATATAAGATCTAACCCTAACTTTCAATTGGTATGAGAGGAGGTTCTTTTGGTTGTATAAGTTAAAACCTTGAACCAAAGATCCTAAGTTAGATCTTTTCTTTAACCTTACTATATTTATACATACAGCATGGCACATAACAAAGAATATGCAAGCACCAGACCTCCAGTGTGTAACTTGTCAAAGTTCACAATCTGGAAGGAAAGAATTAGGCTTTACATGAACTCTATTGATGAAGATATATTTAATTATATCTTACCAGGACCACCAGCTCCAGTGGCTTCAACCTCAACTACATCAACTGACCTGAGTGTAGTTCCACAGTCTGGATGGACAGATACACAGAAGAAGGCTAAGATAGCTGATGTCAAAGCCATGAATATAGTGGCACAAACTATGTCTAATGAAATATTTCAAAAGGTTGGTGAGTGTCAATCAGCCAAGGAGATTTGGGATTCCCTGAACAACATGGTGGCTGGATCAGCAGATCAGTGGAAAGATAGAAGGTCAAATCTCATCACTCAGTATGAGAACTTCAAGAAGGATGAATCAGAAATAGTAGAAGTAATGTAAAACAAACTTAGCTCCATCATCAGTGAGCTAAGGACCCTAGAAAAAGAATTCACTTTAACTGAAGTGAATGACAAATATCTTAATGTGCTTTCCCAACACATGGGACTCAAGAATCTGGCCCATCAGAGAAGCCAGAAGCAGGACAGAGATTTCAACAAAACCTCTTCTAGGAAAATTAAAGTCTTATGAGCAGCTGATCAAAGCAAGGGAAGCAGCAGCTGAAGTGAAGACTCCCACACCAACTAGGAAGGAGCACAGCATAGCTTTCAAAGCTACAGAAGACTCTGAAGTCATTCCAGTAAATGAAGAGCTGATGAGTCTATTTGCCAAGAGATTCTTCAAGATGTCTAGAAAGGACTTCAGAAGGAAACCTTCTAAATATGAAGATAAGCCAAGGTATGACAAAACACCCTCTAAAGAAGTATTGTGTTTTGGCTACCGGAAACCTGGGCATTTCATTTCTGAGTGTCCAAATGCTCAGAAAAAGGACAGAAGAATGGAGAAGGAGTCAAAGAAGAGTCACTACAACAAGCCTTCCTCAAGCAAGCAAAAGAGGAAAGTTGTTGCTGAGACATGGAGTGATATTGAAGAAGAATCTACATCCTCCAGCTCCAGTGAGGATGAAGAAGAATAGAAAGCAAAGGAAGTATGCCTCATGGCTATTAAGCTAGGCAGTAGCAGATCTGTCTCAGATGAATCAGATAACGAAGAATCTTTATTAGCTGAAGATCAGGTAATAGCTTCTTATGATTTTGAGTCAGATGAATTTAAATTTGAATTCAAAAATTTAAGCTTAGACTTGATAAGCTCTGAGAAGGAAATCAAA
The DNA here is from genome assembly GCA_039513925.1 of Platanthera zijinensis. Classification (NCBI taxonomy): domain Eukaryota; kingdom Viridiplantae; phylum Streptophyta; class Magnoliopsida; order Asparagales; family Orchidaceae; genus Platanthera; species Platanthera zijinensis. Next base: position 49,684,606 of record CM077083.1, read on the forward strand.
CTTCTCAGAGAAAATTTAAGCACCCTAGACAACATCACGGCAGAAAATGCAAAATTAACCAATGAACTAATATCTGCTAATAAACAAATATCTTTTCTGAAAACTGAACTAAGGCAAAATTATTAGAAGAATCACTGAATGGAAGAAGTCTACAATTATTAGATATCACTAGTACTATAAATGCTAGGACCAACAATAGATAACTAGGACTAGGTGCCTCCTCTAGTGATCCACCTTTGATTAAGAAATATAATCTTTCTAGACCAGTAAATTTTATATCTGACAAAGAAAAGAAGAATACTGAACATGTAAATAAAGTTAATAAAATTCTTGAACAAATTGAAACCAAGAATAAACTCTATATCCAGAAGAATAACAAAAATTACAATGTTCAGCAGTAATCGTCGAACTCAGATCGACGATATATGACCAGATCGTCGAACTCAGAACGACGATCTTTGAACTCAAACATCAGTAATAATCATTCTTTGATCTATGATCGACGATACCAGTATGGTTCGTCGACCAGAGATCGACGACTTTGGTACATCAAGAATGAAAACCCTCATTCTTCGAGTAGAGATCAACGATCTCATCAAATATCGTCGAACTCAGATCGACGATCCAACCAGAGATCATCGAACCCAGATCTTAATAACAAAAACTTAAATTCTAATAACAACTTTAACCCATTCACTCAATGGATAATTCCACCTAGGAGATACCATCCTAAAGGATATAAAGATCAACCTGAATGCTCTTACATCTCCAGTTATAGTTATGTAAATCAATAAGGATCCAAGGTTACCTGGGTCAAGAACAACTAACTGTCTTTTTTGTAGATGAACACTAGTCCAGCATACAATCAACATTGGTATCTGGATAGTGGTTGCTCAAAGCATATGACAGGAAACAAGGACAATCTGATTGATTACAAGTCAAAGCTAGGACCAAAGGTCATCTTTGGTGACTCCAATTGTGGCCAAACAGAAGGTTATGGCAAGGTCAGAATTGGAGCAGTAACTTTCAAAAGAGTTGCATATGTAAGTGGACTGAAGCATAACCTCATCTCTATAAGCCAACTATGTGATGAAGGTTATCAAGTATTATTCAACTCTAGTTCTTGTATTATTACTTCAAAGAAAACCAACCTATTTTAATTGGAAGTAGACAAGGAAACATATACCTAGTAAATTTTCATTCTGTTACTTCAGACATATGCCTGCTCAATATAGTTAGTAGTCAAAATGACTTATGGCATAAAAGATTAGGACATGTAAATCATAAAAACATTGTTAGGCTATCTAAGGACAACCTTATTAGAGGTTTACCTTCTGGCCCCTAAAGGAAGGAAGGCCTCTGTAGGGCTTGTCAACTAGGCCAGCAAACTAAATCTAGATTCAAATCCATTAATAAGAGTGATTCACCTAAGATATTGTACTTGCTACATATGGACCTTTTTGGCCCTATGGTTGTACAAAGCCTAGGAGGGAAATCTTATACCTTAGTGGTTGTAGATGACTTTTCCAGGTTCACTTGGGTATTTTTTCTGAGATCTAAGTCAGATACCTTCAAGGTTCTTACAGATTTTCTCAAGACCATATAGATTGAGTACTGTACACATGTTGCATTAAGCAGAAGTGATCATGGTACAAAGTTTGAGTCTCTTCTTATGCATGAGTTCTGTGAGAAGGAAGGTATCAGGCACTGTTTCTCAACTCCTAGAAATCCTCAACAAAATGGGGTAGCTGAAAGGAAAAAAAGAACACTCACTGAAGCTGCAGGCACATTACTTGCAAATGCTTACATGCCCCTATCCTACTAGGCAGAGGTAGTGAGCACAACAAACTATGTCCTAAATAAAAGTTTGATACATAAACTAAAGCATAAGACTCCCTACGAATTACTCAAAGGGAAGAAACTAATAATCAACTATTTTAAAGTTTTTTGTTATGTATGTTATATTCATAATAATGACAAAAAGAACATTAGAAAGTTTGAAGCAAAGGCTGCAGTGGGAATTTACTAGGATATTCCCAAGTAAGCAAAGCTTATAGGGTATTTAATAAATCCACATTGAAAATAGAGGAATCTATGCATGTTGCATTTGATGAGGCTAACATGTTTTACATGGAGAAAGAGATTTCTACCAAAGACTCCTTGCAGGTACACAACTTGTGTGAGGAATTGGATGGCTTACACATTACCCCCAAAGTTGTATCTCATCCTTCTCAACAAGTCAGTAAAGAAAATGATGAAGAAACTGTGGAAATAGCTGAACTTCCTACAGCAATAGAGGCTATTCCACAAGAGGAATTCCCTCAAAATATTGTGGTTGAACCAACTCCACCTACTGATCTTGTCACACAAAGGGATCACCCCAGATCCCAAGTGATTCGAGACATAACAGCAGGTGTACAAACAAGGCATCAACTGAACTAAGACTTGATTCATGCCTATTTACTCTCTCAAATTGAGCCTCAATCCATAATTGATGCAGAGCAAGAACCCCACTGGATCAATGCAATGCAAGAAGAGCTCAATCAGTTTGAGAGATGTAGAGTTTGGGTTTTGGTTCCAAGACCAAAAGATTACCAAGTCATTGGAACCAAATGGGTATTCAGAAATAAGCTTAATGCCCAAGGTGTGATTGTGAGTAATAAGGCTATGCTTGTTGCTCAAGGATATAGACAGGAGGAAGGAATTGACTATGATCAAACCTTTGCTCCAGTTGCCAGGCTAGAAGCTATAAAAATATTTCTGGCTTATGCTGCATTCAAAAAGTTCAAAATTTATCAAATGAATGTGAAGAGTGCTTTCTTAAATGGGGAACTTAAAGAAGAAGTTTATGTTGAACAACCTCCAGGTTTTGTTTCTCCAACTCATCCCTCTAATGTATTTAAATTATATAAAGCTCTCTATGGTTTAAAGCAAGCTCCAAGAGCTTGGTAAGAGACCTTAGCCAGCTTTCTCTTAGAGCATGGTTTTTCAAGAGGCATAGTAGATAGGACTTTGTTCACTAAAATGCATCATGATAATTTTTGTTAGTACAAATTTATGTACATGACATAATATTTGGGTTTACTTATTCCAAATTGTGCAAAAGATTCACTGATCTAATGCATTCTAAATTTTAGATGAGTAGCATGGGTGAGCTCTCCTACTTCCTTGGTCTCCAAGTGAAGCAGCTACCTGATGGCATCTTCATTTCCCAGTCTAAATATGCTAAAGAGCTTATCAAAAAGTTTGGGATGGCTGATGCCTTAACAAAGAAAACACCCATTGTTAGGTCCCTACTATACACAATGGAAATCTGTGGATCAGAAACTATATAGGGGCATTCTTGGGTCCCTACTATACCTTACAACAAGCAAACCTGATATCATGTTTGCCACATGCCTTTGTGCTAGGTTCCAGGTGAACCCTAAAGAATCTCATCTAGTTTTTCTAAAAAGAATTTTGATATATATAAAGGGTTGTCCTAGTCTAGGTCTCTGGTATCCCACTGAGTTAGAGTTTGAGTTAACTGGATACTCAAATGCTGACTTTGCTGGATGCAGAGTGGACAGAAAAAGTACCTCAGGAACTTGCAAGTTCCTTTGTATCAGATTAGTGTCCTGGTTCTGCAAGAAACAATCATCTGTGTCAAGATCAACTGCTGAAGCCATTGCAAAAAATCAAGTCCATCACAGTAGGACTAAGCATATAGACATTAGGCATCATTTCATTAGAGAGTGTGTAGACAAAAACAAAATCAAACATGTCTATATCTACACAGATTTACAAAGAGCTTATATTTTCACCAAACCCCTGGATGAAAGAAATCACTTGTTCTTTGTAAATTAGCTTGGAATGATCAATGGAGAAGACCTAGTATAGTTTCTGTCTACACTCGAATAACTCTTCAAATTTCGTCAATCGGAGGTCGACGAACTACGAAAGGTTCTTGAGATTTTCGTCGACCTGAGATCGACGAAATCTCTGTGGTAAGTGATCTTCGTCGACCTACGATCGACAAACTTACTTCAGAAAACTTTCATCGATCAAAGATCGACGAAATGTCTTCAACCCTTCAGACTGAGATCGACAAACTGTTTAACTCTAAATTATTTCATCGACCTCAGAACAAAGATATTTTTATTTCTCATGGACCGGAGTCTATCGTTTCATATTCTGAAAAACCTTATATTTAGGTTTTCTTCGACCTCCGTCCCGCGCTTTCAATTCCCTTTGCACTTGACCTTCATTTTATCTCTTGCAGGTGCTTTCATGGCGATTCTAGCAGGCGCTCTTGCGGCAATGAGGTTTGATACAGGATTCGATGTGTATTTCGACTCCTTCCATCACTCCGATCCAGTGTTCCTCCACATTCTGCAACTGCTGGAAGACCAGCAATTGAAAAATCTACTGTCCATTAGAATCAAATTACCCAGCACGGAAATTAGAGAATGGGTTTATACTGTGTCTACAACCGAGGACAATACAATGACCGGATCAATAGCAGGTACTTCCATCTCTCTCACTCCCGCTGTACTAACTGAAATCTTTTGATTAGAGAATGGAGAAGAAGAATTAGAAATTGCTAATGAGGAATATGACATGATGTTGAGTCTGATGGGTTACTCTGGAGATAACCCAAATAAACTGCTGAAGAAGCACCTATCTACCGAGTACAAGTTTCTCACATATATTGTTGGGAAAGTCTTGCTGGGCAAGCACACTAAACTTGATTATATAACAAGGCATCAATTTCTTGTTATGTGTACAGTGGTAAAAAAGAGGCGGGTAAACATGGCTTAGATCATCTTTGATCTCATCAAGAAAAGGAACAATATGAAGGAAGTAAACTTAGGAAGGATCCTAGGGATCTTCTTGACAAAAAAGGTTGCTGAATCTTTGGTCTCCCAAACCACATTCATCAATGCCAGCAAAAGGCTCACATGTGCCTTGTTTAGTAGGTGGGAGAGGACAATCACAAAGCCCTCTAAGGCTTCATCCTCTGCCACCCAAGCTTCTGAAAGTACAAGGGCTGTTCCAGCAACTTTCCACCCTTCTGAAGAGATCCCATCCAACATTATTCCATCCAACATTACTCCAGCAACTCCTCAATCTCGAGCTCTCGAACCTTTATCTACGCCAGCAACTCAACACACCCCATATTTAACTCATGTTATAGTCTCTACTCCTCTGCCATCACCTTCATCATCCCCAATTCCTCAATCTCCAACACATATTTCCTCCTCTACACTTTCCCCCGAATAAGATACACCAATGCCAACACCACCTCAATCCCCTCTTCCATCTCATCTTTTTGATATCCCCCACATCAACCTCTCCTTATTCCCATCCTTAAACCTATTATCATCTCCATTGCAAACTCCTTCTCCTCCACATGACTCCCCCCTAGACACTCCCATTTCACCTCCACCTATCACCCCCTCAACAACAAAAATCTCCACTTAACCAACTACTTCCCCACAATCCACTTCTCCACACCTGGATCCATCTCTTGTCACCCGACTCATTACTCTCCTTACACCCCTACTCAAATCCCTTATAGCAGAGGCCATTTCTCCCATAGCTGCCTCCATCTCCTCTCTTGCTGCCCAGATCTCTGCTCTCACCAATGTTCCCTCTTTATTTGGGGGCCTGGCTTCAGCATCTATTGAAACCAGGCAGGGGGAGATTGTTGGAACCAACAAGGTCGATTCCTCATAAAGATCGGAACTATTGGGGCAGCTCACGCTTACTCCCTTAGGATCACACTCGAGGCGAAGAACTAGACCGGAGGCTCCAGCGAGGAGGTCCCACCTCGTACCCGGAAGAGACTAAAGCTCGTCCCCTCCCTAGCCAATGCTGAGCTAGGTGCCTTAGAAGAAGTGGAAGGAGTCAAGAAAGCTTGCTTCTCTAAGGCACCTTACCGGTCTATTTATAGGCCTCTGAACTTGGACTGCAAATAACCAATTTACACCACCCTGAAATTACCAGAACATCCCTAGCTAGGTCTGCCAATCGCCAAACTCCGTTGTCCGCAAGGGCTAAATGCAGACCACCCGGGGTAAAATGGTAAAACACCCCTGGGGCCCAAAAAGTGGGCCCGGCTCTACCTGAACCGGCCTTGAACCAAAGTGGCACCTGACAAGAACTCCCCCATAGGGTCCTCTCGCATGGAGAGAGGGCTACCCCGGGCGAGAGCTCCACTCCTGGAGTCCTCTCATGCGGTTAGCTGGTCACTCGTCGGGAAAGCTTCCCGTCTCGGCATTCACCTACCTGAGGCCACGGTCCACTTAGGCCATCCCACTTAATGTAGTGAACCTCACTCCATGCCCTGCCTCCTGGAACCTCTCGCCTGGCGCCTCATTCCTTGTACCTCTAGCCTGAGCCCTCTCGTTCGGCTCTCGTTGCCTGGGCCCTCTCGCCTGGGCCCTCTCGATCGCCTGCGAGTCAGAGGTTGTACACAATCCCCGCTCTTTTCGAGGTTGTTTACAAGCTCGGAAAGATAGTTCAACCGAGGCTCGTTGTAGTACGGAGAATTTATTGGGGGAATCATTTGGTGGGCCCCTTACCTAGTCTATAAATACGGAAATCGCCTCCCCGTAAGGCACCATTCCCTTTCCTCAGTCCTCTTCCAACATCTGCCTCCATGTCTCTTAGTCAACGTTTTCGGGAACGCATCGCATCCGTGCGCCAACGAAACAAGACGACGTCGGCGGGTCTGAATAAGATCACCGTGCGCGATTCTCCTTCTGAACCACCATCCACCTCTCTCACAAAAAAGGCAAAAGTTCCGGAGCCTCCCCTCCCGACAGGAGAACCTTTTCGCTCCTTTCCGAGGGGGTATGTACCTCCCACTCCATCTAGTCTCAAAGGAAAAGCGGTAAGTCTTTCAAGATTATTATGATCTCCTTGCACCACACTTTTTTTACTTGCTACCTTTTCTCAGAAAATCTCGGCGCCTCCGCATCATCCTGAGACCATTCACATCAACATTTCGGAGCATCCTTCCAGGCCTCTCTCGCCCCAAGCCTCCACTCCCCCCTCCACCCCCGTGACGAGAAGGGATGACCCTTCTACCACATCGGGCTCCACCCGCCGATTCGGTTAAAGGCTCTACCTCTGACACCTGCATTCTTCTTCTTGTCGCCTGCTTTTTCCTTGCCGCTTTATCTATTTGGATCCTCCATAGGTGCGAGTGGAACCCCTGTCGAGGACTCACTGGCTGCCGACTCGCCGGTCGACGATTACTCCAGGCAGCTAGCCCCGTCGCCTCCTACTCCCATAGATGAGATCGAGGACTACCTTGGCGACCCCACGGACCCCATAGAGATGAAGCGTAAGGTGGCCGATAAGCTGCGGAAGCACGCGCGCATCATTCAAGCGCTGGAAAAATGGAAGCAAGCCGCAGACCACCGGATTGACTGGCTAGAGGTGGAATGCGCTCGCCTATCTTTTGAGATAGATGCCGACATTGAGGTGGACCAGACGAACCCTCAGGCAATCTTGGATGACGTCGATTAACAGCTCTGTCTCGCCCGCAGTGGTATTGAGGCGGCTCGCTCCTTCCACCTGTAAGACCCCCTTTTTTTTCTTTTTAAAACCCGAGGTCTTAGGCCCAAATTCGCCACTTTGCGGTGATACCTTCACGTCCTGAAGGGTCATCACCACAAGGCGCCGATTCTACCGGCCAATTCGATCACAGAAAGGTAGCACAATATTTGAAGTAAGTAAGAGTCCACTGAAAATAAATCACATATATAAAAATAAAACTCCACGAAGGGAGTGTCCGCAGAATAACAATAATCAGAGTAATATAAATGCGGGCTTATGCCCGGTAAATCATGTCCTCACTACAAAACATTCATGCGGAAGCAAAAACAGAAACTACTCAAGGTCGAGACTCACGGTCCCGGCTGTATGAACTCCGGATCTAGACTGTCCCATCTCCAAGCGCACCGGTCTTTGGGGCTGCTCCTCCATGTTGTGCTCCGCGATCTCCTAAATGATGCGATTCGAAAACCGTTAGTCATAAAGACTAAGCCCTATCATCCCCTACCCCTTCTCCTATGGCTCCTAGGTACCGAGCGGAGAGGAAGAAAGGGAAGGACATTAGGGTGGAGATTCAATGAAAGAAACAGGTGGCAGCGGAACTAATCTAGCAATTCTATAATAAATATGTCAATAACAGAAAGTAGTTAAAGTAACCTTAACTTATGTGCGAAAGCGCATAAGCCAAGGGATCTTCCACAAGGCTCCCATCGTATAGAGTGTCCCATGCCACTTATACGTTGGGGTGTCGGTTATCAAACATCAGCATATATATATATATATATATATAGAATTTAACCTTAATTTATAAACTTGCCCACACAAGCTTATAGACCAAGGGGTCGTTTTGCAGGTCCTAATGTATAAGCGTCCCATACCACTTATACTTTAGGTTTCAGGGTTAAATGAATCGATTATGCTATGACATGCAAGTGGGTATGATGAAACATGCAAGTGCAACTCACACACCCGACTCTGTGAACACAGACCTTTAGTTCCCCCTTTCGGAGCCGTTATCTCCCAAGATACCTCCGTAGTGGCAGACGGAAGCGGTGGGTTGGGCCTCGCCCACCTCTAAACCAGTAAAGCACTACCGGTCAGACCTATCGTACGCCTCAACGCTTGGTGCACTAAGCGGACGCCTGCGTTCTCTTGCCGGCTGGCGCACCGGACTTTTGTTAGCGAAGTGCTAACCACACCTGCCGAGTCAGCGGATTGGCGTTGGTGCATCGAACCTTCAATACCGAAGACCCACCACCTTAATTTTCATTCCTTTTATGCACATGCAAATTTAATCGTAAACACACAAAAACCGAGCCGAAGCTCCTCGGACCAAAACGTTCGTCTCTTAACCAACCGAGCCGAAGCTCCCTGGACCATTCCGTCCGTCTCTTAACCAACCGAGCCGAAGCTCTCATCAATCTTCTTGTGCCAACAGTGTTTGTGAAAAGTGAAGCCCTAATTACTAAGTTACTCTTGTCAGTTTGTTATTACAGTTTACGTTAACCCAGGACTGCCCCCGGTATTCCCCGCGAAGGGCTCTCAAAGGGCACTTGGAACAATGATGGTAGCTGAAGCCCATCGTTCCCTTTCGCAAGACACTTATTGTTATTGGTTTATCCCCTTTACCCATTCCCTTCTCATATTACGATAGACTATCTTAGGGTGATTTTTAACATTCCTCTCTTCGGGAAAGACGATCTTTCGTCGAACCCGAGCACCTCTTAACCCTAGTTATCACTACTTCTCTCTACTATTCATATTATCCTATTGTGATATCAACCACAATTGTCCACCCAGACAAAATGACTAACTCCAACGACTTTCTCAGATCATGTCCTATTGCAATTCACAAATTTGCTATATGCAGACCAACCTAGACTATATGTCGAACCGGTTATGCAATGTTCCCAAAACTCATCCAAATGCCCTAAACTATTTACTGGAGACTTATCATGATATAAATAGCCTAAATCCAGAATGTGGTAATTTTCCTAATTTATCTGGCATTTAAATAATTTCCTCAAAAATTCCAAGGGCTACCGGTTTGAACATGAACTACCCCATGTTCTCATATAAGATGTCCAGCAAATTTATAATAAATAGTAGGTTATCTCAATAGGTTAAATTCAAAGTATCATAATTTTCTATCATCAAAAGGGCACTAAAAACTATTTTTGCAATATTTACTATCTTCCATTATTTATGAACCAAGTACAGAGAATATTCTTCCAAAAATTATAAATAAATTATAATATGCAGGTAAAGCCTTAAAATTAGCATTGGCCAAATTTCATAATTTTTCAGTAATAATATCATCCCTAATTAATTTTCAAAGCATAAAACCCCTCTTTAACATTTGTGAAGGAAGTACTGGATTTACTCAACTAAAAATTATACAAAAATTCAAGGGTAACCATTCAGTCCTAAAACATTTATTTCCAAGATTGCATGGGGTTTTAATGAACAGAAAGATCCAAATAATTAAAACATCAATTAGGGCTGTAAATAACTTTACAAATGAAGTGCTAGAAAAAGACATCATAAAATTTCAGTAAAATCTCTATAGCTTCTACCCACTCCAAAACTTACTCTACCCTAATTTCACAGCCTTTTGATAAAGTTTAGTGACGGATTGTGCTTAATTTGTATTTTACCCTAGAGCTAAAATTAAGGTTTTGAGGTATCTACTTGTCTCCAAATTCTCCAAGACTCCATTCAGATGATTCTTATCATGCTAATGTCAATTCTACAGAGTTTCAAGGCAATACGAGAGCAATTTCCCCCATGTCCTTCTCAACCCTCAAAACCCTCCATCTTGGGTTTGAGTTTGGATCCTAGGGTAAATCAATCCTAAACCACACCATTTTCTCCAAGTGGGTTATAATAACCCCTCTAAGTCAGTGGTCAATATATCAGCCTCTGTTGAGGTGATATGACTGATCTAACCTCTTGTGCACTTTTTACTCAAAAACGCCTCATTATTGCCTAGTTAAGAATATGTGACTTTCTATTCAAAACTCATCCAAATGAGTTGAAATTTTGTACAGAACTAGGTTTTATAGCCAGGGACCACTCACTAAAATTTGGAAGGGTTTGGAGGTCATTTGCCATTTAAATAAATTACTCCAACTTTATTAAATTAAAACAGAAACTTTAGGCAAAGTGTCTCCAAATATTCCCATTTTTGGACAGCCTCTAAATATGGATAAGGGTAACCCTATGCCTAAATTTCAGGTCATTTTGACAAAGGGCAAAGAGTGGGCATCCATTTTAATTTCTGTCCAACTCTAGGTACAGCCCCCACTAAAACGGGTGCTGCGGTTAAACCGCATACACAAACGAGTTGAAATTAATTTTAAATTAATCTAGACTCGAAGGGATACAACTTTCGTGACTGTCATTTTTCCTAAATCGGCTTTTAGGTGCCTCGTTTTACAGCATCAACATATACTCAAATAATATATATTCTCACTATGTATTATATACATAATTTATATATTATAAATTGATTTTACTGTTCATCTTCTACAGGAAACCGAAAACCAGAACACAGAAAACTCATATTTCCTGTAATCTTTCTGTGATCCATCGCCGGCTATCCGATCACCTCCCTGGCCAGCCACCACCACCACCACCTCAGTTGAGGCGATGGATATCGGTCGGCGGTGGTTTGGCCGCCAAAGGTGGCAGTTTCCGGCGAAATCAAAACAATATTTTTCCATTGTTTTCCATGAAAACACGAGGTAGGTCCGGCTCCTTTGAGCACGAACTTCATTTCTAAGATCCTAAGATCTACCCATAAGAGAAGAAGTAGAGGAGGACCTTGTTCGCGGTTTGAAGACGAGATGAACGTCGGATTGTCATGGCGCGGTGATGGCGTTCCCGAACTTCTCCTACAGCAAGAGCAAAAATCTGAATTTGTTTGATCGAGCGTGTAACCTTCTCCTCTTGCTCCAAGGGGGCTTTTATAGATCTCCCAATGGGGAGGGGAAAGGATGAAAACATTCATTGCCATGAATGTTTCTCTTAATAACATTTCGGTTATGATGCAGAGAAGAGGAAAAGGTGGAAGATGAAATGGCTGATGCAGGTGGCGATTTCCTATTGGACCTCACTCTCTCTCTTTCTATTAAATAGTTAGAGAAGGAAATGGCCCATAAATATTCCTGCTGTACATTCCCATAACCAGAATTGATTATGACGTCGGTTACCGAAATTTCCAGTCTGGCTGACGTTTCGGCCCTTGTCACGGGCGTGACACATTGGTCATGGGCATGACATTCCCGAGTGGCAAATTCTGAGGTCGACGATCGTCGAACTGAGATCGACGGTCGTCGAAGGGTGGTCACGCCCTAGGTCACGGGCGTGACACATGGGTCACGGGCGTGACAGGGTCAAGAGGAAAATTCCGCGCTCGGTGATTGTCTCGCTGAGATCGACGATCGCCGAAGGGGGTCACGCCCTTAGTGACGGGCGTGACACCTTGGTCACGGGCGTGACAGGGCCATGACGCAAATTCTACACTTCGACGATCGTCCCACTAAGATCGACGATCGTCGAAGGGGTCACGCCCTAGGTCACGGGCGTGACACATAGGTCACGGGCGTGACCTATGCGGGTCACAAAATTGACGATCGTCTCATAGAGATCGACGATCGTCGAAGGAGTCACGGCCTAGGTCACGGGCGTGACACATATGTCACGGGCGTGACATGCCCGGGTTGCAAATTCGACGCTCGACGATCGTCTCACGGAGATCGACGATCGTCAAACGAGTCATGCCCTAGGTCATGGGCGTGACAAACTCGTGACCCGAATTCTCGGTCGATGTATTTTAATTTTTGGGATTCCTAGGGTTCTGTCACGACAGACCGACTCCTAGGGGTCTAGCCGGAAATGGGATGTTACACCACCTCCTTAGTCATCCTCCCTGCATGAGAAGCCGCGGGGGACGACTATGGAGGTGGGATAAGAATTGACGAGAGCTCCGCCTTCTTTCCTTTCGCCTCTCGCCTCTCGCTTCTTAGCTCTTTCGTTCACCTTGTTTGTAATAATAAAATATTTGCTTATATAGCGCCAACTGTGCGCTCTTCGAACTTGCAACCCGTCTTTATGCAGGATTAAATTTATCAATTTGGTGATTTGCCTGTTGAATTGATGCGACAGCGTTGATACCTTCTTTTATGCTAATTTTTAACCTTTGTTACTTTTATTTTTCTCTGCACCAATCTTTTCACCGCCTTCTTAGGCTGATGGCCCACTTAGGGTTCCGTCGCCCGAGGCTTGGAGAGAGAGAAGGGTCGGCCGATGCTTGCCCTTCCCCGGCATAGTTCTCTATCCGCTTATCCTCCTACCTATGAGGGCTATAAATCCCCCGCTGCCACGGCTGGAAGCGCGTTTCCCTAGACATCTGCTCGTGGCTCCCCCTCTTTCCCCAGCTCGTCTCGCGCTTTGGCCCCTCACCCTTCCTCTTTATTATTCTTCGTTTCCTCTCGCTGGTTCTCCACTCGCCAACTTCCCCTTTGTCTCGCGCACTCATGGGAAAAAGGAGGCCAGAGGATGGTGAGGGCCGCAGCCGCTGTGGGAAGAGATTCTCCGACCACGATTTCCCTCCCGGTCGCCTCTCTGCCGATGAATACGAGGCCTTCCAGAGCGACTTCTTGCCGGAGGGCTACGAGTCACGCCCTCCCAAGGTTGGAGAGAGCGTGAATACATTCTACCTGGGCGAGCTCGCCTTCCCCGTCTCGCACATCGAGGCGGGGATCCGGCTTCCCCTCTGGCCCGATGTGAAGCAAGTTCTCAAGTACTTTAACGTCGTGCCTGCCCAGTTAAACCCCAACGCGATCTCTGTTATCGTCGCGTTCGCGTGCTACATGCGGCGAGAGAGAATAGAATTCAGTCTCACCGTCTTCCGGAAGATGTTCGTCTACCACGCCAATCAAGACGGGGTCTCCTTCTTCACCGGGCTAAATCTGAAAGTTTGCTAGACACCAAAATAGAATCATCACTGCCTAACCCGCTTCGTCTTCGTCCGCGGGAACCTGGGCGCCGTCCCTCTCGCGTCCGTCTCGCCCGCGGAAATCTTCTTTGTTACTCCGCAGGTGGGCGGCACGGACAAGCTTCTTTGCGAGTACCTCGCTGTGAAGAACTTCGAGGTCAGGTTTTTGAGACGGGGGATCGCCTCATTGCTCCCCGTGGTCCCTGGAGAAGGTTTGCTCGACCCCCTCATCTTTTTCTCGCCTTCAGTACTTTCCTCTCGCTGAGCCTTTTCCCTGACTCCGTCTCGCTTATCCTAGGAGAGAGGAACGTGTCGGTGCACCCTCCCTACCGAAGTAATTCCAAGCCATCTAAAGATGTGGCTCTCGCTAATATGGCGGCCGAGGCGGCCAGAGATTCGTTGGCCCATCCTCCCCGAAAGAGGGTGGCTGAGGAATCGGCCCCCTCTCGCCTCAGCCCCTCAAATAAACTGATGATGAAGTTGAAGAAAGTAGTCTCCTTCCCTTCCGAGAAGGACAAGGTCCCTACGGACACAGCGGCAACGCCGGGATCCTTGAACCCCTTATCCTTGGGATCTGAATCTCCGCACTCGCCTCCCTTGACCTCTCTGCACAGGGCTATCTCGCTTCTTGAAGACGCGGACCCTCTCGCACCGCCCGCGAGCTCTTCTCGCCAACCTCCCCGGTCCCCTTCTCGCGGGGAGGCTCCTCTCCAGTATCCTGCTCCATCCGCCCACCCGAACTTCAACAAGGGCCCATCTATCCCCGACGGTGCCAATGAGCCTACGCTCATCTGTGATAAGGGGGCACATCGGATCTCCATCTCTACCCTTCTTCCCTTATGGAGAGAGCAAGCCAAGTCTTCTGCCCACGCCTTCTCCTTGGGCTTCGACCTCTATGGGGGTCTTGCCCCTGACGCGCTCGACGCGGCCACCACGCGAGATCTCGTCTTCAGGACGGCCCACTCGCAGCTGCATACCCTCGAACTCTCTCATCGACTCTCGCGCCGCCTAATTTTCAACACTCGAAGCTGGAAGGAGATAGACACCAAACTCGCTGCAGAGCGCGAGAAGTCTGGGGATCTCACCAAGCGACTGGTGATAATTACAATTATGGTAGATTTTTATTGTAATAATTGTAATCATATCCACTGATTTCTACCTCTTTATTCAAGTAATTGCACTAAATAATTGAGAATTGGTATTGTCATGAATAGTAGAGCATAGTTTAAAGTTTTTACTATTTTATGTATTGAACTTCTCCCTTACTATGTCATTTTTCTAATGCAGGTACAACTAGCCAGTGGAACTAAAAGTCTTGGAGCAAACAGGGGAGTTTACGGGGCCAACAGGACTGAACACAGGAGAAGATTTGCTCACACACGGGTAGGAACACGGCCGTGTGCCTACCCGTGTTCCTTCCCAGCTGAAGCAATTTTCCCAACCCCCGTGTTTGAAGAACATGAAGAACAACACGGCCGTGTTATATAACACGGCCGTGTCAGTACCCGTGTGATCCAACACGGCCAATGATCCAGCCCCCGTGTCTGAAGAACGTGAAGAACAACACGGCCGTGTTACATAACACGGCCGTGTCAGTACCCGTGTGACCCAACACGGCCCATGATCAAACACGTCTTTTCGTGTGGAACTGCCCTGGAACTGCCGACACGGCCTGCAACACGGCCGTGTCGGAACCCGTGTTCGACCATGTTTGCTATTGGACTATAAAAACCTGGAGAAAATTTTATTCTGCACTTTTGGATTATTTTTGCTTGGAGATTTTTCTGGAGAACGAAAGTGGAGCATCCAAGAGAAGGAAAGCTTGAAGGAGATATTTGTATGCATTTATTCTTTAATTTATCTCTTTTAATCTTGTATCTCTCTTGGTAATCCAACTTTATTTATCTTTTAATTTTCATGAACAAAGTGTTTGAACAATTTAGTAATCATGTATCGTTTTGTTTTAATCAATTTCATCGTATTTTATTCGTATATGGGCTTGCAACCATTGAGAATTATCCTTGTTATGAATGGTTATTTATTTTTACATGAATTCCAAATGTCTAGATTGAGAAATTGGATTGTTTGGATGAGGGATAAATCTTCATATTCATGTGTTATTTCTCTTTGTAATTCAAAAATCATGATCGAGAGATATGTTTCTTGGAAAATTAGAATACGAATGAATGGAATTATGATATTTTAGAAATAAAGTTTCATGAATCCATGTATTAGATAGGGTATTTCATTCAATAAATATTTGAGTATTGTAAATTGTTCGAGAGAAAATTTACTTAACTTAACTTAGATTTTTAAATTGCTCGAGAGAGAATTTGATAATTAGTTTAACCCCTTACAATACAATGAATTTGATAGTCTTGTTATTTCGTGATTACTCAAATTGATTATGTTCATTGAATACTCTTAACTTTCGACTTGAAATTATTTTTATAACTCTCCAATACAATTTTTATCCAAATAGTCATAGTTAGGATTAATCTATGTTAGAACGCAACCTTAAGTTTAGGTATGATAATAGAGTGAGAGTGAGTACGAATAGTTGAAATGACCCTGTGGAATACGATACGAGATGTAGATTTCTCTTATACTATGATTGATAGGTGCACTTGCCTGAAAGATAATTCAATCCAGTTTATGCCCATCTACATAGTTATGATAAAATGTAGAATGAATCCGCATCAAGTTTAGACTTAGCGAAAATATTCATCAAGTTTTTGGCGCCGTTGCCGGGGACACTTTTCAATATTTTGAAAGCTTTACCTTTATTAATCTACCATTATTGTTTACCAATAAATCTTTGTAGATTAGTTTAAAGTAAAATTATATTATTTAATCTCTGTTTTGTAGTCTGTTAGTCTATGACCAGGGCAAGAAATTCTGGGTTAGAACCATTTCATTCTGAACCGGAACGAATTATTCACAACACCAATCACAGAGACGTGGGTGTTAACACCACAGAAATTGTAGACGATCTGAGAGAAGAAGAAACAGTGAATCAAGGAGAACACCATCCTGAAAATTTAGATACCATGGCCAACCAAAATGAGCAAACCATGTCTGACTTTGCTAGACCCAATCTCCAAGGAACTGGGTCAAGCATTGTTCGACCACCCATTCCAACCAATAATTTCGAACTGAAACCGAGCGTGATACAAATGGTCCAACAATATGTTCAATATGATGGCTTACAAGACGAGGATCCCAATACACACTTAGCCGGATTCCTAGAGATATGTGATACTTTCAAGATTAATGGTGTCTCCAATGATGCCATTCGATTGAGATTGTTCCCATTCTCATTGAGGCATAAGGCAAAGCAGTGGCTCAATTCGTTACCTAAAGGATCCATTACTACTTGGGACATGATGGTTGAGAAGTTTTTGATGAAGTATTTTCCACCGGCAAAGACCGCAAAGTTAAGGAACGACATCTCTACGTATGTTCAAGTGGAGGCTGAATCATTGTACGATACTTGGGAACGATTCAAAGAATTATTAAGGAGATGCACCCATCATGCCTTACCTTCTTGGCTTTAGATTCAGACTTTCTACAATGGTCTAAATCCAGCCACCAGACAGATGATTGATGCGGCTAGTGGAGGCACCTTGAACAATAAGACACCTGACGCAGCCCAGCAGTTAATAGAAGAAATGGCAATGAATAGCTACCAATGGACTACCGTGCGGCCGAAGTCTACCAAGCCCACCGGAATGTATGAAGTGGATGCCGTTACAGCCTTAGCAATACAAGTGGAGAAGCTCCATCAAAAGATGGACAACCTTTCTTTAGCGCCACCCCCAATGGTTCCTCAACAATGGGACCCCTCCCTTGTTGGAATCCCTAGTGGTGAACCTCAAGTGCAAGAACATGTAGACTACATGGGTAATAATCCAAGACCACCTTTCAATCCAGGAAACAACCCATATAGTTTTACATATAATCAAGGATGGAGGAACCACCCCAATTTCTCTTGGGGAGGGCAAGGTAACCAAGGTAAACCACCCATGTTTGGACAACAACAACAACAACAACAACAATTGGAGCCAAGGAAGCCAACATTGGAAGATGTCCTTGTAAAGTTCATGCAAACGACCGATGTTGCCTTCCGTAATCAAGAAGGTTCTATTCGAAATTTGGAGAATCAGATTGGGCAGTTGGCAAGGATGGTATCAGAGAGACAACCAGGAACACTTCCAGGAAATACTGAGACAAACCCAAAGGAACATGCAAGAGCAATTCAGTTGAGGAGCGGGAAGGAGTTACAAGACCCAAGGCTTGCACCGGATGCACCTCAAGAGGAGTCTAGTGGAGAAGCACCGAACGTGACACCGATGGAATATCAACCAGCCGTACCATATCCAGCAAAGATGAACAAGGAGCGCATGGATGCGCAATACGGTAAATTTATTTCTATGATTAAACAATTACATGTTAATTTACCTTTTTCTGATATTATTCAAATGCCTAAGTATGCTAAATTTTTGAAGGATTTAATTTCTAATAAAAAGAAAATAGAAGAATTATCGTTAGTCACACTTAGTGAAGAATGCTCTGCTATTTTACAAAATAAATTACCACAAAAACTTAAGGATCCCGGTTCTTTTTCAATTCCATGTTTAATCGGTGATTTGCAAGTTAATAAGGCTTTAGCGGATTTAGGAGCTAGTATAAATTTGATGCCTTATACATTATATTTGAAACTAGGCCTTGGAGAACTTAGCCCGACTAGGATGAGTATTCAATTAGCAGATCGGTCGGTTAAGTACCCAAGAGGTATAGTGGAGGATGTATTGGTTAAGGTAGACAAATTTATATTTCCTGCCGATTTTGTTATTTTAGATATGGACGAAAATATCGAAGTACCACTTATACTTGGTCGCCCATTTCTAGCCACTTCTAGAGCTCTTATTGATGTTTTTGATGGTAAATTAGTTTTGAGAGTAGGGGAGGATGAAGTCACTTTTCAAATTGGCAATACTATGAAACAATCTTTAGATAGTGATGATTATTGCTATTTTTCTCATGGTGTTGACAACTTATTTTCTTCTATTAATTCTAATTTTCATTATAAAGATTCTTTAGAAATTTGCATTACTAATTGTTTTCTAGAAGAAGAAAATAGTAAAGAGATTTTTGATCATTTATTTTTTCTAGATAACTCTGTTTCGATGAATGGAAATACTGAATATAACTTACTTACAAAAGGAGATAATGAAGTTCATAAGAATAATACTAAGGATCCACCTGTGGTTGAATTAAAAAATTTACCGGATCATCTTGAGTATGCATTCTTAGGAACTAACTCTTCTTACCCAGTTATTATTTC
Source organism: Platanthera zijinensis (assembly GCA_039513925.1). NCBI lineage: Eukaryota > Viridiplantae > Streptophyta > Magnoliopsida > Asparagales > Orchidaceae > Platanthera > Platanthera zijinensis. Next base: position 49,703,499 of record CM077083.1, read on the forward strand.
TTCTAATCTTTCTGAAATTGAAAAAGCTAAATTAATAACTGTGTTAAAGAAATGTAAAGGTGCAATAGCATGGCAAATCTCTGATATAAAAGGTATTAATCCTAGTTTTTGCACTCATAAAATCCTTTTGGAAGAAAACTATAAGTCATCTATTCAACCGCAACGTAGGCTTAATCCTAATATGAAAGAGGTAGTTAAGGCTGAAATTGTTAAATTATTAGACGCTGGTATGATATACCCTATTTCCGATAGTCCATGGGTTAGTCCTGTCCAAGTGGTTCCTAAGAAGGGTGGGTTAACTGTGGTAGCAAACGATAAAAATGAATTAATTCCGACGCGAACAGTAACAGGTTGGCGTGTCTGTATAGACTATAGGAAGTTAAACGATGCCACTAGGAAAGACCATTTCCCTTTACCCTTTATTGACCAAATATTAGAACGCTTGTCAGGACATTCATATTATTGTTTTCTAGATGGACTTTCTGGGTATTTTCAAATCCCAATAGCCCCAGAAGACCAAGAGAAAACCACGTTCACATGCCCATTCGGTACCTTTGCCTATAGGCGTATGCCTTTCGGTCTTTGTAATGCCCCCGCTACCATCCAAAGATGCATGTTAGCTATCTTCAACGAGTATGTTGAAGATATCATGGAAGTGTTTATGGATGACTTCTCCGTCTTTGGGGATGCATTTGATTTATGTTTGAATAATTTAGAAAAGGTTCTAAGAAGGTGTGAGGAGACGAACTTAGTACTTAGCTGGGAGAAGTGCCATTTTATGGTGCAAGAAGGGTTAGTACTAGGTCATAAAATCTCAAATCAGGGAATTCAAGTAGATAGAGCGAAGATAGAAACGATAGAAAAGTTACCACCACCCACATCCGTTAAGGCAGTGAGAAGCTTTTTAGGCCACGCCGGGTTTTACCGCCGGTTTATTAAAGACTTTTCAAAAATCGCTAAACCACTTACGAGACTATTAGAAAAGGATACACCGTTTATCTTTGATCAAGAATGCCTACATGCTTTTGAGTTCTTAAAAGAGAGATTAGTTAATTCCCCTATTATGATAGCGCCTGATTTTACTCAGCCATTTGAAATTATGTGTGACGCTAGCAGTTTTGCGGTAGGAGCTGTTTTAGGACAACGCCGAAACAAACATTTTCATCCTATATTTTATGCTAGTAAAACACTTAATAATGCACAAGAGAATTATACTACTACTGAAAAAGAACTTCTAGCAGTAGTCTTTGCGTTTGATAAATTTAGATCCTATTTAACATTGTCCAAGGTGGTAGTTTATACGGACCACTCTGCACTTAAATATTTGCTAGCCAAGGCGGAAGCTAAGCCTCGTTTAATCCGTTGGGTACTTCTATTGCAAGAATTTGATTTGGAAATTAGAGATAAACGAGGAGCAGAAAACTTAGCGGCAGACCATCTTTCGCGTTTAGAAAATCCGTTACGTGCAACGTTAGATGAGTCTGAGATTTCAGATACGTTCCCTGAGGAATCGTTATTTGCCTTATCTTCGAAAATTAATAATGATTATCCATGGTTTGCAGATTTTGCAAACTATCTTGTGGCTAAGGTCCTCCCAAAGGATTTTTCATATCAGCAGAAAAAGAAATTTTTCTCCGACTTGAAATATTACTTTTGGGAGGACCCTTTTCTTTTTCGGATATGTGCAGATTCCGTGATCCGAAGGTGTGTATCCGCCGAGGAAGGGTGGAGAATTTTGGAGCAGTGTCATTCAGGTCCTACTGGTGGTCACTATGGAGCAAATCGCTCTGCGAAAAAGGTTCTTGATTCGGGTTTTTATTGGCCCCTTCTATTCAGGGATGCCCAAAGGTATGTGCTTTCATGTGATTCTTGTCAAAAATCAGGTAATATTTCTAAATTACATGAAATGCCACAAAATTTTATCCTTGAATGTGAAGTATTTGATGTGTGGGGGATAGACTTTATGGGTCCATTTCCAGTTTCATTCGGGAATAAGTATATCTTAGTTGCTGTAGATTACGTATCAAAGTGGGTTGAGGCGCAAGCTTTACCTACTAATGATAGTAGAGTAGTAATCCAATTCCTGAAATCCCTATTTGCGCGATTTGGCACACCACGAACACTTATTAGCGATAGGGGTTCTCACTTCTGTAATCTACAGTTAGATAAGGTATTGCAGAAATATGGAGTCACACATAGGATAGCTACACCATATCATCCCCAAACTAGTGGCCAAGTTGAAGTATCCAATAGAGAACTTAAGCGCATCCTAGAAAAATCTATAGAGGGGAATAGAAAACAATGGTCTAGGAAACTAAACGATTGTTTATGGGCCTATAGGACCGCATTTAAAACACCTATAGGTACCACTCCCTTTAGATTAGTCTATGGTAAATCTTGTCATTTACCTATAGAATTAGAGCACAAGTCATATTGGGCAATACGCTCTCTAAATTTTGATACAAATTCTATAGGGGAAAAACGCAAACTTCAACTTAATGAACTAGATGAATGGAGAACTATGGCTTATGAGAACTCCAGAATTTATAAGGAGAAAACCAAACTATTTCATGACCGTCACCTTCGGAAAACTAAAACATTCAACAAAGGTGATCAAGTGCTCCTTTTTAATTCTAGACTGCGTTTATTTCCCGGGAAGCTTAGGTCTAAGTGGTCCGGACCGTTCCAAGTTAAAGAAGTTTTTCCCTATGGCACAGTTGAACTAACTCACCCTGAAAAGGGAGATTTTAAAGTCAATGGGCACCGATTAAAACTTTATAACAGTGCACTTCCCCAAGAACATATTCGACTAGAATCATGCCTTCACCTAGACTAAGGGAATATATAGAATAGTATAGTATAATATCTTGTCTATGTAGGAAAATTAAAATCTTAATGAAATTTTAATTACAAATAAATAAATTTCGTAATCGAAAGAAATCACTAATTAAAAAACATGTACACGGCCATGCACACGGCCGTGTGCATGGCCGTGTCTAGCACACACGGCTGCCCACCCAGCCATGTGAGAACCCGTGTCGATACGGCGAATTAAATTGTTTCAAGTCAGAGAAGTACACGGCTTTCCACCAAGCCGTGTACATAGCCGTGTGAAATAGACACGGCTGCCCACCAAGCCGTGTACATAGCCGTGTGTCATTTACACGGCTGTCCACCCAGCCAGGTGCGTACCCGTGTCAAAACGACGAATTAATTTTTTTGGAGTCAGAGAAGTACACGGGTTTCCACCAACCCGTGTTCTTGACCGTGTCTTCCAGGGTTGACCACACGGCCAGGGGACACGGCCGTGTTGTTGACCGTGTCCACCTGACACGGGCAGTTTCCCGCGATTTGACCACACGTCCCCTTGAGGGCCGTGTTTCCCGCGCAGAAAGATTCCTCAACACGGGTACACACACGGCCGTGTGTGTACCCGTGTTCGACTTCTTTTTATAGGGGCCCGAATTCTCCATTCTCTTCATCACTTCCACTTCCTCCTCTTCCCATTCCTGCATCTATTCTAGCCGGGAAAGCCATCTCCTTCTCCAAATTTCGCGGGATCGCCTCATTTCTTCGCGCTCAACCTACTCGGTAAAACTCCTGGGTTATTTCCTCTTGATCATTTCTATTCCTATTCTCCTTCTGAAATTCATTTTAGATTTGTTTTTATTTATTTATTTTCAGATCATGGCCTCCTCTCGTAGCCAAGGTGGTCGCCGGCGCCGCCCGATCTTCAAGCCTTATCGACCGAGAGACGCGACGTCGCTCCGCCACTAGCTTTCACAGATCCTATCCACACAAACCGCTATAATCGGCTACAGGCAAAGAAGTATCAGGACATACGAATCATAGACTGGGATGTCCTCGAATCTATAGATCTAGCGGATACTGTGAGGGAGTTGATTTCGGTAGTGGGGTGGCAAGGGTTCTTTGCCATAGAAGAGATAGGATTTAGAGAGCTGACCCTCGAATTTTTATCCACTTTCTATGTCAACCTTCGATCCTGTGTGGCCGATGATGGAAGACCTACAGAGGGGAATATTTCTTTTCGAGTGGGGGGCACCTTCTACACACTTTCCCTCCACCAGTTTACACGGTATTTAGGAGTATACGACGAGGCTTTCCTCCTTAGTGCCGCCTACTCTGACTTGAAATTTGAACTCCCCAGTCGCGAGCAGGCAGGTAGCGTTTGGCGACATTTATCTTTCGACACCGGCGCCTACGAAGCAAAGAGGTCTAAGGCCTCCAAATTGGCCTCCCCCGCCGTGCATTATATTCATCACCTTCTTAGCCATACACTGAGCGGCCGGGGTGAAAGCTCCGGTGTTGTGAGTCGACAAGACATTCTTTATCTGCACAGCATGACGGCCCACTATCCTATCCATTTGGGCTATATGCTTGCTCATTTTTTTCTTCATCAGGCGGAGAATTCCCGAGTCGGGTCTATCTGTGTAGCCCCCTACATCACGCGTCTAGCCAAGAATATGGGCATCTTTTTACATCTTCCCCCGATGGCGGTGGTAGCGAAAACCGTGCCTATCACCATGGCCAGTCTTCGAGCCATCCGCCTCGTTACTGCTCGTCAAGGCCGAGGCGGGACTATATATACCATTGCGCCTCGTGGCCTTCATATCCACGACGACGACGATGATGAGGTCGATCCAGATCTCGATGAGCCTCTCATTCCGCCGGCCCGTTCGACGCGTACTCAGGGGGAGTCATCATCTGCCCAGCCTCAGCGACAGTCTCGATTTGCGCAGGAGTTGCAGCGTTTTTATGACCTTCAGCTATCGCCGCGCCTTCAGCGTATCGAGGAGACGCAGCAGCGGACTGAGGACGCCATCTCTCAGATCCGGCAGCACATGGGGATCACCAGCCCATCGCGACCAGCTCCTCGTCCATCTCACCCTCAGGATGATCCGCCTGATCACGATGACACACCGATGTATTTCTGATATATCTGGCTTAGCATATCTGGCTCTGTCATGCATTATCTTTAGTATTGTTGATCTGTATTTGTATTTGTATGATCGATATTTGTATTTGTATTTGTATCATTTTGTATTTGTATGATCGGCATATATATGAAAAAAAAAATGTTTTATTTCAGATTTTGCTCCTGTTTCATGTTGTGATGCTCTATATTCCTGCTCATCAGTTCTTTATCTAGTGCAATTTATGTCCCCTTGTTTTAATTTTTGTTTGCAATGAGGACATTGCAACTCAAGTCTGGGGGTATGCGGCATTTTTATAATGAGTATTGACAGTGGAATACATGATTACAATTACTTATTTTCTCTTTATCATAATCCTCTACATTTCCTTATACACCCCCTCGAAAAATTTGATTACTTCTCCTTAAGCTTTCATTACTTCACTCATTGGGAATATAACTATCTAATTCACTTTCGCACGCTGATTAAACCGAATTCGTGTTCAAATTTGTTGATTAGTAACTACGTATAGAAATTCATTAGATTACTTTTCTCCATATAATTTGGTTTAAAAAGATTGTCCTTTATATTATTAACTAATAATCACTCCATTTTAGAAAAAAAAAATTCTTTATCTATACTAAAGTGAGTTGATGAGTGTAATATCTTGATAATTTCGTATTAGTAAATCAACAATAACAAAAATTTTCTCTATTGGTGTCTAGAACTTACTAGCGATCCTCAAACCTTTTGCACATGTTAATTAGTAAAGGTGGAAATGACTTAGGCCTCCTTTTGGATAGATTGAGCCGTTCAAACCCAAAACCTTAAACATTATACCTTTGCTCACCCAATTTGAAACTTATCCCTATATTTTTGTGGTATTCCAACTCTAAAATACACCAAGGCCAATTCTCGTCTAGTAGCACCTATCATTGAGTTCGTCGTGAAATGATTTTTCATAGTGATATGTGGCCTGAGTGCGTGTACACTTGTACCCATTCGGAATGATCCCTACTATGAAATCCCTACAAAAACATAGTGATATGTGGCCTGAGTGAGTGTACACTTGCACTCATTCAGAATGATCCCTACTATGGACCTTTGGTTAAGAAAAAAAAAGAAAATATAAGGGAATGATAATACGTGCAAAGTTTGGGGGTGCTCATAAAATATCAATGTATGTTAAAGGTCCTTATCATACAAAAGGCTCAATTGTGATCTAGTTTATTTTGCTTACCCCACCTATAATCACCTATCCTAAGCCAAAACAATACACCACCATACAAGTCCTAAGGATCCAACTTTACTAATTCTCATGAGTGTTGTGGAGAGGGTGTGTAAAGGGAAGTGTATGATGATCAATAGGGAGATTTTTAATTTTTGAAAGACTAATGCATATGTTATCAAGATTGTTAGTTTCTCCTTACAATAGTTATGGATAACTATAATTATAATTCTAAGAAAGAGTGAAAAGTAGTTAAGATATGTATTGGAGAAATTTTTAAGAAAAAGTTATATTTAGAAAAGTCTACTATACTATTTCCTATACAATTGCAGCATCAAATCTCTATTCGAATTCAAAACAATCAGTGTGCGGAAGAAGAATTATGTATTGGTAACCCAATTGTTTGAATTAGTTTGCTTAGGGACAAGCAAACACTTAAGTCTGGGGATGTGTGATGATTACAATTATGGTAGATTTTTATTGTAATAATTGTAATCATATCCACTGATTTCTACCTCTTTATTCAAGTAATTGCACTAAATAATTGAGAATTGGTATTGTCATGAATAGTAGAGCATAGTTTAAAGTTTTTACTATTTTATGTATTGAACTTCTCCCTTACTATGTCATTTTTCTAATGCAGGTACAACTAGCCAGTGGAACTAAAAGTCTTGGAGCAAACAGGGGAGTTTACGGGGCCAACAGGACTGAACACAGGAGAAGATTTGCTCACACACGGGTAGGAACACGGCCGTGTGCCTACCCGTGTTCCTTCCCAGCTGAAGCAATTTTCCCAACCCCCGTGTTTGAAGAACATGAAGAACAACACGGCCGTGTTATATAACACGGCCGTGTCAGTACCCGTGTGATCCAACACGGCCAATGATCCAGCCCCCGTGTCTGAAGAACGTGAAGAACAACACGGCCGTGTTACATAACACGGCCGTGTCAGTACCCGTGTGACCCAACACGGCCCATGATCAAACACGTCTTTTCGTGTGGAACTGCCCTGGAACTGCCGACACGGCCTGCAACACGGCCGTGTCGGAACCCGTGTTCGACCATGTTTGCTATTGGACTATAAAAACCTGGAGAAAATTTTATTCTGCACTTTTGGATTATTTTTGCTTGGAGATTTTTCTGGAGAACGAAAGTGGAGCATCCAAGAGAAGGAAAGCTTGAAGGAGATATTTGTATGCATTTATTCTTTAATTTATCTCTTTTAATCTTGTATCTCTCTTGGTAATCCAACTTTATTTATCTTTTAATTTTCATGAACAAAGTGTTTGAACAATTTAGTAATCATGTATCGTTTTGTTTTAATCAATTTCATCGTATTTTATTCGTATATGGGCTTGCAACCATTGAGAATTATCCTTGTTATGAATGGTTATTTATTTTTACATGAATTCCAAATGTCTAGATTGAGAAATTGGATTGTTTGGATGAGGGATAAATCTTCATATTCATGTGTTATTTCTCTTTGTAATTCAAAAATCATGATCGAGAGATATGTTTCTTGGAAAATTAGAATACGAATGAATGGAATTATGATATTTTAGAAATAAAGTTTCATGAATCCATGTATTAGATAGGGTATTTCATTCAATAAATATTTGAGTATTGTAAATTGTTCGAGAGAAAATTTACTTAACTTAACTTAGATTTTTAAATTGCTCGAGAGAGAATTTGATAATTAGTTTAACCCCTTACAATACAATGAATTTGATAGTCTTGTTATTTCGTGATTACTCAAATTGATTATGTTCATTGAATACTCTTAACTTTCGACTTGAAATTATTTTTATAACTCTCCAATACAATTTTTATCCAAATAGTCATAGTTAGGATTAATCTATGTTAAAACGCAACCTTAAGTTTAGGTATGATAATAGAGTGAGAGTGAGTACGAATAGTTGAAATGACCCTGTGGAATACGATACGAGATGTAGATTTCTCTTATACTATGATTGATAGGTGCACTTGCCTGAAAGATAATTCAATCCAGTTTATGCCCATCTACATAGTTATGATAAAATGTAGAATGAATCCGCATCAAGTTTAGACTTAGCGAAAATTCTCATCAACTGGAGGTGGCCGAGAGCCTTCTCGCCAAGGATAGTGGCGGAGTGGTGAGTTGATACTTAGCCGTCCTTCTCCAGCACCCTCCCGCTAGATTTAATGGTTTGTTCTTTTTGCAGGATGCTAAGATGGCTGAAAGGCTGCGTTCGCGAGTGGAGGAGTTGGAGACGGAGGTGAAGGAGCTGAAAAAAGAGAATGCCCAGCTCAAAGAAGCCTCAACCTCTCGCTCGCAGGTCCCTCCACCTCCTCCCGCGCATTATACGCATGACGAGGACGAAGACTTTTGCCGGGATGCCAACATACGGACCGCCGAGCTCATCCTGAAGATGATGCGAGAGATGGGTGTAGTTAAAGATGATTGCGAGGACATCACCGCCCGGGACCTCGTGCCCGAGATTTATGGCGAGGACGAGGAATCTTCGGCGAGCGAGAAGGTCTAGGGCTCCTTGAGCACATCAGCCTTTTTCTTTCCTTTTTGCTATCATTACCATGCCTCTCCTGATTTGGGAAAGTACTGTATTAAAACACGAATATGATTCATGTGTATATATATATATTTTTGCTCGCGCCTGAAGCTAGCCTTTTTCTTTCCTTTTTCCTCTCTTTTTTTTTCTTTTTCTCTCACTTGGACAGCTCGCGAGATCCTCGAGATCTTTGGCGACGAGAGGGGGTTGTCTTTCCCCTTGCCTGCTGTTACAAGCAGACCTGGCCCAGGGCGCGAGCTAGCGATTCTCTGCCACTCTCGCGAGCGTGAGGACACCGTCTCCTTCCTCTCGCGCTGCCTACCGGCTTCTCTCGGCGCGAGTGGACCTGGGGGTTAAATTATTCCTCCCCCTCTCTTCTTTTTATTTATGTAGGAAGTCATCTTGAAGTATCCCTCCCCCCTTTTGTTATTGTTTCAAACCACCGAGTGAGCCTACATCCCTGCCAGCTTGAAGAAAGCCTGGTCAGCGGGTCTGCTCCCGGTCTCCTCTTCTCTTTCTCCTCCAACCACCGAGTGAGCCTACAACCCTGCCCGCTTGATGAGAGCCTGGTCAGCGGGTCTTCTCGGGGTCTCCTCTCCTCTTTATCCTCTAACCACCGAGTGAGCCTACAACCCTGCCAGCTTGATGAGTGCCTAGTCAGCGGGTCCACTCGGGGTCTCCTCTCCTCTTTTTCCTCCAACCACCGAGTGAGCCTACAACCCTGCCCGCTTGATGAGAACCTGGTCAGCTGGTCTGCTCGGGTTCTCCTTTCCTCTTTTTCCTCAAACCACCGAGTGAGCCTACAGCCCTGCCAGCTTGATGAGAGCCTAGTCAGCGGGTCTGCTCGGGGTCTCCTCTCCTTTCTCCTCCAACCACCGAGTGAGCCTACACCCCTGCCATCTTGATGAGAGCCTGGTCAGCGGATCTGCTCGGGGTCTCCTCTCCTTTGTCCTCCAACCACCGAGTGAGCCTACAACACTGCCAGCTTGATGAGAGCCTGGTCAGCGTGTCTGCTCGGGGTCTCCTCTCCTTTCTCCTCCAACGACCGAGTGAGCCTATAGCCCTGCCAGCTTGATGAGAGCCTGGTCAGCAGGTATGCTCGAGGTCTCCTCTCCTTTCTCCTCCAACCGCCGAGTGAGCCTACAGCCCTGCCAGCTTGATGAGAGCCTGGTCAGCGGGTCTGTTCGGGGTCTCCTCTCCTTTCTCCCTCCAACCGCTAAGTGAGCCTACAACCCTACCAGCTTGATGAGAGCCTGGTCAGCGGGTCTGCTCGGTGTCTCCTCTCCTTTCTCCTCCAACCACCGAGTGAGCCTACAGCCCTGGCAGCTTGATGAGAGCCTGGTCAGCGGGTCTGCTCGGGGTCTCCTCTCCTTTCTCCTCCAACCACCGAGTGAGCCTACAGCCCTGCCAGCTTGATGAGAGCCGTGTCAGTGGGTCTGCTCGGGGTCTCCTCTCCTTTCTCTTACAACCTCCGAGTGAGCCTACAGCCCTGCCAGCTTGATGAGAGCCTGGTCAGCGGGTCTGCTCGGGGTCTCCTCTCCTTTCTCCTCCAACCACCGAGTGAGCCTACAGCCCTACCAGCTTGATGAGATCCTGGTCAGCGAGTCTGCTCGAGGTCTCCTCTCCATTCTCCTCCAACCATCGAGTGAGTCTATAGCCCTGCCAGCTTAATGAGAGACTGGTCAGCGGGTCTGCTCGGGGTCTCCTCTCCTTTCTCCTCCAACCACCGAGTGAGCCTACAGCCCTGCCAGCTTGATGAGAGCCTGGTCAGCGGGTCGGCTCGGGGTCTCCTCTCCTTTCTCTTCCAACCACCGAGTGAGCCTACAGCCCTGCCAGCTTGATGAGATCCTGGTCAGCGGGTCTGCTCGGGGTATCCTCTCCTCTTTCTCCTCCAACCACCGTCTTCCAAGAAGGACGCCCTGAGGTGCATTGTGCAAGGAAATCATGACACATCCAAAAAGTAAGATCATTAAAGTCATACTCAAGCATATTCAGAGGAAAATTATCATTTTGGATCGAAACGCTTCAGATCAACACCGCTGCGTGTGCGATCCAAGTGTACCCCGTCTACATCATGGAGGTGATACCCCCCTTACTTCAAAACTTTTTTTATAATGAAGGGACCCTCCCAATTGGGGTTGAGCTTTCCTACCGAGGCACCCCTTCCCGCGGCATCCACCTTCTTGAGGACCAAGTCCCCCTTTTGAAATTGCTTGATCCGGATGTGCTTATCAAAGTACCTGGACATCCGGCGCTTGACCTCCTCCTATCGGATTGATGCCAGCTCCCGGAGCTCCTCCACGAGGTCGAGTGAAAGCCTCTACTCCTCTCCATTATTGACCTGCCACCCTTCATCTCCTTCCATTACTGCTGTTACCCTGGGAGATTTAACCTGAAACTCCACAGGTATGACGGCCTTTGAGCCATGGGAGAGCTTGAAAGGCGTCTCTCCTGTGGCCATATTCGGAGTAGTTCGCAGAGCCCACAGGACGGAGGGGAGTTGTTCCACCCAGCTCCCCCTCAAGTTATCCACTTTCTTCTTTAAGAGATTCACAATGATCTTATTTGCTGCTTCCACCTGTCCGTTGCTTCGAGGGTGATGAACTGAGGCGAACTGAAGGTCCATGCCGAGCTGCACACAAAAGTCCGCAAACTCCCTGCTGGCAAATTGTGGCCCATTGTCGGTGACTATGGACAAAGGGAGCCCGTGCTGGCAAATAATCTCTCCCCACACAAAGTTCTTGACCACTTGCGATGTCACCTTCGCCAAAGCCTTTACCTCCAGCCATTTCGAAAAGTAATCCACCATGACCAGTAGGAACCTCCTCTGACCGCTAGCTTGAGTAAACAGCCCCACTAGGTCCAGTCCCCATATGGCGAAGGGCCATGGAGAGGTGATCGTTCGCAGCCTCTGTGCTGGGAGGAGCTGCAAGGGAGCAAACTCCTGACACTTCCTACACCTCTTAGCAAGCTCCTCCGCATCTTTCCGGAGGGTAGGCAAGAAATAGCCTTGCCTTAGTACCCTCCCTTCCAAAGTCCGACTCCCTGAGTTGCTTCCGCATTCCCCCGAATGGACCTCCTCCAATACCTTTGATGCTTTCTTCTCGGATACACACCGGACTAGAAATCCGGACAATGTTTTTCGGTAAAGTACTCCTTCCTTCAACAGATAATAAGCTGACTTGTACCTAATCCTCTTCCTCTCATCCCCTTCGGGTAGGTGTCCCGACGCCAAGAAGGCCACAAAAGGATCCATCCAAGACATCTCCTTGTCGACCTCCATTATTTCCCTTTCTTCTATGGAAGGCCTGAAGAGTTCGGTAATAGTCCCTCCGGCCTGAGGACCATACTTTGCGAGCAAGTCTGCCTTAGCACTCTCTTCCCGAGGGACATGCTGGATGGAGAAGCTATTAAACTGCCCAACGATACCCTTTATCTTTACCAGGTACAACTGGAGGGTCGGTTCCCTCACCTCGAACTCTCCGTTGATGTGTCTTGCCACCACCAAGGAGTCCGTGAAGACCCTGATGTCCTGTATGCCCAACTCCCTAGCCAGCCGAAGCCCGGCGATGATTGCTTCGTACTCGGCTTGATTGCTCATGAGGGTGAAGTGTATCTTCAAGGCTTGCTCGATCTTAGTCCCCTCGGGGCTCGTCAAGAAGACCCCTCCCCCAAAAGAATTATTACCAAAAGCTCCATCCACCAACATCTCCCAAGCTGCTCCGGGAGATACTTCCACCTCCTCGACCTCTACCGCATAATCTGCCAAGAAATCTGCCACTACCTGTGCTTTAATAGCCTCTCGAGGGACGTAGGAGATGTTGAATTCGCTGAGTTCGATCGACCACTTGGCCAATCTTCCTGAGTTTTCGACCCCCTCGAGAATGCGGCGAAGAGGGTGATCTGTCACAACCTGAATGGCATGAGCTTGGAAGTATGGTCTGAGCTTCCAAGCCGACACGATGAAAGCGAAGGCCAGCATTTCTAGGATGGAATATTTCAGCTCTGCCTTTTTGAGGACCCTGCTTATATAATAAATGGGGAAATGCTTCTTTCCTTCCTCTCGGACAAGGACCGAGCTAATCGCTCCCGTCCCTACCCCCAAATAGAGGAACAAACTCTCCCCTTCCCTCGGCCCTTGAAGTAGCGGCGTCTGAGTAAGCTGCTATTTTAGAGCCGCAAAGGCCTTTTCGCATTCTAAGGTCCACTCGAACTCCCTTCCTCCCCTTAGAGTTCGAAAGAAGGAGGAGCATCTCTCTCCTACCCTAGAAAGGAACCTGCTCAACCCTGCTAGCTTGCCAGTAAGACGCTGGACCTCCTTGACATTCTTAGGAGATCCCAACTCTAGTATCGCTTTTACCTTGTCAGGATTGGGTTCCACCCCCGCAGGAGTAAGGAGGTGTCCCAAAAAATTCCCCCTGCTGGCCTCGAATACACATTTCAAAGGGTTAAGCCTCATCTTATACTTTCTTATAGTTGTAAACGTCTCCTGCAAGTCCAAGATATGGGACCCGAGGTCCCGAATCTTAACCATCAAGTCATCCACATAGACCTCGAGGTTCCTCGCCTTCTACTCTCGAAACATCTGGGCCATAATTCTTTGATACGTTGCTCCCGCATTTTTTATCCCGAAGGGCATCATGTTATAACTGAATCACCCATCCTCCGTGATGAAGGTGACGTCCTTGACGTCCGGAGGGTGCATGTGAATCTGATGGTACCCTGAAAAAGCATTTAAAAAACTCATTAGTGAGAAGCCGACGGCTGAGTCAACCAGCGCGTCGATTCGAGGCAGGGGGTAACAATCCTTAGGGCATTCTTTATTTAAAAGAGAGAAATCAATACACATCCTCCATTTCCCCTCCCCCTTTTTACCATTACAACATTTCTCACCCACCCCGGATACCTGTTGGCAGATATGAATCCTGCCTGAGCAGCTTCTCCACCTCTTTTCTGATAGGTCTGGCCATCTTGGAGGCGATGGCCCTCATTTTCTGTTGGATGGGACGGACCTTGGGGTCAAGGTTGAGACGGTGGCATGCCACATCCGCGTCGATCCCTGGCATGTCCGCGGCGCTCCAGGCGAAGACGTCGATGTTCTCTTGTACGCACCTCCGGATCTCCTCCTGGTCTTTGGGAGTGAGCTCTCCGTTGATCTTTATCTTTTCCTTCCTTCCGTCCTTTGTGAGGATCTCCACCTCCAGAACTTCCACAGCCACCCTCAACCTTGAAGGTTCTTCTTCCTCTGGCTCCCTCAGATCCTCCTCCAGATCCTTTGCCCCGTACTCTACTCCCGAGCCTTCCAAGGCAGCTACACTCTCCTGGGCCCTCCCTTTCTCTCTTCGAAGGTCCCCCTCTGGTGATGCCCTCTTTCTCTTCTTTTTCCCAATACTTCCTTCATTCCCCCTACGCTCCCGCTCCCCAGCCACTTGCTCTCCTGCTATTGCTGGATCCCCCACAATGCCTCTTTCACCTCCTCCTTCACACTCCAACTCCTCTCCTCCAGCCATCTCAACCTCTGCTACAAGACTTCCCTCCACCCTTACACCATCTCTCACCAGCTCCTCTCCTCCGGGCATCTCCACCTCTGCTACAAGACTTCCCTCCACCCTTGCTTCATCCCTCACCAGCTCCTCTCCTCCGGCCATCTCCACCTCTGCTACAATACTTCCCTCCACCCTTGCTTCATCCCTCACCAGCTCCTCTCCTCCGGCCCTCTCCACCTCTGCTACAAGACATCCAACCACCCTTGCTTCATCTCTAACCAACCCCTCTCCTCCGACCATCTTTTTCTCCAGCTCCTCTGCATCCTCCTTCCATGAGATGGTGTTGACCGCCGTCACGTAGCACTCCCGAGCCGCCTTTGGATCCCCCCTTACCCTGATTTGGGTTCCTCCCGAATAAAGCTTCAAGCACTGATGGAATGAGGATGGTACACACCAAAAGGCGCTGATCCAAGAGCGCTTGAAGATCGCATTATAGCTGTTGGGGGCATCCACTATCACGAAACGACAGTTCCTGGACAACCCCCCCCCCCCCCCCAGCGTCACCTGAAGTCCTACTCCTCCCTCGACCTCCTTCCTCTCCCCCGAGAATCCAAACAATGGCCCATCCGTCGCCAACACCCTTCAGGCCTCCACCCTCATCTCATTGAATGCCTTCTTGAAGATCACATTGACGGAAATCCCATTATCCACCAAAATTCGGGACACCGTGAAGTTCTCAATGGCAGTCCAGATTACCAGCGCGTCGCAGAAGGGTCCTCGTGATCTGGTAGGTCCCTTCTGGAAAAGGTGATTTTCTCATCCGAGGGTGGGGCTTGCGACGTCGAGGCAACGCTCTGACGATACATAGTGTGAAGACTGGCCTTACGGGTGGCCTCGATCCCCACCCCCCATGAATCACCCCAATCCCTCCTCGATCTCCAGTGTCCGACCGATCCACGCATCGATCCTCCTCCGCGGCTCCTGGCAACTCCACTATCTGCACTAGTGGTCGTTGGTCTTCTCCACCTCAACCGCTCTTCAACTCCAGAACTCCGGGCACGTGGCCGTCGTATGGCCCTCCTCCTCATGGAAGTCACAGTATGGCAGAACTCTTCCCCCACATCTCCCTTCTTGGGGGTTCCTCCTCCTCCCCACAATCGCTCTCCCACGCTCTCTTCCTCTTCCCCTCCCTCGGCCAATGGTCATAGCTTGCTGAGGCGGAGGTGCGAGCGGCCTTGGGCCATGCCCCCACCCTAGCGGATGAAATCTCCTGAGTCCCGGATAAAAGTTCCTTCCCCCCTGCGGAGGACCCCTTCCTGGTCCTTGAAGTGGGCCTCCCGGTTGCCTCCAGCCCAACTCTGGGTGCGCGAGCCCCCTTGGCTCCTCCCTTCTCCTTCCCTCTTGCTGCCTTGTTCCTCCGGACTCTCTCTGCACCCCCTCCGTCAACCTTGCTAACTTCCTCGCAAATGCCAGGTTTGCCGCCTCCATGGCTATCTCCTGCGCTGCCTTCTCCATCAATCCCTCAAAGGACAACGGTGCCTTCCGGGTTAGGCTCATCTTGAAGAATCCTTCCCTCAACCCCACGGTGAAGGCCATATGGAGGGCGAAACCAGGCACCTCCTGGATGTCTAGGATCTCCTCCTGGAAACGATCCACGTACTGTGCCAAAGACTCGTCCGCCTTGTGCTTGTCAGGAAGATGGACTCCGGATTCTTCTTCCTCTTCTTCGAGGTCGAGAAGCACAGCTGGAAGCTCCTGCTTGTTGATGCTCGAAAAGCGACGGACTCGGGCACCACCAGCTAACCGTTCGAGCACTTGGGGAAGAGAAAGGAAAAACAAACTGCGAGCAGCAATCTACTTAGCGGACTAGAAAAGGAAACGGAAAAGCAACAGAGCCGTAGAGCACGGCAACACCAGACTTCGCCCGTCGCGGCCTAAATGCCACTCCTGCGACGGGCTTGCTTTTTATTGCCAAGATGCGGTTACAAGAAAAGAAAAAGAAAGCAATGGGGAAAGCAAGCCGGAGGTCGCAAAGCTAGAGATTCGAGTCCGCAGCCTTTAACAAGTGGGCTCCTGGGCTCGAGTCAGCGTGCTTTGAGTGCACCACTTCCCCCTATTTATAGGCTGGGGGCCTGCCCAAGCGGGCAGGGCTAAAATAACCGGCTGCCCGGGGTACAAAAGAGCCGGGCAGCGGTGACGGGAAACAAAAAAGAAAAGGAACAAGCAGTTCGCGCGGGACAGGCGGACTGAGCCAGCGAGCTGGAGACCTCCCATGGTCGTACTGAGCGCGACTTTTCAGACTAGCCGCGACCTGAGCGACCTGGGCGGCCTGACTCGGAGCCTGCCGGTCTGAGCCTGACTCGCCGATCTAGCAGAGCTGGGAACTGAGGGCGACCTGAGCGGACGGATTTCTGGAGTCCGCCTAGGTGACAGACCATGTCCACTGGCGAGCTGGGCGAACTGAGTACTTAAGCTTAGCGAGGGAAGGGCAAGATGCCTAGCTGGAAATGTTGCGGATTCTGGGGTTAACATAATCCCCGCACATTTTTGAGTTTTGGAAAATTCCGAAAATGTTTCCTTAACCGCTGAGTCCGCAACTACCATTAATGCTATTTGTGCTATAAATACTGCCAGAAGCGCTGTCTTCTGTCAGAATTGTCTGCGCGACGGGTCGTTACTCACCACTTGCGGTCTCGACTTTCCAGTCCGGCATGGCGAGGCTAGGGTCCTTCTTTGGCAGCATGGCTGCTCCGATTGAGAAGCCGAAAGCGAGTTCTCGGCCTAAGAAATCAAGCCACCGAAAGGACGCGCCTGCTCGCCACCAGGGGAGAGTTCAGACCAGGTGAAGCAAGATCCAGTCCGCGATACTGTAAAGACTGCGAATGCTCCTCCAAGTCCTCTACGGGAGAAACCGAATCCGCCCTCCGTTTCTGACCAAAACCCTGCGAACTCCTCCAGTATGGAGGTGCATCGCTCTCCTTCTGGGACAATCATGTTGCGGATAGAAACGGAAAAGGAAGTTTCATCGCCGAAAGTCCAGCAGCAAAGGATCGAGGAGAAGCTTCCTGCTGGTGAGACGATAATAGAAAGGGGAGAGGAGGTTGCCGAGGAGCGAGATAAGGAGTCCGCTGAAAACGCGAACAACAGTTCCATCGAAAAGCAAGCTGTCGCTCCAAACTCAGTTCCAGAACCCAAGCCGGCTGTCATCGATTTAGAGAAGACTCCTGAGAAGAAGAAAAAGAGGAAAAGAGATGGTAATGCCGCCGAGCGGGTAGAGAAGAAGTTGAAAGTTAGAAAAGAGAAAAATATCTCCAAGCGGACTGGAGCTGCGAGCTTGCAGCATAGGCCGCGAGAAAAAGAAGTCCAAGACGATCTTGTCACCCCCGATCCTCTGCTCGCAGGAGGTGATCCCCCTTCCACGCTCAGCTTATCAACAACTGAGATACTCGACTCTATAGATAACGATCAGCTCGCGAGTATAAATCGCTCTCTACTGGAGGTGCTGCAGCCTGATACCGCAACTGGAGGAGAAAATCTTGACGACCCTTCTTCTTTTTTTCCAGCTGAAGAGAGGAAGAAAAACGAGGATCAACTCGCAATAATGAAGGCGAAGGTTGAAGCGGCCTCGGAGAAGCTCGTGGTGGATAAGCGGACTGAGGATCTTCAGATTGCTGCCGAGCTGATGCAATCTGGTAAGTTGCCGCCGGCGACCAAGCGGTTTCAGAGCTCTTGGTTGTACAAATCCCCTCCACGAAAGTCGCGGCCAGTCAAGATCCTTACAGAAACTGAAGACATAGTTACTTCGAGCAGATCGCTGGCCGAGACTAGAGCGCTAGTCCGCCGTGAATGGAGGCGTCGCCTAGAGGCTTTTGATCCGGAGCGCGTGAGGCGACCTATCCTTGATAGTCGTCAGATCGCCGCGAAGATAACCAAAAGTGGATAAAAACCTTTTCCCTTCTCTTTTTTCTTCTGGAGCTATTGCGGCCTGGATACTGAGGCGTCTTCACTTTCTTTGTTGCAGTTCAGAAGTCCACGCCCGATTCTGTCGAGATCGGCGAGATCGTGCCTACGCCACCAAATGTGACGGAGGCCGCGGCGCGGACTGCTGATGAATTCGCACCGGAGGAGCTGCCTGCTAAAGAAGACAGTGTACTGTTAGCGAAGAATAATGAGGAAGAGTTATGCGAGCTTCGAACTGCACTAAAGAAAAGCAAAGCGCGGGAAAAAATCCTGGAAAGCGAGGTCGCCAGCCTTTCAGCCGCACTGGAAGGTGCGAACAAGGAGAAAAATCGTCTGAGCGGAGATGTCCGCCATTATAGGAGCAAATATTTAGCTTTGGCGAGAGAAGGAAAGAAGCAAGTAAGCGAAGCCGTTGGGGTGAGATCGCAAGCGCCTCAGCCTGCTGTGGGGGAGGGATCAGCCCCTGCGGCAGGCGGGCAGCCCGCGGTGGTCGCAGATCCAACCCTGGCAGTTCAAATGATTCCATTTCCGCGGGTAGCCAAAGACATGGCTCATATGCACCGCACCTTCAATAACATGCACCACCTGGTTTCCCAACTCTACTGCGAGATCCTGCGAGGAAGTGACCTGGCTGCACATGTTGGAATGGAGGAGGAGGTGCGACCTGCTCAGAGAGACCGCGGAAGGCGCTAAGGCCTAAACATTTGCTTTCTATTATTTTTTAAGCTGCTGTATAATATTGTTGTTGAAACTCTTCGTTGTGTGATTGCGTCTGTGTCGTGATATTACTCTGCTTGTCGCATACTATTATTCTTTTTGGACAATCCTGTTGTGAAATGTAAGTTTTACGGACTGGTGTTTTATGCCCGCTTATCTTGTTTACCAGAAAATTGCGATCCCTGCGGGCATACCGTGAATTCGCAATTATTTGCAGGGAGAATAGGAAAGAGGCGAGCTGAGCGGACTGGCTTTGAATCCGCAAAGCCTTTGAAAAATATCTGATATTGCAGGGAAAACAGGGAAGCGGCGAGCTGAGCGGACTGACTTTGAATCCGCAAAGCCTTTGAAAAATATCTGATATTGCAGGGAAAACAGGGAAGCGGCGAGCTGAGCGGACTGGCTTTGAATCCGCAAAGCCTTTGAAAAATATCCGATATTGCAGGGAAAACAGGGAAGCGGCGAGCTGAGCGGACTGGCTTTCCGATCTGAGCGGATTGACGGCTGTCATGTCAGACGATTTTTATATAAATAGAGTTGTTATTCTTTGTTTGCGTAGAAAGCAGTGGGAGCTGAAGACTTGCGGTCTGAAAACATGGTATCCGCACGTACTGAAGCCGCAGCCGCCTTCCACGCTGCCGATCATAAAAAGAGTAGACTAACCGAAGCCGATCTGGAGGCGTTCTTGGGAGTTCATATGGCGGACTCGCCCGTGCTCGCGCGGCTCCCCGAGCACCACGAACGGCTGAATTTTTCAACCGCTACCCAGCTCGCAATTCCAATAGATCATTTTGACTGCGGTTTCAAATTTCCCCTGCTCTGGGAGGTCGCGGAGATCTTCGAGCATTATGGGGTGGTTCCGGGCCAGCTTGCCCCGAACAGTATGGTTGCGATCTGCAGTTTCATTGCTTACCTGCGGGCTGAGAGGATTGAATTTTCCTTGAAGGTTTTCAGGAAGATTTTCTCTGTTCGCTCTATTACACCGACGGGAGACCCTGAGTACAAAGGCATCATCTACTTTTACTGTAGGGGAATGAAAGTTGTGGGCTTGCCGAACAAGATTCACAACTGGACCTCTAGGTATCTCATCTTTGAAGGCGACCTGGGGTTCCTTCATACCAGTCCGCAGCTGCGCGCAGATGCTGACTTTAAGAGCGTGCGGCTGAACGATGCCGAGACCGCCATCGTCAAGTTCCTTGACGGAGCGTGGCTGGATGTTGACTATTACATCCCGCTGCTGCCTGGGCTATATACTGTTAGCCGCCAAGAGAGTAAGTCTTGCGACCTTCGTTTGTATCCGCAACAACTTAGGAATTTTAGCTAACTTTCTCTCTTGCAGCGACCTTGGCGGTGCCCGCAAATCTGCCCGTTGCGCCTGCCGGACAGACTCCTACGCAAGGGGAAAGGAGAAAAGAAATCGCAAAAAAGAGGAGGGAAGACGGAGACCCCGCCGCGGGTTATTCTTCTGATGGCAGCTTCGACATTGCGGGCTTCGGCGAGAAGCAGAAGGATCTGAGAGGCAACCCCATGATCCACTGGCATGAAAAGAAAAAATATGTCCGCCTATCAACGGCTCTTCCCTCCTGGAGGAGCCCGCGACCGTCTCGCCATGCCCACGTCGCCCTGTCCGCTTTGTACGGGAAGCAGAACCTCCGCGATCTGCAAGGTGTGGCCCCGGATGACCTTCCCCTTCTCGCTGCGCAGGCCAGTGCGAACGCTGCCGTCACCAATCATTTCTTAGGCAGGCTTACGCGCGAGCTGCTTAGGGACAACGTGCGGCATAGGAAAGAAAGCGATTCGCTGAAGGAGAGGAATAAGCGGCTTGGTGCAAAAGTTAATCAA
Organism: Platanthera zijinensis; assembly: GCA_039513925.1. Taxonomy (NCBI): domain Eukaryota; kingdom Viridiplantae; phylum Streptophyta; class Magnoliopsida; order Asparagales; family Orchidaceae; genus Platanthera; species Platanthera zijinensis. Next base: position 49,724,212 of record CM077083.1, read on the forward strand.
TATAAAGAAGACAAGGCCGTAAGTGCTTAGTTAATCGCCATCAATCTTGCTTATCTTTCGCGGACTGATGCTTTGAAATCTTTTGCAGATCGCATATGAGGTAACTAACCCAGACTTTCAAAAGGCCATGTTTCCTTTTGTAAGAGAAAGCGTCGAGGTCGCGCTTGAGCGCGTTATCAGCGATGGGTACGCGAAGGCTGGGGTAGACTCTATTCCCTTCCTGAAGCTCTTCCCGGAGCTAAAGGATAAAGTTGCCGAGTTCGAGCAAGCTGACAAGGGAAAAGCGGTTGCCGAAGATGACGAGGAGGAGTCTGCTGACGAGGAAGTGGCCTCAAGCCAACAGCAAGGAGGTCAATCGGATCAGTCCGCTAACTCCAGCTCTGGTGAGAGTAGCTCGCGAACAGAACCATCAGCCGCTTCTCACTCTGACGACAGCAGCAACAGTGACTCAGGCGGCTACTCACCTATAGTGGATGTGGATGGGTCAAGCCCTGAGAAGCCCGCGGACAAGAAGCAGAGGATAGAATAGGGGGATATATATATATTGTAATTTTTTGGTTTTCCTTAATGTAAGGGGGAGGGGCGGACTTTACGCGAGTCCGCCAGGACATGTAATTTTTGAATGAATATATATAAAAAAGGATACTTTTGATATCTTCTGAGATTTTCTGCTTGTTGCTTGCTGATACTTTAGAGGTCGCTCTTATATCTTTGCTAGCTGAAATTTCACTGCCACAATCTTGTTATAATACGAACAGAATGTATTCCTTGGGAAAGAGACGAGTGATGCGGACTTGGATGAGTTCAGTTCTCAGTCCGCATTTCACAGAACTTTTGCCAGTTTTTGCGAGAACAAAGATAACGAAAAACCATACTCTGCTAACCCAAATATCATGAATAAGCGAATTGGATGTACTAGGATCACCATCCGCAGATATTCGCGCTTGAATTTCTTCTAAGCACATTGTGCGCATCGAACAAATTCTGCGGACCAGGCGAATTAGAAAACCAATGTCCGCACTGCCTCAGTTAGCAACATCAGAAATGACCTGTAATTCATAATAAGCGGGTAGAAGCGACCAGAGCAGCATTGCTTTCCTCACAAGATTACGAATTAGCGAATCAACCATGGAATGGCGGACTGGGCGGATAAGGCAACTGGAGTCCGCACTTCATTAATGAAAAGTATCAGAAATGACTTGTAATTCACAACCAAGCGGGTAGGTGCGGCCGGAGCGACATTGCTTTCCTCACAAGGTTATGAATTACAGAATCAACCCAGGTGACGGCGGACTGAGCGGATAAGGCAACTGGAGTCCGCACTTCATTAATGAAAAGTATCAGAAATGACTTGTAATTCACAACCAAGCGGGTAGGTGCGGCCGGAGCGACATTGCTTTCCTCACAAGGTTATGAATTACAGAATCAACCCAGGTGACGGCGGACTGAGCGGATAAGGCAACTGGAGTCCGCACTTCATTAATAATGACGACCCCTGTGAAGAAGAAAGCCGTAGTCTGGAGGCCAAGCGGGTAGGTGCGGCCGGAGCGGCATTGCTTTCCTCACTGGACCTCGAGATCTGCAGACTCAATAACTCAATTTACTGCCCTCTTGCCTGGAGTACAGTCTAAGTCGATCTCTCGGGCAGGTACGGCCGGAGCGGCATTGCTTTCCTTTGAGATCGACAAGACTGTGGGTCTCCTGCAGGCACTGCTTGAGGGTACCAAGGAGTGTTCGAGAGTCACAGCCCTAAGATGATCTGGGGGTAGGTGCGGCCGGAGCGGCATTGCTTTCCCCGTGCGATCATCTGGGTTGTAACAATATCCCTTGAGTGGCGTGGTAGAGCTGACCTCCACACTGCTCCTCCATAATGCAGAAGTGGGGTTAGGTACTAGCCGGGATCCGAAATCCAGTATCCTACCGCACTAGAGTTGGTAGGCTCCCACTACACGGTGCGAAATCTCCCCGCAACACGTGGTCGTCGTGGTGTTATGCTGACACCAACGGTTCTAGGGGAGGTTTTTGCTGGACACGGCGATATCTTCTGGCATCAAGCAACTGCCGGGAGTTGCTCGAGGAGGTAAGAAAGAAGAGGCATTCGAGGAAGTGTTAGTATGAGTATTTAGGCGAGTATCAATTTTGAGAGATTCGTATAACCATAAAATAGAGAGTTCAGAGAGAATCGTTTAGAATTACCCTTGCTCCATATTTTTAACTGTCAACGCTTGAAACACAAAGATACTTGATAAAAGTGTTGGCAAGGAATTTTTATTAATAGTGAACCTCTTAAAGAGTTTACACCGGAAGAAAGGAAAAGAAGTTCAGGAAAAGAACCGCTTTAGGTCATCTCCGCTCCATGTGTGCGGCATGTCTTCACCTTCAAACGTTTGTAACCGATAGGCCCCATTTTGAAGTGCTTCCTTGATAATGAATGGTCCTGCCCAGCTAGGATTAAGCTTCCCAACTGAGCTGGCTCTTGCAGCAGCATCGACCTTTTTAAGAACCAGATCTCCCACTTGAAAGTGTTTGATCCTTACGTTCTTATCGAAGTAACGGGCCATTCTTCTTTTTACTTCCTCCTGCCTGATAGCAGCCTTGTCTCTGACCTCTTCGATATGCTCCAAACTGAACCTCATCTCCTCGCTGTTCAACTCAAGCCAATCCTCCGTGCCCTGCCTGGCAAGCAGTACCCTAGGTGACAGAACTTCAAACTCAACAGGAATCAATGCCTCGGACCCGTGAGAAAGCTTGAACGGGGTTTCTCCTGTTGCAGATGAAGGTGTTGTTCTCAGGGTCCAGAGGACTGAGGGAAGTTGATCAGCCCAACTGCCCTTGAGATTTTGAACCTTTTTCTTAAGCAGGTTGAGGATTCGCTTGTTAGCTGCTTCTACTTGACCATTGCTTCTGGGATGATGCACCGATGCGAAGCGCAGCTCTGTTCCGATCTGTCTGCAAAAGTCTATCATTTCCGCATTATTGAACTGTGGTCCATTATCGGTGATTATTGCCATAGGGATTCCATGTCGGCAGACTATCTCTCCCCAAATAAAATTCTTCACGACCTGGGTTGTTGTCTTTGCCAATGCTTTAGCCTCAATCCACTTACTGAAGTAGTCGATCATAACTATAACAAAACGCCGCTGCCCACTTGCCATGGGAAAAGGGCCAATGAGATCCATTCCCCAAACTGCAATGGGCCAAGGGGTTGTAATCGACCTAAGAGATTGAGCTGCTTGATGCTGAAGAGGGGCGAATTTCTGGCATTGAGCACATTTTCTCGCATAGGCCTCAGAGTCCTTCTTCATTGTAGGCCAGAAGTAACCTTGCCGCAGGATCCTTCTTTCTAATGTTCTTGCTCCCGAATGACTTCCGCACTCGCCAGAATGCATTTCTCGGAGAATGGTGGGAACCTCACTTTCTGAAACACATCTTGCCATTGTGGATAAGAAGGTTTTTCTGTAGAGAATGTCGGATATCAGGTAATAATGTGCTGCCTTCAACCTGAATTTCTTCTTATCTTTGACTGACTGATGTAGATTCCCGGTTGACAGGTAGAGAATGAGCGGATCGATCCAAGAGGGACACTGATCGATTTGCATTAGCCCTTCTTCCTCCACTGCTGGGCGGAAAAGTTCAGAAGTTGTCCCTCCTGACGAGAGCCCGTACTTTGCGAGAACGTCGGCCTCCTCATTCTCTGTTCTTGGAATGTGCTCAATAGTAAAACTTTTGAATCTGCCAACCTCAACCTTTACCAGCATAAGGTACCTTTTCAACACTGGCTCCCTGGTCTCGAAGTTGCCGAGAACTTGCGAAGCCATTACCAGTGAATCAGTCTTGATATGAACGTGATCAATTCCAAGCTCTCGTGCAAGCCTCAAGCGGCTAATAAAGCTTCATATTCTGCCTGATTGTTAGTCACTGGAAAATAGAACTTGATGGCCTGCTCAAGTTTGACACCATTCGGGTTTATCAAAACTACTCCTGCACCCGAGGAGTTTCTACCAGAAGCTCCATCCACATAAATGGTCCAAGATAAAGGGGACCTTGCTGCTTGGTCCGAGCTGGATTCTGTCGTATCAATCATGAAATCTGCAAGCACCTGTGCCTTGATAGCTGTTCTGGGCACATAGGAAATTTCAAACTCACTCAGCTCGATTGCCCATTTAGCTAGCCTGCCTGAATGCTCTGGTTTTTCTAACACATTCTTCAAAGGTTGATCGGTAACTACCTGAATCGAATGAGCCTGGAAATACGGACGGAGTCTGCGGGCAGACATAACTAATGCTAAAGCTAGCTTCTCTAGGATGGGATACCTTGCCTCTGCATCCTTCAAGATGTGACTGACATAGTAAACAGGGAACTGCCTCCTACTTTCTTCGCAAATCAGAACTGAACTAACTGCCTCGGGACCAACCCCTAGGTACAGGAATAACGCCTCCCCTGCTCGAGGGCTTTGGAGCAAAGGAGTCGAGGTTAGTTGCTTTTTTAATTGCTCAAAAGCCAAGGAACACTCTTCTGTCCATTGAAACCTGGACGCTCCCCGGAGAGTCTTAAAGAATGGTGCACTTTTATCTCCAACTCGAGAGATGAACCTCCCGAGTCCTGCCAACCTCCCCCCTAACTGCTGAACCTCTTTGGGTGAACGGGGAGGGGTCATACCAAGGATGGCTTTAACCTTATCAGGATTGGGGGCAAGACCCTCGGGAGTAAGGAGATGGCCAAGAAATTTCCCTTTACTTGCCCCAAAGATGCACTTTAACGGGTTAAGCTTTATTTTGCGTCTTCGTAGAGTAGAAAAGGTCTCTACAAGATCTGCCAGGTGCTGCGGAAGAGACCTACTCTTAATCAGAAGGTCATCCACATACACCTCGAGGTTTCTACTTTTTTGTTCTTTAAACACTTGGCCCATCATGCGTTGATAGGTTGCGCCAGCATTTTTTAAGCCCAAAGGGCATCACAAGATAACAGTAGCAACCGTCATTAGTGATGAACGATGTGCAAGGGATATCAGGTTTATGCATTCTTATTTGGTGATAACCAGAGAATGCGTCTAAAAAACTCATAAATGGATACCCTACCGCAGAATCAACTAATAAATCTATCCGAGGCAAGGGGTAGAAATCTTTCGGGCATGCTTTATTCAAACGGGTGAAATCTACACACATACGCCAATTTCCCCCAGGTTTCTTAACCATTACAACATTGGAGACCCACTCGGGATACTGAATCTCTTGAATGAAGCGCGCTTTGAGGAGTTTAGCAACCTCCTCTCTGATGGGCTCTGCTAGCTTGACAGCTACATCCCTCTTTTTCTGCTGGACGGGCTTGGCAGCTGGATCGACATTGAGATGATGGCAAGCCACGTCGGGATCCACCCCTGGCATGTCCTCCGCTGACCAAGCGAAGACATCCAGATTCTCCAATAGGCAAGATATCAACTCCGCCTTTTGATCTTCTGGCAATTCGGAGTTGATAGAGAGCTTTCTTCCTTCTCCCTCTGCGATCGGGATTTCTTGCGTCACCTGGGCAGGTTCCAGGTGAGCGCCTTCTCTATTCTCAGCATCTTCTGAAGGAGTGGCTTCCGCTGCTGCTGGAAAAGCTGGGGGGGAAACCTCAGTCATGTTGACTGTTCGGAGGTAACACTCTCGAGCCTGCCTCGGGTCGCTCCTGACCCTACACTGGCGGCCATCCTTGCAGAACTTGAGGGCTAGATGGTATGTTGAAATGATGGCGCGATATTTGTTTAGCAACGGTCTTCCAAAGATGGCATGATAGCTGCTCGGAGCATCTACCACTATGAACTGGATTTCTTTGGTCACCCCTCCGAGCGTCACCGTGAGTGCGACACTTCCTTCAACTTCCTTCCTTTCTCCTGAGAAGCCATAGAGTGGCCCCTCGGTGGAAAGCAGAGTCTTTCCAGTCCTCAGGGCTTCGAAAGTAGACTTAAAGAGGAGATTCACGGAGCTGCCGGTGTCGATGAGAATTCTATCGACCGTGAAGTTTCCGATGGCTGCCTGGACCACGATGGCATCATCGAAGGGGTTGGCGGTGGCAGGAAGGTCCGCAGAGCCAAAGGTGACGACTTCAGAAGGTGGGGCAGAAGAAGTAGAAGCAACTTCAGTTCGCGAAAGCCTTGACAAAGAGGACTTCCGGGTAGATTCAGCCCCTGCTCCGCCATGGATGAAAAAGAGTCTTCCCAAGGCCCCCTCGTCCACAACATCAATACACTCATTTTGGATGTCAACGAGCCCCAGATGGCCCTCATCCCTTATCTCTATGCACTCCTGGTGAACTTCAGCCACCTCCTTGCCCTTGGAGGTGGAAGGCCTTGAAGAATCATTCTTCCTGCCCAGGTCCTCGAGCTTACCTTCGGCGAGCAACCTCTCAACTAGCTTCTGAAGAGCCTTGCAGTCTTTAGTCAGATGACCTTTCTCCTTGTGAAAGTTACAGAACTGAGAGTTGTCTCTGGGCTTCCAATCTCTCTGAGGCCCTTGCCTCTTTTCTTCAACTTTCTTCTGGATTACTTGGGCAACCTCTTCAAAGTCGATGCCTAGATCTGCAAGCTCTTCCATAGGGCTGCTCCCGTGAGGATTTGAAGCTGGCTGGGTTCTCTGAAGAATGGGGAGCGCTTGAAGGGGAACGGCGGGAGCAGCGGCCAACGGCAGTCTCTGATCATGAAACTGTTGATGGCTAAGGAAAGGTTTCTTATGGCGGAGGTTGCGCCCCCTCTGAGGTGGAGGGTGGAAATCAGGCCGGGGAGGCTTACCGTGGTACTGATTGTTGGAAGAGGAGTGAGGGACATCCCTTCCTCCAGCTTTAGCTGTCAGGGACGAGATATAGGTAGGATTGGCATTTTCCCCCTCAATAAAGCGATTGGCTATCGCGATGAGCTCCTGATAGGTTGACGGCGCCTTTGTTGTCACTTTGAATTTCAATGGGCCCTCCCGGAGGCCGTGAATCAGGGCAACTTTGTAATAATCGGGGTTCACATTCCTTACCCCTTGAATTTCTTTCTGGAACCGATCAACGAATCTTGCCACCGATTCATTGTCTCTTTGCCTAATATCAAAAAGGGCTGCCGGCCCATCCTTTCTCTTCTTAGAGGTTGCGAACCTCAGGAGCAACTCGCTGCGAAGCTCAGCGAAGGAGGAAATGGTGCCTGGAGGCAACTCATAAAACCATTCTCTTGCTTGTCCATCAAGAGTGGTCACCAGAAGTTTACATTTCAGGGCGTCGGAGAGGCTTCTCAATGCTACTGCCCCTTCGAATGCCTGCAGGTGGGAGATTGGATCAGTCTCCCTGAATAAAAAGGGAGACGAGGCTCTCTGAAATTGCTCGGTGCTGACTCCCATCGGATTCGATCGATGAAGGGAGAGGGAGTTTCTGAATCAGTAGAAGGGCGGACTGGAGGATGAAACTCTGCGAGTTCTGCGGACTGCCGATCGACAAAGTCTAGTCGGCGAGCAGGGGTCCCTCGGGCTGCCTCCCTGAAGAAATCCATCAGGGGGGCGAACTGAGCCGCCTGAGGTCGCAGGGGAGCTGCGGACTGAGCTTGGTGGAGAGGCGGAGGCGCAGTCGCAGGCGACTGCTGAAGAGGGGTGCGACGAGCCGGGGTCCGGCGGACTGGAGTCTGGCGGACAGGTGTCTCAGCAACTTCTTCAGCAACCTGGGGAGCAAGTCGCTGAGTCAATGCTAGCAAGGCTTGGCTAATCGTATCGAGCCGCTGGTCAGTCTCTCTTCGAGATACTTCGGCTTCCCAGCGGGACTGCTCCAACGCCTCCCACAGCGAATCATCGGGGGAGCTGGAGCGGTCGGAGCGGCGACCTCGGCGGTCTGACATTTCTATCCGCGGTTTCAAAAAACTGCTCGAATCTGAAGGTCGCGTGTTAACTGTTGATGCTCGAAAAGCGACGGACTCGGGCACCACCAGCTAACCGTTCGAGCACTTGGGGAAGAGAAAGGAAAAACAAACTGCGAGCAGCAATCTACTTAGCGGACTAGAAAAGGAAACGGAAAAGCAACAGAGCCGTAGAGCACGGCAACACCAGACTTCGCCCGTCGCGGCCTAAATGCCACTCCTGCGACGGGCTTGCTTTTTATTGCCAAGATGCGGTTACAAGAAAAGAAAAAGAAAGCAATGGGGAAAGCAAGCCGGAGGTCGCAAAGCTAGAGATTCGAGTCCGCAGCCTTTAACAAGTGGGCTCCTGGGCTCGAGTCAGCGTGCTTTGAGTGCACCACTTCCCCCTATTTATAGGCTGGGGGCCTGCCCAAGCGGGCAGGGCTAAAATAACCGGCTGCCCGGGGTACAAAAGAGCCGGGCAGCGGTGACGGGAAACAAAAAAGAGAAGGAACAAGCAGTTCGCGCGGGACAGGCGGACTGAGCCAGCGAGCTGGAGACCTCCCATGGTCGTACTGAGCGCGACTTTTCAGACTAGCCGCGACCTGAGCGACCTGGGCGGCCTGACTCGGAGCCTGCCGGTCTGAGCCTGACTCGCCGATCTAGCAGAGCTGGGAACTGAGGGCGACCTGAGCGGACGGATTTCTGGAGTCCGCCTAGGTGACAGACCATGTCCACTGGCGAGCTGGGCGAACTGAGTACTTAAGCTTAGCGAGGGAAGGGCAAGATGCCTAGCTGGAAATGTTGCGGATTCTGGGGTTAACACTGCTCAGGTCTTCGAAGCAATAAATAGAACCCGCCGGGAGTTGATGGAACCAGTCCCTGGCCTTATCCTTCAATTTGATGGCGAAGAGGCGGCACTTAAAGGCGTCTGTCATAGGTCTGATGGAGACCGCATCTTCAAACCATTGCAGCTGTTGGAGGGGATCATCCTTCTCTACATAGTAGGTCATCTCCGGCTTGCGGAACCCTTCTGGAACGGGTGCTCAGAGGACCAACTCGCAGAAGGGAGATCCTCTCGCCGGTGGTCTCGCCAGGTCTACTCGCGCGACTAGCCCCGCGGGCGCGACGGCACTCGCCTGGCTGAGGAAGAGCTCCCTTCCTTCCCCCTCTCGCCGGCTTCCTTCTGCCGCCACTTCCTTTCCCGGTCGCCTCCCGGTTGCATCCTCACCTATCCGTGCTAGCTCGACCCCCTCGCGGAGCGCGTGGTCCGGCACCTGGGGCGGGGGGGGGGGGAGGTGGTCTCGAACTCCCCTCTCCGTGCGAGCTGCTTCAGTATGTCCATGATCCCTCCAATGGACGACATGAACTCTGTCCTCCCGACATACCCCCTTGGCTTAGGGACCCCTCGCCCTCTCCTCCTGCATCTCCCGTCATGAGGTAACCCTTCGTTCTTCTGCACAAGCTGCTGCTCTACGTTCACCGCACCAAAAATGTTAGAATAAACAAGGTCGATTCCTCCTAAAGCTCGAAACTATTAGGGCAGCTCACGCTTACTCCCTTAGGATCACACTCGAGGCGAAGAACTAAACCGGAGGCTCAAGCGAGGAGGTCCCACCTCGTACCGGGAAGAGACTAAAGCTCTTCCCCTCCCTAGCTAATGCTGAGCTAGGTGCCATAGAAGAAGTGGAAGGAGTCAAGAAAGCTTGCTTCTCTAAGGCACCTTACCGGTCTATTTATAGGCCTCTGAACTGGGACTGTAAATAACTAATTTACACCACCCTGAAATTACCAGAACATCCCTGGCTAGGTCTGCCAACAGCCAAACTCCGCTGTCCACAAGGGCTAAATGCAGACCACCCGGGGTAAAAGGGACAAACACACCCGGGGCCCAAAAGGTGGGCCCGGCTCTACCTGAACCGGCATTGAACCAAAGTGGCACCTGGCAAGAACTCCCCCATAGGGTCCTCTCGCATGGCTAGAGGGCTACACTGGGCGAGAGCTCCACTCCTGGAGTCCTCTCACGCGGTTAGCGGGTGACTCGCCGGGAAAGCTTCCCGTCTCGGCATTCACCTACCTGAGTCCACACTCCACTTAGGCCATCACACTTAATACAGTGAACCTCACTCCATGCCGTGCCTCCTGACACCTCTCGCCTGGTGCCTCTCGCCTGGCGCCTCTTTCCTTGTACCTCTCGCCTGAGCCCTCTCGCTCGGCTCTCGTTGCCTGGGCCCTCTCGCCTGGGCCCTCTCACTTGCCTGCGAGTCCGAGGTTGTACAGAGATACTTTATGATGAAGAAGCAGCTGTAGTTGAAGCAGAAGCAGGAATATATATCACAATGTCAAATACTCAAGAGATCACTCTGCCAGCAGAAGCAGCAGTAGCAACAACAACAATAACAGAAGTGTTAGAAGAAGGAATAGATATTGCAATGTCAAGTACTCAAGAGATCACTTTGCCAGAGATTCTGCCAGGAAGGGTTTACATCATTAAATCCAAAGTGTATCTAACATCTTTACTAAGAGTATTTGGGTCATTCATTTATTTCTGCCTTTCCCCCCGTATTCCATCATCTAAAGCAATAGTGTGCTATACCTCTCCTGCTAGCTCAGAGGTGTTATACACTATAAAGAAAAGTTTGACAACTCCTCTCGAAAATGAGTCTGATGATCAGAGATCTAGCCCTCCTGGGCCATCTTATATCATTGATGACATCCCTCTCCCCAATCTGGATGACATAATAGCTCAAGACATTGTCATGGAAACTGAAGTAGCTCATGCTGAAGTTGTCCCCACTCCAGTCAATAAATAAATCTCCAAGGATACAATAATCCAAATTGATGCTATGTATGAAAATCCTCAGTCTGATGATGATGATGATTCTGATAAGGATCAAAAGAGGAAGAAAATCTCTAAGAAAAGGAAGGATCCTCCTCCTCCTGCTCCCAAGACTGGAAAGACAAATGACACTCCCTACTACATTTTACAAAACATAACCCCATACAAAGGGATGCCAGCCTGGATATGGCTTTCAAAGAATGAACAAAAGGCCAAAAAGAAAAGCAGAAGATACTATCCTCCCCCAGCTCATAGATACAGAAAGGACCCCCTCCTCCTCCTCCTCCTCTTGTTGGTGCTTCAGGAACAACTCCTAAAAGTTCAGATGCTCCCTCCATGTCAATATCTTTCACAAAAACTTATCAAAGGCAAGGAAGGCCATCTAGACATCAATCACATGGAAGCAGTCAGCAAAGAAGTACTGGTGATACAGAGCAGATAAAGGAAGTAATCCTTCAGAAGCCAGAGTTCTCTCCTCCTCAACAAATAGTTGAACAAAGAATAAATTCAGAATTACACAAACCTAAAAGAAAATATAGTGAAGCTGCACCTCAAAAGTCACTATACACTCAGAGTATTGAATGCCAGAATGCAACAAACTTTCAAGTACAGTCAACTCAATTCAGGCCTGCATCTCTACTACCCTCTCAAGATGATCAATCATCTGTCAGTCAGGATGATGATCCTAATTTCAGGATGGCTAGGCTTCAAGAATCTATTGGTCTATCTCAGATAAAGAAGGCAAGAGAAGAAGGAGAAGATCCATCAAAGTATACAACTATTTCATCATATAGAGAAAAAGAACTGGATAAGCTTCAAGTCAGCTAGAAGGTATTTAATTCTGCAAATTATATGGCTAGACACCCAGAGGCTGTAGATCCCATAAATTCCACCCAGACTGTGATTGGGACAGCAGATCTATACATATCAAAGAAAGAAGCAGCCAATCTCAACAGGAAAATCATTTTCACTCAGCCTGGGGATAAAAGCAAAGAAGAAAAGTCAAGTAAAAAGTAGCAGTAGAAGTAAAAACCTGAACTGATGCAATTATGGTATCATTTTTGAAAAACAACATTTTTATAATACAAAGCTTACTGTGTATAAATATATCTGTTGCATGCAATGTTTTTCTGCCAGATATATGTCTTCTTGCTTTGTTATTTCAAATTTTTTGAGTCTGTAATTAGTGACCTCACCCAAATAGGGGGAGATTGTTGGATCCCTAGTTGGATTTGGGCTAGGTCATGGTTGTGATTTGACCTAACATGTATAGACATAGGTCATGGTTGTGTCCTAGAATCTAGGTCGAGTCCATTGAGTCAACAGTACAAAGGACCAGCCTCCAACACTGCCAAAGACTAAAGACTTATAGAATTAAAAACTTAAAAGAAAGGAGTTCTACGTTTGTCGATCTCCGGTCGACGAAAGTCGAGCTCAGCTAGACGAACTCAGGGACAATTCTCTGAGCTTAGCTCGACGAACTTAGTTCTCAGCTCGACGAACTCTGGATAAAGTAATAACTCAAGTCAAACCTCAGTCGACGAACTAAAAAAATCAGCTAGAAGAACTCTGTTCTCTGGTCGACTAATTCAGGATGAGTTGATTCAACACTCAACGCCAGATGACATTACACTCAACGCCAGAATTGTGAGTTAACACTCATTGCCAGAGGACATGACACTCAACGCCAAAAATGATACTTCAACACTCTATATTAGAAAATATTCTATGTCCAAACTGCAGACTCAGCTCGACAATCTTGGACCCCAACTAGACTAACTCTGTTCTCAGGGCTTAGCTCGATGAACTTAGATTCAGCTCGATGAACTAGATGCATAGAAGAAGAAAGTTATCAAGCAACATTCAGAGGTCGACGATCTTGGATCTCAGCTCGACGAACAGCCATTCTAAGCTCTGTTGTCCTGAATACGTGGCAATAATTCCTGAGTAATTAATGCTCTAATATTCTCTGAATATTACCGTTAGACAAGAGCATTAATTATGGTCTTTATCAGAATTATTTCCTGCTGTTTTTATAAGGCACAGTTGGAGAAACAAATCAATGCCAAAAATATTCTAAGGCCATCAGCATTAATTGCAAAAGAAATTTCAAAATTCAAATGGACATTCACGTTGGAAATATAAAAACAGAGATTATTATTTCTGGGCATAGAATGAAACACAGACTACAATATTCTGTGAGATATACAGAATTTCTTGAGATTGAAAATTGATCAGTCAAGAATCAACAGCGGCTAGACAAGAAGAAGAACAATTCTGAAGAAAAACAACAACCATCCAAATCAAGTGTCTTCTTCTGTCATACTCTCAGGAACTCTCTGAAGGACAACAATACTACATCTGTCAAAATAGTTCCTGAAGTTCTTCTTGTCAAAATTGAAAGCTTGAAGGCCTATCACCCTGCAGCAAAGCTTCCATAATCCTGAGCAAGCAACATCTCAGGGGGAGATTTTGCTACCATCAAATCCACAAATCTTCTCAGTTGTTTAAAAAGACACAATCATTCTCTCACCCCCCCCCCCTGTAAAAAGGGTTGTCATCTCCCTTCAAAAGTGATTCCTGGTTGCAAGTCTCCTGATCAAAAGACTTGAGCTTTGGTTGTTGAGCACCTGATCAAAAGCTCATTGGTGTTTGGCACCTGATCAAAACTCTGAGTGGATTCCTACCAGGGTGGTAGAAGAGTGGACGTACCCATGTTGGGGAACCACAATAAATTCTTGTGTCGTCTGGTTCCCCCTTTTTCATTTTGTTCTTGTTGTGGCTGTGTTATTTAGTTTTTCCTGTGATTTCATTTATTTCATTTGATATTCTGTGATATAGTACCTGAGTTTAGGAGTACTTCCTATAGTTAAGAAAAAGTTTTAAAATATACCCACAAACTCTATTCACCCTCCCCCCCCTCTAGAGTATATCAGATCTAACCCTCACTTTCACCATCCTGGAAAAACTGGCATACGCCCTGATCATCTCGGCAAGGAAGCTTCAGCCATATTTCCAAGCGCACTCGATTAGGGTTGTGACCGACCATCCTCTTTGCAGGATCTTTAAATGGGTAGAGCACTCGGAAAGACTTGACAAGTGGTCCATCGAACTAAGCGAGTTCGACATCTCTTTCGTTCCAAGGCTCTCCATCAAGGCCCAAGCGGTGGCCAATTTTCTGGTGGACTTTGTTATTGAAGACGGGGAAGAGGAGCCGCAGCCGCAGGGAGCGTGGAAGATGATGGTTGATGGGGCCTCGGGGAAGCATTCCCTAGGGGGAGGAGTGGTGTTGATAAGCCCCCACGGGGTCGCTATAGAGAAGGCGGTGGCCTACCACTTTCTAGTGACCAATCACCAAGCAGAATACGAGGCAGTGATTGCCGGCCTTCGTTTGGAGAAGAGCTTGAGATCCAGGATGTAGAGGCTTTTATAGACTCGATGGTGGTAGCATCATAGATCCGAGTGGAGTTTGAAGCCCGGGAGCCTACTCTCATAAAGTACTTATCCTAGGTAAGGGAGATCATCGGAGGGTTTCGATCGTTCTCAATCCGGCATGTACCCAGGGAGGAGAGTGTATGTAACACCCCTATCCGTCACATAGCATATAGCAGTAGGTCCGGCCGGGGCCCGACGCCATATACTACGGACAGACCGGTTGGTTACGCGTTGAAACCATTCAACCAATCATGTCATCCTACACAACACCTAGCGGAAGCAGTTTATTAGGTTGCAAAAGAAATAAGAACCCAGCCACAACAGCATGAAGGTCCACTACAAACTCAGGAATGTATACATATCACAAAGGAGAAATGGCCTTAAGGCCTTACACTGTTCACTTAACAAAAGAAGTGTTTTCATACTTCGGCTCGCAGGCCGGCCATACATGAAAAACGGGAAAGAAACATAAGCAATTAGGCCCTCGAGGGCCGGCACAGCAACAAGGGCTTTAGCCCGCTATTTCCCGCTCTGCTCCGCAGCACCTGCAAGCCACAAACCACCGCCCGGTGGCAAACAATAGCAACGGTCAGCAATGCTGACCAAATTATAACAATCCCGCCCCCACATTTGGGGCGGCGATGCTCTTTCCCTGCACTTTATTAGCATAGGCATTTTTATAAAGTATTTGCACTTCACCACAGGCGTAGGCTCACACGGCCACACACCCCGTGCACTCAGGGCACATTCTCGGCGAACCGGCCAACGTCACATCAATTCAAGCCATAGACATTCCCAATCCACCACCGCCTCTTGGACGGTCATCCATATGAGCTTTTTGTCTTGTTGGCCTTGGTCACGGCAATTTAAGCCATAGACCGCCGAAGACCCTCATCCATGCCAACGGTCCTACCGAATGACATAGACCGGGTACGGTTCCGCCTGACCTGTGCTCACATCGCAACGACAATTTAAGCCATATGCGCAGGCCAAGAATCACCGATTCTCGTTTCCACCACAATGATCACATAACCCGGTTATGTTCACGTTGGCTCCCCGGCCATCGTGTTGGCAAAACACGCTTTTGCCCAGTTTTCCGGGTGTACCTTGGAGTTAATCTCCAAGGTTCCCTGATGCAATCTACCACGTAGAAAACCAGAAAACACCCAAACATCTGGATCCTTGCCCGGTTCAAATGCAATGCAACATCACCTATCCGGCTCTACATGTCCGGATAGGCTTCACACACAATGCCTACGTCCATTTTCTCATACGGACTCTACACAAGGGGGTCTTCACATATCTACCCCAAGGAACGCTCCAACTCTTCGCTCACTCGCGAGAGAGGGCTTCCTATGCAAAGGAAAAGAGGGCTTCACATGCCCAAGGATGAGAAATCGTTACCCTTGCGTTCTTCCGCGGCGCCATGAAGATCTATGCGGATGAAAAGCACCGCAATCTCCTTGCCTCCACGGATCTGAAGAAGGCCGCCGGAGTTGACCTCCTTCTTCCTCCTCCAAGCTCTCCCTTCTCTCTAGGTTTTAGAGAGAGAGTGCCCAAGAGAAATAAGGGTTTCAAAACCCTATTCCCCGCTAAAACCACCCAGGAGCAGCCCCCACCGGCGGATCCAAAGCCAAGGAAACGAACGGCCAGGATTAGATCTGAAATCCCAAAAACTGGGCCGAACACGGGTTCACACACGGCCGTGTGCCTGCCCGTGTAGCTCATTCGCCGTCTCGACCAAATTGAAAACCAGCAACACGGCATGTGACACGGCCTCCGACACGCCTGTGTCGCCTGCGACACGCCCGTGTTGGGACCCGTGTCACGCCCCCCGTGTGCAATTTATCAACACTTCGCAGTCAGAGAGGTACACGGCTTGGTGACACGGCATCAGACACGCCCGTGTCCAACTAGACACGCCCGTGTTCGTTCCCGTGTCATTACCCGTGTACCCAACCGCACAGCCCAGGTGTGACACGGCCTGGGACACGCCCGTGTCCTAGGCCGTATTCCACCACACGACCATCGTCGACCTGAACTGGTCGACTACACGGCCCGAGCTCGACACGCCTGACACGGCCTCCGACAAGCCCATGTCGGGGCCCGTGTCACCCTCACCAAAAACTTGTCTTGGCCAAAATCGATCCCCGTCGCTCCTACAACATTTTTGGGGTGTTACAATTCTACCCCCCTTAAAGAATTTCGTCCACGAAATTAATAAAGGACAAACAGGACTTAACGTAAATCAGTACCTGTGCAGAACAATTCCAGGTACTCCTCCAGCATAGTCTGCTCTTGTTCCCAAGAGAGCTCCTCTCGCCCGCAATTATCCCACCGGACCTTAACCATCCGGATCTCTTTGTTACGAAGCCTCTTGACCTCAACATCTTCAATACGAATGGGATTGACCCTAGTCGTCAACCCTTCGTCCACCGACACTTGATCAGCCGCGATCACCTGCGAAGGCTCTTGCACTGCCTTCCGCAACACCGAAATGTGGAACACATCATGTAATCCACTTAATTCCTCTGATAGCCTCAGACGGTATGCTGCTTCGCCGACTCACTCCAGAACCTCAAAAGGTCCAAGGTATCTTGGGCTCAGCTTCTTCAAGCGTCTCACCCGCGAAACCCCCTTGAACGGCTTCACTTTCAGATATACCCAATCGCCTACCGCGAACTCCACGTTCCGGTGCTTGGCATTGTAATACTTCGCCTGCCGGACCTGAGCGATCAACAAGCGCTCCCGAATGATCCGCACTAACGAGGTAGCACTCTCCACCTCCTGCTTCTTGTACAACCTTGCCTCACCCGTTTCAAGCCACGATAACGACGTGCGACACTTCCTACCATACAGGGCCTCAAAGGGCGCCATTTGTATACTTGCTTGGTAGTACGCGAACTCCACCAAATACAGGTAGTCTTCCCAATGCTTACCGAAATCCAGAACACACATGCGTAGCATGTCCTCCATCGTTCTATTGACCCTCTCGGTCTGCCCATCCGTCTGCGGATGGAAAGCTGTGCTGAACTTTAACTTTGTTCCAAGCATTTGCTACACCAACCTCCAATCATTTGACGTGAACCGCCCATCGCGATCACTCACAATGCTACGGGGCACACCATGCAGCCTAACAATATTGTCCACATATAGCTTCGCCAACTTCTCCACCGAGTCATCCTTCCTATGCGGAATGAAATGCGACACCTTGGTTAGCCGATCTACGATCACCCAGATGGCGTCATTCCCCTTCTGCGACCTTGGCAACCCGTGCACAAAGTCCATAGATATATCGTCGAATTTCCACTCCGGTATAGGCAAGGACTTCAGAAATCCTCCCGGCTTTTGGCATTCCTCCTTCACCAAGGCGCACGTTTGGCATTTAGCCACGTACAACGCCACATCTTTCTTGAGCCCCGGCCACCAAAACAACTTTTTGAGATCACGATACATCTTCGTGCTCCCTGGGTGGATTGAGTACTTGGTATGATGAGCCTCGTACATCAACTCCGCCCGGAGGTTACCCCCACTCGCGACGCACAACCGAAGATCCTTCCTTAGTAAACCATCTTCCACCGAGAACTGGGAATTTGACCCATCCAGAGCAGCCTCCAAAAGCTCCTTCATGGAGTCATCTAACTCCAATGCCTGCCGAACCCGGTCAGCCAGGTCATACTGCACCTCTGTCCAATTTAACATTGCTTTGGTGCTCGTCTGCTTGTCAACGCAACAGATCTCAAGCTCCTCCAACTCCCGTACTAGCCGCTCATCAAGCACCGATAACTAGTTGGCTTGGGCGGGAGCCCTGCGGCTCAGCGCATCCGCAACTGCGTTGCCCTTCCCGGGTACATAATGTATTTTGAAGGTGTAGTCCCCAAGGAACTCCATCCACCTCCTCTGCCTCATATTAAGGTCCTTTTGATCCAACAAGTATTTTAGGCTCTTGTGATCGGTGTATATATCGACCCTTACGCCATAAAGGTAGTGCCTCCACAACTTGAGTGCAAATATCACGGCCGCCAACTCCAAGTCGTGCACCAGATAATTTCTTTCATGCACCTTCAACTGACGCGATCCATACGCTATCACGCTACCATGCTGCAACAACACGCAGCCCAAGCCACTACCCGAAGCGTCGCTATACACCTCGAAGCCCTCGGTCCCACTCGGCGAACTAAGCACTGGCGCCGTGGTCAACCGCCTCTTCAGCTCCTCAAAAGCTTGCACGCACTCTTGCGTCCACAAGAATCTCTGATCTTTCCTTGTCAGCTTCGTTAGAGGTAAGGCTATCCGCGAGAAGTTCTCTACGAAGCGCCTGTAATATCCGGCAAGCCCGAGAAAGCTACGGACTTCTGCGACAGAAGACAATGCAGGCCACTCCCGTATCGCAACAATCTTCGCCGGATCCACCGCTATACCTTCCCCACTCACTATATGACCAAGGAACGCTACCGAGGGTAGCCAGAACTCGCACTTGGAGAACTTTGCGTATAACTCATTCCTTCTCAGAGTCTCCAACACCAGGTGCAAGTGCTTGATGTGGTCTTCTTCGCACTGCGAGTACACCAATATATCGTCAATAAAGACGATCACAAAGCGATCCAGGAAATCTCGGAACGTCCTGTTCATCAAATCCATAAATACCGATGGCGCATTCGTCAGTCCAAACGGCATGACCATGAACTCGAAATGCCCATACCTCGTACTGAACGTCGTCTTCGGGATATCACACTCCCTGATCCTCAGCTGATAGTACCCCGACTTTAAGTCCAACTTGGAGTATACCGATGATCCGACTAACTGATCAAAGAGATCATCAATCCTCGGGATCGGGTACTTATTCTTCTCCGTCAGCTTGTTCAATTCTCTATAATCGATACACAGCCGCATACTACCGTCCTTCTTCTTAACGAAGAGGACCAGTGCGTTCCAAGGCGACGAACTTGGACGCACATAACCTTGCTCCATCAGCTCCTCCAGCTGAACCTTCAACTCCGCCATCTCCTTTGGCGCCAACCTATAAGGAGCACGTGACACCGGCTTGGCACCCGGCACGAGCTCGATAGTGAAATCGATCTCCCGCTGCGGTGGGGCTCCTGGAAGACTATCCGGGAACACATCGGGGTATTCGCAAACCACGGGAATCTCAACCAAAGTGGACTTTGGCTCCACGGCCCCCACTATTGCGAAGAACAGCTCTGCACCAGCACGAACTGCCTTCACCACCTGAAGAGCAGACATCAGTGTCTTGCTCGACACCTTCAGCCCCTCGAATGTAGTCTCCCACCCTATACCCAGTTTGACCTCCTTCCGGTCACAGTCAATCCAAGATTTCTGCTCCGAAAGCCAATCCATTCCAAAGATCACGTCGAACTCTACTAGCGGCAACAATGACGCTAGCAAGTCGAACTCTTGGCTCCCAATGCGAACCTTCACTGCGCACACTCTATCCGCACGCATCGAGCACCCATTCGGTAGCAGCACATCCAACTTTTCCTTCGCCATCGAAGAAGGGACTCCGATGCGCAATATAAATCTTTCGGACAAGAAGAAGTGTGAAGCTCCCGTATCGAACAGTACCCGTGCCGGACTAACACTAATCACAACAAAGCCTATACAAACAATATTAGGCTAACAAGCAATAGATAACGGTATTAAAGCTAACTTGCTATAAATTAACTCATACCTGTCACCACATCCGCTTGCTTGATGGCCTCCTGCTGGCCCAAGTTATAGACTCTAGGCTGAGTCAGAGCATAGTGGGACGCGGTCGACTCCACCGCTTTGCCCTTCTCCTCATAGGTAGCTCCTTGTTTTCTTTCGGACTTTGAGCGTCCACTCCAGCAATCACGGGCAAAGTGCCCCGTCTTTCCACACGTGAAACAAGCGCCCGGGGTTCGATTGGTAGTTGCCCCCGAGGCACCTGAAGAAGCTGGACCCGACGTCTTAGCTTTCTGATAGAAACTGCGGTAGCCCGACTTCGACGTAGTCGGTGCCTTGAACTCCGCTTTCTTACTACCGGATTCCTTCTTCGCTTGGACATTCTTCATGTCCTTTTTCAAGGACCGGGCCGAACTGACCAGGGTCATGAAACCCTGCGCCTTGGGCCCCGACAGTAGCAACCTTAAATCGTCTCTTAGCCATTCATAGAAGCGGCTCGTCTTGCGCTCCTTGTCTGCGATGGTAGCGCCGGCATATCTCCCCAACCGAGTAAACTCGTGGAGGTACTCATCAACGGTGCAATCCCCTTGCACCAACTTCTGAAATTCGCTTTCTAGCGCAATTCTCTGTGCCGAGGGGAGGTATCGAGCCATGAATAGTCTCGCAAACTCCTCCATCGAAACTTCGGCCAACGGCCTTCCCTGCAACTGATGTAGCTCTAGGCCTTCCCACCATAGTCTTGCGTCCCCATCCAAAAGGAAAGTAGCTATAGTGGTCTTCTGCCACTCTTCCGTTTCCGTCGCAGTCATCACCCTGTTGACCCTTGAGAGCCAATCCTCTGCTTGGGTCGGGGTTTCTGCCCCCGTGAATACCGATGGATGAAAACCCATCACGTGCTTCAGTTGTCTTTCAGTTGCTCTCCGAGGCAACTCTGGATCCAAAACTACTTGCTCAACCCTCCTTTGCTCTGCCGTCTGAAGCGGTACTTGCTCCACAGCAGGAGCAGGCTACTGCACCTGCCTTGCAGGTTGCGCATTGATCATAGCAAAGACAGATTCTGCCACCAATCTAATGGTCTCGGCAGACGGAGGTGTTGCAGGCGCATCGCTTGGCGCACTGCTCGCCTCAGAACCTGGCCGTTCAGACGGCCCAGCACCACTCCTGGTCACCTATAATCATGCAAAACACCGATAAGCGACCAAAAATTACTGCAAACAGCAATAATAGGAACACGCAGGTTCCTCAAACAGGTGTATTTTCATTCCTAAGTGGACATTCATGGGTTCTTTTCTTGTTATAACGATGACGCACACACATGTGCTCACCACCTCTTAAAGTGAATTCGCCCACGAATTCATTTAAGCTTGACCGAAACCAGAAGTCTGATACCAATTTGTAACACCCCTATCCGTCACATAGCATATAGCAGTAGGTCCGGCCGGGGCCCGACGCCATATACTACGGACAGACCAGTTGGTTACGCGTTGAAACCATTCAACCAATCATCTCGTCCTACACAACACCTAGCGGAAGCAGTTTATTAGGTTGCAAAAGAAATAAGAACCCAGCCACAACAGCATGAATGTCCACTACAAACTCAGGAATGTATACACATCACAAAGGAGAAATGGCCTTAAGGCCTTACACTGTTCACTTAACAAAAGAAGTGTTTTCATACTTCGGCTCTCAGGCCGGCCATACATGAAAAACGGGAAAGAAACATAAGCAATTAGGCCCTCGAGGGCCGGCACAGCAACAAGGGCTTTAGCCTGCTATTTCCCGCTCTGCTCCGCAGCACCTGCAAGCCACAAACCACCGCCCGGTGGCAAACAATAGCAACGGTAAGCAATGCTGACCAAATTATAACGATCTCGCCCCCACATTCGGGGCGACGATACTCTTTCCCTGCACTTTATTAGCATAGGCATTTTTATAAAGTATTTGCACTTCACCACAGGCGTAGGCTCGCACAGCCACACACCCCATGCACTCAGGGCACATTCTTGGCGAACCGGCCAACGTCACGTCAATTCAAGCCATAGACGTTCCCAATCCACCACCGCCTCTTGGACGGTCATCCATATGAGCATTTTGTCTTGTTGGCCTTGGTCACGACAATTTAAGCCATAGACCACCGAAGACCCTCATCCATGCCAACGGTCCTACCGAACGACATAGACCGGGTACGGTTTCGCCTGACCCGTGCTCACGTAGCAACGACAATTTAAGCCATATGCGCAGGCCAAGAATCACCGATTCCCGTTTCCACCACAATGATCACATAACCCGGTTATGTTCACGTTGGCTCCCCGGTCATCGTGTTGGCAAAACACGCTTTTGCCCAGTTTTCCGGGTGCACCTTGGAGTTAATCTCCAATGTTCCCTGATGCAATCTACCACGTAGAAAACCCAAAAACACCCAAACATCCGGATCCTTGCCCGGTTCAAATGCAATGCAACATCACCGATCCGGCTCTACATGTCCGGATAGGCTTCACACACAATGCCTACGTCCATTTTCGCATACAGACTCTACACAAGGGGGACTTCACATATCTACCCCAAGGAACGCTCCAACTCTTCGCTCACTCGCGAGAGAGGGCTTCCTATGCAAAGGAAAAGAGGGCTTCACATGCCCAAGGATGAGAAATCGTTACCCTTGCGTTCTTCCGCGGCGCCATGAAGATCTATGCGGATGAAAAGCACCGCAATCTCCTTGCCTCCACGGATCCGAAGACGGCTCGCGACTTGGAGCTCCGAATCTCCACCGCCCGCCGAAGTTGACCTCCTTCTTCCTCCTCCAAGATCTCGCTTCTCTCTAGGTTTTAGAGAGAGAGTGCCCAAGAGAAATAAGGGTTTCAAAATCCTATTCCCGACTAAAACCACCCAGGAGCCGCCCCCCACCGTCGGATCCAAAGCCAAGGAAACGAACGGCCAGGATTAGATCTGAAATCCCAAAAACTGGGCCGAACACGGGTTCACACACAGCCGTGTGCCTGGCCGTGTAGCTCATTCGCCGTCTCGACCAAAATTGAAAACCAGCAACATGGCATGTGACACGGCCTCCGACACGCCCGTGTCTCCTGCGACACGCCCGTGTCAGGACCCGTGTCACGCCACCCGTGTGCAATTTATCAACACTTCGCAGTCAGAGAAGTACACGGCTTGGTGACACGGCATCAGACACGCCCGTGTCCAACTAGACACGCCCGTGTTCGTGCCCGTGTCATTACCCGTGTACCCAACCGCACAGCCTAGGTGTGACACGGCCTGGGACACGCCCATGTCCAAGGCCATGTTCCACCAGACGACCATCGTCGACCTGAACTGGTCGACTACACGTCCCGAGCTCGACACACCTGACACGGCCTCCGACACGCCCGTGTCGGGGCCCGTGTCACCCTCACCAAAAACTTGTCTTGGCCAAAATCGATCCCCGTCGCTCCTACAACATTTTTGGGGTGTTACAGTGTAGCCGCCGATTGATTGGCAAAGTTCAGACCTCGGGGGGGAGGGACCCTCACAGAACTATTTCGGCCAGCAATCGAGGAAAGAGAATTGATGGAGGTAGATCGGCGACCCTCGTGGATGGACCCCTTAGTGACCTTCCTGACCACGGGTGAGCTACCGAAAGGGACTCAGGACACCGAAAGATTTAGGCATAAGGCAGCCCACTACGTAATGTTGGAAGGGGTTTTTCATCGAAGGATGTTGTCAGGGTTCCTGGCGAGATGTGTAACTGAAGAAGAGATCCCGAGGATCCTGGGGGAGGTACACTCCGGTGAGTGCGGAAGCCACTCGGGTGGAAGGACGTTGGAAGCAAGAGTGGTTAGGCAGGGGTACTTCTGGTAGACCCTGAGGAAAGATGCAGCGGAATTCGCGAAGAGATGCCAAAAATGTAAGCTATACGCCCCCTCCAACTCTTGCCTGCTAAACGACTTAGGAGAATCACGTCGCCTTGGCCTTTCGCCATCTTGGAGATGGACTTGGTCGGGCCTTTCCCACTAGCTAGTGGGCAGAGGAGATTCCTCCTAGTCATGGTCGATTACTTCTCAAAATTGCTGGAGGTTAAAGACTAGGACAAAGTCACCTCGCAAGTTATAAGGAACTTTGTCTGGGGGGAGATCATATGAAGGCACAGACTACCCCAAGCGATAGTGACGGACAACGGTCCCCAGTTTGCCAGCGAAGAGTTCATCAGCTTTTGCGCCCAACTGGGGATAGACCTCAGGTTCGCCTCTTTCCACCACCCTCGGAGCAACAGCCAGGTGGAAGAGGCAAAAACAATCATTGTGAACTTACTTAAGAAAAAAGTGGAGAACTTGAGGGGAAATTGGGTGGAGCAGCTCCCCTCAGTCCTATGGGCCTTGCTAATGACCCCGAACACATCCACCGGCGAGACCCCCTTCAGGCTTTCTCATGGATGTGAGGCAGAACTACCAGTGGAGTTCGAGGTCCGGTCCCCGCGGGTCGAGGCCGCGGGCGAAGGAGATGAGACTTAGATGTTGGAGAATGAGGAGGGGTTGCGCCTCTCGCTAGACATTGTTGAGGAACTGCGGGATGTTACAACCATCAAACAAGAGGAGATCAAACGACGGATGGCCAAGTATTTCGATAAGCATATCAAGATCAAGCAGTTCGGCAAAGGAGATCTGGTACTGAAAAAGGTTTACACGGCGGGGAGGTCGGCTTCCGTGGGCAAGCTCAACCCTAATTGGGAAGGGCCTTACATTGTAAAGGAGGTCCTTGGAACCAGAGGTTACTACCTCCAGGATGTGGAGGGAAGAACCCTGAACCACACCTAGAGCGGTAATGATCTAAAACGCTTATACCCATAAGAGGGGGAAGGTGATTGTATTAATACTTTCGAGTGATATCATAATATATCCCTTAGCTTTGATCCATTGTCTACTCTTTTATCTTAAAGTTAGAATAGGGTTTGAGAACTTCATCGACACCCCAATCTCGACTCGGCCCCAGGTAGACCCGCTGCGCAGGCTCTCATCTAGCTGGCAGGTCCGAAGGCTCCCTTGTGGGGGAGAGGTTTTGTTTTGAGAACTTCATCGACACCCCGAGCTCGGCACGACCCCAGGTAGACCCCCTGCGCAGGCTCTCATTTAGCTGGCAGGTCCGAAGGCACGCCTGTGGGTGAGAGGTTTTGTCTTGAGAACTTCATCCACACACCGAGCTTGGCTCGGCCCCAGGTAGACCCGCTGCGCTGGCTCTCATCTAGCTGGCAGGTCCTAAGGCTTGCCTGTGGGGGAGAGGTTTTGTTTTGAGAACTTCATCGACAACCCGAACTCGGCTCGGCCCCAAATAGACAGGCTGCGCAGGCTCTCATCTCGCTGGCAAGTCCGAAAGCTTTCCTGTGCGGGAGAGGTTTTGTTTTGAGAACTTCATCGACACCCGGAGCTCGGCTCAACACCAGGTAGACTCGCTGCGTAGGCTCTCAACTAGAAGACAGGTCTGAAGGCTCGCCTGTAGGGGAGAGGATTTGTTTTGAGAACTTCATCGACACCCCGAGCTCGGCTCGGCCCTAGGTAGACACGCTGCACAGGCTCTCATCTAGCTGGAAGGTCCAAATGATCTTCTGTGGGGGAGAGGTTTTGTTTTGAGAACTTCATCGACACCCCGAGCTCTGCTCAGCCCCAGGTAGACCCGCTACGCTGGCTCTCATCTAGCTGGCAGGTCCGAAGGCTTGCTTGTGGGGGAGAGGTTTTGTTTTGAGAACTTCATCGACACGCCGATCTCGGATCGGCCCTAGGTAGACCCGCTGCGTAGGCTCTAATCTAGCAGGCAGGTTCGAAGGCTCGCCTGTGGGGGAGAGGTTTTGTTTTGATAACTTCATCGACACCCCGAGCTCGGCTCGGCCCCAGGTAGACCCGCTGTGTTGGCTCTCATCTAGCTGGGAGGTTCGAAGGCTCGCCTGTGGGGGAGAGGTTTTGTTTTGAGAACTTCATCGACAACCCGAGATCGGCTTGGCCCCAGGTAGACCCGGTGCGCAGGCTCTCATCTAGCTGGCAGTTCCGAAGGCTCGCCTGTGGGGGAGAGGTTTTGTTTTGAGAACTTCATCGACCCCCTGAGCTCGGCTCGGCCCCATGTAGACATGCTGCACAGGTTCTCATCTAGCTTGCAGGTCGGAAGGCTAGCCTATGGGGGAGAGGTTTTGTTTTAAGAAATTCATCGACACCCCGAGCTCGGCTTGACCCCAGGTAGACCCAATGCGCAAGCTCTCATCTAGCTGGCGGGTTCGAAGTCTCTCGTGTGGGGGAGAGGTTTTGTTTTGAGAACTTCATCAACACCCCGAGCTCGGCTCGGCCCCAGGTAGACCCGTTACACAGGCTCTCATCTAGCTTGCAGATCCGAAGGCTCGCCTGTGGGGTAGAGGTTTTTTTTTTGAGAACTTCATCGAAACCCCGAGCTCGGCTCGGCCCCAGGTAGACCTGCTTCGCAAGCTCTCATCTAGCTGGCAGGTCCGAAGGCTCGCCTGTGGGGGAGAGGTTTTGTTTGGAGAACTTCATCGACACCCTGACCTCGGCTCAACCCCAAGAAGACTCGCTGCTAAGGCTCACATCTAGCTGGCAGGTCCGAAGGCTCGCCTATGGGGGTGGAGGTTGGGTCCTTGGAAATACTTCAACTTGGATGTTCTAAGCTGGACAAGAGACACACCCAGAAGGCATAACAAAGCGGTTGAGGATCTCCTCGGGCCAAAATGGTCTCGGCCAGGAAAGGTCTCGTCCAGGAAAGGTCTCGGCCAGGAAAGGTCTTGCCGAAAGGAATTCCCAGCGGGAATGCCTTTTGGCGAGGGGTCCTTGGCCAGACAGTGGGAAGATCTGGGCGAAAAGTTCCGTCCGTTCGCGCAAGGTATAGAGGGGCGGTCTTCCCTTAAAAGGCCTACGAACAACGCTCCCGGCAAATGGTTCTCGGCAAAGCATGGAAACGACACGTCTAAGCCTTGAGCTCTCGGCAGGTTCCCACCTATTGATCGCTAAGGGAGATTACCCTAGGGGGGCCAAGGGCCTCGGCGGAAGCATGCCTGAGAAGCATTCGGCTTTAATAGTTAAAAAATAAAAGAAAAAGAAGAAAATGAGAACCAAATACACAAAAACTTACAATATGTATTCTCAAAGTAATTACAAACTAGGAGAATCTCGCTCATTATAGGTAAAAGAAAAAGGGGGGGGCAAGAACCCATCAAGGAGAAGCGTTGTATCCGCTCAAGCTCTCGCTTGAGCTTCCGCAGGATCTCTCACCTCAGCTCTCCCCAGATGTCTCGCCAGAAGCTGTGGGAGATTTCGTGACATCCGAGGGGGGGAGTTGGGTGCACCCGGAGGCTTTGGGATAGGTTCGAAGAGCCAGGGAACGAGCTGGGGAGCGGAAATGATCTTGCCACCCTCGTTCAAACATCCCACGTCTCACAACGTCTCAAGGGTCAGCCTGACCGTCGCTTGAGCGTTGGTCTGTAGGAGCTTGTCGATGCCATACTCCGAGACATGCTAGCTCCTCAGCCTCTCGTCCAGTGAAGTAGGAGGCGCGATCGCGGCCGCCGCCACCTCCATGCACCGGAGCTGGTCCCTCAGCATGACGTTCTCGCACTTTATCCCGGCCAGCTCCGCGCGAAGCACCGCGCTCTAGGCAGAGTCCTGCGTAAGGAAGAAGCCGATTAATAAAAAAGAGACGACGAGCTATGGATTACAGGGGCGAGAGCGAATTTCTTGAAAAGATATCGCTTACCTCCTCCGCCGGGCGCAAAGAAAGCAATCACATAGCATCCGCCAGCTGCGCCTTCAAAGCCGCCACCTGGGCCATCGCCTGGTCCCGCGCCTTAAGCATCTCACAAAATTTGCGGTCGATGGTGATGCTCCGGCACACACATAAGTGCACAAGCTCGAACCCACGCATCAGGGCCCGGGTGGAGTCAAAGGCCAAGAGACGCGTGGACAGCTGATCGTAAAGAACAGCGTCCTCCTGGCTGTAAAGGCTGTAGCCCAGCGCGAAGGCCTCGCTGGTGACCTGGTCGCACTCCGCCCAGCTTGGGAGAAGGGTCGAGACGGAGACTTGGTTGGCCTTAGGGTCCCACCGCAACAGGGGTTTTCCTTCCGCGTCAAGCCACTTCACGCCGAGACAAAAATTCCTGTGCCCCTTTGGCACCTCCTTGGGCGGGGATTGAGTGGAGGTCTCTGCGGCTACCCCCTCAACACCAGCCCCATTGCGGCCTGAAGGTTCTCGATAGGGGCCTCGGCGGTATCACTAGCGGTAGCGTTCATCTCGCTGACCCCTTGTAGAATCACTTCAAAAGACCGACCTGGTGCGATAGGTTGGACGGGCACAGTCGCCACGGATTTCCCTTTGTCGGAAGTGGTGGGCTTGGGTCTTTTCAGCGGCCGGGAACAAAAGGCGTCGGGCTTTCGCTTTCCAGCACTGGTCGAAGGAGGCGGGGTCGGCTCGTCCCAACTAGCTTTAGCTGCGGATTTCACGAGAGCCAGCAGATCTCTCGCAACCTGGCCCTCGGCACCCTGAGTCTCGGCAAAGGGTTGGTGTAGAGGAATTTCTTGCTCTCTTGCATAGGCGACAACGCACAACGTTAGTTTAGAACGGGAATACCGAGTTAAAGGCGAGACCGTACCTTTGCTAGGAGGGACGGCGAGGACAGAATCGACGTCCCGCCTAGGAAATTGGACGTCGAACTCCTTCGTCCTGAAGAACTCCAAAAGGGAGCTCTCGCGTAACCCCAGGGCGGGCGGCTTGTAAGCGGCATCCTCGTATTGAACGGGCGCGAGACGAACGTTGTTGAAGTTTCCGGAAACGAAGACAAACTTCTCGCCCTAAAAGTGGTGCTTGTTGGCGAGATCGGTGGTCTTGAGAAGCTGCCCAGAGAAGAAGACCACCCCTCCCTTTGTGCGAAGGGTGAATAGCTTCAGGAATATAGGAAGGATAAACTCAATCCTCTCGGATCGCATGTATAAGATGAAAGCTAAAAGGATGGCGACCGAGTTGGGATTGAGTTGAGCGGGAACGACGTCGTAGTAGCAGAGGGCCTGGCGCACCTCGGGCAAGAGGGGAAGGCGGAAGCCCACCTCGAAATGCTTGAGGTGGATAGCGAGCTCTCCCGCTCTCACACAATTGACTCGATCATCGTTGTCTGGGTTTCTCACAGTGAAGCCGGCGGGAACCTAACCGGAGACAATTAGCTGGTGTTCCTCCATGGTCAAACGACAGGATGGGAACTGGTGCTTTCGAAAGGCTTCCGCGCATTTGGAGCGTTCCTCGCTTTGCTCGGCATCGTGTTTAGGGGATTGAGCGCGAGGTCTCAAAGAAGGAGGCGAGAGCAAAAATAAGGCGAGAACGAGAGAAGAAGGCGAAAGCAGGGGAAATTCTCGGCAAAGCGTAAGAACAATGAAGAAAGCGAGGGTTCTTGGTCTGAGAAATAAATGTTTTTAGTGGACTCCTCTATTTATAGGAAACTGGTAATTATGAATTTTCTAAAAAAGAAAAAATAAAAATAGCGGTGGCAGTACAGGCGCTATGCCCCAAGTCAACGACGCCTCCGGTTCCGTCCTGTGATGACAGCGACCGGCCGATGGTTCATATTCACGTGAGTGTCTCGAGATGGCCACGTAAAATAGAGTAAAATAAAAGCAGAGATTGCTCTCGCCGGACGAGAGCTAAATAAAAAATAATAATTGAAAGGTTACAAATAATGTCCAAAACAAAAAAAAACGGGGTACATCGCGAGAAGGGAAGGCCAAGGGGAGAGAGGTGGCGAGACTTATTTAAGTCAATATGGTTCCAAGCGCCATCGTCCTCGCTCCTATCGTCTAGTCCTCAGAGGCTCCAGCGGGTTATAGTAGGAAGACAGGGTGGTGCACCCTAGGTTGATCTGGCAAGCCTGGTCTCGAATCCGCGTGATACACCTCCCGGGGGAAGACTCAGCGGTAGACCCACTCGACAACTCTATCTCGCAAAAGAAATAGTCACGTTCAAGAGCCTACAGCCTCTGCTCCACCATCTCATTAAATTCTTTCGCCGCAGTGGAACGGGCCCACTCCCGCCGTACAAGCATTATAGGAGAGAAGCCATCTTCTTCCCTCTCCTCTTCGCGCTACCGGAGTCATTCAAGATGACCTCCATCTCGTCAAAAGAAGGGAGGGGAGAGCTCTCGCCATCCTCCCCCTCTCTGTCTTTGTCATCAATGTCATCATCTTCATCAGCCCCTGTCCTTGAGTTCGGATCCTCTGAGAAAACAAATTCATGGTTACGGCGAGAGCTGAGTAAAATATATGGTAATGTTTCGCATACCTACAACATAGCGAGAGACACTGGCTGGCAGCAGGCGAGAAGGCTCGGGCCTCCCCTCAGTCCCATAAAGGAGGTGGTGCGGCTTCCCACTCCCCAGGCGAAAGGTCTCGTGCGAAGTGATCCCGACCTGGCCAGAGGCAGTGGGAATTCGTCCTCTCTCACGAGGTGGCTAGCCTCCTTCGGAGCTATGGAGAGTTCGACGGACACCCCTCCCGCAAGTATCACGGGATTAGCCACTTGGCCTGGTGAGTTAGCAGCCATTATTTCATTCTCCCAGGTGGCGAGACCCGGGTTGGAGGAATCTGATGCTGCGGGAAGTCAATTCGACAGAAGGGGAGGCTATAATTGAAAGTTAGGAGGGATAAGGAGAAAATTAAATTAGCGGTTCTCGGAGAGGCAGCCGAAGGAGTGGCCACCGTAACCCGTGGTCGATCCTCTGGAGGGTTAGACGATGAGTCTAGGGAAACCAGCGAGGACCAGCGTCGTCATCTCGAGCCGATTCCTGTGAGAAGTATTCCGTTAGGTGCCGACCCTTTTGAGTGATCAGCGCGCAATTTTGATGATCAGTAAGCCGGAGAGACATAGCTTCTGCGGAGGGGAAGCATCATCCGCATGGTCCGGAGTCAGGGTGGGTGAGTTCTTGTTTTTGCGAGAAAGGTCCCGCTGGACCACCTTTGACTTTTTCTTCCTCTTCTCTTTCTTCTTTAGCGGGTAAGTATTAGCAGCTGGCGAATTTCTTGCCAACCAAGGAGCAACCAAAGCACTATTCGCTAGGACTCGAGCCTGAGCCGCATTGATGCGGTCTTGGAGGTCTTGCAGGAGCGGCTTTTCAACACGTTTGGAAAGCATTATGAAATCACGCGAAACCTCAGTAATGAAGAAGCGACTCAGGGGCAGACTTAGGCCGTCTATTAGCACACATATATAGAGCTATGGGATGGCCCACCAAAAAGATTTTCTTTTTTGAGGTGACACATGCCCAACGAATATATATGGGCTGGACGTGTCTTTTCGAGCGCAGAGCTAGCTCAAAATGATCGGGGATTGTGTACAACCCAATATTCGCTGGAGGGAACCCAGAGACACCAACAGTCAGGATTGGACTAGCTTCGGGCTCGAGACCAGAACCGCTTGTGCCTTAATAAGCTCCCGCCTATGAGGAGGCGGGAACGTTTGCACCTAGCCTCATCCAAGACCCACTGATGACCAAAGGCGGGCAAGAGGGTTTTGAGTCCACTCGACGCCAAAGTCCAAGCAGCAAAGGCGTCGAGTCCACTCGACGGCGCGTTGAGGGAGCTCCACTCACTCGACGCCAAAGTCCCAGCAGTAAGAGCATTGAGTCCACTCAATGCCGCATTGAGTAAGCTCCACTCACTAAATGTCGTGTTCGATAGTAAAGGAAGCAGGCTCACTCAACGCCGTGTTTGGCAGTAAAGGCATCAAGCTCACTCAACGCCGTGTTCGGCAGTAAAGGCATCTAGCTCAATCAACGCCGTGTTAAGTGGAGGCGGGAAGGTTCTCAGCTCAGGGTTCTCACAGCGGCTCAAGGTTCTCGCCGCGGCTCAAGGTTCTCGCCGCGGCTCAAGGTTCTCAGTTCAGGGTTCTCGTCGAGTGGGGCCCAAGGCCCAGGGTAAAATTACTTAATTGTCCTCAGGTAGAATTACCAACATACCCCTAGGGGATGCATTTAGTATTTTATAAATGGTAGGATTTGGATATTGGCAGGCCAGCTAGGGGTATTTCAGTAAATTTAGGTCAGCAGAAGGCTATAAATAGACCCATAAGGGCTCATTAGAAATCAAGCTTTCATTATTCTCAAAATCCCCAAGTGCTTTCTAAGGAGCTCCAAGCCCAGCTTTGGCTTTGGAGAGGAAGCTCTCTGAGATCTTCCGGGGGTGAGGTGGGACCTCCCTACTGAGGCTTTGGGTCAGTTCTAGGTCCCTTGCAACCTGTCGAGGGTCGAGGCTTGAGGGAAGTAGGTGTTGGCTGTACCCTTGTTTTTTGAACATTCGTTGAGGTCATTTTTGGCTTCAATAGTTTACATGTTCACCATGCCCCAAAATATAACTTGTCTCAACATATCCAAAGACATATTGCATATAAAATACTAAGCTAGATCAGTATCAAAATTTAGTTGAGTCAATTGAGGTTGTGGGCTAATACTCTCTAAGTTTTAATTAATATAAGGTTATTGAAAATATGTTTAATTGCACCCCAATTTAACACGTTTTAGAATGTGTAATGCAGGTCTATATTACCCCTGCAAGTTAGGACAACACAGTTAGGGGCTAATCAAAAATTTAATTACTAAAGAAAACTGATGTTAAGCTAAATAATCCCACTTAACAAATACTAGAGAAAAGACGGACTGCAGATATGTGCCGGGATTCAATCCAGGCCATTGATCAAGATTAAACAACAAATATGAATTAGTGACTTTTTGCCTTCCTTTTAGCAATAACTATAAATAGTTGGGCTTGTGCAATAAGCCAAGTCATTATTCCTTACCCTCTCCCACAAACATTCGCTAAATTGACGGGATGCCGCTTTCGCTAGTATTCTGAAATTTTCCAGAGAAAGGGCACCCAAGGGATCAGATTTCCTCTTCGAAGGAGCAGAGGTGGTTCGAAATGGATTTGTTGATTCTCCAGAATAAGTTCAGCAGGTGCTTAATCTTTTGCAGAAATCTAACCTAGCCTTCGTTCTAACGGAACCATGTCTTCTATGGAAAAGGGAAGTTATGGAATTGTTTGCCAATGCAAAAGCAGATGCTTCGGCTAGTAAAATTAAGACCATAGTAAGAGTAAAGAAGATCAAGATAACCCCCAGAAGGTTAATAAAGGCTCTGCAGTTTCCAAAGCTTTCTACAATGGAGGACGAAGAAGTGCAATTGTTGGACAATGCAAAATCGGCAATGAAATGGTGTGGACTTTCCAAGCACACAACCAGATCAATTCAAAGGAAAAGAACTCAACCTGAGAGGCAAGTTCATAGCCGATGTCATTGGGAAAGCATTGATATGCAAAAGAGGCTCCCATGACAAAATCTCAAAAAGGATGTTTGAACTAATGGCTAGGGTCATACTGTCCAAGAGAAATGATTAAGGAAGAGTGGTGTTTGAAAGAGTAGTGGACTACACGGCTGAACCCAATTTGGGGAGAATCCTTTCACTATTTTTGCAAGAAACTGCTCCAGAAATTCCGAATCAGAAACTTGGTGTAAGAATACACCACATGAGAAGGATGGAAATCAGGATGCTTGAGAGATGGGATAGGGTCCTTCAGCCCAGTGGTCAAGAAGTTGTGGAGAGAAAAGGAAAGAGAATTGCTGCTATTGAGCCCAGCTCCTCTAACAGCTCATATGAGGAAGAAGAGCCTCATGATCCTAATCTGTCTTCATCTGCTAAAGTGTCTAGCTGGGACATGAATATCCAGGTATCTGCCTCGTCTGATCTTACCCCTCTTAGTCATGAGAGCAGACAAGAGTCAGATTCTATTCCTGACGTAGATGAGATCACTGCCGAGTTAGCTGGATCTGTTGGTGAGGAAGGAGATTATTTGCCTCCAGCCAAGGATGCTGGGAAAATATCAGAGGAACTTGTTAACAAATTATCTACAGGAATGTGGTATGATGCCTCCAAATTGGAAGATGCAGATAGGCACATACCTATGTCTGAAAATGAGGAACTACAGGATAAAGTCTTGGAAACTCCTAGTGCTGAGGAAAGGATTGCTCAAATTGATAGGGAGCAACTGATGCAAGAGATAATGCATGATGCATTATTTGTAGGGGTAGCAACTGAATGTTTCTCAAATAAAGGACATTGCTGCTGCTGACCTGCATGTAAACAAAAGCATGACAGTGGTTGAGGGGGAGAAACCTTTTGATCTCCCTTGTCATGAGGTACATAATCTAGTGTCATCAGAATCTAAGGAAGGGGAAGATAATGATGAGAAAGAACACTACTCACCACATCGAGAAACCGAACAGCACAAGAGTGGCAAAGCTCTAGGAACAGGGAGCAAGCATGTATAAGGAGAAATTGAAGCCCTGGATGAGGCCATATCTGCCAGATTTGATCAGCTCCCACCTACTTTCATGGCCCAGCTAAAAGGTTTGCTAGGTGAGCAAAGAAGGGCATTGGAAAACTATATGGATGAAGCCCTCAAAGATGTTAGAAATGATCTTGCAACTGAGATCAAATCTATAAGGTTTGAACTAAATCTGCTGAAAGAAGAAACAGTAAAATTCGTTACAAGAGCTGCTCCTGCTGTAGATTTCACCATGGAGAAACTGGATGTGTCAAGCCACAATATTGCTATTATCATTAAGAATCAAAATATTAAGGCTAAGAATTTTGTGACCATTCTTAAGAATGATAAAATTCTGAGAAAAGGATAGAACATTGAAATATTCACTAAGATTGATGCCTGCACTAAGATGTTTGATGACCACATTTTAGAAGTTAAAAATCAAGTAACTGCTGGAGTTAACTACCTGAAAGGGGAAAGAAGCAAAGTTAGAACCTCCCAGACTACTCAAGTAATTGAAGAAGTCAAAAAGGGGGAGAGAAATGTCATCAGAACAAATACTTAGAATATGATTTGGGCCACAAATATTGTGAGAGGCTTATTGGGAATGGAGCCTCTGCAATATAATAACATCAAAATGATGTCTGACCATGTTCAAGATGCTTTAAAAAAGATGTATTGCAGTGAAGCCCAAGTTAAAGACAATCAAGATTATGTTCAATACATTGAAAAAGATGATAGTGCTAATGCTTAGTGGGGAGAGAAGACTACTGGTGCTCAGAATCCTTCCTTCAGCCCCATAGTAGACCGGTCACTACAGGTCAAAGAAAGAATCACTGATGATGTTAAAGAGGAGGCCAAGCTAAGGAAAAAGAGATATAGAGAAGAAATGGAACAGAGGCCTTATTTCGAGCCATGGAACCCAGAGTCTAGATCTATTATTCTGCTTACTTGGGACAAGGTCAAGAAAAAGAGATCAGACAGAGGTAACTGGTATAGCAAGACTGAATGGGATAAGATGGAAAAGAGAGACACAGAGAGAAGGATTTTCTTGAGGAACAAAAAGGCAAATCTTCTCACTCCTAATGATGTGGAACCATCTAAATAGTTCCCCAAGCCTTTTAGCTATTTTGAGAGACCATAGGTTAAAGCTGAAGCTGGAACTACTAAGGCTAAGGATGTTGATGAAGACGATAAGAAAGAAAGAAAATAGCTTGAGCTAAAGACAAGCCGACAATGAGATCCAGAGGGAGTGGGATTATGATAAGGGAACCTGAAACTTAAAATGTTTCAGGTTCTGCTTACAGGGCTAGGGATGAAAAACAGTCTTTATATTGCTCAAACATTTATTCCCTATATGATTAAATAGAACAACCATTTATTATATTCATGATTTATCTAACTAATCATTTGCTATGTTTTTGACTTATCTTCTACATCATCTGATATGTCTATGATTTAACTGAATTATGCTGTGAAGATATGTTTTAAATATTTATAACATAAGTATGTTAGTGTATACATTGGCTTAGTTTTGACTTCTTCAAATAGGGGGAGATTACTGGGTCCATTGATCCAAATGACCTGAATTTGAAGAAGGACCAGCAAAATAATGTATACACATGTTGTTATCTAACTTGTGTTAAAGGTGAATGATTGTAGTTTGTCGTAATAAGTTATGATGGGATAGGTAGCCTAAGTGGCTAATGCAGGTATGTTCTTACCTAAGTGGTGGAAAGACAGATAACTGTTTAAGTCCATAGACATTGAGTGAAGATCAGTCACTCAACGCAAGATGACTTATAGCGCTAAGAGAAGCCTATACCGTCAAAGCCAAGCTAGTGGAAAGCTGAGAAAATGGCCAAGTACACAGGTGTTGAGTGAAGTCAACTCACTCAACGCTATACAGCAAAAAGCGATGATATAGGCTAAAGCAGTAAAATCCTAATATTAGAATGAGCTGAAATGTGGCCAAGTCACAGGCATTGAGTGAATTAACCTCACTCAATGCCATGCTACTAAAGAGAAAATTGGCCAAGGAAAAAAGCGTTGAGTTAGGCATGCTCACTAAATGCTCTCAACACCTTTATGCAGAAATGAGTTAAAATCAAATAGCGTTGAGTGAGGCATGCTCACTCAATGCTCTCAACGCTTTAGTTGCTGAAGAAGAAGATATATGGAAAAGGTAGATGGTGTTGAGTGAGGGATGTTCACTCAATGCTCTCAACACCTATAAATAGATTTATATTTCGAGTAGTTTGGCGTTGAGTGAAGGCTACTCACTCAACGCTAAGAGATCGTAAATCTGTCCAAGTTTTTTGGCGTTGAGTGATTCTTACTCACTCAACGCCTATACTAATGTTGCTTGATTTTTGGCTAAGTCCATAGCTGGTGACGTCAGCAAGTCAACAAGTCAACATATTTCAAATAAGTGGCGGGATGGCTACAGTATGCAACAAAGGTTACCGCAGACCTACTGTACGACAGTTGGCATTAACGCAAAATTGCAGCCAGCATTAAAAGTGTGGGATCCAATGCTAAAAGATCTGTTGGGTCTCAACAAATAAAAGGATGTGATAGTGGTTCCTCTTCTCCGGCATTATTGTGGACCTAAAGAACAGGAAGCTCAAGTCAAAAAGAAAAAGAGCAAGTTAGCTGTTGAGATCAACATCTTCAATGACAAGTTTGCGGGTACCATCTTCATCTATACCTACAAGGAAGCTCAGGGTGATTCTCTGAGAAAGAGGTAGCAACAAGAGCCAACCCTCTCTGCAGGAGCTTCACAGATCCATCCAATACTTTCTAAAAGAACATACACTTGAGGTGTGATGCGTGGAAAATACGGCAAGCGCACCGGTCGCACAAGTAATAAAGTTTGGGAATAAATCCCCGAGTGTCAGTCTCTTGAGGAACACAGTAAGGGATGAGTTAATGTCGAGGAGGACTTGGGATTGAAGTCCTCGGCTCGGCTAAAAAAGGGGGGGGGGGGTTTGATTGCTGCGGAAACAGAAAATAAAATCTACAAGCTACTCCTATGCAACGCCGCTATGCGATGCTTCGCCAGGAGGGATGGAAACTACACGGGCCGCTATGCACCGAATCACTTGGCGGATGGACGAGTAGGCTAGCGGATGAGGTGGTTAGAATGGCGGAATGAGGGTCGTGAGCACCTCTTCGCAATGCACGCCACTAGCAATTGCTGGTGTGGCAAGGGTGGATGGTGGAGGATGGAATATGGCGCACCTCAAGCAATAATAACAAAATCACAATAACTCACATAGACATGAATAGTGAAAATGCTAATCAATATAAATACTTCATCAATACATAGATATTAGACTAAGCTATCAACGACAACATAAGAGGAGTGTGCAAAATCGACCGGGTCCGAAGCCTTATTGAAGGTTCACGGTTGGAATCCCGGGTTGTCAATCCAAGTCCAAGCTCGGTCCTCAACTGCGTCCGGGGTAGAGGAGGCTGTCACTCACTCCCAGTGGCCCGTCTTCTCCGTATCACGCTGCGGAATATGTAAGCACATGCTCCTCCTAGCTTGATGGAGGAAGTTAGGTCAAATCTCACTTGAAGCTTGAGGATGAAGGAGGAGGCCGATGGGATGCTCCGGCTTTGATTTGGCGTTGAATGCCCGCCCGGAGCAACTCCCTAAGGTGGAGAATGAAGGGGGACGACGGAAAAACTCGTCGGGGACGAAATACGCTGGAAAATGTCAAGCTTTGGCGATCTCCCCGAGTTTAGGGCGAAACCAGCGTATTTATAGATTGCAGAATAAACAGCGCGCACGACCACTGGCACACGACCAGTGGTCGTGCGCGAACAATGTTAGCACCCGTGCGGCCAGAACCTGTAGAGCCTGCAGTAAGAAATTAAAGCACACACACGATCACAGGCGCACGACCAATGGTCGTGCGTGATATGGTCCGTGATCGTGCGATATGGAGGCAGAAAAGTGGAAAAAGATGGCATGATTGCGCACGACCGGCAGCGCACGAGCAGTGATCGTGCGTGGTATAGCTGGTGATCGTGCGATATGGAAGGGGCAGAACTTTCATAAAAGAGGGCAGACTGCGCACGACAAATGATCGTGCGCCAAAGAGGTCGATGGTCGTGCGTGGGTAAAAACGCACGATCATTGGCTCCTTTGTTAGAAATGGTGAAAAGCCCTATCCCGGACGCCCACACGATCCCAGAACCTGCAGGAAAATTAGACGGGATGTCGACATGGCAGTCACAGACATAAATATTATGCACAGCAAAAAGGGAAATACACACACACACAGAAATAGGCTAAAAAGGGTGCACAAGACATGGAAAACCATAGCGAACCAAAAGGAGTGCAAATGACGCTAAACGGTGTGCAAAGACAAGAAAATAAGCATAGATGAGTCCGGAATTAAGTATAAAATATGGACTCATCACACCCCCAGACTTAACCATTTGCGCGTCCCGATCAAACAAAACCTAAGCAGACGGGGAAAATGAACTAGCTAACAAAGAAATTGCAAAACGGAGTACCATGCGAAGTCGCATGCTCGCGTGCATAAAAATAAAGTAGAGGAAATTTTTAAGTATACAAAATATTTTATATTTTTCACAATGCGTATCAAAAATTTATTATTACTCAAAAATAGAATCACGGTGAATCAACCGGTCACGCGGAGGAAGAAAGTAGGCTGGCCACTAAGGTGAGCATTGCCGAAGACCGAGGCTCAAGATTACCCCCAAAGGAATCCACCAATGTCGGAAACCATAAGCTTGCCCGTTCGCACTGTAACATCCCATTTTTCAATTAGACCCCCCCTTAGGAGTGACTTGAGCATAACTAGGTCGTATGAGTTAACCTAGGTGAGCCCAGGAGACCAAGTGACCTAAAAACCTAGTTGAGACTCACTTGGTCTGCAAATAGTAATTTTCAAAACTCTGATTTTGGGTGGTCTAGTAGGTTCATTGTGACTCTAAAAATTCCCTTAGACCTAATGTGGGCCCAATGAGTCACCAAGGACCCACTTAGGTCAACCATAGTGGTCAATTTGACCAAGTCAACCCCAAGCCCAAATCAAGTCAAACCTAGCCTATATGGGCTAACCCAACCTCAAACCACCCTCCCCCTTAGGCTAACTCTTGCATGATTATTTTTGTATGATATTTGGCTGCCTATATCCTAGGGAATTGACCAAGTCAACATTGGTGACTAGGAGAGAGAAGGTGAGCATCATTTTCATGAATAATGGAGGAGAGAGAAAAATTTGGAGGAAGAGTATTCATGACCAAGAGTCTCTCTCTCCACCATCAAGCCTTGATATTATTCCCCATTCAACTCCCTTGACTCTTGGGATGAAAATAACATCAATTGCCTTGATGTGAGGAGAGAGAAAAGGGGAGTTTCTTTTTAATTGAGGAGTGAGAAAGAGAGCCACTTAAGGTGGAAGGTGAACCACCCCCTTCATGATTCTCATGAGGAGTTATAAACCGTAGAGGGCTGCCAATAGAGTGTAAGGTGTGACATTTTTTTTAGGAGTTTCATTTTGTTAGGAGGAGAGAGAAATTTATAGAATTAATGGTGGGAGGAGAGAGAAAATATTGAAGTGAAGATTAATGGCATGAAGAAGAAGAAACCCCCCCCCCTCTTAATGGCCGAATTTTATCATAAAGATGGAGTAAAAATAATAAAGATGTCCTATAGGAGGCTGCCACCTAGGATTTGCCTATTCATTTCCACCTCTTGACTTCCTGTAACCGAAAATCGGTTTTAAATACCAATTAAATGGCCATTGACCTCTTGCCATTTCTTTTTCTCCTCTTCATCTTCCTCCGCTTGAAATCTATAAAAGCCTCCCTGCTGTAAGAGAGCAAAAGTTTACCCATTTTATCTCATACTTTGGAGTTGGAGTTGCCGTAAGAGAAATCGAACGACGCCAACGTCGCGCCATGACGAACCGCCGATCAACTCGTCTCCAAACCGCGAATAAGGTCCTTCTCTACTTCTTCTTTCATGGATAGATCTTAGAAATTCTTTAGGAGAGATATCGAGTCCAAAAGGATTAGATCGGATGGGAGTTTCATCGTATTTCCGTAAATTAATGGCGGCGAGTTCGCCGGAAACCGCCATCTCCGGCGGCCAAATCACCGCCGATCGATAGCCGTCGCCTCAACGAAGGTTGTGGTGGTGGTGGCTGGCCAGGGAGGTGACCGGATGGCCGGGAAATTGAATTCGGAAAACTACAGGAAAATAAACTTTCTGTTCACTGGTTCGGTTTTGAGAAGAAGACGAATAGTGATGTTAAAATATTAAATAATTTATTTAGGAATTTTATAATTAATGAACATGAAAACTCACCTATTTTAAAGTTAAAAATTGAGGACCTTAGAGGCCGAATTAGGAAAAATGACCAGTCACAAAAGTTGTAGCCCTCTGGGTCTACTTTAATTTAAAATTGATTTTATTCAATTTGGGTGAGTGGTTTGACCACAGCACTCATTTTGGTGGGATCAAGACCTAGGCTAACCAAAAATTGAAATGGTTTCCCACGGTTCATAACATGTACAAATGACTTGAAATTTGGACTGGAGATCTATAATATTTATATCGAGAGGCTGTCCAAAAATGAGAATTTTTGGAGAAATATTGCCTAAAGTTTTGGTAAAATTTTAATAAACATTATAAAATTAATGAGGAGATGAAATTAAGTCCAAACTCCCCCAAATTTTGGGTGGTGGTCCCTGACATCAATGTTAAGATCTGTACTAAATTTCAACTCAATTGGTCGAGTTTTGAATAGGGAAGTATCAAGTCCTAGATAGGTCTTGGTGAGGGATACTTTGGGGAAAAGTACGATTGGAAATGGAGTGGACAAATCTCCTCAAAAGAGGCTGATGTTGTGGCTACTGATTTGTTGAGTCTATGTCTACCCTCTTGGGTAACATGGTGTGGATTAGGGTGGATTTTACCCTAAGAGATTGACTCAAATCCAGTGGGTGGGAGTTTGAGGTTTGTGAAGGACATAGGAGCAAAAGCTCTTGTATACCCTTGCAATTTGGAGGAGAGAGGGATGATATGATGAAAACCCTCTGGTTGAAATAGTGAAGGAATAGGAGGTAATTAGGTACCTCGAAAGTTGGGAGTTTGGATTAGGATAAAAATGTAATTAAGTTATTTTAAGCACTAAATCTAATCCAAAAATTTTGAAACTTGGGAGGAGGGAGTTTTAGGATGTTTTAGACTTATGGTAATTTTCCTGGAATTATATGATTAATAAATATTATACTTCATGTGTTAAATGATTATTAGCCCGATTTGTTGTTTCAATTATTTGGAAGTTTTAAATTAATTATAATCAGTTAAAATTCTTGATTTAGATCTTGACTAGTAGAACATTGATCCCTGAATTTTTTATAGAATTTTATATTGAGGAATTTTAGAGGTTCATTCACAATGTTTTAATATGGGCTTTTGAGCATAAAAATAAATTAAGGCTTGTACAATTGCTGGAAAATTATGGTAATTAGAACTTAAGGTTTTTTAGGCCCTTTTATATCACTGGAAATTATTTGGGAATTTTTAGGGTTACTGTTATAGCACTTCATTCACAAAGCATGTTAGATTGTAATTTAGTATTTGATTTATTATGATTTAATTACCAGCAAGAAAATTATGTGATTCTGTCAAAATTATTTTCATGATAAAACCAGTACCCTGTATTTTATTTGAATTATTTGGAGGACAAATTAAGGTAGTTTATTCATTAAGCTTGAAATAACTGAAATAATGATTAAATAAGTTTAGGCCCTTGAAAATCATTGTAAAACTATCAAACTTTGGAAACTTGATATTTAGGCCTACTATTATTTACCTTAATTTTGTGATAGCTGGAATCAACTAGAATGTTATACCTCATGTTCAAAATGATGATATTAGACCCTTAAGAATAAATAAATAAGTTATCGGATTTATTAGGAAAATTCCAATATTTTGGATTTAGGCAAATCTTGTTTGGATAGACCCCCGATAAATAAATTGTGGCATTTGGATGAAAAAGTAAAATACGTGTAATCTTGATTATCGTGTAGCCTAGGTGAGTCCCTAGGAGGTTTGGTTTAGCACTGATGGTAGTTGGAAGATTAGGTGTTACGCGGGTATGGCGGAAGACCATCTTTCCATGTGGAGAGGGTGAAGAGTCAAGCTACCCTAGGTTTAGTTTAATGTAACTCTTAAAGGGAAAAAGGTAAGGTGAAAAACAACCAATAATAATAAGTGCCTTGCGAAAGGGAACTTCGGGCCGTAATGCCGCCGTCTTGGTTCCTAGTGCCCTTTGAGAGCCCTTCACGGGGTATGCCGGGGGCAGTCCTGGGCTAACGTAAATCTTAAAACAAACGAAAGAGTAATTAGCCTAATAAGGATTCACATTGCACACACTCATTAGTTAGGGTTGGTAATGGTTAAGTCGTCCCGAGGTGTTCAAGGGGCGCTGTCCTGTGGTATTCTAAGGGATGAAGTCTGGAGATGAGCCAGACGTTTTAGTCCGGGGAATTTGGTCTCGGATGTGGTTTATACGGGCGGTTTAGTCCGGGAGTTTGACACTTTAAAATTGTTATATATTAAACTGCTGCATGTGCATAAAATAGGAAAGATTAAGGTGGTGGGTTTTCGATATCGGGGAGTTCGATTGCACCGACAACGATATCGTTGACTCGGCAAGGTGACTAGCACTTAGCCAAGGTTAAGTCCGGCGGACCAGTCGGCAAGAGTACGTAGGAGTCCGCCTCGTGCACCAGGCGTTGAGGGCGTACGATAGGTCAGACCAGTGGTGCTTTTACTGGTTTTGAGGTGGGCGAGGCCCAACCCACCGCTTCCGTCTGCCACTACGGGAGTATCCTGGGAGTTATCTCCAGAAAGGGGGAACTAAAGGTTTGTGTACACAAAGTTGGGTGTGTGAGTTGCACTGCTTGATCATCATACCCACCATATAGCTGCATGCCATAATCATTCATAACAACCTTGACACCTAAAGTATAAGTGGAATGGGACGCTTATACTTTAGGACTTGCAAAACGATCCCTTGGTCTATAAGCTTGTGTGAGCAAGTTTATAAATTAAGGTTAATTTGATATATGTATACCTGCTGCGTGATAACCGACACCCCAACGTATAAGCGGTATGGGACGCGTTATACGATGGGAGCCTTGCAAAGGATCCCTTGGCTTATGTGTACTCACATAAGCGAAGGTTTAATTTCTTACTTACTTCCTTTCTGTTATACCTATTACAACACTTATATTGCTCCCCTGCCATAACTTGCTAGTTAGGTCCACCGTCATCTGCTTTTGATTTATCTCCACTTTCATGTCCTCCCCTTTCTTCCTCTCCGCCCGGTGCCTTAGAGCGTGGGGGAAGGGGTGGGG
Source organism: Platanthera zijinensis (assembly GCA_039513925.1). Classification (NCBI taxonomy): domain Eukaryota; kingdom Viridiplantae; phylum Streptophyta; class Magnoliopsida; order Asparagales; family Orchidaceae; genus Platanthera; species Platanthera zijinensis. The sequence continues at coordinate 49,767,731 of CM077083.1, forward strand.
GATGATAGGGCTTAGTCTTTTAGACTAACGGTTTTCAGACCACAACATTTTAGGTGTACCATATGGAAGGGTCACTGGTTTTGCAGTTTCTGACGGAATTGACCCCGCGACCATGTTACCATTGTCACCAGCCGGGACATACACGGATCAATTGCCCCTTGATGGGTGGGATCCCACCAGCTCAGCAGTTAGGAGGCCGAAGACGTAGACGCAGACGTGGATTACGAGGCGGCGACTGCAGGCCGAAAAGGAGGAAGCACCCAGAGATGCAGCACCAGCAGAGTATGGGGTCGGTGGAGACGGACCAGTCAAGCTTGGGTGCTCTCGGTTCAGTGACAGTTACGGTGACTCTTAGTTTTAGTTCAGCTTCCGTTAAGTGACCATGTAGTGAGGTGTTGATGTACCGGGCATGAGCCCTTATATTTCTAGTATCATTGTACTCTGATGTTTTCTGTGGACACTCCCTTCGTGATGTTTTTATTTATATGTGATATTTTCTTCTGGTGGACTTGCTTACTTTTCTTGCTTGCTACTTATTGTGATCGAAAAGGCCGGCAGAATCGGCGCGTTGCAGTAACGACCTTCCCGGGTGCGAAGGTGTCACCGCAAAGCGGCGGTTCTGGGCATAAGACCCCGGGTTTTCAAAAAAAAAAGGGGTCTTACAAGTGGTATCAGAGGAAACATCGATCAGAAGAAAGTAGCAGTCCACAAACCCTGGGTCACCCCCGCGCGAGTTTAGTTTGGGGACAAACTAAGCAGCGGAAGCAGTGGTGTGCCCATATGGTGATCACATATAAATTGTCCACTTCTTCAACAAATGAAATTCTTCTTTGTAGCTTGAGGCAAACTCTGCCCCCAGCAGGGAGATCCTCCGGCTGTAAAGACCTCATCTTATAATTCTTTAGTCAATAAGTTAGACTCAACCTAGTAGGACACATGACTAACCATGACGACTTATAACATTCCCTAGTTCGAAATAGACCCTTGGTATGAACTTGTTTAAGGTAAGGAGATACCCAAACAGAATAAAAGGAGGAGTTTAACATGAGAATGACAACCTGATAGATAAACTCAGGTGACCCTACGACCCCTATCAAGAATTACTCAAATCAGTAGACTGCTTTATGGAGAATTGAGATCAATAATACTTTAGCAGAATGGTAGAAGACAAGTAGTCTTAACCCTCGTACCGGTAATAAGATTACTCGGAGACAACTACAAGATAATCACTGAAGGTCGGGTAGGAATTCAAGTTTGAAAGAGACCCAATTGGGAGTGGGAACAACCCTGATAAGCGTGTTGTAAATTGGACTCGGAGGGTTTAAAGTATGGAGTATATCTACAAGTGTCAGTTTGGAACACCAAGTCATAGATTGATGCCCTAGGGATTGTACACTCAGCTAGGACAGATATAACATGGTAAGATAAAAGAAAATTAGCCCAAGGAAGATTTGGGCTTATCGTTTGTTTATTGGGGGCTTATCTTTTGTTTATTGGGCAAGTGAGTTAATTGCTTAGGTCTACAAGACCTAATTTAAAAAGTGTGTTGCACCAAACACAGTAATGTTGAGGTTGGTCTTATTCGACGCCACTCGAATGATGTCATGGTAATAATGAGGAGTAACTACGAGACATAACTACTAGAAGATACCATGTGAATTTGATGACGGGTAGTAAGACTAAGTAGATTTGGGAAGATAAGACTGAGACACTATGATGTAACATCATGAGTATGATAACACTAAGAGTTTGAAAGAAATTAGCAGACGATATATCGAAAACATATATCTTAGGTATGACCTTGCAGACTCGATTCAGATAGCATCAAGACAAGATTAGATACATTTGATGACACAAATATGGTTAGCAAGGTTCGTGGCTATGATAAATAAATGTTTGGAAAATCAAGTGTAACTACGGCAGAATGGCACAACAAATTAAAAAGGTATAAATGACAACCTCCAAAAATGCACGAGTACACACCCTTAAATCTTGCGGACGACGGGTCATTTGACGAAGTAATCTTTCCCGTTAACGACCAGAGTTGGATAAATCATAGGGTCAAATTGATTGATTACTCGGGCGTATATGAAGGAATTGGAACATGATCGCGTGGAGGAGGTTTATAGAGTCGCTGTCTACCATTACAAACAAAAACTCAATTTACTAGAAGAAGATTGTGTGTATTAGAACTTGTCTTTCCCCGGAATGAGAAAGACGTCATGGATTTGGCTACGTACGGTGAGGTTTGCCGAATGGTATAGGCAAGTATAAGGGTTTTGAAGAACTATTATAGTCACTTCCAGAGTTAGAGTGGAAGTTCGAGGATAGATTGAGCGAGATAGTTGGGGAAACCCTAATTTAGTAGTGCAGTTTTGTGGTGCGAGAAGATCCCGCTAGTCAAGGTCTTGTGGAGGAACCATGGACGACAGGAGCATACTTGGGAGCCTCAGGACCTGATGCAGGAAAAATATCCGGAGCTTTTTAGTCAGGTATACCTCGCAACTCCTCCGGTGTATTAGTGTTTTTCCTTATTTTCTTGTGCTAGTAGAATTATTTAAAAAGGTAGAGGCTAATCCTTTGTTTATTGGGGCTAGCCCTTGTTTTGTTTAACTTCGTAGGCGCTTCCACCCTTCATGGGATGTTACAAGCTTAGGCTATCCCGATAGAAATCCCCGTAGACTTAACCTTAATTTCGAGGACGAAATTTTTGTTTTGTTTATTGGGATTTGTAACATCCCATTTTTCAATTAGACCCCCCCCCCCCCTTAGGATTGACTTGAGCATAACTAGGTCGTATGAGTTAACCTATGTGAGCCCAGGAGACCAAGTGACCTAAAAACCTAGTTGAGACCCACTTGGTCTACAAATAGTAATTTTCAAAACTCTGATTTTGGGTGGCCTAGTAGGTTCATTGTGACTCTAAAAATTCCCTTAGACCTAATGTGGGCCCAATGAGTCACCAAGGACCCACTTGGTTCAACCATAGTGGTCAATTTGACCAAGTCAACCCCAAGCCCAAATCAAGTCAAACCTAGCCTATATGGGCTAACCCAACCTCAAACCACACTCCCCCTTAGGCTAACTCTTGCATGATTATTTTTGTATGATATTTGGCTGCCTATATCCTAGGGAATTGACCAAGTCAACATTGGTGACTAGGAGAGAGAAGGTGAGCATCATTTTCATGAATAATGGAGGAGAGAGAAAAATTTGGAGGAAGAGTATTCATGACCAAGAGTCTCTCTCTCCACCATCAAGCCTTGATATTATTCCCCATTCAACTCCCTTGACTCTTGGGATGAAAATAACATCAATTGCCTTGATGTGAGGAGAGAGAAAAGGGGAGTTTCTTTTTAATTGAGGAGTGAGAAAGAGAGCCACTTAAGGTGGAAGGTTAACCACCCCCTTCATGATTCTCATGAGGAGTTATAAACCGTAGAGGGCTGCCAATAGAGTGTAAGGTGTGACATTTTTTTTTAGGAGTTTCATTTTGTTAGGAGGAGAGAGAAATTTAGAGAATTAATGGTGGGAGGAGAGAGAAAATATGGATGTGAAGATTAATGGCATGAAGAAGAAGAAACCCCCCTCTTAATGGCCAAATTTTATCATAAAGATGGAGTAAAAATAATAAAGAGGTCCTATAGGAGGCTGCCACCTAGGATTTGCCTATTCATTTCCACCTCTTGACTTCCTGTAACCGAAAATCGGTTTTAAATACCAATTAAATGGCCATTGACCTCTTGCCATTTCTCTTTCTCCTCTTCATCTTCCTCCGCTTGAAATCTATAAAAGCCTCCCTGCTGTAAGAGAGCAAAAGTTTACACATTTTATCTCATACTTTGGAATTGGAGTTGCTGTAGGAGAAATCGAACGACGCCAACGCCGCGCCATGACGAACCGCCGATCAACTCGTCTCCAAACCGCGAATAAGGTCCTTCTCTACTTCTTCTTTCATGGATAGATCTTAGAAATTCTTTAGGAGAGATATCGAGTCCAAAAGGATTAGATCGGATGGGAGTTTCATCGTATTTCCGTAAATTAATGGCGGCGAGTTCGCCGGAAACCGCCATCTCCGGCGGCCAAATCACCGCCGATCGATAACCGTCGCCTCAACGGAGGTGGTGGTGGTGGTGGCTGGCCAGGGAGGTGACCGGATGGCCGGGAAATTGAATTCGGAAAACTACAGGAAAATAAACTTTCTGTTCACTGGTTCGGTTTTGAGAAGAAGACGAATAGTGATGTTAAAATATTAAATAATTTATTTAGGAATTTTATAATTAATGAACATGAAAACTCACCTATTTTAAAGTTAAAAATTGGGGACCTTAGAGGCCGAATTAGGAAAAATGACCAGTGACAAAAGTTGTAGCCCTCTGGGTCTACTTTAATTTAAAATTGATTTTATTCAATTTGGGTGAGTGGTTTAACCACATCACTCATTTTGGTGGGATCAAGACCTAGGCTAACCAGAAATTGAAATTGTTGCCCACGGTTCATAACATGTCCAAATGACTTGAAATTTGGACTGAAGATCTATAATATGTATATCGAGAGGCTGTCCAAAAATGAGAATTTTTGGAGAACTTTTGCCTAAAGTTTTTGTAAAATTTTAATAAACATTATAAAATTAATTAGGAGATGAAATTAAGTCCAAACTCCCCCAAATTTTGGATGGTGGTCCCTGGCATCAATGTTAAGATCTGTACAAAATTTCAACTCAATTGATCGAGTTTTGAATAGGGAAGTATCAAGTCCTAGATAGGTCTTGGTGAGGGATACTTTGGGGAAAAGTACGATTGGAAATGGAGTGGACAAATCTCCTCAAAAGAGGCTGATGTTGTGGCCACTGATTTGTTGAGTCTATGTCTACCCTCTTGGATAACATGGTGTGGATTAGGGTGGATTTTACCCTAAGAGATTGGCTCAAATCCAGTGGGTGGGAGTTTGAGGTTTGTGAAGGACATAGGAGCAAAAGCTCTTGTATGCCCTTGAAATTTGGAGGAGAGAGGGATTATATGATGAAAACCCTCTGGTTGAAATAGTGAAGGAATAGGAGGTAATTAGGTACCTCGAAAGTTGAGATTTTGGATTAGGATAAAAATGTAATTTAGTTATTTTAAGCACTAAATGTAATCCAAAAATTATGAAACTCGGGAGGAGGGAGTTTTAGGATGTTTTAGAGTTATGGTAATTTTCCTGAAATTTTATGATTAATAAATATTATACTTCATGTGTTAAATGATTATTAGCCCGATTTGTTGTTTCAATTATTTGGAAGTTTAAATTAATTATAATCAGTTAAAATTCTGGATTTAGATCTTGACTAGTAGAACATTGATCCCTGAATTTTTTATAAAATTTTATGTTGAGGAATTTTAGAGGTTCATTCACAATGTTTTAATATGGGCTTTTGAGCATAAAAATAAATTAAGGCTTGTACAATTGCTGGAAAATTATGGTAATTGGAACTTAAGGTTTTTTAGGCCCTTTTATATCACTGGGAATTATTTGGGAATTTTTAGGGTTACTGTTATAGCACTTCATTCACAAAGCATGTTAGATTGTAATTTAGTATTTGATTTATTATGATTTAATTACCATCAAGAAAATTATGGGATTCTGTCAAAGTTATTTTCATGATAAAACCAACACCCTGTATTTTATTTGAATTATTTGGAGGACAAATTAAGGTAGTTTATTCATTAAGCTTGAAATAACTGAAATAATGATTAAATAAGTTTAGGCCCTTGAAAATCATTGTAAAACTATCAAACTTTGGAAACTTGATATTTAGGCCTCTTATTATTTATCTTAATTTTGTGATAGTTGGAATCAACTAGAATGTTATACCTCATGTTCAAAATGATGATATTAGACCCTTAAGAATAAATAAATAAGTTATCGGATTTATTAGGAAAATTCCAATATTTTGGATTTAGGCAAATCTTGTTAGGATAGACCCCCGATAAATAAATTGTGGCATTTGGATGAAAAAGTAAATTACGTGTAATCTTGATTATCGTGTAGCCTAGGCGAGTCCCTAGGAGGTTTGGTTTAGCACTGATGGTAGTTGGAAGATTAGGTGTTACGCGGGTATGGCGGAAGACCGTCTTTCCGTGTGGAGAGGGTGAAGAGTCAAGCTACCCTAGGTTTAGTTTAATGTAACTCTTAAAGGGAAAAAGGTAAGGTGAAAAACAACCAATAATAATAAGTGCCTTGCGAAAGGGAACTTCGGACCGTAATGCCGCCGTCTTGGTTCCTAGTGCCCTTTGAGAGCCCTTCACGGGGTATGCCGGGGGCAGTCCTGGGCTAACATAAATCTTAAAACAAACGAAAGAGTAATTAGCCTAATAAGGATTCACATTGCACACACTCAATAGTTAGGGTTGGTAATGGTTAAGTCGTCCCGAGGTGTTCAAGGGGCGCTGTCCTGTAGTATTCTAAGGGATGAAGTCTGGAGATGAGCCGGACATTTTAGTCCGGGGAATTTGGTCTCGGATGTGGTTTATACGGGCGGTTTAGTCCGGGAGTTTGACACTTTAAAATTGTTATATATTAAACTGCTGCATGTGCATAAAATAGGAAAGATTAAGGTGGTGGGTTTTCGATATCGGGGAGTTCGATTGCACCGACACCGATATCGTTGACTCGGCAAGGTGACTAGCACTTAGCCAAGGTTAAGTCCGGCGGACCAGTCGGCAAGAGTACGCAGGAGTCCTCCTCGTGCACCAGGCGTTGAGGGCGTACGTTAGGTCAGACCAGTGGTGCTTTTACTGGTTTTGAGATGGGCGAGGCCCAACCCACCGCTTCCATCTGCCACTACGGGAGTATCCTAGGAGTTATCTCCAGAAAGGGGGAACTAAAGGTTTGTGTACACAAAGTTGGGTGTGTGAGTTGCACTGCTTGATCATCATACCCACCATATAGCTGCATGCCATAATCATTCATAACAACCTTGACACCTAAAGTATAAGTGGAATGGGACGCTTATACTTTAGGACTTGCAAAACGATCCCTTGGTCTATAAGCTTGTGTGGGCAAGTTTATAAATTAAGCTTAATTTGATATATGTATACCTGCTGCGTGATAACCGACACACCAACGTATAAGCGGTATGGGACGCGTTATACGATGAGAGCCTTGCAAAAGATCCCTTGGCTTATGTGTACTCACATAAGCGAAGGTTTAATTTCTTACTTACTTCCTTTCTATTATACCTATTATAACACTTATATTGCTCCCCTGCCATAACTTGCTAGTTAGGTCCACCGTCATCTGCTTTTGATTTATCTCCACTTTCATGTCCTCCCCTTTCATCTTCTCCGCCCGGTGCCTTAGAGCGTGGGGGAAGGGGTGGGGGATGATAGGGCTTAGTCTTTTAGACTAACGGTTTTCGGACCACAACATTTTTGGTGTACCATATGGAAGGGTCACGTGTTTTGCAGTTTCTGACGGAGTTGACCCCGCGACCATGTTACCATTATCACCAGCCGGGATATACACGGGTCAAATGCCCCTTGATGGGTGGGATCCCACCAGCTCAGCAGTTAGGAGGCCGAAGACGTAGATGCAGACGTGGATTACGAGGCGGCGACTGCAGGCCGAAAATGAGGAAGCACCCAGAGATGCAGCACCAGCAGAGTATGGGGTCGGTGGAGACGGACCAGTCAAGCTTGGGTGCTCTCGGTTCAGTGACAGTTACGGTGACTCTTAGTTTTAGTTCAGCTTCCGTTGAGTGACCATGTAGTGAGGTGTTGATGTACCGGGCATGAGCCCTTATATTTCTAGTATCATTGTACTCTGATGTTTTCTGTGGACACTCCCTTCGTGATGTTTTTATTTATATGTGATATTTTCTTCTGGTGGACTTGCTTACTTTTCTTGCTTGCTACTTATTGTGATCGAAAAGGCCGGCAGAATCGGCGCGTTGTAGTGACGACCTTGCCGGGTGCGAAGGTGTCACCGCAAAGCGGCGGTTCTGGGCATAGGACCCCGGGTTTTAAAAAAAAATGGGGTCTTACACGCACTCTCTCCACGGCACTAGTCAACTCAAGCGCAAGTCCGTAGGACTTCAGGTAATAATGGGGCTTGGGCTACGGTGAGGAAAACAAGGATAAACATGAAGGGTATGCACCTAGCCCAAATGAGTTAACGTACAAAACTAGTACCCGCTGCCCACAAAATAAACACGGGTGCACCACACCCCCAGACTTAACTTTTACTAAATGAGTGTGTGCACCGCCTACTCCATATCCAAATCATCTCAAATAAAGATTTTCAATCAAACTTTTTCTTTCTCTTTTTCTCTTTTTCAAATATTTTTCTTTTAAATATTTTCTTTTTCTTTTTACAAAATCAGCACATTTTTCTTTTGGGCACAACCACATATCACAAATACGAATCACCACATCACAACCCAACATAAAATGTAAACTACTAAAGCTCGAATTGGGTGTGCGACTAGGATCGGCTATGAGGCTTTGGCGAATATAGTGGAGCTGAATCAAAAGGAAGGGTAGGCACAACGGGGCTTAGCGAGGATATGACATTAGGAACGGTACAAAGCTCAACCGGGGAAAAATGATGGCCTACATCACGCTCACGCTACAAAAACCATGTACCAATGCTTCGAGAGTAGCTTGGGGCAAGTTCTTAGCAACCGAGAAAAATGATTAATCCTTCCTCCTGACTCAAGCAATACGAGTCTAGTGGCGGCTACACACATTCCTACGCTACCGTTTGATTCACACCGGATTCACCAACTTTTGAGTAGAATAAGAAATATGTACGCAAATAGAAAAATATAGAACTATAAGCATACGAAAAAATTAAATCTACACAAATTTCTATACAAAACGAGAGCAGTTGACTAGAAACACAGCAAGACCAACATTTTACTCCGTCTCACAATCCTAAGCCAGCACCATAATTTTACAAAAATCTGACAAAGACACGAGTTTAACTCGCAACACGCAAAAAGTTAAGCACACGCTCATGTGGGTGCAGTGGTGTGCAAGAAATGAACTAAACAAAATAATAACTATAAAAGCTTCTAGTATGCGCAAGAAATGTGCACGTGCAAAAGGTAAACATGCTCTCCCCCAGACTTAGACTAAACAACATTGCATATGATATTGAAATTAAAATCAAAAAGGGAAAAGGGGTGAAGTTACCCAATGCTCAGCTAATGAGCATACCAGAAGACGCGTGGAAAGTAGCAGCAGGCCCGCCAAACGAAGAATCACAACCTCGCCAATGCGTAGTTTCCATGAATACCTGTAGGGGTGAGCTCCGCAAAAACAAAAGAAAAATATACAAAAATAAATACTAAACTAAGCTAGACATAAAAAAATAAATAAAAAAAAATGCAGGAAATGAAAGATAAGTACTGGGGTTATTGTCATCCCAGCACGACTTATTAAATTCTAAATAGTTCTAGCTAATGGGCCTATGAAAAGAAAAATGCACAGGTAACTGGCCTAATATCCGTTGCGGTAACGGGTACCGATACGGCGATAGCACAGTTACTCCTCTGCCAAAATAATCATACCTGCTCCTCGCAGGCAGAGGGAATAGGAAGTAAGATGAGGAGGCCTGGTCCTCACTCATCCCACCACAAAAAATATCCTTGCCTAGCAAGGTATCGTCCACCACCGGTTTGTAGGAAGCGACGGCAGCGGCAAAAATGCCAGGCGCATCGACAACCTCACATACCCGTAGAGATTCCACCTGCACAGGCTCAGATAAAGAAGGAGGATCAAGAAATAAAGTAGAAGAAAAACTAAAAGAATCAGAAATAGGGAGAGTGAACCCGGAATCACTCTCAGCAGAATCCAAACATAGATCACTGTCGGTGTCATGTGAGTCATGACGATGGGGATCTGAGAATAGGAGGTCCTCGGTGGTGATTTGGACCTCCTCAACCAATAAGGAAGTGGGAACTTCCTCATCAGCAAGGGTCTCCTCATCAACACACCTCGGTGCGTCACTGTGTTCCAAGACATAATATTCTCCATTGACGAGAATAATGTCCTCGTCACACCATGGCGCATCCTCATGTTCCCAATCTCCAAAGGGCACAACATCATCAACCAACTCACTAAAAAGAGGAGTAGATGATTCTTGCAAAGAAAGCGGAGGAACAACAACATCAGAGAAAGTAGGTGCAGGTTCCTCCGGGGGTGAATCAAAAATAGGGGAAGAAGGTATAGAGGGCGACGGTACCGCAATGTCATCACATCGATCAGTAGAAAGTCCGATGGGTGTATCCACAACAGTCCCCCATAGACAAGGTGGTACTGCGGATACATCATCAGAATCAGAAGGAGCGGCCATTTGAGAGGTGGATGAGACGATCCGGATATCCGGTTCATCATCCGCCTCCATCTGGCGCTGAAATTCTGCGCAATCTTTCAACACATGGTCGGTGCTATGATAACACAAACACCGTTTTCCATTACTCCTCGGTCCAGGTGGGACCGGAGAGGAATATGAAAAAGGTGAAGGCGGAGAAGAGTAGTGACCATAAGACTGAGGTACGGTGTATGAAGTACCATAAGACAACGATGCTCCATACACTGAACCACGAGAATTATGCTCCCATTCTTCAGTGGGGCGCTCATCACTGTTATGCCTATAATCCCGGCACCAATGGCAACGAATATTCGCATAAGAATACATGGTGCAGCAAGAAAGAATTCACCACAAGAATTTTCTAAGCAAAAATTAACTACACACAAGCAGATAAATAAAAAGGAATACCTGCAACTGAAATATCAAAATTAGAAAAGGAATAAAGAAAAATAAGCAACAAATTATAAAAACTAAAGCAAAGAAAAATAAAACATGGAATGAACAGATGGAAAAGGGCTTCAATCTATAATCTCCCTCTCCAAAAACTCAAACGACTGTGTTCCCCGGCAACGGCGCCAAAAACTTGATGCGTGGAAAATACGGCAAGCGCACCGGTCGCACAAGTAATAAAGTTTGGGAATAAATCCCCGAGTGTCGGTCTCTTGAGGAACACAGTAAGGGATGAGTTAATGTCGAGGAGGACTTGGGATTGAAGTCCTCGGGTCGGCTAAAAAAGGGGGGTTTTGATTGCTGCGGAAACAAAAAATAAAATCTGCAAGCTACTCCTATGCAACGCCGCTATGCGATGCTTTGCTAGGAGGGATGGAAACTACACGGGCCGCTATGCACCGAATCGCTTGGCGGATGGACGAGTAGGCTAGCGGATGAGGTGGTTAGAATGGCGGAATGAGGGTCGTGAGCACCTCTTCGCAACGCACGCCACTAGCAATTGCTAGTGCGGCAAGGGTGGATGGTGGAGGATGGAATATGGCACACCTCAAGCAATAATAACAAAATCACAATAACTCACATAGACATGAATAGTGAAAATGCTAATCAATAAAAATACTTCATCAAAACATAGATATTAGACTAAGCTATCAACGACAACATAAGAGGAGTGTGCGAAATCGACCGGGTCCGAAGCCTTATTGAGGGTTCACGGTTGGAATCCCGGGTTGTCAATCCAAGTCCAAGCTCGGTCCTCAACTGCGTCCGGGGTAGAGGAGCTGTCACTCACTCCCAGTGGCCCGTCTTCTCCGTATCACGCTGCGGAAGATGTAAGCACATGCTCCTCCTAGCTTGATGGAGGAAGCTAGGTCAAATCTCACTTGAAGCTTGAGGATGAAGGATGAGGCCGAGGGGATGCTCCGACTTTGATTTGGCGTTGAAGGCTTGCCCGGAGCAACTCCCTAAGGTGGAGAATGAAGGAGGACTGCGGAAAAACTCGTCGGGGACGAAATACGGAGGAAAATGTCGAGCTTTGGCGATCTCCCCGAGTTTAGGGCGAAACCAGCGTATTTAAAGATTGCAGAATAAACAGTGCGCACGACCACTGGCGCACGACCAGTGGTCGTGCGCGAATAATGTTAGCGCCCGTGCGGCTAGAACCTGTAGAGCCTGCAGTAAGAAATTAAAGCACGCGCACGATCACAGGCGCACGACCAATGGTCGTGCGCGATATGGTCCGTGATCGTGCAATATGGAGGCAGAAAAGTGGAAAAAGATGGCATGACTGCGCACGACCGGCAGCGCACAAGCAGTGATCGTGCATGGTATAGCTGGTGATCGTGCGATATGGCAGGGGCAGAACATTCATAAAAGAGGGCAGACTGCGCACGACCAATGATCGTGCGCCAAAGAGGTCGATGGTCGTGCGTGGGTAAAAACGCACGACCATTGGCTCCTTTGTCAGAAATGGTGAAAAGCCCTATCTCGGACGCCCACAAGATCCTTGAACCTGCAGGAAAACTAGACGGGATATCGACATGGCAGTCACAGACATAAATATTATGCACAGCAAAAAGGGAAATACACACACACACACAGAAATAGGCTAAAAAGGGTGCACAAGACATGGAAAACCGTAGCGAAGCAAAAGGAGTGCAAATGACGCTAAACGGTGTGCAAAGACATGAAAATAAGCCTATATGAGTCCGGAATTAAGTATAAAATATGGAATCATCAAGGTGCGGTGAAGGAGAAGTTGAAGCTGAGCAGTTAGCTAAGTTCAGAAGGGAGCAGAGAAACAAATCTGCTAGTTGCTTCCAGCATAATCCAAAGCTTCTACATAATTATTGTTATTAAGAAGAGAGAGATGAATCATTGTGTTAACCCGGAATCCGCGACTAGTTCTCCAGGTTTTCAAGTCCGGGCAGCTTGTGCATTCTAGCCGCCGTTATCAGCTAGCCGGCTTATTGTCAGACAAGCCGGGCGGCCTCTACGTCAGACAGCCGCCAGTTCCGGTCCAGCCGTCATCTAAGGGTCGGCCTGTCATTGCCCAAGCTGCGCGACCTGTGCCCCAGGTCGTCGTCAGAGGAGGTCCAGATCAGCCTGCCCAGAGGCCGAGTCCTGCAGCTCGGCAGAAGAAGGTCGTTAGGCTGTTCGGCCTGTCTCTTAGCTTTTCTTCTTTTCGATTCCCGTCACCGCTGCCCGACTCTCTTGTACCTCGGGCAGCCGGTAATTTTAGCCCTGCCCGTTTGGGCAGGCCCCCAAGCCTATAAATAGGGGGCGGGAGTACACCCAAAGCACGCTGACTCGAGTCCAAGAGCTCGCTTGTTAAGAGCTGCGGCCTCGATTCTAGTCCTTTGCGGTCTATTGTCCGGCCGGCTTCCTCCTTTCTTTCTTCTTCGCTAAGTGTAACCGCTTATTTTCTTATAAAAGGAAAGCCCGCCGCAGGAGAGGCATTCAGGCCACGGCGGGCGAACTCTGGTGTTGCCGCTGGTAGCGGCCCTTTCTCTCCTTTCTCTGCCCGGTTTTATCCGCCATTCCTAGCCGCTAGTAACCGACTAGCCGACAGTCTTTTCCCCATTCCTTCCCCAGTGCTCGAACGGTTAGCTGGTGGTGCCCGTTTTCTCCGTCGCATTTCGTGCATCAACAGTTAACACGCGACCTTCAGATCTCGGTTAGTCGCTGAAGTTCAGCGGCCATACAATGTCAGACCGGCAGCCTGTTCAGAACAACCTCAGCCCCAGCGAAGTTCTGCTCTTGGAAGCTCTTCTGCAGTCCCGCTGGGAAGAAAATCAAACCCGCCAAGAGATGATCCGGCAGCTCGCCGCGCTCAATTATAATCTAGCCGCAATCAATAAGCGGTTAGACTTGCAGTCCGCAATCATTCCGGTTACGCCAGCCAACCAGACCCCAGCGGACTGCAAGCAGGTCGATCCGCCGGCCTACTCGCCTACCTTCCCGGGCTATTCGCCGAGCTATTCGACCTCCTACCCTTCCTGGCCGCCCGAGTATTCGGCAACTCGGCCTCCAGTTTCGAAGAAGCCCCGTGTTTCGGAAAAAGGACAAAAAAGTTCGTCAGACCTCCCCCAGATCGAACAACGGGAGGAAGAGCCAAGTCACAAGAAACCCGCTCGAGCAGCGCGCGGGCAAGTCAGGTGCATGGATCAATATTGCGAATATCACAAGGAAAGAGGTCATCTAACAGAAGATTGTAGAGCTCTCAAATTAATTGTGAAAATGCAGAAATCAAAGGAATCCCGTAGCATGATCTAAAAAAGACATCTCATTCATAGGCTGGCAGACGCGTCAACATCAACGACAAAAGCGATCTTAAATCAATCCCTTAACCCAATATGTTTTTCTGTCTTTTGTTTCTTCTCATTATGCTCTATTAAGAAGGATTATGACTCATTGTTATATTTTGTTTCAGAGATTCTATATCGGTACTCTCACCTGGCAAGTCATCATTCTTATGGGTTTGCAACCCAAAAAATTAAAAGATCACTGAATCAAGAGATATCGCCGAGTCTAGCTACATCCCCCTTTAGAGCCGTTGTCATTAGCGTAACACCACGAGGACCACGTGTTGCGGGGAGATTTCGCACCGTGTAGTGGGAGCTTACCGGCTTTGATGCGGTGGAGTTCTAGATTGCGGATCCCGGCTAGTACCTAACCCCACTTCTGCATTATGGAGGAGCGGAGTGGTGGTCAGCTCTACCACGCCACGTAAGGGATATCGTTGCAACTATGATGCGTCTGTGCGGGAAGCAATACACGCATGCCCCGCAGATCGTCTTAGCATGCGACCCTCGAATACTCTTTGACACTCTCAAGCAGTGCCTGCAGGAGACCCACAGTCTTGTCGATCCCTGAGGAAAGCAATGTGACTCCGGCCGCACCTGCCCGGAAGATCGACTTGAACTGTACTCCAGGCAAGAGAGCAGTGTATTCTTTTCTTCAAGCAGAAGCCTAGTCGGCGGTCAGAATTCAGACCGCGCGGTTATCATATCCTGGCTAAAGAGAGTATCCGCCCGGGTAATTTGATATTATAAGGCTGAATAGAAGTTATCCAACAGCAAGTTGCGGATATTATTATTCTTACCGCTCGGTTATCTCTGTGACCAATTGGTTTTCTTAAATTGGTCTCATATTTGAAGTTGCCAATATTTATTCTTACCGCGCGGATATCGTTATTAATCGGGCGAGTTATTTGGCTATCTTCAGCTCAATACAGCAGACATCATTATTAATCATGCGAGCTTGTTGGTTTTCTTCAGTTCACTATAGCGGATATCAGTATTATTCGTGCGAGTTATGCATAAATCACTTATCAGATATATTCGCGCGAGTTATTCTTATCTCCACATCCATTCTGCTTGTGTATTGTCCAGATATCTCATGGCATATTATTATAATCGATCGAATAGAAATGCAATACCGAGCGAATAAAGCATATTCAGCAAAATCAAACAGTATCATTTTTATATTGTCAGAAATTGCAAAATGTATTATCCGCGCGGCTTACAAAGATCATGCCGCCGGATCAAAGGAGTATCATGGCATATCAACTTTTCCAGTTATCCTATCCGCTCAGTCCGCCGGCTTATGGTATTCATTCAAATCAATTCGCGGCTTGTAATGTAAAGAAGTCGCAATATGTTTATCTCTATCGCTAAGTAGTTTCCCTATTGGAAGCTAGTTTCGTATTAAAGCTCGGACAGGCCGCCACATTCGGCTTGGTTTTTACAATATCAATCCGGTTTATCTCCTTAGCCGAGCGGCTTGTCGATCGCCATTTGAACTGCCTTATCTTCTTGGCAAATAGTCTCCTAACCGCCCGGCTTATTGCTCTATATACGCTCAAGGATGATCGGATTATTATAATTTCGCAGACTAGTATATCTGGTTAATGGTATTCTACTCGAGTTTAACCGCAGCAAGTTAGTTATTATTCGGTGAAGTCATAAATAAGATTTCTCAAAGTCGGAAACGAATAAGAATGATTAAACCGCATATTCAAACAAGCAAGTAAAATTACAATAGATTCTCACAAAAGGTAAAACGTTTTCATTTCTAATGTCAAGTATAAGGGGTAGACCGCGCGGTTTACAAAATCTTACCGGCGGTCTCAAAAAATGTAAAAACTTTTACAAGTAAACTATTCTAGCTATTCGGCCTCTATCTTTTGGACGCAGGAGTACCAGAGTCCGGTTCACCGTCAATATCGATCTCAGAAGGCGAGTAATCGCCGCTGTCCGACGAGGATGAACGCGAACTGCCAGTGCCCCTGGTCTCTGACGAGCTGGCATCAACCCGCGCGGTCTCAGACGCTTGACCGCCGGTCTTTGAAGAAGCACTCTCGCTCCTGCTGTCCTCCCCTTCCTCTTCTGCCTCGCCCTCTCCGCCAATCTTCTCCTTGCCTTTCAGCGCGCGATAAACCGCAGCCACCCTTTTCTTCAAGGGTGGATACAGGTCGGCGCAGGTGAAGTCGGTGAATCCCGGGGCGAGGCCGCCCAGATCTCGAAGGCGTTTCAGCGCTCCGTCGATCCCCTGGACAAGCTGGGGAAAGACCGCGTCTTGAAAGGCTGAGTTCGCTGGATCGTACACTTTCTGCAAAGGAAAGAAAAAGGTTAGTTCGGGCGGCTTGATGAATTAAGCCGCAAAAATCAGGTAATGTCTTACCGCATGCGACTCCTTCAGCCGTGCGATTTCTTCATCTTTCTCGGCGAGTTGCCGCTGCAGGTCGCCTTCAATTGTAACTAACCGCCTATGGACTAGGCCCATATAGTGGTTGGCTACAAAGCTTCTCGCGCCGACCTGCGCGGCAAACCGCGAGAAGTCTTCTGCAGGTATCTTCTCCAGCGCTTTCAAGTTGCGCCTGCCATACAAAGCCGCGCCAGCCACAGAGGCATGACGGCTTACAGTTTCCTTCCCCCAGTTCGGGAGGGCGGTGGAAACCTTTACCGACTCCCCGTCGGCACTCCACTGCATGGTGGGGTTGCCGTGGAGATCTTTTAAGCGGCTACCCATACCATGCAGTATGAAGCCGCTGGAGGAGTCCGATTCATCCTCCTCTGCAGCCCGCTCCAGCCTGGCCCTCTTCGCCCTTTTCTCCCTTTGTGTAAGGGTTAGGCCGCCTGGAGTGAGCGGCTTGTTCAGCGGGACCGCGACAGCAGCTGCAAGGCGAAGTTAAAAAGTCAGTTGGTAGGCCGCGCGGCTAGCATAACAGTTCGGCCGAGTGATACTTACTGTCCTCCGCATGAACGTCCTCCAAAGTCGGGAGCAGCAGGAGGTAGTGGGTGACGTCAAGCCGCTCCCCCTTGAAGAAGTTGAAGATCTCCTTCTCCACGCCGTCCAGTCCGCTGCTGCCAAAAGCGGCTTCGTCGCGAACTTGCGGATGGACCGGCAGGAGTCCGAGGTTACCCTCGAAGATAAGGTATCTTTCTGACCAATTCGCGATTTTATTCGCCAGGTTTACAACTTTCAGGCCGCGGCAGCCGAAGTAAAGATGGCCTCTGAAGATCTTCGTTCCCGAGTCCGGGATAGACCGCACAGAGAAGCATTCTCTGAACAGCCTTATCGAGAACCGAACTCGCTCCGACCTCAGGTAAGAGATGAAGCTGTAAATCGCCGCAATCGAGTTCGGGGGCAGCTGTCCCGGCACTACTCCGTAATGGTCGAAGATCGCGACGGCTTCCATCAGCACAGGGAAGCCGAAGCCGCAGTCAAAGTGATCGATCGGGATAGCGATCTGGTTGGCTGCAGAGGTGTTATCCGCTCGTGAGGCAGCGGAAGCCGCGCGAGCAGCGGGCTGTCTTTCATATACTTCTCTAAAAAGCTGTCGAGCTCGGCTTGGGTAAGCCGGCCTTCCTTATGATCTGCCGAATGGAAAGCAGAAGCCGCGTCGGTCCTAACGGCTGGAGCTTTGTCAGACCGCATCGCAATTGCTTTAGCTCGCATTCTGAACTCCTGTGCCGAAGTCTCCGGGATCATCTCAATTTATAGATTTCCTATGCAGCTACAGTAGTGGTTGTCAAATCGCGGTTAGATATCAGGCCGCACGGCTCAACCTGCAAGGTAAAGTATTCTAACCGCATTCTAGTTCGGCAGGTCGAGCGATTAAAATTCCAGTACTTGGCAAAATTTCCAAAGAAGAAAAGACAGCGACTAGAAGTAATCAAACCGCACAAAGCCGCATGCAATTCAGAGTAATATACAATCAAACATACAACGATTGTCCACAGGAATCAAACCGTCCGGCATCACGAGTTGATGCTTATTACAAAGCCAAATAAAAGTTTTCTTAATTATCTCTCTCCACTCTCTGGAGCCTCTCGCCCAACCCGCGCGACTTGGTCGCCGGCCTGTACCAGCTGGACATACACTTGACTAACGAGGTTGTGGATATTGTGCAGAGTCCGGTGAACTCGCGAGGTATCACGTTCTATGCGGGTAAATGGAACCAGCGACAGAGCGCGATCTCCCGGGTCGCCAGAAGCAGCGACCTGCCTAACCGCCGCGACTACTGGGGAGTACGAAGTCTCTCCGGAAGCCGGGCGATTTGGTAGTTGCTGCTGTTCAGCAGTCGTCCCAGCAGGTCGCAAGCCTCTGTCGGCCTCCTCTGGTCGATCCTTATCCCTTTCCTCGTCAAGTCGAGCGGTGTCCGCCCTTTCCCTCTCAATCCGGCCGAGCATCAGCACTAAAGCCTGCAGATCTAGTTTCTCTTTCTTCTCCTGCTCCAGGTGGGCCAGCGCCTCAAGAGTTCTTTGTTCAGCGGCCTCAAGCGCAGTCCGCATCGCCGTCTTCTCCTTCTCCCAGCTGGCCAGGGACTCCTGCATCCTTTTGTCAACGGCCTCCAGTGCAGTCCGCTTCGCCGTTTTCTCCATGTCCGCGCTGGCCAGTGCCTCCTGCACCCTTTTGTTAGCGGTCTCCTGCGTAATCCGCATCGCCGCTCTCTCCAACTCCAAGCTGACCAAGGCTTCCTGCGTCCTTTTTTCAGCGGCCTCCAACTCAGACCGCATCATTCCTCTCTCTTGCTCCAAGTCCTCCAGTACTTCTTGAGTTCTCTTTTCAGCGGCCTCCAGCATAGACCGCTGATTTTCTTCTTGAAGCCGCCACTCTTCTTCCTTGGCTCGAAGGGCCTCGGCATGCTCCCTTATCCTAGCCTGCAAGGCGGCGACCTCCTCCTGGAATTCGGCTGTCCTCTGGTCGCGGACACTTGGAGGTAGCGGCGGCATCAGTGGAGGTAAGAAAGTCGACAGATCGCCCGGCTTTATGGCAGTTTCATGTGCACCTGCAGCAAATAAACAGGCGGTTAGATTCAGTGACATGACCGGCATCTGGTAGAAGATCTCGTTAGAACGAGACCGCAGCTCGTGGTTATCTCTCCTTCGAAAGCCGCAGTATCAAGTCTAGCCGCTGGTCGCCTAAACCTTTCTGAATCTATTCGCTTTAGCTTTTCTTTCCATAGCCGCGCGGTCTCCTTAGCTTTGCTTTTCAGCTCAGCCGTGGTCAGGAAGAAGCTCGCCGGCGGATTGAAAATTGTATCCGCTCCCTTCTTCCGTGACCGCGGCTTGTAGAATTTTACAAAATGCTTAACTTCTTCGTGTTTACCTTGCAGGGCAGGAAATGTAGTCGCCACCTGCTTCCCGGCGATTAACTTTTTCATCTCCTCTATCTTCTCTCTGAGTTTTAATTTTTCAGCTCCTTCTGAAACCGCAGGAGCCGGTTCGCCAAGCTTCTCTCCTGTAACTTCGATATCGGTGTCGGCGACCTCCGCAGAAGCCGGCGGAGTTGCCAGTAACTTGTCCAGCTGCTGAAATTTGTCCATGCCCTTCAGGATATCGCTCAGGGATTCGCTAGCCGGAGGCGTACTCTCTAGCTCGTCCGACTTGGAAGACGGATTCGACAGACCCTCAGATACGTCTTTTTCCCGCGGCTTAAATTGCACACTAGCCGCTCCGGTCTTCACAGAAACATTGCGGTTATCAACCCGCATCTTCCTCGCCTTCTTCTCCATCCTTTCCTCAAGGGTCTCGGCCTTTTTCTTACGTCGCTTCAAGTGGCCGACTATTGTCTCTGTCCGTTTCCTCTTCTCAGTCAGAGACCGCTCGGCTTCCAGTGGCTTCTTCGACTCGTCCTCTTCAATAATGATCAAGTCAGCAGATGTGGGCAACTCGCGCGGCTTGGAAGAGTCGACACTCTTCTCCTCCGTACCGGCGATCTTCAAAAGAGGTTCACCCGATGGCGAGTAGGTAATGTCGAAGGATTTGGTGGCACCAGCTTCCGGGAGAGCAGATTTGGAAACCGCTTCAACTTTTGTCGCGGCCTGCGAGGATTCTGCAACGACTTCCATCGGTTTCTTTCCAGAATCAGAAGCCGCCGGTGCGATCGGCTTCTCGGTTTTCTTCTCAGGCGGTTGGTCGGAACTGTCCGCTTTTCTGCTCCTCTTTTTCAATCCAGACGACTTCTTTTCGCGATCTAGCATCGAGGACATGACGTCCATCTTGTAGAAGTCTCTGTCGGCTTGGAGGATTCTGACCGCAAGTGGCGAGTAGTGACCCGTGGCTTGGCAGAAATCTTGAAGAAATGGCAGGGCCCTCGGCATTTTATAGACGCAGAAGCATTAATGGCAGTCGCGGTCTCCGGCTTAGTTCTACATTTTCGAAGTTTTTTATAAAACTTAAAAATGTGCGGGGATTATGTTAACCCGGAATCCGCGACTAGTTCTCCAGGTTTTCAAGTCCGGGCGGCTTGTGCATTCTAGCCGCCGTTATCAGCTAGCCGGCTTATTGTCAGACAAGCCGGGCGGCCTCTACGTCAGACAGCCGCCAGTTCCGGTCCAGCCGTCATCTAAGGGTCGGCCTGTCATTGCCCAAGCTGCGCGACCTGTGCCCCAGGTCGTCGTCAGAGGAGGTCCAGATTAGCCTGCCCAGAGGCCGAGTCCTGCAGCTCGGCAGAAGAAGGTCGTTAGGCCGTTCGGCCTGTCTCTTGGCTTTTCTTCTTTTCGATTCCCGTCACCGCTGCCCGACTCTCTTGTACCTCAGGCAGCCGGTAATTTTAGCCCTGCCCGTTTGGGCAGGCCCCCAAGCCTATAAATAGGGGGCGGGAGTACACCCAAAGCACGCTGACTCGAGTCCAAGAGCTCGCTTGTTAAGAGCTGCGGCCTCGATTCTAGTCCTTTGCGGTCTATTGTCCGGCCGGCTTCCTCCTTTCTTTCTTCTTCGCTAAGTGTAACCGCTTATTTTCTTATAAAAGGAAAGCCTGCCACAGGAGAGGCATTCAGGCCGCGGCGGGCGAACTCTGGTGTTGCCGCTGGTAGCGGCCCTTTCTCTCCTTTCTCTGCCCGGTTTTATCCGCCATTCCTAGCCGCTAGTAACCGACTAGCCGACAGTCTTTTCCCCATTCCTTCCCCAGTGCTCGAACGGTTAGCTGGTGGTGCCCGTTTTCCCCGTCGCATTTCGTGCATCAACACATTGGTTCAGTTCAGAAAGAGGCAGAATAGTATTCTGCAAGTTTCTTCCAGCTCAGGTGCATAAACTTATTGATGTGAAGTAGTTGGGACTAAGGTGCACTCAGTCTAATAATGTTGACACAAGAAAACTATCATGGTATCATAGTGGGGGGAGGGTTGTGTCTAACTCACTCAAGGTTGATTATCTCAAAAGAATTCCTCTTGTGATCAATCAAGAACCACATCAATCCATTTCCATCCTGTAGGATCCTTCTGGATCTGAGCTGTAGGAGTGTTGCAACACTCTGAGAGTAGGGCCTAGTGCCTGAAATTGTAGGGTTGAAAAGACTGAGTTGTAAGCCTTAGAGATAAGGCTGAGGTAGTTGGTTTGAGGACCACTGAGCTATAGGAGCGCTGCAGGGCTCTGATGTAGGAACCTTTGTGGTTCTTAGGTAGGGTTATGAAGAGAACCTGAGTGTATGGTTGAGGGCCTGAGGTGTAAGGTCCTTGGAGCATTTTGGAGACGTGCCTTGTCCAACATGACAGTTGGATAGGTGGGAGTGAAAGTGGATGTACCTAGTTAGGGAACCACTATAAATATCTATATGCTTTGCTGTGTTATTTTATTTGTATAGGGTAAATAATCTTGAAAGCAGAAATTAACCTACCACTCAAGCATCAAACTAAAAGAAAAGAAAAGAACTAATAAAGAGACCAATAACATATTCACCCCCCTCTAGGTGATTTAGCTATCCTTGAAGTTTAAGACTTTCAGAAAGGTTCTATTATGTAATATCGCATCCCACGACTACTTATCCTCATAAATGTTCACAATTCTTGCAGCGATCATATGCCGGAGGAAGATTGATTGGGGTGCAGTTATGTTTGCAAGATTTAAGGACAGTCTCTGCACACCAAATTTTGGAAGAATTCTCATCATATATTTGAATCAGCTTTACCGTGGCACTTTTGATATGACCAAAGGTGTACCTATCCATCGCCTGAAGAAAATTGACTCATTTATCTTCTCCAGGTGGTATAAGAGGATCCAACGACTAGGTGGAATCAGAATGCAGCCTGATGTTGAGGGAGAGGAGGGGGAAGTTCCTGAGGAAAGACTTCCTACTCCCACCCTTATGAGATTCCTGAATGATTGAGTGCAGGAATGGAAGGGAGTCTAGTGAACCCCAAGTGGCTACTAATGTGCAAGTGCCCTTGGTGGTTGATTTTTTTGAAGTTCCTGATGCTATAGAGGAAGTGGCTCGACTTGTTGAGGCTCATGTTCCGACAGTCTCAGGTGTTCCATAGAAAGATGACCTTCTTACAGTGATTGCTGAAATTGGTAGGGCTGCTGCCGAGATAGTAATAGAAAAGGATGATGATGAGAGAGAGCTCCTGATGATGTAGTGGATGTTACTGCTGATGTTAATGATGAGATTGCTACTACTACTGAAGTTGAATCTACTGAGGTTGTTGATGAGCTAGTAGAGGATATTGAGCTAGATGTTACTGACTATAATGTTGATGATGAGGATGAGCACACTGCTAAAAATGTAAATGATTCTACTGCGCAAGATGTTATAGAGAATCTAATTGTATGTCTCCCAGATGTACTACCTGTAAGGAATGTGGGGGGGGGGGAAGAGTCATTCTTCTATCTCTATTGAAATTGAGTTGGACAGATTTATGCAAAAACTTCATAATAGAATTGCAAAAATTCCCGATGGACCTTTGTAGAGGAGGTAGAAATTTTTGATCTTTTTGATGAGGAAGGAGATGCAGAGGTGCATTCTCCTATCCTAGAGGATCCTGCTACTATACTGTTGTCTAAAGCCCATGTTTTTCTTATGGAAGAGTCTCCCAATGACTCTGAGCCAAGTGCATATCTCCCTTCTCCCCCCAGTATTCCTGTTCAAGATCTTCCAAGTACAAGTTCAAACATTCCACTCCTGAAATCTATTGAAGCTACGATGGCGAAGTAACAAGAACTGTTTGATCACTCTCTAAAGAAGGTACTAAGGAAAGTAAAAGAGATAGAAAAAGATATGAACAACGGTCTTGCATAGATCAAGGTATGTTTTGTTTAGATCGATTCAAGGTTAGATTATTTGTTTGTGCAAGGAGGTTAAGCCATTATTCATACGATGGCTGGGCTGAAGAGCAACCTCACTGTCATCCAGAATGTTGATGAGAATTGAAAGACAGTCATAACTACCCAAAATTAAGGGATGAAATACTTTGACGACTAAATGGTCAATTATAGCAATGCTATTGTAGCTAAAGTGCTTAAAGTAGTCAGAAAGGGGGAGAAAGAATTGAAAACTAAGTTTAATGTGCTGGAAGCCCAAAAGATAGATCAGTTCAAATCTGCTAACATCTACTGTTATGATAACTTCTGCTGGCTATATAATGAGTTATTTCCATGTTCAGATGAAGACAGAATGCAAGAACTGGTGATGTTAGTTCCTGGTTATGATTTTTTTTCGACTGCTCAGGAATACACTCAATATTGGTCTAAAACTTTACATAAAGCTTCTACTGCTACTGTTGAGCCAAAAATTCAGATAGTTGAAGGCTCGCCTCTACCAACTCTTAAAGAAGAAGATATGGTGAAGACCCCTCTGCTGTAAGGTCTGAGCCTAATAATAAAATGGTTGAAGTGTTGAGTACGATCTCCAAGAGGATCATTCTAGACACATTCAAATTGGTAGACTTAGCAAATGAGAACAGATGGGATTACTATAGTCGGGAGGAGTGGCAGAAGCATTAGGTTGCTAATGCGAAAAGAAGGTTACATTTCAGGAAGTATATATTTGATGATCCAGAATCTCCTCCAACTACGCAAAAGTATTATCCAAAGCCAAAAGCCTATTTTGACATACAGTATCATAAAAGCTCGGGAAAAAATGCATACTTGTTTTTCAGTTGATGGTTTTGGATTTCGGTTGCCCCACATAGGTCTCTTATATATATATATAATTTAATATTTTGATTGGGAATGTTATTATCTCTTATGTTTTATATGTTCTTTCCTTTTCATGTTTTAAGATTATTGTGTGTGCAATTCACAATAGTTTGTATGGTTCTAACTTCTTCAAATAGGGGAAGGTTATTGGGTATTGTATCCAAAATAACTTTGATTTGAAGAAGTGTCTCTTGAACTAAGATGAATTGTGTTTGTATTTGATGTTATTTTTCTAGTTATGTGCTTGCAGGACGATATTGCTAAGTACAACCAAATGTCAGGTTACAGTGAGTCTTAAAACACAGGACTATATAATGTAATCTTTTTTTGTGTAGGCCACGCTGTTGACACATGTGTAATATCTCTATTGGGGTGTACTTCTAATTCAAGTACATTAGAAGAATCCAAGATGATCAAGTTGCGTACTTCAGAGGTAAAGATTTTCTCTAAGTAAAATTCGTCGAGTATAGTAAAGGATACTCGTTTAATTAGTCAAGTATACTCATGAATAATCGTCGAATTTGTCGTGTATTCTTACAAGCACTGATCAAATTCATCGTATTTACTTAGGGAATAATCTCCAAATTCCTGAAAATTTGTTAAGTAAAAGTTGTCGAGTATCAACGTGTATACACGTATAATTTGTCGAGTGTATCTATCGATACTCGTCAAATTCGTCAAATATACATGTCGATATACGACAAATTCATTGAGCCATCTCGACTTTACTTCTCTGGAATCGTCTACGTAAATTTCGTCTAGTTTTCAAGTGATTCGACGAGTATACCCATTTATACTTGACGATACTCGACGAATTATACTTAGGGTTTTTCTTCTTCTATTTTCAACTTTTCGGCTCGGGCTGGCCAGATCATCATGTATAGTAAATTTCTTGACTCTCGATTAGGTAGGATATTTCTAGCCATTATAGAAAGAGGTTTTAAATATATATGTAGGGAGGATTTCAATCAACCCTAATCGTGCTCTTTTGTTACCATCAAAAAATCTTAAGTAGGAAACTTTTCCCGTCAGCGCACTATAGGAACATCGCTACCCCGCTTGGCTGACGACTTCTTACAACACGATTTGTTCTTCCTCAAGTAAACCGACTAGGTCATTGATCTCTGTAGATTCCAATTCTCTCAGATCTAGTCGATCCATGCATTCAAATCAAGTTTTCAAGTCTTCGGGTTTCTTTTGTTCTTCTAGAAGTTCAAGATCAACTTTTCAGTGGAATGAGGGATCGAAAATTTTATATTTATTAAAGATTATTTTTTTAATCTTTTCTTATATAAAACTTTTTACTATTGTAGGAGTTTTTCCCTCCTAGTTGTAGATGCTTATTTTAGGATCGAGTTGTATGAGAGTTTGTTCGTCGAGTTGTAGGAGAGTTTGTTCTCTAAGTTATGGGAGACGTTGTTCTCCGAGTTATAGGAGAGATTGTACTGAGTGGTAGGAGCGTTGTCTCCGAGTAATAGGATTTGAGGTTCCGAGGTTTAAGATTGTTTGCAATCTGAGATAAAGGTGAAGTAGATGAATCTAGCCCTTCGTGGTAGTTAGGCGAGTAAGGATAATGGACGTACCCAACTTGGGGAACCACTATAAATCTTTGTGTTTCGGTTTGCTTATTTATTTAGTAATTTTTTTTCTGCAAAAGATGCAGAACTCACCTATTCACCCCCCTTCTAGGTGATTTAGGTTAACACTAGATACTTTCACTTTCCCCTACATTTAGTATGCACCCCTTTTGTTTGGCATTTTTGAAAAGTTTAAAAGATCATATGTCCTGGGAATGAGAGGATCAAATTCATCATTCCCTTAAACATATGCACCCAATATTTTTGAAAAGCTTATATGGAATGATAATACAATTTTTGTTCTTTAAACATATACATTTGGGTTTTGATTGAAGGTTTAATTATATAAAAGATTCTATTTCATGGAAATGAGAGGATAAAATTCATCATTTTCCTAAACATATACAAAAAATATATTTTTTGAATGAACTGAAATGATAAAAGTCTTCACCTTAAAAGTTAAGAATCCCTTCTTTTGCCAAGTTTGTAACCCCTATAGCCAAAAAATTGATCCTAGACTTAATTTAATATTTTGAGAGCTCATAATGAGTAGGTTGTATTATATCCTAAAAAATTTAAAATCAAGGTTTTCATAATTCCAATCTAATCTTGTTTCTAATGATTGAATTTTTTTTTATTTTTTTTGTTTTCTTAAAAGTCTTTTGGCTAATGGATTTTGCTTTATTTAAATCATGGTCATCAATTAGAACTTAGCTATTTATACCATGGATTATTATTTTGACCCATTTTTTGATTAAATGAAATGTTAGTTTAAATTAGAAACTAAATTAATTTCTTATATGGATTTCTCCTACATTTGCTCTAGAATATCAAAGCATAAGTATGCGGGTATTTTATGAATAGTAAAATGTATATATTTTTGTATTAAATCTAGTATAATATAAATATCAATTAGTTGTTTTTATCTCTTTTTCTTTGTAAATCACCTTTTTAAGATTTTCTCCACAAATTTCACTTTAATTATTTTTTTAGATTTTTTGGAAGATTTGGAAAAAATTCCTAGTACACGCTTGAAAAGTAGTATCTAGGACTAATTTTAGTGTAGTATTTATATTAATATTTAAATTTATTTACTAATATAATATTTATTTTAATAATAAAGCCTTCCTTTTTATAATTTTGGTTCTAGCATATTTTAATATTGTTTTCTGCAAGTTTTTGTAGAATTTGGAAAAATGATAGTACACACCTTAGGTCATAGACATAACCTAGGGGTATGTAATCATAATCCGATGTGTCCAGCATGCAATCGTTATCAAAAGACCAAAGACGTGAAAAAACCTAAGTACAGGCCTGTGTACTCTATGGTCACTCCTGTGCTTAGCCTGAAGTATGCCCCCTATCAAGATTTGTTACACATGTTACCATCATGGATCATGCCCATGTACTACTCGTGGATTAGTCATTACATGCCATCCCACAAGATTTTACAGCCAACTGCAGTTTTTAGAGGTCAAGCCCTCCTGTCACGAGCGTGACCAAGGGAGTGACATGCCTGTAATACCTGGAGTCAATGCAGACTGAGCTTGAGCCTCCTCTAGAAATCATGCCCCAGACATTCCCCCCGGTCATGGGCGTGTACTTGGGGCGCGAAACCTAGAATTTCCAACTATAAATACCCAGCTTCTCCATGAAGCCAGGAGTCCAAATCAAGCCCACTTTGGTCCATTTATATCTTCTTTTTCTTGTATTTTCTCTTACTTTATTATAATTTAGATTTCAAGTATTGATCTTTTCAATTAAGAGTTTAGATTTCTTTTCAAAGCAATTGTAACTTTCCTTCCTTAGTAATAAAATTGTTCTTCATTTATCTCCTAATTCTTCTATCGTTTTTAATTAATGTCTAGCTAATTTTATAAGAATATGATTGAATGACACCTTTTGGATTTTTTATTTTCTAATTCTCTCCTTAACTTTGAATTGATGTTTTGACTAATTCTCGATTAACCTTGATTTCATATATTGATATATGATCTCATACTTATTTTTGTATTCTAGTTAGCCGAGATGTTCGTGCGTATGAATTGATCACTCGATAATAAAATGAGTTGATCGCAACCCTCGATAGCGGAAGACGAGACACTTCCGAATAGGAGTCAATGTAAGACCCCCTTTTTTATTTTCAAACACCGGGGTCTTAGGCCCAGAACCGCCACTTTGCGGTGACACATTCCTGCCCTGAAGGGTCTTCACAACAAAGCACCGATTCTGCCGGCCAATTCGATCAGAGAAAGGTAGCACAATAAAGAAGTAAAGGCAAGTCCACTGAAATAATTACATATATAGAAATAAAATCTCCACGAAGGGAGTGTCCACAGAATCATATATCAGAGTACTAAAATACAGGCTTATGCCCGGTACATCATAATCCTCACTACAGGTCACTGATGCGGAAGCAAAACAAAACATCTACTCAAGGTCGAGACTCACGACCCCGGCTGTATGAACTCCGGAGCTAGACTGCCCCATATCCAAGCGCACCGGTCTCTAGGGCTGCTCCCCTGTGCTGGGCTCCACGATCCCCTAAAATGATGCGGTTCGAAAACCGTTAGTCATAAAGACTAAGCCCTATCATCCCCTACCCCTTCCCCCATGGCTCCTAGGTACCAGCGGAGAAGAAGATTGGGAAGGACATGAAGGTGGAGAATGAATCAAAAGAAAACAGGTGGTAGCGGAACTAATCAAGCAATTCTATAGTAAATATGACAAAAAAAGGTAGGAAAAGTAACCTTAACTTATGTGCAGAAGCGCATAAGCAAAGGGATCTTCTGCAAGGATCCCATCGTATAAAGTGTCCCATACCACTTATACGTTGGGGTGTCGGTTATCAAACAGCAGCATATATATATTGAATTTAACCTTAATTTATAAACTTGCCCACACAAGCTTATAGACAAAGGGGTCGTTTTGCAGGTCCTAATATATAAGCGTCCCATTCCACATATACTTTAGGTGTCAGGGTTTAAATAAATCGATTATGCTATGACATGCAAATGGGTATGATTGAACATGCAGTGCAACTCACACACCTGACTCTGTGCACACAAACCTTTAGTTCCCCATTTCAGAGACGTTACCTCCCAGGATACCTCCGTAGTGGCAGACGGAAGCGGTGGGTTGGGCCTCGCCCACCTCTAAACTAGTAAAGCACTACCGGTCAGACCTATTGTATGCCTCAACGCTTGGTGCACTAAGCGGACTCCTGCATACTCTTGACGGCTGGCGCATCGGACTTCTGTTGGCGAAGTGCTAACCACACTTGCTGAGTCAGCGTATTGGCGTCGGTGCATCGACCCTCCAATACCGAAGACCCACCACCTTAATTTTCTTTCCTTTTATGCACATGCAAGTTTAATCGTAATAACCAAAAACCGAGCCGAAGCTCCCCGGACATACACGTCCGTCTCTTAACCAAACAAGCCGAAGCTCCCTGGACCATTCCGTCCGTCTCTTAACCAACCGAGACGAAGCTCCCGGACAATTCCATCCGTCTCTTAACCAACCGAGCCGAAGCTCCCAACATCTTCCTATACTAACGGTGTTTGTGAAAAGTGTAGCCCTAATTACTAAGTTACTCTTGTCAGTTTGTTAATACAGTTTACATTAACCCAGGACTGCCCCCAATATTCCTTGTGAAGGGCTCTCAAAGGGCACTAAGAACTATGATGGTGGTTGAAGCCCATCGTTCCCTTTCGCAAGGCACTTATTGTTATTGGTTGATTCCATTTACCCATTCCCTTCTCATATTACGATATACTAACCTAGGGTGATTTTTAACCTTCTTCTCTTCGGGGAAGACGATCTTTCGTCGAACCCGACCACCTCTTAACTCTAGCTATCACCACTTCTCACTATTATTCATTTGATTCTATTGCGATATCATCCTCATCTATCCACCTAGACAAAATGACTAACTCCAACCACTATCCCAGATCATGTCCTATTGCAATTTAACAGTATTCTATTTGCAGACCAACCTAGACTATATGTCGAACCGGTTAGGCAATGATCCAATACTCATCCAAATATCCTAAAATAATTACTGGAGACTTATCATGATATAACTAGCCTAAATCCAGAAAATGGAAAATTTCCTAATTTATCTTGCATTTAATTAATTTCCTCAAAAATTCCAAGGGCTACCGGTTCGAACATGAACTACCCTAAGTTCTCCGGCAAGATGTCCAATAAAATTTTAATAAATAGTATGTTATCTCAATACGATAAATCCAAAGTATCATAATTTTTCTATAATCAAAAGGGTACTAAAAAAATTTTAGCAATATCTTCTATATTTCATTATTTATGAACCAAGTACAGAGTATATCTATCCAAAAATTATAAATTAATTACAGTATGCAGGTACAGCCTTATATATATTATTGACCAAGTTTCATTATTTTTTAGTAATAATATCATCCATATTTAATTTTCAAAGCATAAAACCCCTTTTTAATATTTGTGAAGGAAGTACTAGATTTACTCAACTAATAATTATACAAAAATTCAAGGCTAAATATTCTGTCCTAAAACATTTACTTCCAAGATTTCATGAGATTTCAATGATCAGAAAGATATAATTAATTAAATCATCAATTGGGGCTATAACAATCGTTACAAATGAAGTGCTGGAAATATACCTCATAAAATTCCAATAAAATTGTTATAGGTTCTACCCGCCCCAAAACTTACTCTACCTGAGTTTCACAGCTTTTAGATAATGTTTAGTGACAGATTTTACTTAATTAGTATTTTACCCTAAAGCTAAGATTAGGGTTTTGAGGTATCTACTTGTCTCCAAACCCTTCAAGATTCCATCCAGATGATTCTCATCATGGTAATGTCAACTCTACAAAGTTTCAAGGCAATAAGAGAGCAGTTTCCCCCATGTCCTTCACAACCCTCAAAACCCTCCATTTAGGGTTTGAGTTTGGATCCTAGGGTAAAGCAACCCTAAACCACACCATTTTATCCAAGCGGGTTATGATAACCCTTCCAAGTAAGTGGTTGAAATATCAGCCTCAATTGAGGTGATTTGACCATTCCAACCTCTAGTGCACTTTTTACTCAAAAATGCCTCACTATTGCCTAGTTAAGAATAGGTGACTCCCTATCAAAAACTCATACAAATAAGTTGAAAATTTGTACACAACTACGTTGTATAGCCAGGGACCACTCACCAAAATTTGGGAGGGTTTGGAGGTCATTTGATCACTTAAATAAATTACTCTAACTTTATTAAATTAAAAAAAAAAACTTTACGCAAAGTATCTCCAAAAATTCCCAATTTTGTACAGCCTCTAGACACGGCTAAGGTTAACCCCCTTCCCAAATCTCAGGTCATTTGGACAAGGGATGAAGCATGGGTATTCATTTTAGTTCCTGCCCAACTCTAGGTACATCCCCCACTAAAATGGGTACTGCGGTCAAATCGCTTACCCAAACGGGTTGAACTCACTTTTAGATTAATCTAGACTCGAACGGCTACAACTTTTGTGTCTGGCCATTTTTCCTAAATCGGCCTCTAAGTGCCTTGTTTTGTAATATCTAAATGACCCATTTAATATATATCTACCTTATAAATTATATACTTAATTTTATATTATAAAAATATCTTTACTGTTCAACTTCCCTACCAAACAGAACCCATAACAACACTCAGAAAAATACATTTCCTATAGCTCTTTCGTGATCCATCGTCGGCCGTCCGGTAACTTCCCTGGCCAGCCACCACCACCACCACCTCCGTCGAGGCGATGGCTATCGGTTGGCGGTGGTTTGACCGCCGGAGGTGGCGGTTTCCGGCGTACCCGAAAAATATATTTTTCATGGTTTTTCATGAAAACGTGAGATATGTACGGCTTTTATAGATCTCCAGGTGGGGAAGGGAAAGGACGAAACATTCATGGCCATGAATGCTCTCTCTCTCTCTCTCTCTTAATAATATTTCAGTTTTGGTGGAGGAAAGGAAACGCTGGAATAAGAAGAGGTGTTTACTAGGTGGGGATTTCCTATTGGACAAACACTTCCTCCTTTTAATAAGTAATTAGCGAAAGAAACGGCCCATAAATACTCCTGCTGTAAATTCCCATAATCAGAATTGATTATGACTTGGGTTAAAGAAATTTCCAGCCTGGCTGACGTTTCGGCCTTTGTCACGGGCGTGACACATGGGTCACGGGCGTGACAGGCCCGGGTGGCAAATTCTGAGTTCGACGATCGTCGTCCTAAGATCGACGATCGTCGAAGTGTGGTCACGCCGTATGTTACGGGCGTGACATGTGGGTCACGGGCGTGACAGGGCCATGATGAAAATTCTGCGCTCGACGATCATCTCACTGAGATCGACGATCGTCGAAGGGGTCATGCCCTTGGTCACAGGCGTGACACGTTTGTCACTGGCGTGACAGGCCCGGGCTGCAAAAATCTACGCTCGGCGATCGTCTTCCTTAGATTGACGATCGTCGAAGGGGTCACGCCCTTGGTCTCGGACGTAACACATAGGTAACGGGCATGACAGGCCGGGGTTGCAAATTCATCGCTCGACGATCGTCTCACTGAGATCGTCGATCGTCGAAGGGGTCACTCTCTATGTCACGGGCGTGACACATAGGTCACGGGCGTGACAGGCCCGGGTTGCAAATTCTACGGTCGACGATCGTCTTCCTGAGATCGACGATCGTCGAAGGGGTCACGCCCAAGGTCACGGGCGTGATGGGTCGGTCACGGGCGTGACCAACCCGTGACTCGAAGTCTTGGTCGATGGACTTCAATTTTTGGGTTTCCTAGGGTTCTGTCACGACAGACCGACTCCTAGGGGTCTAGCCTGAAATGGGATGTTACAGTCAAAGCCTATAGTTGGATTCCCCTCGATAAAGAGAGCTTTAAGTTATTGATTTCAATGAGAATTTGGTTAATATTTCTTAATATCAGCTGGGCATGGTCCTCGAGAGAGGTTCATTCATGCTTCAAGAATCTCCACAATCAATTCTTTTCTATAAGCTTATGAGTTCGAATTATATTTCCTTAAGGTTGATTCTTGATTGAATGCTTTTCTTTTATTCTTATTTTATTTTTCTAATCAAACCCTCAATTTATCCATTGATTAGATAAAAATAATTTACTCGAAGTCGATGTACTCAGCAGCACCAAGTCTAATATGACCTTGATTTCACAAATCCTATACTACACTCAATACGGTACACTTTCCTTTATCATTATATAGTCGAAGTTTCTTTCATTAATGCCTCGTGTACAAGGGGCATGTATGCTTATTCCCAGCTCTAGAGCTAGCAGCCGCAATGTGGATGAAACTTTTTTAAAAAAGGTCAAGTCATGCCCGTAATCTAGGTAACACACCCATGTTTGCCATATGTTCTTTCAGAAGTTTGCCCATCGCAAGATCATGCTATTGGAACTTGTGTTATGCATCTCTTTGGATTGACAATATCAAATCCCAAGTTATATTTGATTATACTTGTATTGGGTATAGTGTGCAGGTTTACAGGTAAGAAGAACAATATTTCCAATGTCTGTGACTTACTGTCAGGAGATAGGAGTACTGCCTGTGCTAGCTATGCTGTCCTGCAAGCCGGGGATGACAGATTTTCACTATGACCTACCGACTGGGGCTAAGACTACTGCGGTGCATTAGCCATATCGATGATCGTCGAGTTAGTAGCATCTAGAAGAGCATGTAATGTCGAGAAAAGCCGATAGTGCGTATAAGAGACGGATTGGCCAGACTACCTTGCCTTGTTAGACAACCTCGCCACATTATCAAAAATTGACAAGAGAATTTTTTAGGATTTTTTCCTAATTTGATGATGGACAGCTAGCTACAACGCATGTAAAGACCTCTTGCCGCGCGGTGACCTTTGTGTCGGCAGTTGCTTATTTAAAATGAAGATAAAATCATGTGTTTCTTTTCCTAGGGAGAAAAGAAGGAGAATTACACGTCTAGGTTTCGCTGATGGCCCTACTATTGCAATCCACAATCTCCACATGAGGAAAAGTGAACTATCTCCCATCCATTCATGATTGAAGAACTCTGAAGAGCAAATTCACAAATGACCATCAGCAGTTGATTGTGTTAAAGAAGAACGACATTCAAAAGCAACTATTCTACGCCGCTCTATGGAGGAATCCTTCTTTGAGGTAGAAATAGTTTCTAACTTTTTTGCTCTACTTTTATTTTCCTTTATTATAATCATTTTGTGTGTGATTTAAATCGACCGGGGAGGTTTTTAGAATCTACAAATGGTTCCATCACAAATCATCCCAGGAGGATATCTAGATCGATGAGATCTTGTGGGGATCTAATACCCTTCAGGATATGAAGGTGAGGAGCAGGCTCGAAGACATTTTGGAGGAGGAAAGAGAGAGAGATCAAACTTGTCCTGGGTGAGGGTTGGTATAGAAATCAAAAGAGAGTTGTTTTCATCACCTCCGATCTATGGCATCATGGAGTACTTGTCTTATTATTATAAACCACTTACAAGTTTTGAATAAAATCAAAGTATTTATTTTTCATCCTGAATTATGGTTGCACGTTGTTAGTGTATTGAGGGTTGTGTGAGAAATCAAAAAACAATTTTCTATTATGAAAATTGTGTCTGTAACCCACCTCCACATGGTAGTAGACTTACTGCCCTGCAGTAGCTTCTAGAATAGGTTACCCTGCTGAAATTCTTTTAATTCTGAATTTGACTAAAAACCTTATTCACCCCCCGGTCACAACCCGCCTTTTCTCTCCATTTAATTAATATATCATAGTAAGAGAAAATATGTGTTGTTATGCCGCTCCGTGCAGGGGATAACTGCAGACGCTCCGGCAAAAACTCGAACCTAACAATTTATAAGAAATCCTCAAGTTTATAATGAAGAAAACTGTAATTTAAGTTCAGTTTTAATAGTATTTTCCCTCGGCTCAGTGGATCAACTATTCCACACAAAAAAACATGAATATACGCTGCGAAAAAAACTTTGTTTATATTGATTAACATCCTATATGAGAATAAACATCCAAATAGGAAAACTCATGATATGCATACAAATAAGTTTTAAATATACGTATTTTTCAGAACTTATATTAGGTCGTCATAGTTTATTTTTGTTGTTGTTTAGTTATTTTTCATCAATAAAATGTTTCCTTTTTGTAAATATTATTCTAACTTAGCTTTTTTTTAATTTTCAAAAATTTTTTGGAAAACGCCAATTTTCTCAATGTACAATCCCGTGTCCTAATCGACATGCCCGTTTCAATACTGTTCGACATTCGATGTTCAACGTTCGTCGAACTTAGCTCGAATTTCATCGAGCTAAGCTCGACAATTTTACTCTTTACCCGGTGGAAAAATTCAGCATATGTAAAATTCGTCGAGCTCCGCTCGATGAAACATTGCAAGCATTTCAGCGCCTGATGAAATCCGAGTAGAGCTCGATGATAATTTTCCCAGAATTGCGCTCGACGATTTGCTGCAGAAAATCCGCACGAAGAAATTTTGCCAGCGCTCGTCGAAATGTCTCGTGCTCGACGAATTGCTGCACTTTAGCGCTCGAGGAATTTCTTCACCACTCAATTCCTTCACAGGATAAAGCTCAATCCCTGTTGCTTCCTCAAGCTTCTACAACCTGGCTAGTCATCAAATTTTTGGCTTTCCCTGCACACCTGCGTGACGCCTCTTGTAAATTTTTTGTCTATAAATAGAACTTCTCTTTAAGGTCAAAGGGTTCAAACTTTTGGGCCAATTTTGTTGTTTGTGGGCTGCTTGGGTACACTTCTTGTTATGTAAGGAAAATTTTCTCCCCCTCTCTTTTATGTTGGTTTTAGCTTTGTAATCAGCTTTTTTTCCTTTATTAAATATCTTAGATTTTCTCTCCTTATATTGTCTTGGAATGGATGTGAGTGCCCAACTTTTGTTGTCTTTTTATCCTTTGTTTTTCTTTGTCTTTCTTTTAAAAATGTGTGTGTTTGTATAAGTTTAACCTCGTGTTTTTATGTTTTCATAGTTTTGTTTTGCTTAACTTTTGTTCTAAGTTTTCTTTTATAGTTATTAGTTTTTATGTTAACTTTTATTTTCTTGTGCCTTAGGATTGTTTAAGTTTAGTTTTTTAGTACTTTAATTTGATTTTTATGGTTTTATACAAGAGTTTTCAAAGTGGCTTTCTACCTTTTTTTTACTTAGTGATGTAGGCCCACACTTTCGAACGTTTTTGTTGCCGACGAAACAAACGCGATGCTCTCGAATAACTCTCACGTAACCCTTAAGCATTTAACATATCAGCGGTTTAATTAATTTTATTACTAAACTACAATTACGGGGGTTTGCAAAGCCCCTTAAGATAATACAAAGGCAATAGGACAAGGTCCTCTCAAGCGAAAAGAATCCACACGATTCGGTCGAGCGAGTTGTACCAAAAGAGAAACCACAAAAAAACAAAAGATTAGGGCAAGGGTGGTTCTCTCCCAACAAAATACGAATGAGGGCCGCCACGCCTCACGAACATAAACGAAAATAAAGTAAACAAGACAATAACTAAAATAAATTTAACCACGAAAAATCAAGCGTTACAGAAGTCGCGCTATTTGCCAATGCCACATGAATTATATAAAGAAGATAAACTCATAAAGGTGGAAATTTTCGTTACCCAAGCGGATTTGATGAATCTGATTCTCTCGACTAGAATCGTTTCTTAACGGCACCACCAGAGATACGCCAAAGGGAGAGAAATTCGTCGCCTTCTTCGTGTCATGCTGTATTTGGAATGTCCCGGCAAAATCTTCTAAATATGGAAACAAATATCTTCAAATAAGGTAGGAGAGAGAAAAGGTGGTGGATTGAGAAATAATTGAGGAAAGAAATATTTCTATTATGGTAGGCTAAGGACTCTTATGGTACGTGGATATTTGGTTATAGGAAGGAGATTATAGTGCTTAGTAAAAAGGGTTTGATGAGGAGGAGGATGGTGGAGGTCGGCTTGGGAGGGTGGAGGAGAGAGGGGCTTGGGTTGTGTTGAAAGGGAGGTGGCCGGTTTTGTGGTTAGGATGGGGGGTGGTCGTTTTGGGGGAGGTTGTTGGTGGTGGCTCGGGTGGTAGGTGGTGGAGTGAAGCCGATGGTTTGGAGGAAGGAATTGGGGCATGATTTCGCAAGAGGAGTGGGGGATGTAAAGGAGGGAGGAGAAGAAGAGAGGAAGGAGGAGGGCCGACGGTTCCAAGGAGGGGGCCGAAATTTTGAGAGGGGGAGATGCCTCTTTTAGCTAGGAAGAGAGAAGGAAAGAGAGAGGAAGGAGGGAATTCCAATTTTAGGAGTTCTAATTTCAATTTTTCATTCAATAATCAAAACAAAGAAGATACATGCGTATTTATAGGCTACACCAATCTATCTCCACCATACAAATTGAAAACACTCATGATGGCTAATTGCACCCATCATGACATGAAATAAAACTATAGTTCGCACATGAAATAAAATAACGAGAATGGTTATAGGTCTCCATCTTACATGAAATTAAGACATGAAGTAAAATGATAATTTCGAAAACTAATAATAAAATATATTATTACTCAATAATAATTTATTAATATATATTATTAATAAATTATAATTGGGTTTGCTCTCCGGACGGCTATTGTGGTGACGCTTTCAAGGGTCGTCTGTAAGCATGCTGTCGCCGTCTCCAAAGTGTTGCGGGTCGTCGTCTCCATTCATATCTATCAGGTCTCCATCATCGTCAGAGGGAGGACGCTCCAAAACAACAAGTCGAGGGAAGTCGGCTGTCACAACCCGCAATTTTCCCAACAATTTAATTATATCAGAGCAAGGGGAAAATATGCGTCGTGATGCCACGCCGTGCAGGAGATAACTGCAGATGTTCAGGCAAGACTCCAAACTCTACAATTTTAAAAGAAAACATAAATGATTATGAATAAAATCTAGTTTAAGTTATGATGGTAGCCGTATCTCTCGGCTTAGTGAATCATCTAGTTCACGATTTAAAATATAAATTATACGCTTGCGGAAAATACTTGTTTAAATTGACTCTAATATCCTACATGAGTATAAATGTCCCTGAGGAAAAACTCATACAATGAAAACCCTAGATTTATAATAAGTATAGAAAATTCTTTACGCTAAATAGAAAGTAGTGGCTTAGTTTTGAAAGAGATGACAAGTATGCTTTACTAATAGTAGGGTTTTATAGGTTAAAAATATCTAACATGTAATCCTAGCAATAAATCATCCCAGAGAGCAAGTAATATACACCGAACATAAGAAAACCACATCAGCTAGCAAGTGTCAAAAGAAATCAACAATCCTGTGGGCGTCAACAACCTGACACAAACTGTATGAATATGTCTGAAACTAGGCAAAGAAAACTAAAACAACAAACTATCTCGCTACGGCGAGGGGGAAAACCACAGCCAACCTGCTGTTGTAAGGGCTCCAAAACCGGCTCCGCTACCTACTAATGCTCCGATCCTGAGGCATTCCAAAGACAGAACACCTCAGCAAGAGGGACAAATGGCGGCAGAGATGAAAACAAAATAAAACAGAGGTCAAATGGGGTACCAACCCAAGACCAACAGTACTGAAGTAAGATACATAAATAAATCAGAAGAAAAAAACTCACGTGGATCGTCACGTACAACAAATCATGCAGGATACCCGAATCAAGGGGAGAGCATGATTAAATCATAAGAAAGAATACTCCAAAAATTTATAAGCAACCTGTAGTCAACTCTACTCATAAACACATGCAGGGTGGTCACTTCTCTAGATACACCCCTCACAGATATTAAAATCCGTCAAACTGCGGGGAGACTTGCACACTCCACCAATCACCGCAAATGCCCAAAACATAGTAGAGTTCCACGGGGTACTAATGAATGAAACAAACCTTGCGGTCGGTGGATTTGTCCACTAACTCCCGCAAATTTTAGAAACCCAAAGAAACCACAACACAAATATATCTCGAGATTTGGCTCATCAGATTCTACTTGACACTTCTAGTTTCAAGACATGATTGATCAACCCCTATGAACGATTTACAATCCTTGACAAACTCGAATACGATCAATAACGATAGGTAATGCATTTAAAGGCATTAATAAGACACATCAAGAGCGATTAAATATAACATGACAAGATCAAGTTCACCAAAACAAAAGCTTACAATCTCGAGAGATCATCCAAAAAGGTTAATCGTAGAAATAACTTGGAAAACAAAGTGAAGAAAATATTAAAGAACATAAGAACTGAACCGTTACCATCAAATCGGATATGGAGAAAATGAGGGGAAACCAGCACTTACCTTGGTTTTACCGGAAAAGTTCTCCAAATCAGTTCACTTCACAGATCGGGGCAAAAGAGGATGGAGGAAGTTGAAATCTAGACAAAAATGGTCGAAAAGGGGGTTAGGGCCGAAAAAACCTAATGAGAAAACTCAAGGAAAGGGGAAAAATTTTATCACGATAGCGTAGCTCTCGACGAGAGCTTTCCAGATCTACGCTCGGTTGAAGATTTCGAGCACCGGAGCTCCGTCGGCGGCCACCGGAAGATTCACGAAATATTTTCTCTCTCACGCTCACGCCGCTCTGGTTCGGGAGGAAGAATCGGAGAAGATGAGGTTCTGATCAAACCTAAGTCCAAATATATATATATATATATATATATATATATATATATATATATATATATTACGAAAAAGTACTTATAATTTTTTTTGTCTAAATACAAGAAAACGTGTAATTTATGAGTGGCTACAGGAAAACCGATAATAGAGGTCTAAGATGACATCAGATCGAAAAGTGTCCAACATGAAAGTTGTAGATCTCGTCGAAACGAACAAATGTTATGCTGACCATTTGTTCGTACGACACCGTTTTGACCCCAAAACGGTGCCCGAACTCTAACTGTATAGAACCACTCGAGTGGAATGGGTCTACTCGAGATGGAGAAGTCTACTCGAGTTGGTGACTCGAGAGAGAGGTAACTACTCGAGATGGAGACTTGGGAACTCTAGATAATCATCTGGAACTCGAGATGATAGGTATAGAACTCGAGTGGATCAATTCTACTCGAGATAAAAGACTTGAACTCGAGTGGATCAAGTTTACCCGAGCTGGACATGAGCTGCTTCGGTAAAATCAAATATAGGCGTCTAATATGGCTTCCAATCGAAAAGTGGTCAACATGAAAGTTGTAGATCTCGTCGAGACGAACAAATTTTATGTTGACCATTTTTCAATAGGATGCATTTTTGACCCTCAGAAATGCGCCCAAACGTAGACTGTACATGACTACTCGAGAGGAATGAAGGTTGCTCGAGAATAAGAGCAAAATACTCGAGAGGAACGTATAATACTCGAGTAAAATCACTGGGACTCGAGATAAGTCAATATTACTCGATAAAAAACCATAATACTCGAGATAGTACAGTAGTACTCGAGTAGATCAATGGTACTCGAGTAGGAATCAATAATACAGCTTATTTACGAGCAGTTTTGGGAAAATCAAAAATAGGAGTCTAAGATGGATTCAAATCAAAAAGCGGTCAGAATAAAAGTTGTAGCTATCGTCAAGACGAACAAATTTGATGTTTACTATATTTTGATACGACACCGTTTTGACCATCAGAACGGCGTCCGATCAAAATATGAAACGGGCTACTCGAGATAACAAAGCGCAAATTCTTGAAATGAAATTTTTGAACAAAGGGACACGAGTTCAAAACAGAGACCCATACACGCGCCGAATTAAATGAAACTCACACCATAGGCGAAAACTGGCGCTACAATTCCAACGGCGAAGCCAAAACCTAAATCCGACAAGCCATTCTCGAGATATAAATTTTCAAAGTTTACGCCAAACATAAATTCCACAAAACTTTGGAAAAACGTCGAGGCCCAAATATCGCTCGGATCGCGATGAAACTTGACGAGTAAGTCAAAAATTACTCCACTTAAATTCCAAATGCAAAATTTTCCCATTACAACAAGAATTTGGCCGACTTGACCGCATTGACGCGAAAATGCCTTTTTGGCATTACGCCGTCATCTTGACGTTAAATGTAACGCCATGACGTCATAAATATGATGCTTCCCATTTAAATAAAATCGTCGAAAAATCGGGGGTGTTACAGTCACTCCCCCTTAAAAAGAGGTTTCGTCCCGAAACTTAACACAACTCCAAAACACAATCAAAATGATAAAATCAAACGTAACTGAAAACATAACGACGTACCCGAAACTAGGAGAAGAGGTGCGGATGAGATTCTCTAATTGCTGATTCTAATTCCCACGTCGCGCTCCCGACGTCATTATTTCTCCAAAGAATCTTAACCATGGGGATGGTCTTTCTTCGCAAGACACGCTCTTGAGATTCCAAACCGCGGAAAGGCTCTTCCATATACGACAGATTGGGCTGAATTTGGGGCACCGAGTCATGAATTTGACGATCACTACGAACACACTTCCGTAACTGGCTCACATGGAACACATCGTGGACACAAGGGAAGGTAGCAGGAAATTCAGTCGATAAGCTGACACTATGATGCGCTCCAGAATCTTAAAAGGTTCCACATACCGGGGGTCTAACTTGTGGTTCCTTCCAAATCTTTTTACTCCCAGCATCAGAGAAACTTTCAGAAAAACCAAGTCCCCAACGGCGAACTTCAAATCGACACTTCGTCGATTAGCATATTTCTAATAACGCTCTTGTGCTACACGAAGCTTCTCTCGAATACGAGTCACCGCACAATTTATCTCCTCAAGGGCTTCCGGACCTAGCGATGGTCTCTCACCAACCTCAGCCCAAAACAAGGGAGTCCTACAACGCCTCCCATACAAGGTCTCAAACGGGGCCATCTGCAAGCTCTCTTTATAACTATTATTGTAAGCAAACTCCATGAGTCTGAGATGCTCATCCTAAGCACCACCATGATCCAAAATATAACATCTAATCATGTCCTCCACGATCTGATTTACTCTTTCTATTTGCCCATTCGTCTGCGGATGGTAGGCGGTGGAATACCTCAAGTCGGTACCCAACCCCTCTTGCAAGCTCTTCCAAAAGTGAGACGTAAATCTGGAGTCCCGATCTGATATAATGCTAACAGGCACTCCATGCAACCTGATGACCTCTTCAAGATATAGCTCAGCTATCTTCTTCATCGAATACCCAATCTTAAACGGAACAAAGTGGGCACACTTTGTCAATCTGTCAACTATCACCCAAACTGAGTCATGCCCACGGGGAGATTTTGGTAGACCGGTGACAAAATCCATTTAAATACTCTCCCATTTCCAACTTGGAATATCAAGCAGTGTCAATTTACCACCAGGCCTTCTATGATCAGTCTTGACACGCTGACACGTATAACATTCTGATACAAACATTGCGATATCGCTCTTCATCCCTACCCACCAAACAATTTGCTTTCGATCTTTATACATTTTGGTGGAACCAGGATGATAGGAAACACTGGAACCATGAGCTTCTTCACAAATTTTAGCCCGAATGTCACCCATGTCAGGAATATAGAATCTACCCCGATATTTCAGAGTACCTAGCTCGTCCAAAGAGAAATCAGGTAACTCCCCTTTCTCAGTCCTATTCCAGAGGTGCAACAATTCCGAATCATCCTTTTGGTGCACCCTTGTAAGGGAAAACCAAGAGGGTGCTTCTGCTTCCAAACTAGCAGGCGTAGAACTACTACCAATCTCGATATTCATCAACAAGAATTCTTCTACTAAGGACTGTACCGATAGAAAAAAAAAATTTAGCGGTCTTCCTACTCAAAAGCATCGGCTACTACATTAGCCTTTCCTGGAAGATAAAGAATTTCTACTTCATAATCCGCCACATATTCTAACCACCGACGCCGACGCAGATTTAGTTCCTTCTGAGTGAAGATATACTTCAAACTCTTATAGTCCGTATAGACCTTGCACAGCGCGCCATACAATAAGTGTCGCCACAGCTTCAGCGCATAAATTACGGCAGCAAACTTCAAATCGTGTGTAGGATAGTTCCTCTCATGAATCTTTAGTTGCCTCGATCCATACGCGATCACCTTACCATCTTACATTAAAACACAACCAAGCC
Organism: Platanthera zijinensis; assembly: GCA_039513925.1. Lineage (NCBI taxonomy): Eukaryota > Viridiplantae > Streptophyta > Magnoliopsida > Asparagales > Orchidaceae > Platanthera > Platanthera zijinensis. Next base: position 49,810,661 of record CM077083.1, read on the forward strand.
CGATGTGTGATGCATCGACATACACAGCATACTCCACTCCTTCAGTAGGTAAGGTTAAAATTGGGGCAGTACACAGTCTCTTCTTCAACTCTTGGAAAGCCTCTTCATACTTATCCCTCCAAACAAAACCTGCATTCATCTGCGTCAGTTTAGTCAGTGGCGCAGACAACGTAGAGGAACCCTCCACAAACCTCCTATAATTGCTAGCCAACCGTAGGAATCTATCAATCACCTTGGGTGTGGCAGGACTAGCCTAATCCATAACAGAAGCTATCTTGTCAGGGTCAATCTAAAATTCTGTCTTTATTAACTACATGACTCAAGAAAGAAACCCGAGGCAACCAACACTCACGCCTGCTCAACCTAGCAAACAACTTGAGGTCCCTCAAAGCAGGCAACAATAAAGACAATGATGGGCATGCTCCACAGCATTACGAGAATACAACAAAACGTCATCTATAAATACAATCACAAAACGGTTCCGATCTAGGACGAACTCTACGCCCCTTACAGGGGGAAGGCCAGGATGATTAGCTAGGAAAACATCCAAACACTCATGCACCAGAAGGAACGCGACACAAAACACGTCACCAACCCGAACGAGGGTCAAACCACGAAGCTCTACAAAAGCCTTAGCCACGAACGGGTGGGTAGTGACAGAATAAAAAAGAACACGCGCCTAATAGTTACCTTCATCTACTAATAAAATTGCATACCTAACTTATTCGAACAACAACAAAACCAGGATTAAACTAAAAACTAGTTAGAACCTAACCTGAGATCACTTGGGTTGAAGACTGAGTTTCTTCTTCGATCATCGCGATCAGTTTACCTTTTCCATTGTCCTAATTTGGCGGCGGCGGCAGAGCCTGAGGGGAGGCAGGCTGTAGTGGGGACTGAGCCTGGGGACACGAAGACTTTTGGTGTCCCTTCTGCCCGCACAGGAAACAGGTCCTTTCTTTCATCCAGCAATGACTCACATCATGTCCCTTCTTTGAACAAAATGTGCACACCAGATCTCCTTTGGGTGTTCCTTGGATGGAGAGCACCCGCTGCCTCTTCTGAGTGGCACTTCTCTTGAAACACCTTTCGTAAGGATGGCCGGATCGACCACAAAAGCTACAAATTACACCACCTTTCTTTTTCAAAGAAGGGACAGATGCCCTAGAGCTTCCATCCTCAACACCTTTTCTCTTCTCTTTCCTCGATATCATACCACGAACCTTAGCATAACCAAAGGTCTCAACTTCAGGAGCAACTTCTACTGTCCTCGCATTAGTCTCGGACTGGTAAGTATTGGCAAATTGTTGAATGTCATTTTGGAGATTGCCCAAGAAACCTTTAACCCTGTACTCCTCAACAGCTCTCAACTTCGGAGCAAACTAAATAAATTTAATGATCTCACTCTCATTCACAATCGCTATGGGGGTTTGCTCACCAGGCTGTCGTCCTAAGTTGGCAGCCAATAATGCCTGCAACTGTGCTTGCATTTCTACGATTTGACCTGCCATGGTCTTCATGCTCTGGCACAGTTCTACAATCACCGCCTCTCCCTGTGCACCTGACGACTCACCCTCAGACTAGGGAGTCGACCTGGTCGCAACGCGCTCAAGCGACATTCTAAAAAAACACATAAACACCTCATTAAAACTCTAGCTAACCTAGAACTACACCACTTAGTTCAAACCATACTTAAAAGACACTTGCTTATGCTGCAACTTGCTCTGGGATTATATGATGATGATGTCCTACTCAGGATGATATCCTATCATCCTATTGACTCATGTGCCTATGATATGAATGCATGAATTCTTTACTCTTATTTAAAATCATGTGTGTACATATGTCATCAGGTAAATCATTATCTTGGCATGTTGTGCTTATGTTATGTTATGATATGCATGTGGTGCTATGAATTCTATAAAAGGCCTTAATGCATGTTAAGAGCGGCGTACACATGCAATGTTATGCATCCCATACTACATAATATTGCATGCAACGAAAAGGAAACGTGGTAATGGGCATTCATATGGTGAGGTTATGCATCCCATACTACATAACCATCACATGTTGCCACCTATGGTGGATCCATATACAAACACATATTATACATCCCATACTACATAATATGCCCCGTATACTTCTAATCATGCTTATGAGTGTAGTGTTCATGCTTCAGCCAAGACATATTGATGACACATCGGTGTGTGTATGATATGACACAAAGAAACTAACACTAACAAGGGAAGGTTGCACGACCAATTATCAAGCAACCTCCCTCTGATACAAACTATCACAACCCGCATTTTTCAAACAATTTAATTATATCAGAGCAAGGGAAAAATACGCGTCGTGATGCCACGCCGTGTAGGGGATAACTGCAGACGTTCAGGCAAGACTCCAAACTCTACAATTTTAAAAGAAAACATAAATGGTTATGAATAAATCCAGTTTAAGTTATGATGGTAGCCGTATCCCTCGGCTTAGTGAATCATCTAGTTCACGATTTAAAATATAAATTATACGCTTGCGGAAAATACTTGTTTAAATTGACTCTAATATCCTACATGAGTATAAATGTCCCCGAGGAATAACTCATACAATGCAAACCCTAGATTTATAATAAGTATAGAAAATTCTTTACGCTAAATAGAAAGTAGTGGCTTAGTTTTGAAAGAGATGACAAGTATGCTTTACTAATAGTAGGGTTTTATAGGTTAAAAATATCTAACATGTAATCCTAGCAATAAATCATCCCAGAGAGCAAGTAATATACACCAAACATAAAAAAACCACATCAGCTAGCAAGTGTCAAAAGAAATCAACAATCCTATGGGCGTCAACAACCTGACACGAACCCACAGTATGAATATGTCTGAAACTAGGCAAAGAAAACTAAAACAACAAACTACCTTGCTACGGCGAGGGGAAAAACCAAAGCCAACCTGCTGCTGCAAAGGCTCCAAAACCGGCTCCGCTACCTGCTAATGCTCCGATCCTGAGGCATTCCAAAGACAGAACACCTCAACAAGAGGGACAAATGGCGGCAGAGATGAAAACAAAATAAAACAAAGGTCAAATGGGGTACCAACCCAAGACCAACAGTACTGAAGTAAGATATATAAATAAAACTCAAGAAATAAATCAGAAGAAAAGAATTCATGTGGATCGTCACGTACAACAAATGATGCAGGATACCCGAAGCAAGGGGAGAGCATGATTAAATCATAAGAAATAATACTCCAAAACTTTATTAGCAACCTGTAGTCAACTCTACTCATAAACATAGGCAGGCAGGGTGTTCACTTCTCTAAATACACCCCTCACAGATGTTAAAATCCGTCTAACTGCGGGGGAGACTTGCACAATCCACAAATCACCGCAGATGCCCAAAACCTAGTAGAGTTCCACAGGGTACTAATGAATGAAACAAACCTTGCGGTCGGTGGATTTGCCCACTAACTCCCGCAAATTTTAGAAACCCAAAGAAACCACAACACAAATATATCTCGAGATTTGGCTCATCAGATTCTACTTGACACTTCTAGTTTCAAGACATGGTTGATCAACCCCTATGAACGATTTACAATCCTAGACAAACTCGAATACGATCAATAACGATAAGTAATGCATTTAAAGGCATTAATAAGACACATCAAGAGCGATTAAATATAACATGGCAAGATCAAGTTCACCAAGACAAAATCTTACAATCTCGAGAGATCATCCAAAAAGGTTAATCGTAGAAATAACTTGGAAAACAAAGTGAAGAAAATATTAAAGAACATAAAAACTGAGCCGTTACCATCAAATCGGACAAGGAGAAAATGAGGGGAAACCACCACTTTCCTTGGTTTTACCGGAAAAGTTCTCCAAATCAGTTCACGTCACAGATCGGGGCAAAAGAGGATGAAGGAAGTTGAAATCTAGACAAAATTGGTCGAAAAGGGGGTTAGGGCCGAAAAACCCTAACGATAAAACTCAAGAAAAGGGGAAAAATTTACCACGATAGCGTAGCTCTCGACGAGAGCTTTCCAGATCTACGCTCGGTTGAAGATTTCGAGCACCAGAGCTCCGTCGGCGGCCACCGGAAGATTCACGATATATTTTCTCTCTCACGCTCACGCCGCTCTGGTTCGGGAGGAAGAATCGGAGAAGATGAGGTTCTGATCAAACCTAAGTCCAAATATATATATATATATATATATATATATATATATATATATATATATATATATATATATATATATATATATATATATATATATATATATATATATATATATATATATATATATTATGAAAAAGTACTTATAAATTTTTTTGTCTAAATACAAGAAAACGTGTAATTTATGAGTGGCTACGGGAAAACCGATAATATAGGTCTTAGATGACATCAAATCGTAAAGTGTCTAACATGAAAGTTGTAGATCTCGTCGAAACGAACAAATTTTATGCTGACCATTTTTTCGCACGACACCGTTTTGACTCTCAAAACGGTGCCCGAACTCTAACTGTACAGAACCACTCGAGTGGAATGGGTCTACTCGAGATGGAGAAGTCTACTCGAGATGGTGACTCGAGAGAGAGGTAACTACTCGAGATGGAGACTTTGGAACTCGAGATAATCATCTGGAACTCGAGAGTATAGGTATAGAACTCGAGTGGATCAATTCTACTCGAGATAAAAGACTTAGAACTCGAGTGGATCAAGTTTACCCGAGCTGGACATGAGCTGCTTCGGTAAAATCAAATATAGGGGTCTAATATGGCTTCCAATCGAAAAGTAGTCAACATTAAAGTTGTAGATCTCGTCGAGACGAACAAATTTTATGTTGACCATTTTTCGATACAATGCATTTTTGACCCTCAAAAATGCGCCCGAACGTAGACTGTACATGACTACTCGAGAGGAATGAAGGTTACTCGAGAATAAGAGCAAAATACTCGAGAGGAACGTATAATACTCGAGTAAAATCACTGGGACTCGAGAGAAGTCAATATTACTCGATACAAAACCATAATACTTGAGATAGTACAGTAGTACTCGAGTAGATCAATGGTACTCGAGTAGGAATCAATAATACAGCTTATTTACGAGCAGTTTTGGGAAAATCAAAAATAGGAGTCTAAGATGGCTTCAAATCAAAAATTGGTCACCAAAAAAGTTGTAGCTATCGTCAAGACGAACAAATTTGATGTTTATTATATTTTGATACGACACCGTTTTGACCATCAAAACGGCATCCGATCGAAATCTAAAACGGGCTACTCGAGATAACAAAGCGCAAATTCTTGAAATGAAATTTTTGAACAAAGGGACACGAGTTCAAAACAGAGGCCCATACATGCGCCGAATTAAATGAAACTCACACCATAGGCGAAAACTGGCGCTATGATTCCAACGGCGAAGCCAAAACCTAAATCCGACGAGCCATTCTCGAGATATAAATTTTCAAAATTTACGACAAACATAAATTCCACAAAACTTTGGAAAAATGCCGAGGCCCAAATATCGCTCGGATCGCGACGAAACTTGACGAGTAAGTCAAAAATTACTCAACTTAAATTCTAAACGCAAATTTTTCCCATTACAACAAGAATTCGGCCGACTTGACCGCATTGTCGCGAAAATTCCTGTATGGCTTTACGCCGTCAGCTTGACGTTAAATGTAACGTCATGACGTCATAAATATGATGCTTCCCATTTAAATAAAATCGTCGAAAATTCGGGGGCGTTACATCGGCTCCATCAATCCTCCCCCTCTTAAAAATATTCATCACTGATGAGTATGTCAGTGTGTACTCTCCTGGAAGTTCATCGGCGGGGAAGAAGGACCTGCATGGCAAAAGGTGGCCTTGGGGAGACCTCAAAAACGCGTTAGGCAAAGAAGGAAAAATAATTTCCACAACATCCAACAACATACCTCCGATGGAGACCGAGAAGGAGAACAATCCTAGGAAACTGTCACCACCCAACCCAATAGAAATCATAGTGGAAGATATATATGGAGAGGTAGACATTTCAAGTGGCATAAAAGCATAAAGCGTAGAATATGAAAAGATTTTCATAAAAATTGGAAAGTTTTAACAGAAATGTTACCAAACTTCCGTAAAATTCGTAAAAATTGGACTAGCCGATTTGTTAATATTTTTAAAGTGTCTGGGGGCATCCGTTCAGGGGTGAGACAATCCAAAACCAAATCATTTATATAATGGTGGTAGACTTTTCGACACAACATAGCAAGTAATTTAATGAGCGCATTTAGATGGATTAAGAACTTAAAAATGCGCCTAATTAAATTAAAACCATGAGGGGTGAACCCATGTGCCACATGACTTGAATTAATAGTGCAAAATAACGGAGTTATGTCTGGTGGCACGAGTGCTTTAAGTTCAAAGTTTAATTCAGTAGAGTCCAACGTCAAAGTTTTAAATTTGGATTTAAATTTTGATTTAAAAGTATCATAATAAAAGAGTTTCAAAAAACGCTCGTCACCAACTATAGGGTTGGTCGCTCCCAAATTTAAAAGGAAATGCACGCGACACAACTCAACATACCCTATTATGTCTACCCACATCCATCTAAGTACGCCGAACGGGGAGGCAGGAATAATAAGCTTCCTTAGATGTACCGGGCTAGAAATGACTAGTTCGTTCCCTAAAAGTTCATCTACACGACTTAAGTGAACCGGAGGGAGAGTCAACATGTTTGATTCCGTTGGGGGAGATAAGTCACACTCAACGTCAAAACATGGATTAAGCGTCCAAGAAAACGCCTCTGGTTGCAAGCCATTAAAATCAAAGGAAAACGCGAATAGTGGATTGGTTCTCACTGAAAACTCATCCTCAGTTAAATATTTGCCACAGAATGGATCCACCAAATCAGCCGACATGTCGTCCAACACATTAGATATTTTATTTAATTCAGATCCAGTGGTCGTCTGTAAGGTAGGCAAATTCATATCCGATAAAACTTATAAACTAACTTGGGCCTCAGGCAAAGGAGTTATCATCAAAGAAAATTATATCGGGCCCTCAGTGCGATCGTCATCCAAAGATAAATTTTCCTTGCAGGGTAAATCAATTACAACATCACATCCTATATCAACCAATTCTTCCCATGAGATAGGGACATCGTCTAAGTCAGAATATGGGGATGGACAAATCGAATCCCGGGGAGTATCAAAGTCAACTTGACCTTTAAGCGGCGTTGAGAACGTAAACGAACTAACTCCCGGATGTATCACACTAAGATTATCCCAAATTGACCAACCATCCCAAGGTGACTCTTCTAATACCGTAGAAATATTTAATAATCCTAGGTCAACAATAATAATGTCAGGTCCTAGCGAGTCATTACCTAAATCAGTAACAAGTACGCTCTCAGCTTCGGATGACTCTACCGACTCTGCCGGAACGTCTTCTGACTCAGGGTCATCAGAAGACTCCCTAACTAAAATATCGTCGAAGGGGTGTGGAGATGATTCCTTACGGGAGAAATCCCCATCCAAATCACTGGGATAACCAATCTCCTCAACGTCACTAAAAGAGTTAGTGAAACTTGCCTTATCCTCAGTAACGGGCTTAGTCCTAAGCACATCCTCAGGTTCAACAGGAGAGTCAGGCGCAATCGTAAGTGAAGGAAGACTCTCACCTAGCTGATTAACTTTATCTTCCAGATATTCTATATCCCCATAAGCATCCTCATAGGTATCAGTCACTATATTTGAGGGCTTAGATGTCGAGGCTAAAGAAGAAAACACCCTAATAGTAACCTCGTTCGAGTGTAAATATTGGGGTCTAAATGGCTTATGTTCCCTATTGGAGGGACTAGGCACACTTTGGGTATTACTACCTCTCTGGGGATAGGATCTATCCTTAGGCGTAGCGTAACTCCTATACGCAGAGACGAGTCTAGTGCTATAACTATTCTTATGAACAGGTGTGGTTGCTATTAGTGAGCAGGTAGGCGGGATCAAATTGATCCGATAGGAGGCTGCGCATGTGCGGCCAAGCATAACGATAGCTACCAATACGACGCTCTTCGTTTAACCAAAATAATCGGGCTCGACCTACAAATCGCTCTCGGGAAAAGCTAACCCTTTCCTAGTCATCCCATAAGGGACAATTAAAATATTATTCTAATCCCTTAAGCCAGTCCCTAAAATTTGTGGGATACTCTAAACCGTCATAAGTAGGATAAATTAGGGGTGCCCTAGGTGTGTGTTTAGCCATATCCTTAGCATAGTAATAGTCTAACTAGGTAGCATATACGTCATATTCCATCTTAGCGAGAACCGGAGAGAAAATTCAACCCGGATTTAGTGCATGTGCAAGGAAAACACTACTGGGCCAAATAAATTCAGACAGTTGGAAAAATATGAGGATTATTAAAAAAAAATTTTTAATTTTGCTAAAAAAATAAAAAGAGAGGCCGCTATTTATAGACCAAAATTAAAAATTTATAAAGATTTAATAAAAATAATGACTTAATAAAAATAAAACATTTTTTTATTTCTTATTAATAAAATGATAGAGAATTTCCAGAATTTTATTTTTTTGAAATTTACCAAAAAAAAAATTTAGGCCGCTATTTGCAGACCCAAAAATTTTAAAATTCATTTTTATGAACTACCATGCAACGAGTGAGTGCGTGTTAACGCGCCAAATAAGAGGGGGAGGGTGTCAATTAGGAAATTGACGTGAACCTCCCTCTGATACCAAATTTATGTAGGCCGACACTTTCGAACGTTTTGGTGGCCGACAAAACAAACGCGACGCTCTCGAATAACTCTCACGTCACCCTTAAGCATTTAACGTAGCAGCGGTTTAAATAATTTTATTAATAAACTAAAATTACGGGGGTTAAAAAAGCCACTTAAGATAATAGTAAGGCAATAGGCCAAGGTCATCTCAAGCGAAAAGAACCCACACGGTTTGGTCGAGCGAGTTGTACCAAAAGAGAAACCACCGAAAAACAAAAGATTCGGGCAAGGGTGGTTCTCTCCCAACAAAATACGAACGAGGGCCGCCACGCCTCACGAACATAAACGAAAATAAAGTAAACAAGACAATAACTAAAATAAATTTAACCACGAAAAATCAAGCATTACACAAGCCGCGCTATTTGTCAATGCCACAGGAATTATCTATAGAAGAGAAACACATAAAGGTGGAAATTTTCGTTACCCAACCGGATTTGATGAATCCGGTTCTCTCGACTAGAATCTTTCCTTAACGACACAACCAGAGATACAATGGAGGGAGAGAAATTCATCGCCTTCTTCATGTCATGTTGTATTTGGAAAGTCCCGACGAAATCTTCTAAATATGGAAACAAATATCTCCAAATAAAGCAGGAGAGAGAAAAGGTGGTGGATTGAGAAATAATTAAGGAAAGAAATATTTCTATTATGGTAGGCTAAGGAATTTTATGGTACGTGGATATTTGGTTTTAGGAAGGAGATTATGGTGCTTAGTAAAAAGGGTTTGATGAGGAGGAGGATGGTGGAGGTCGGCTTGGGAGGGTGGAGGAGAGAGGGGCTCGGGTTGTGTTGAAAGGGAGGTGGCCGGTTTTGTCGTTAGGATGGGTGTCGTCATTTTGGGGGAGGTTGTTGGTGGTGGCTCGGGTGGTAGGTGGTGGAGGGAAGCCGATGGTTTGGAGGAAGGAGTTGGGCCACGATTTCGCAAGAGGAAGTGGGGGACGTAAAGGAGGGAGGAGGAGAAGGGAGGAAGGAGGAGGGCCGGTAGTTCCAAGGAGGGGGCCGAAATTTTGAGAGGGGGAGATGCCTCTTTTGGCTAGGAAGAGAGAAGGAAAGAGAGAGGAAGGAGGGAATTCCAATTTTAGGAGTTCAAATTTCAAATTTTCGTTCAATAATCAAAACAAAGAAGATACTTGCCTATTTATAGGCTACACCACTCCATCTCCACCATACAAATTGAAAACACTCATGATAGCTAATTGCACCCATCATGACATGAAATAAAACTATAGTTCGCAATGAAATAAAATAACGAGGATGGTTATAGGTCTCCATCTTACATGAAATTAAGACATGAAGTAAAATGATAATTTAGAAAACAAATAATAATATATATTATTACACAATAATAATTTATTAATATATATTATTAATTAATTATAATTGGGTTTCCGCTCCGGATGGCTATTGTGGCGACACTTCCAAGGGTCGTCCGTAAGCATGTTGTCGCCATCTCCAATGTGTTGTGGGCCATCGTCTCCATTCATATCTATCAGGTAACCATCATCGTCAGAGGGAGGACACTCCAAAACAACAAGTCGAGGGAAGTCGGCTCCATCACTTAGCCTTTATATTTTTGTAAAACTTTTGTTCTTTTAAACTTTTTTTCCACTTTTTAAACTCTTTTATAAAATTATAACAATGAAAAAGTTGTTATTTTAATTTTTAAGATAAGTTTGTTTTCTTTCTCTTTTTGTTGTGAGTGTGTGAGTGTATGGCATAATTTTTCTTGTTTTCTTTTATTGCTTTCTTTATCGCTTTCTAAATTATTTAGAGAGTGTGTGTGTGTGTGTGTGTGTATGAGATAATTTTTATTTCTTTCTTTCAATTATGTAGAGTGTGTGTGTGCATTTACTTCCCGCCTACTCATTCGAGTAGGACTCGCTATCATTTTCCGCCTACTCATTTGAGTAGGACTTGTCATTTCCTGCCTACCCATTCGAGTAGGACTTGTCATTTCCCCCTACTCGTTTGAGTAGGACTTATAAAGAATTTATTTCTCGTCTACTCGTTTGAGTAGGACTTGTAATGCATTTATTTCCCGCCTACTCATTCAAGTATGACTTGTAATTTCTTTTTTTAACGTAGTTTTTATTTTATGATTTTGAAAGGTGTGAGTTCTAATTTTGGTTAGTTTTATAATTTTGTAACGTTGTGTCTTTTCTGTCCATTTTTTGTAACCCTTTAGCGCTTAGTCTCGAACTCACGCCTCATTAAAATCATAAGACGTCCCCATACTGTTGAGTGGCTAATTGTTATTAGCCCTTGGCATCTAATAACATTGGGACATATGAAATCACTCTAAATAATTATAGGATCTTTTTCTAACATTAATTAAAGGGCTTAAGGTTTGCCCCAAATATACGATGCGTAGAACCACATATCGATGTGTGGGCTCTATTTCTGTTATCCATACGCTAGCTAGCCGCGAGTTCGTGCGTATGGACTGATCACCCTTGGGTAAAAAGAGTTGCGTGCATACCCTCGAGAGAGGAGAAGTGTAACTCTACCGGATTGGGTTCCCCACCCAATAGCGGGGTTCTTAGAGTAAAGAAGGAATTAAGAGGAATCCTTCGTCGGACGAGAGTTCGGTCGAATAGTCTTAATTTTTAGGTGAGCGATATCCTTATTGCTAGGTGAGCTCATATTTGTTGAATCTCTATGACCCCGAGAACAATACGACCTAGATATTCCCACCGAATATCGAGTACTACATGTGATAGGTGCACTTGCCTCCTTTCGTTAAAAACTCCCTTTTTGCAGTCCGCGACGTTCGACCAATAGAACCAACCACCTAAATAAGAGCCGGCTTCGCGGCCCATCACATACCTCTAGGTTTATTATAGTATAAAAATAGCTTTTCCATTAGTTAAAATATAACGACTTTAGTTTAAAGCAATGTTATGCATGAGATAGTACATTTATACTTTTAAAATAACTAACATGCAAACCTAGCATAAAACCTTGGCAGAGAGCTAGTAAAACCAACCAGTCATCAAGAAAGACTAAGTAGCTAGTAGGTATCTTAACAATATAAAAACTCTGGTGGGCTCCGAAAACATGACGCGAACCCACCAAAAGGAAAAGCAAGTATGTCTGAACTAAACAATAGAACAACAACACTTCCTCACTAAAGGATCAAGCGCATACCATACTGCACCAAAAGCCCGGACTGTTGGATAGGGTGCTACTTCATTTTTTATATAAGTAGCAGAGCGCCACGGGTCAAGTGAAGGAACGCCGGACCCAACAATCCCCCCGGCGTAAGGCACAACACGTCGGCTCAGAGGTGGGGTTACCACATGGCCCACAAGGCTCATAGGTGGGGTTACCACATGTCCACGGTTGCCTTACCCACGGGACCCACACAGGTAGAAGGGAAAAATCAGGATTTAATAGCGCTCCCCGGTCTTTAACCCGTGACCTCCTCTGATATAAATTGAAGGATCAAGCACATACCCAACTGCACAAAAAGCCCGGACTGTTGGAGAGGGTGCTACTTAATTTTTTTATAAAAGTAGCAGAGCGCCACGGGTCAAGTGAAGGAACGTCAGACCAAACACTCACAATAGTGAGGAAAATACGTCTGCAAGAATAGCAGAATACTAACAAAAACCAAACCTAGCAGCTTAATCGGCTACTACTCTAAAACTGAGGCATTCCAAAGAAACGAATACCTCAGCAAGAATATAAAAGTGGCAAATAAATTCAAAAAAAGATAATAATCAAAGAGAGCAAAAAGGGGTTACCAACCCCAACCACATGAATGGATGACAAAACTCAGCTAATATGTCAGACTATAATAAGTAAGATAGAATTTTAATAGTAGAGTAAAAGAAGATGCACCATGTACGGAATGAAGCCATGCTTCAATATAATTTGCAAAAGTAAGCATCCAACATAAGTCTATTCAATAGGAAGAAAAGAGACTGAACAGCTCTCAATATGTGAATCATTAACACTAACAAAAATAGTTCTGAGTCGGTGGCCACAATGTCCAACACAAACTAAAAGACCTAAACATCCCAAGATGGTACTGCGGTGGTGGAAATAAGGTCCAACACAACCAATAACCCAAACATCTCAAAAAGGTACTATGGTGGTGGCAGCAAGGTCCAACACAACCCTACCGTCCATGCAAAAACATCAACAACCACCTAGTGTAATGATTCATAAGGTGGCACCAGTTTGGTGGTCCTTTATCCACTGCCAACCATGGGCCACACCTAAACATCCAAAAAACCATATAAAATCCCAACCAAAACACCGGGCTTCTCCAATGATAAGAAGGAATAAAATACAGAAATTTACCCTAAGGCCCAAACTCAATGAATTAGACATAATTCGGCGAAATAAACCAAGTCCATAATGATTCGTCTAGTATACTCGACGAATACAGTAGATACACGACAAACTATACTTGACAAAATAACCTGTCTTAACAATTCTCAACGATTCGGCATAATTACCTTGATACTCGACGAATCGGCAAAAATAACCTAAGTTCAAAGAAAATTCGTCGAGTATACTCGACGAATCTGGATTCACTCAATGCTCTCAATGCTAAAGCAGTCTCACTCATCGCCTGGACTTTAACTCAGCGAAGTTTACTTCACTCAACGCCCTCACTCGATGATCTCAACGCCAAGCCGACTATACTCGACGAATTCGTTGAGTTTACACGATGCTTTTGACTTAATCTCACAGACTACTCAATGCTCTTAATGCCATGGAAAACTCACTCAATGTCAAGGTTGATATTCAACAAATTCGTCGCGAATATTCAACGAATGTACCTTTGTCTCAAGAATCACTCAATGCTAGGACTACACCCAACGCCAAAGGTTATTACTCGGCAAATTCGTCGAGATTACTCGATGAATCTTACTTCACTAAAATCCTAAGCTATTCGACGAATTAGACTTAATCCAAGACCATACTAGACGGATTTCAATCAGGCTAACCCCACCATAATCGATGAATCTTCATAATTAAGCTAAAGATCATATTCAATGAATTTGTCTAAACTTACAGTATCATATATGATTTGATTTCCTTAGACTATTACCTATATACTCGACGAATCCTACTTAGACTAATTGCCATATACGATGAATCCTGCCTTGACTGGGGAATTTTCACTATACAGGAGATCGAACATGGCAGATCCCTACACTACTCCTAATTCTAAGGAGGGAAGAAGAAAATCAACTAGTAAACACACAGAAAACTCTTGGCAAGGGGAAGAAATCACCACTTGCCTCTATCTCCATAAATCCAGCTACAAAAGCGCCCTTCATAACGGATCCGGTCGAAAAAACACCTTGGCAAGACTTCCTGAAACTTTTCAAGGAAAAAGAGGGTCAAAACTACATAAGTTAACGTCCAAAAACTCAAGAAATGGGGAAAACTCACCGCACACACGTAGATCTCGGTGAGAATAGTCCGAATCTACTCTCTGATGATGATTTCGAGCATTAGAGCTCCTACAATCGACAGACGAAAGCCTAGAAACGTCCGCCATTCTTCTATTTTTGAAAACAGCACGACGGCTCGAGAGGAAGATGATGAATAGGGTTTCCGTCACATCGTTAACTATATATATTTATATAAGTAATATAATATTGTAATATAATTATTTTCTAAATAAACGTCCAAATGACCCAAAACTCAAACCAACTTAGAATTCTACGAAAATCGCACCGTTGTTTAATATCGACGGTATGAATCCAACAACAAAGTCTAAATCGAAATCCGACAACCCAAACTCGTGTAAAAACTCCCTGATGCCCATAACACCAATTATTCAAAAAAGACACCACCGAGTTCCAAAATAAACCCGGCTCACAAGGGATATCTCGAAAAACACTAGAAATTAGCCAAGCTAATTTTCTAAGTCAAAACCTCGGATACAAATGAGCAAAAGTCATGCTCCAGCAACAGTACTTGTAAACTACGCGTCAACGTAATGCCCCGACATCAAAAATACGCCCCTAAAGGAGTTAAAATATACATCAAAAAATTAGGGGCGTCACAGCCACTCCGCCTAAAAGGAAGTTTCGTCCCAAAACATGATACACAATAGAATATTCTAAAGAAGGAAAATAACCATGGGTTATTGAATAAATTACTTACCAAAGAATCTAGGAGAACAGATGAGGATGAGCCTCCCTCATAGCTTACTCTAAATCCCAATTCGTGCTTTCCACGTCTTGGTTTCACTAGAAAACTTTGACCATGGTTATTATCTTCCTTCCAATACCCAATCTTGAGTATCCAAAATGCAAATAGGCATCTCCACATAAGAAATGTTAGGCGGCAACTGGGGCACCGAATGAAGAACATATCGTTCACTAAGCACACATTTCCATAACTGGCTCGTATGAAACACATCGTGCACACCAGGAAAATTTGCGGGCAATTCCAGCCTATAAGCTCATACTCAAATGCGTTCAACAACTCGGAAAGGTCCCACATACCTTGGATCCAATTTATGGTTCTTTCCAAACCTCTTAACACCAGACATCGGAGAAAGCTTGGGAAACACCATGTCTCCAACTGCAAATTTTAGATCAATCCTTGTCCAATTAACATTCTTCTCATAAGGCTGCTGAGCTATTCGAAGCTTCACACGAGTATGCGTCATAGAAGTATTCATATCTTCCAAAGCTTCTAGACCCAACAACGATCCTTCACAAACTTCGGCCCAAAATAAGGGAGTCCTCCAACATCTCCCATATAAAGCCTCAAACGGATCCATCTGCAAGCTCTACTAATAACTAAAATTATAAGCGAATTCTATCAATCTCAGCCGCTTGTCCCACACTATATTGTGGTACAAGATGTAACATCTTATAACACCTTCCACAATCTGTTTTACTCTCTCCATTTGACCATTGGTTTGCGGATGATAAGCGGTTGAATATCTGAAGTCGGTACCCAACCCTTCCTGTAAAATTTTCCAAAAATGAGATGTAAACCTAGAATCTCGATCTGATTTAATACTAACAGGCACTCTATGTAGTTTGATGACCTCATCCAAATATAACTCTGCTATTTTCTTCATGGAGTAATCAATCATTAATGCCACAAAGTGAGCACACTTCGTTAGTCTATCAACTATGACCCACACTAAATCATGTCCTCAGGGAGATCTCAGCAAACTGGTAATAAAATCCATCGAAATACTCTACCACTTCCAATTTTGAATCTCCAAAGGCGTCAGCTGGCCATCAGGCCATCCATTATCTACCCTAACCCACTTGCAGGTGATGCACTTAGACACAAACTTGGCAATATCATTCTTCATTTCATACCACCAAAAATTTTGTTTCAAATCTCTATACATCTTAGTAGAACCAGGGTGGTAGGCAACACTAAAATCATGTCCCTCATTGCACAACTTAGCTCGAATACCCTCAACTGCGGGGATACAATATCTACTGTGATACTTCAAAGTACCCGCATTATCTATAGAAAAGTCTGGTAATTCTCTTTTCACAGTTCAGCTATGAAGGTGCTGTAAATCAGGATCATCTTTTTGATGTAGCCTTATTGTTGGGTACACTAGAAATTGTGTACCAGATTTGGAGAAGCCTTTCTGTACTCAATGATATACATCAATTTATATTTGATGGGATGTTGTGTTTCAAAGTGCAGGTTTAAGAAATGCCGGAAAATTTCTAAGTACAAGTGTCGACACTTGTAAGGAATTGTGTCGACACAAGAAGAAAGGCATGTGTCGACACCCAGGAATTGTGTCGACACCTGAATAAGTGGCTTTGTTGACACATGGGACTTGTGTCGACAGACACTCAAAGCCATCTATCATCAATAGCTATACTGAGTCTGAATGGCTTGTATCGACACACAGGACTTGTGTCGACACACACTCAATGACGTTTGGACATACACTCAATGCCATCTATCAGCATCAGCTATTTGGAGACTAGGAGCAGTTTTGTCGACACACAGGACTTGTGTCGACACATATAATAGAAGCCGTGTCAAGAAGATAAAGAATGACTGTATCGACACATTGGAAGTTGTGTCGACATCATCAAGAATTGTGTCGACACTTGGTATATTTTTGTCGACACATTTGAAGTAGTTTGCTGACAGTGTCCTGTAGAGAAAGAATTCTAATGAAGGGTCAATTCTCATGATGAAGGACTTGATAGCTGTCATAAGTAACAAGACTGACGCATCTGTCAGTACTCTCAGAAGGCCATTATAAACCAGATCAGCCGGTAATCATGGATGAAATCTATATAAAGATTTGTTCCATAACAACCATAATCGAATCAAATAGAACAAATTATATAGAACTAACAACAAGTATTGGAGAGCAAGAGGTTGACCTAGAAGAAGGCAGATCCTGAACAAGTCTACAAGAAAGATTCAGATCTGATTCTGAATTTAAGAAGAAAGCTGATTAAAGATCAACTTCAACACCAAGTAAAGATAAACCTTATTTTATTCAAATTTAAGAAGCTTTGAAGAAGCTAAGTCAGGTTGGATCTGAAGTATTCAGTCATTCAAGAACTGATCAAGAAGCTCTCACCCATTTAGATTTCAATCTGGGTGAAATTTCTATTTCTTTAAATTAACTTTTTCTTGTAAGATCTTAGATAGATCTAAGTTGTAAGTCTGTATTTATAAAAGCGTTGGTAGGGCCGAGTGCTTGAGGTATAGGACTTGTTAATGTCTAAGTTATAGGCATGGAGATAAAGACTTAGGTAGGGCTATTGCCTGAGGTATGGTTCTTGGGAAGAATCTGAGGTAGGACTTGAAGAAGTCTTAGCTGTAGGAACCTATCAGGTTGTTAGTTGAAAGATCTATGGACCTGAGATAGTGGAAGGAAGTTTGGGTGAATCTAGTTCTCTACTGGATAGGCGAAGGGGGAAAGTGGATGTACTCATAAATTTGGGAACCACTATAAATCTTTTTGTGTTGTGTTGTGTTTAATTTTTCTATGAACTGTGATTTTATATGCTGTGTTAGAACTTGTTAATTTCATATAGAGTTAAAAATATTAGAACCTATTCACCCCCCCCCCCCTTTAGGTGTCTAGGCTCTTGAAATCAAATCTTTCAAGTTGTATCAGAGGGAGGTTTCTCAAAAATAGACCTAACACTCTGAGTAAATCTCCAAGGCAATTAACAATTAGCAAGAATGGGTTCAAATGAGAATCAGAAGGAATTTGGATCCATGAAACTGCCCATCTGCAGGAAAGAAAACTTTGGGATATGGAAAGAAAGGGTCAGATTGTTCATGGAAGCATCTGATCCTAGAATCTACATCACAGTACAAGAAGGTCCTTTCATTACAGTGAATTTATAAGCTCTTTATGCTAATCTCAAAACCCCTAAGAGCTATTCTGAAATGACGAAGGATGAGATCATTCTAGCAACTTTAGACAAGAGAGCACAAAACATAATTGTGGGTGTTATAGATGATGCCACATTTCAGATTTTGGTACATTGCAAAACCTCCAAGAAGATGTGGGACACCTTGATTTTCTACATGGAGGGAACTGAAGAAGTTATAGAGGATAGGAAATCTATGTTGAATCAAGAATATGAAAGCTTCAGACAAGCTAAGTCAGAAAGCATAGAAGAATGTTACAAGAAGTTCTTTATAATTGCAAATGAGTTAATGACCTATGGAAGATTCTTTAGCACATATGAATTGAATGATAAGTTTCTCAGGTCATTGACCAAGGACTGGGATAAAAAAATATGTTCCATCAGAGAGGTGGCCAGGCTTGCTGATACACCTCCACCAACCTTGTTTGGAAAACTGCTATCTTTTGAGATGCAGCTCACAGACAGAAAGGAGGAGGAGAAAAGCAGTAGGTCAGAGTATAAAGACAAGTCAATAGCCTTCAAAGCTGAAGCCACAAGGAAAGGTAGGAGAAAGTCTCCTTCTCCACCCAGAAGAAGTGCTGAGGCAGAAGCAGAAAATCCTGACATTAGTACATCAGACAGCCATCATTCTGATGAAGACTTTGCTGCCTTTACAAGGCAGTTTCAGAGGTTCATGAAGAAGAAGAAATGGAGAACCAAGCCATCTTCATCCTCCTTCAAGGATGATTATTACAAGAAGAAGAAGACTTCTAAGGAGGACAGGTATGCCTCTAATCTTAGTAAACAAACTACCTCTAAAATTGTTTGTTATTACTGCAATAGGACTGGACATGTCATAACTTACTGTCCAGATAAGAGAAAGGAGACTAAGGATAAGAAGAAGCCAGAAAATAAGGGCAAGAAGGAGAAATCCTTGGTTGCCCAGAAGCAGAAGAGTTAGACTTACTCTTCATCCTAAGAATCCGGAGAAGAAGATGATGCAGAAGCTTATATTAGGCTGTTTATTACAGAAGAGGATTCTATGGAATCAGAATCTTTGCAAATGTTGGATTCCATAAATGGAGGTGAAGACTATTGTTGTAAAGGGCTGATGGATCTTTCAGAAGAAGATCAGTGCCTTGATCATCTTGGTCCAAGTAAGGTATACAGTCCATCCTTAGCTTCTAATTATTTTTCTGGATCAGAATCAGTAGCATCAACTTCAAGAGAAGTGGATTGTTCTGAATCTGAGTGGGATGTACATCAATTAATTGATGAGTATGTTGGTTTGTTGAAGAACTTAAGTGGAGCAAATTCCTTATCAAGAAGTAGGCCTAGGAAATTAAACCTCTCAAATAGGATGCAACAGATTCAGCCAATCTGATTGATTTGAAATTGAAGGAGGTTGCCAAACTGAAAAACATAACTGTTATTCAGATGGGCACAATGTCCTTAAAAGAAAATCACATCAAAAATTTGGAAGCAAGACTCTAGAAAGAAAGGGATCTAATGGCTAAATTTTCAAAGCCAAAGTCTGTGTTTCCTTTAATAGATAACTTCATCTCTCATAAAGGAAAGATAGGACTGGGCTTCAAGGAAAGAACAAGGGCAGCCAATTCTTAAGGAAAATGCAAAGGCCCAGTTCAACCATTAGCTATGAAACCCCCTATTTATTTTAGAAATATGATGCAACCTACTCATGGTCACTGTGAGTATGGTGATCTCAATGGCAAGGGTGCACATGCTAATAGGGCACCCTATACGCAATCCGATTATGTTCTTAAGGAATCCTTGGGGTATGCTGCTCCAGCTACACTTAAAAGGAATGCTGACACCAATGTTGAGAAGCCTGTACTTAAGAAAAGGAACAATAGATTTGAGTGTTGGTGTTTTTGCAAGGTGGGCCACTTTACAATTGATTGTTAGTTCAATTCTAGTATTCAGAATAAGGACAGTTTACTTGTCAGAAAGGCTGCAGGTAAGCATGTCAGATTTCAAGCTAACTTAAACCTAGGACCCAATAACAATTTGGGTTCTAAGGATGGGTAAATCTTTATTTGATGTAGGTGACTCCAAGTGGCCATACCCCTATATAGTACTTGGATAGTGGATGTTCCATGCATATGATTGGAATAAGAAGGATGTTGAAGGACTATTCTCCCATAGAGATTGGACCCAAAGTAATCTTTGGTGGATCAAAAAAAGGTGCCATCATAGGGTTTGGTAACATTTCTAGTAACTCTATCTGTATAACTCAAGTGGCTTATGTGAAAGGTCTGAAACATAAGCTAATTAGCATAAGTCAACTAAGTGATCTTGGGTATGACATCTCTTTCCTCAAGGGTGAGTGCCCAATAAAGAGGTCAAGTGATCAAGAGATCATTCTTACTGGCACTAGGAAATGGAATGTATATTATCTTAACCTTGATTATGAGTATAACAACTCACCTATCTGTCTAGTTGTATATGAGAAAGAATCACAGTGTGTCCAATGGAATAAGAGGCTTGCTCATCTGAACTATAAGTCAATAGGATATTTATTTATTATGGGGCTAGTGAGGAATGGTCCTCAGGTCAAGTGCATTAAAGAGTGTGTTTGTTCAACTTGTTAGAAGGGAAAACAGACCAAGACCTCTTTCCATGGACTTATTACCAAAGATTCAGTGAGATGTCTATATCTCCTGCATATGGATTTATTTAGTCCAATGCAAGTTCATAGTCTAGGTAGGAAAACATACACATTAGTTATTGTGGATGACTATTCTAGATTTATATGGGTATTCTTCTTGAGGCAGAAATCTGAAACCCCTACTGTCGTCCAGACAAATTCAGAATGAATTTAACAATTCAATGGTCAAAATCAGAAGTGATCATGGAACTGAATTTCATTCTGAGTGTATGACAAAGTTCTGTGATTCATCAAGAGTTCTCCTCACCTAGAACTCCCCAGCAAAATAGAGTTGCTGAGAGAAAGAATAGGACTCTAATTGAGGCAAGTAGAATACTACTAAGTGACACTTCTCTCCCTGAATACTTCTAGGCTGAGGAAGTAAATACTACTTGTCATGTAATCAATAGAGCTTCCATTAATAAAATACATATGAAGACACCCTATGAGATTATGAAAGGCAGAAAACCAAATATTTCTTACCTTTGAATCTTTGGTAGCAAATGTTATGTCCTAGTTAATGGTAAGCACTACCAAACTATGTTTGCTGCCAAATCCCTAGATGGGATATTTGTTGGGTACAGCAATAATTGTAGAGCATACAAGATCTATAACTTGGCAACACAAGTTGTAGAAGAATCAGTCCATGTAGTATTTGACGAGTCTAAGTTAATTAATAGTGAACTGTCTAGCTCTTCTGGTAGCTCTACAGGTTTAAAGGAATGGATCGACAAGCTGACTATCAGTTAGGACCAACCTGCAAGACTAGATAAAGAAAAGGATGGAAACTGTCCAGGGGGAGTACAAGACTCTCTGGATGAAAATGAAGACAATGATGTGCAACAGAATGAGGAAAGAGAAGAAGACCAACAAGTTGACAGATTTCCTCCTGCTAGAGACACTTGAAGGATCATCCTGACACCAAATCATTGGTGATGCAAGCCAGGGAGTTCTAACTAGGAGCAAAATCATGAAAACGGTTATATGTATAAGTTTTCTATCACAGATAGAACCTAAGAAGTTTGAAGAAGCCATGCTAGACAAAAACTTGATTGATGCCATGCAGGAAGAGCTGAATCAATTCAAAAGATGTAAAGTTTGGGAGTTGGTTCCTAAACCAAGGGATCATAATATTATAGGAACCTAGTGGATCTACCAAAAAATAATAGATGAGAATGACGCCATAGTCAAGAACAATGCCATACTGGTAGTAAAGGGCTACAGACAGGAAGAAGGAATAGACTTTGATCAAACTTTTTCTCAAATGGTAAGGTTGGAAGCTATAAGATTGTTCCTGGCTTATGCAGTTTTTCAATGGTTCAATGTTTTTCCAATGGATGTCCAATAAGCTTTTCTAAATGGAGACTTGAAGGAAAAGTAAATGTAGAACATCCATCAGGTTTTATTGATTCTCATTATCCCAACTATGTATATAGGCTTAAGAAAGCTCTATATGGTTTGAAACAAGCCCCAAGGGCTCGGTATGAAACTTTGTCTGCCTTCCTTATTGAGAATAAATTCTCAAGAGGGAAAATAAACAAGACTCTATTCTTTAGGGAATCTAAAGGTAAGATCATCCTAGTCCAAATTTATGTTGATGATATTATCTTTGGTTCTATTGAAAATAACCTTTGTAGTAAGTTTGCCAAACTTATGCAAGAGAAGTTTGAAATGAGCAGCATGGGTGAGCTGAAATTCTTCTTGGAACTCCAAGTTAGACAGACTGATGATAGATTGTCCATATCTCAGTCTAAGTTCACCAAGGAGTTAATTAAGAAATATGGCATGGAGATAGCCTCCAACATGAAAACTCTTATGGGAACAAGTATGCCTATATGCAAAGATGAAGCAGGAAAACCTGTTGATGAGTCTTTTTATAGAGGGATAATTGGCTCCCTACGTTACTTGATTGCTAGTAAACCTGACATCATGTATGATACATGTGTCTGTGCTAGGTACTAAGCTTGTCAGAAGGAATCTCAATATACTGTTGTCAAGAGAATTTTGAGATATCTTAAGGGAACACCTAATCTTGGTCTTTGGTACCCTAAGAATAGAGATTTCTTACAAACAAGTTTTTTTAGATGCAGACTTTGCAGGCTGCAGAGAAGACAAAAAAAGTACCACTGGAACAAGTCAATTCCTAGGTGGTAGGCTGGTGTCATGGAGCAGCAAGAAGCAAACAAGTGTGGCTATTTCCACTGCTGAATCAGAATATGTAGCTGCAGGTAGCTGTTGTGCCCAATTGTTATGGATAAAACATCCACTTGAAGACTATGACATCAAGGTTAGTAGAATTCCATTACTTTGTGATTCTACTAGTGCTATTTCTATTGCTAAAAATCTTATTTTACACAGTAGAACTAAGCATATAGAAATTAGATTTCATTTCATCAGAGAACATGTTGAAAATGAAGACATAAATCTAGAATTTATAAACACTTACAACCAAATTGCTGATATATTTATAAAACCTCTGGATGAAAGTAAGTTCAATTATTTTAAAATTTAATTAGGTATGTTGAACTAAGAATAAGGTGATAGGTCAACATAAAATTTTTCAAGTAGTATCTGTAAGTCCAAAATTTCTCAAGAAATTTTGTCTTAGTTAGAATATTGTGTCGACACATGCTAACTGTGTCGACACTATCATTTAGTTGTGTTGACAAAGAAAAGAATTCATTCGACACAGAAATAGTAACTGTGTTGACACAACCATGTCGAGACCTTGTATTAGTATATTTTTGTGTCGACACACAAAAATTGGTGTCGACACTCACTATCGAGTCTTTGATAGTCTGTGTCGACACTGGCACAAGTATGTCGATACAGATGTGTCGACTAAAACAAAGTTTTGTCGTGACATAAGTAATTATTGTCGACACATGTATATTTTTGTCAACTACTATTATTACTAAATAAGGCTTGTCTTTTGACCTACCCTTTACCATTAGTCTATAAATAGAAGAAGATAAAATCTGGTTGACTACGCTTTCAGAATTCTCGACTCTAGACATTGTGTCGACTAAGATATTCTCTTCTCTTTTCTTCCCTTCTCTCTCTCTCTCTCGTCAATGGCGTCACACCAGGACGACAAGATTAATGAATGATACGAGCTAGTTCGCAGGGGATTCAAGACAGCTTCACAAGAAATTAAGGGTGTGCTTACCCTAATCTATGCGAATGGGTTGGAGTATTTAGTCTCTGAACCTACAAAAATTTGGAAGAAGGAAGTGCTTGAATTCTAATCATCTGCAACTGTGGATTCTGAAGAAAAGAAGATGAAAGCCACTGTTCAATGTACAAGAGTGAAACTGTCACAGAATACGATCAAGAAGTTGCTTCAACTCCCCAGAGTTAAACAAGATGATGACATTGTTCCATCAATGATGAAGGATGCACTCAATTGGTGTGGACTGAATCCAAATACAAATGAAGGATCCTCTATTACCAGGAAGGGAATGAATTCTCAAGGTAAATTTCTCTCAAAGATCATAGGCAAGGTAATTCTCTGCAAGACAGGTGGACATGATAGAATTTCTGCTTACATGTTCAACCTTATGACTAGAGTCATATTCAGTGTAAAAACAGACATGTCATCAATAGTTTTTGATAAGATTCAAGAAGGTATTAAGAAGCCAAATCTAGGTAGAATACTAAGCTTGTATCTAGCTTCCACTATCCCATATGTTATGAATCAACAGTCAGGTTCTAAGATCAATTACATGAGGAGGATGGATGTGAGGATTCTCTCCAGAAGGGATAGAGTATTGACAAAGGAAGTTTCTACTCCACAGAAACAGGTAAAGAAGGATAGAAAGAAGAAAACCATTGTCCAAGAAGCAGAATCCTCCAGTAATTCTAAAGAAGAAGTGGTCTTCAGCTTATATGAAGACCAACAGGAAAAAGAAGCTCAAGCTCAAGTAGAGAGCAGTCAGCAACTAGAGAATAAGATATTCTCTACTTCAGGTGGAGAGAATACTGAAATAAATGTCCAAAATACTGAACAATCACAGTTGCCTTCCTAAGGGGGAGGTATTGTTGAAGATGCTCAAGAAAGTTAGTATGCTGCTGATACTGTCATGGACGTTGTATCAGAAATAAACAAAGAAGCACATGTCAATACTTAGAATGAAGCACAAGATGTGCAAATGATAGATCAAGCTCAAGATGAGCAAGTCCACTGCTCCAGTATTGAGAAGACCCTGGACAAAGATCTAAATGTCCAGAGGGAACCATTAGTTCAAAAAGACAACCTTGTTCCTCCTGTTCAACTACAACAGGAGTTCACTTTGGAAGAACTGTTCCCTGACTTCAATAAAACAGGGAATGAGGGGGAGAAGCAAAGGATTGAGAAAGATATACAAGGAACTGAGGGGGAGATGTCTCAGCATGCCCCTACTGATATGGACACTGTGTATATACAAAGCACATAACAATCTTCTGATGATGAAGAAGCCTCCATGGCTAAGAAAAGGAAGCTGGTTACTATCAGGAAAAGGAGCACAGGCTATAAGAAAGCCTTACAAACAGTCTCTCAACCATCTACTCAAGGGATGGACTTCAGTTCACTGATGGTTCAACTGCAAGTAAAGTTAGATGAGCAAAGACAATCTATGGATAAGTATGTGGATGAGTCACATAAAGAACTGCAGTTCCAGCTAGCTCAAAACATTAAATCCATCAGATTTTAAGTCAATTTGAATAAGAAAGAGATGATAGATTGCTTCCATAAGGGAGGTAATGCTGTAGTGTATTTGGCTGAGCAACAACAGCTGAGAAAGACTGAAGTTGAGCACATTGCAGTCAAGCAAGGATATATTTTAGAAAATCAATTTAGATCAAATAAAAATCTCAAGGACTCAGATGATGAAATTCTCAAAAAACTGGGAAGTATTGCTACTAATTTGAAAATTGAAGTATCCAAGCAAAAACAAGAAGATCTAGTCGCTGTCCAAATAGCCATTAAGAAATCTTAAAAGGCTATTTCTTATCATCTGAACAAATTCAGAGCCTACTACAAAGAAGGTACAAAATATCTGACTGATCAAGTAAGGTTTCAGAAGAATGATCTGAGAAATTATGTGGCCAGAGAAGCCATAAAGGGGGATAGAATATTAGTCAAAGCTAGCTCTGAGCATGCTAAATTAGTATCTAATACCATCAGAGCTACTCTTGGATATCTACCCCTCTGTGATGATAATGAAACAGCAAAATCTGGTATTCAACCTGCTCACTTTGAAGGGGTTCAGCAGGAAGTTGTACAAGTCCTATATCCTCAAGCTCATTTTGAATAAGTACAGCAAGCAGTACAACATATGTATAGCCCTCCACAGGAGGTTCATAATGTTATTATTGAAAAAGTTGAAATGTCTGATGCTGCTAAGGATGCTCAGAAAGAGGCTCAACTTTGTAAGAAAAGATTCAGAGAACAGGCAGAATTAAAGACTGATTTTGAGCAATGGAGTCCAACCTCCAGAAATATTATTCTTACCGCCTGGAAATCTGTAAAAGACAATATGCATGATAGAGGCAAATGGTACTCTGAACAAGAATTGAATAAGTATCAGGCAAGGCAAGAATCCATACTTCAGTTCAGAAGGAATGTCAAAGATGGGAAGTTACCTGCTAATACTCTTGAGCCTAGCAAGTACATTCCTAAGCCTTTTCATTACTTTGAAAGGCAGAAGATTAAGGCTGAAGAGCTCAAAAAGAAGGATCAGAATGGGAAGAAGCCACCTGAAGATACTGAAGCCAATGTGAAAGCTAAGATCAAGTCTTGCAAAGGGATAGTAATCAAGGAGCCTAGTCAATATTAGGATAGATAGGCTAGTATGTATAACAATGTAATATTTCTGTTCTATTAAGAAATCTCTAAAGCTAGACAATTTTTTGTTTAATGAATGATTTCAATTTCAGTGTTGATATTAGCTGTTATTTGTGTTTATATGTTACCCTGCTGTGAAATGGATGTACACAAATTTTTTTATTTGTTTTATCATGTGTGGTGTATATCATTGACTAAGGGTTATGACTTCTCCAAATAGGGGGAGATTATTGGGTACACTAAAAATTGTGTACCAGATTTGGAGAAGTATTTATGTACTCAATGATATACATCAATTTGTATTTGATGGGATGTTGAGTTTCAGTGTGTAGGTTTAAGAAATGAAGGAAAATTTTTAAGTACAAGTGTCGACACTTGTAAGGAATTGTGTCGACACCTGAGCAAGAGCTTTGTCGATGCCCAGGAGTTATGTCGACACGAAAAGCAAGGCATGTGTCGACACCCAGGAATTTTATCGACACCTGGAGAAGGAGCTGTGTCGACACACGGGACTTGTGTCGACACACACTCAACGCCATCTATCATCAATAACTATACTGAGTCTGAAAGGCTTGTGTCGACACACATGACTTTTGTCGACACACACTCAATGACGTCTGGACATACACTCAATGCCTCTATCAGTATCAGCTATGTGGAGACCAGGAGCAGTTGTGTCGACACACAGGACTTGTGTCGACACATACAACAGAAGCAGTGTCGAGAAGATAAAGAATGACTATATCGACACATTAGAAGCTGTATCGATATCATCAAGAATTGTTTTAACACTTGGTTTATTTATGTCGACACATTTTAAGTAGTTTGCTGACAGTGTCCTGCTTAGAAAGAATTCCAATGAAGGGTCAGTTGTCACCACTTAAGACTTGACAGCTGACATAAGTAACAAGACTGACACATTTATCAGTGCTGTCAGAAGGCCGTTATAAACCAGATCAACCGGTAATCATGGATGAACTATATATAAAAGGCTGATCCATAACAACCATAATTGAATCCAACAGAACAAATTATATAAAACTAACAACAAGTATTGGAGAGCAAGAGGCAGACCCAGAAGAAGGCAGATCCTGAACAAGTATGCAAGAAAGATTCAGATCTGATTCTGAATTT